>JAEHOC010000003.1:2277500-2870000 GCA_016834605.1 Chlamydomonas incerta | reverse complement strand
CGGCATGCGCTGTGGCCGGCGGCGGCGCCGAGAGCCGCAACGCCGCTGCTGCTGGAAGCAAGGCCTCTGACGCAGGGGCGGATGACAGCGCAGTAATGAGCGGCGGCAGTAGCAGCGGCAATGCCGCGCTGCACGGTGGTCGATGGACGGTCACTGTGAGGGAGGGGGAGGCATCCACACCAGCAGTGCCTGTGGATGCGGCTGCGGCAGTGTCCAGCATGCGGCGTTGGCCGGGTGCCGCGGCCGCAGCGGCTGCGGCCGGCGCAGCGGCATCAGGCGCCACTGCTGCAGCCGCGGGTGGCCCGACCAATCCCGCTACGGCCGAAGCTGCTACAGCCACTTCCGGCGGGCGCTGGAGGTGGCGCCAGCCCCAGCTCAACACCAGCCTCATCCTGCTACAGCCCATGTCAGCATCTGACAGCAGTAGCAGCCGAGCCGGCGGCAACCCTCCCGCTGCTGCTGCTGCGCCTGGAGATGGGGGAGCGCAGCCCGCGGAGGCGCAGGTGGTGGGATCAGCAGTAGGAGCATCAGCTGCGGTGGGCTCTGGTGCTGGAGAGGGCGGGAGGGTGCTGATTCTGGGTCAGGCGCGGCGTGTCAATGAGCTTGCGAGCAGCATGGGATTGCATCGTCGCGGCCGAAACCCAAACGACAACGTGCCCACCCTGTCCGCCACCCGGTTCATCAATGAGGGCGGCGGCGCCGCACCGGGCGACGCAGCAGACGACGTGATCAGTGAGCGGCTGTACCTGGAATGCGTCATCGGCCGAGGCAGCTTTGGTGTGGTGTACAAAGGTGCGATCGGTAGTACGGCGCGGTACGTAGATGCCAGTAGGGTGGCCGTACCGACCGAATGAAGCAACATGCGATGGACTTGACATATCCATCATTGGTGGATCCGAAAGGAGTGTGCCAAGCATATCGATGTTGCTCACTTGTCCATATGGATTGACTTTAGAATAAAGGAGCCTCTTGCTAAGGCCCCCCTTCGCTTGTTGAGGCTTGTACCTGTGCCTGCTGTGGCCCGCTCCCGCACGCCTGTGCACGCAGGCACGTGGCGAGGGCTGCACGTGGCCGTGAAGACGCTGGTGGTGCATGACGCGCTGGTCGGCGGGGCGGAGGGTCGGCGGCGGAAGCGCGCGGTGCTGGAGGCGGCGGTGTCTCTGTCGCTGTTCCACTCTTGCGTGGTTCAGGTGGGTGGGCTCGGGTTTCGGCGCCTCTGCTGGGGCGGGTGCATGGGAAGACGTGCCTTACTCGGCAATCAAGGGGTCGTCTTGCAAGCGCATCTTTGCGTTGCACAGCTGGCGCACGCGGATGGGTTCGATAAGCACGATTGATTGGCTCTTTGTCGTGTCCAATATCTCCCGTCTGCAGACATACGCGTATGAGGTCCGGCGCCTGGGCGAGGTGCAGACCCTGCTGCAGACGCAGCAGCAGCGGGAGAGCAACGTGCCCCGGCCCGGCAGCTCGCAGCCGCCCACCCTGGTGGCTGTGGAGGAGGAGCAGGAGCACCAGCCGCACCATGCGGACGATGAGGACCCAGTGCATCAGCTGCTGCTGATTCAGGCCTTCTGCGAGGGCGGCAGCCTGCGGGAGGGCATCGGTGAGCGAGCGGTGCAACCTGATATGCTGCGGCTGCGGGCGGGCGGGCGAGTGCAGGACAGCGTTTCCACCCAATCAGTCTTATGGAAGCCATCGCAGTAAATGCCTCGGTCACAAACGTGCGTGCCCTACCCCGCCGCCGTTGATACATCCCTCTCGCCTAGCCGCGCCCTTTGATAACAACCTGCGGCGGCCAACGCGTCCTCATCATGTACACACGCGCAGAGACGGGCCGGCTGCTGTGTGGTCTGGCACCGGACAGTCCGAGTGCGGTGCTGCTGGGGCTGTACCTCGCGCTGGACGTGGCGGCGGGCATGGCGCACGTGCACGCCCGCGGCATCGTGCACGGGGTAAGTAGAGCAAGCTAGATTCAGTGCGGGTGTGGGGTGATCGATTACGTGTGGAGATACGGATGCATGGTGAACACCCACGCTGAGGCATTTGCGCAATTTCAACAATAACACAACAGGACCTGTCCAGCGGTAACGTGCTGCTGTCTGAGCGACCGTCGCCCGAGGAGGAGGACCAGCTTGAGCAGCAGGCGCTGCAGGCCGCAGCGGCGGAGGTACGGGCCCAGGCGGAGGCCGAGCAGGTTCGGAATGCGCTCGGCATTTCCGCCGCTGCTGTCGTGGCTACAGCCCCGACGGAGCATGCTGAAGGGGCGAGCGGCATTGAGGAGTGTGAGGCGGTGGCAGCGGAGACGGCCGTGCGGCGGCGGGTGGGCGCGGTGTGGCGGCCGGAGATCATGGCCAAGGTGGCGGACTTCGGTCTGAGGTACGTGGACAGCGTGTGCGTGGCTAGCCTGGCAAGACCTGCATCACCGAGTATGCGATACATATACCGAAGCTGGTCAGAGGACATCATCATGCACGCACGCCGGTTGCTTCATAGTTGCTTGCTGGCTGCCCGTCGCTTCGCAGTGAGCGCATGCGCGAGGGCCAAACGCACGCGTCCAACTGCTGGCAGGTACGCAGTGTTTTCGTGTGCGATGGGTTGTGGGTAGGTAGCCAGCAGGTGTAGATAGCGGTGCATGGTGCGCGAAGCCGGGCACGCACGTGCGAACCTGAAGATAATGCTGCAGGCTCATGATGTTGCTTGTGTGTGGATGGTCGGGGTCCGTGCGTGCAAATCCCTCGCTCGCTCCCCCCCGGCACCCGCAGCTTCATCAGTATCATTCAGTAATGATCACAGGCGCATGGACCCTGCCCAACCACCTGCCTGCCTGCGACGTGCTGATGGCAGTAGTTAGCCTCCCATGCTTGCTGCCCTTTTTAGCAACCCACTGCTGCCGCTGCTACTGCTGCGTGGCGCAGGGCACGCCCGCCTACACGGCGCCGGAGGTCATGTACGAGGGGCACATGCGTAAAGTGTCCGACGTGTACAGGTGCGTGCCTGTGCGTGCGTGCCCGAAAGCGCAGCAGGTGCAGCAGGTACCTGCCTGCCTGCCTGCCTGCCTGCCTGCCTGCCTGCCTGCCTGCCTGCCTGCCTGCCTGCCTGCCTGCCACGCCCACCTGCCTGCCAAGCCTGCCTGCCCGACCCCCACGCATCCCCCGAGCGACGCGCCTGCCTGCCTCCCGCAATGCCACGCAGCTACGGCATGGTGCTGCTGGAGCTGATGACGGGGCTGCCGGCACACAATCTCATGGTCGTGCTCCAGGAGGGCAGCAGCAACGGCTTCAACAGCACACGCGCGGCCGGAGCCGGGACCAGGGCAACGGCGCAGCTAGTGCCGCCGGGTGTGGTGACTGTCATTGAAGTGCTGCTGCCGCCCGCCGTTACCAGCTCCGGCCGGGAGGACTTGGTGCGTTTGTTAGCGCGGGGTGCACATCTACGTGTGCGTGCGCGTGCGCGTGCGCGTGCGCGTGCGCGTGCGCGTGCGCGTGCGCGTGCCATCGGTTGACACGTGCGCTGTTGCTGCTGGAGCTGGCCTGGTTTTGGCATTAGATGGGTGGGCGTGCAGCAGGTGGGCATGGCATACACAGCTGGATGGCGTCCAATGACTTCCGGTGACTACTGCGTCGAATGGGCGGCGTGTGCGTGTGTTTTCAGCTGTATCTGCAGCTGGCGGCCTCGTTCATTCCCGATCCCACAATTCGTGTGCGCATGCAGGTGGGGTTGCTTTCTTGCTGCCTGGCCCCGAACCCCCAGCACCGGCCCACATTCCCCAAGGTACGTGCGTACGTGATTCGTTGCTAAAGCACAGCGCACACCGCGCCTTGCTTGTCGCACTGGTTGCTGATGAAGCGCAGCGCCCGCCGGCCTTGCACTGGTTCTGCCTTGGGCGGGACCGCCCTGTACGTGCATAACGTACGTTGTACGGTTGTACGTGCATAACATTTCCTCCCCGCACGCCCATGAAACGAACGTGTGATGCGCGCAGATCCTCGGGCACCTGGCGGACATCATTGTCACCCTGGCGGGGGGCGCAGACACGGACTGAAGGCCGTAAGGCGCCGCATGCATGAATGCGGTTGCACACACTTGCTGGCGGCGGCCGCATGCTGCATCATCACGAGCCAGCCAGGGCCTATCACCATGGCGACCACGCACGCGCGCCGTAACCGGCGACTTGTCATTTGCCTCGCCGTGTGTAGGGCCTCACATACGTACATAGGACTAAAGTAAGGCCGTCACAGGCGGTGCGTTGGACGGGGTATGGATTGCGGATGAGAGCTAGGTAGTTGTGTGCGTGGGCAGCAGCCGTGTGCTGCTCGCTGCTGCTGAAGGGACGCCGCCCCGCATCAGTGCATCGCGCATCAGGGGTGCTTTGCTTCCCGCCAGTAACAATTATCAAAGCTTACGTACAGCAGTGTGCATGCCATCATGGATGCATGCGCATGTGCTTGACTGGAACGCGTTTTTAGGGCTCTCCTAGGGTAAAGCAGGGGTGGTTCAAAGGGCGCGGGCACGTATGTTTCGTCGTGTTTGACCTGGTACTGACGGGTGGGTGAGCTGCATGGAGTGTGCGCCGGCGTCTCGTTGGGGCCCGCTAAACTCGCTCAAGTGTCACATGCATGAAACAAGCAAGGAAGCTGCACATTGCCAAAACATCGCAAGACTGCTGGCAGCAATGTTCACTGCCGAAAGCACGCAAACATGCACACATTTGCTTGTATGGCGTATGGGGGGCAGCTTATCGAATAGGGCAGCAGGTACTGTTACAGTATCCCGTGAGTCCCGTGGGTGCCGTACCCTTGCAAGGCTGGTAGCGATGGAACGTTTGACACTCCTAGCTATATGACAGGGAGGAACACTTACTCGCTCTCTGGTGAAACATAGACAGCGGGCGGGTGGTGGCCCCGGGGGTTGTGAACGTACCAGCCCAATCTAAACATATGATGCGTGTGTGCGTGGTGGTGACGGCTGTCATGGGGGCATGCTGCTCTCCGCCCGCTGCTACTCGGGTACTTCTGTACGTACCAACGTGAGAGTAAATGCGCTCTGGTTGGTTCATACCACGAAAACAGTAGCTTTATTTTGAGCGCACGCTTGATTACGGACATCGGATGCTTACGTGCTTTCCGTTGCGTTCAGTGCCTCATTGTGTCCTCGAATCGACCCGTGCGCATGTATGAATTCCCCATCGACTGGTGCACTACCGGTACTACGGTATCTATGTGATTGTATATGCGCGATTGACGCGATGATTCTTTGACGTGTAGATACTTTAGCCATGCAACTCGTGTGCGGGGTTAACGGTGCGCAGGTTCGGTGGGTGGGGAGATAGGTGGTTGTGGGTGGCAGTCGCAGCAACGGTCATCGTAACAGCCTCTTATCACATGTCGCTTTCAAGTGTTTTCTGACGCGCATGCACGGGGTTGCGCGTTGACGTGCGGTTACTTGTCAGCAGGAGGTTTCACGCTCGCTTTCACGGTTACTTTTTATCATGGCGATGCCGCGTCGTAAGGAAATCGGAAACGCTTTGTCTGTGGATATCCAGAGCTGCGCACTGCCCGCTGTATATGTGTCACGCAATCAGCTCCGATAGCGTACGGCTGACAGCAGCATGATGAGAATGATGACGGTGGGGGGGGTTCTTCATGCTGTGGGTATCCCTGTACGTTTGTGAGACTCCAGACCAGCAAGCTACGGTGGGCGGGCTTCGTTATGCCGTGCGGTATCCCTGCACATTCTAGAGACTCCAGACGAATAGGCCGCGGTGTGCGGTGTGCGGGAGCTGCTGGGGGATGGTAGAGGCTGTGACGTCCCAACTGCGTTGGCACCGACCAGCGGAGGCACGCACGCGTGCGGGTGTTCAGCGCCGACCGCGGCGGGGCGACGGAGGTACGACAGAGGGGCATTGTAGGAACGGCACGCGCGCAGTGCTGACTTGCAAGCTAGCGCTAGCCCCAATACACCGTCCTGAGTGGCCGTCTGTTCTGTGCGTAAACTCAACACACACACACACACACACACACACACACGCTTCGGCGTGTGGGGACGCCGCGTTGGCGAGAGCCACGAATGACCTACCGTGAGGGCGTGTCGCACCCGGGAGGGCACTGTAATCACGGCGCGTGGCAGATTCCAGTTGCTCCAGGCTCCAGACACATCGCCCTCCCCCCGGCTACGTACGTCATGAGGCCGTGAGGGGACGGGCATGCACCGAGAAACCCCTGATGGTGCATGCAGCAGTTGCCCACGCCTTACCGACCTGAGATCCGCCCCACGCCCCACATCGCATGGTCGAGGGGACCGGCCGGTCAGGACCTGACCTCGATCGTGCACCTGCATGCACGCCGGTGCCCTCAAGTCTGAATGAAGTTAGAAGCACCCTGCACGTGCATACTGTGCACGCGGCACGGCAGGCTTACGGCGTTCATGCGCGCCATGAGTCGAAGCCAAGCACATACGTGCACTGTGGTCCCCTACACGTACCGGTTCCCTGACAGGCGTGCCGATCCCTAAGATCCCAAAAACCCCGATGGCACGTGGCGTGTGTGCAACACCGAATCTAGCACTCCGGGACTGTCCCTCCATGTACCACTGCACTAAACACGCACAAGCAACTCTGGTGGACGGCGCGCCGACCTCAGCCCCAAACTCACGAGTCACATGTTGCCCTGCATTGCTGCTATGCCTGGCCCCTGTCTGTGTTAGTGTAAGTTGGCTTAGCTTGGGCTGGTGTTTACAATCCTTCTTGAAGTTCATCACATGACGCCTCGAGCAAAGTCGTGGAGGCAGCTGCACAGTACCGTAGTGGCTGTGCTGGACCCAGCACAACCACTACAGACCAGCTGCGACCGCCCGGGATCCCTGACCAGCTCCGCAAAGGACCACCCTCATCATCACATACGGTCTCACTTCGGTAGCTGGTAGCGGTGCACCAGCTACACACACGGGCCACGCACGCATGCTCGCTCACCGGCGCACACCGAGGCGCCCCGGACCACGTGGCTGCGCGGGCGCGCCGCCGGCCCCTGCACCCCCGCCCCCTGCTGCACCCCCGCCGCCTCGCGGCGCCACCACTGCGCCGCCTGCTGCCCCCGCGCCCTCCCGCATGCCGGCTGCCGCATTGCTCGCTGGCGGCGCCCCAGCACCGCTGGCAATGCCCGGCGGCAGCAGGGCCTTCCCGACACCGCCAGGGCCGCTGAAGGCGCCGCCGCCGCCGCCGCCGCCGCCTCTGCCGTGATCTCCGCCGCGGATCGCGCCGCCGGCACCACTTGGCGGCGGTGCCAGGCCAGAAGCGGCAGCTGCGCCGGTGCCGCCAGGACGCGCCGGGGGTTGCAAGCCCCCACGGACCTGGTACGGAGCAGCCAGCCTCTGCTGCTGTTGCTGCTGCTGCCACTGGTGGTGCGGGGGCTGCTGCTGCTGCTGCTGCTGCTGCTGCTGCTGCTGCTCATGCTGTGCCGCCCACACGACATTGGCGGGCATGAAACTCGCTGCCCTGGCGTTTGAATCCCTGTCGGCGTAGTCGGCGCCGCCGGCCCCGCCACTGACCACATCCGCGCCGCCTGCGCCAGTAGCGCCAGCGCCGGCGTTCGCCCCCGGCGCCCCCGGCTGCTGTGCATGCTGTTGCAGCTGGGGTGACAGCAGGGGCCGGGGCTGCTGAACTGGCTGCGGCTGTGGCTTGACCGCGCCACCCCACGGCGCAGCCACCGGGCGCTGCTGTCCCGCCGCCATGGCAGTGAACGGCCCCGCGACCGGCGCCTTGACTGACGCCGCCGCCGTTGCCACGGCCGCGTCGCGCTCCCGGCGCAGTGCCCCCAGCTCCGCCTGTGATAACGAGTTGACGGGGCGCGTGGGGCTTGCGCTAGCTGGGGGCAAGGCGGTCCGGCAAGTCATATGGACGCGCTACTAACACAGCTGCAGCAAATCGCACCCCCCTCAATTTGCCCGCCGCAAGTAACTAACTGCGCCGCCACCGCTGCCACCATGCCATGCCACGGGCACGACACGCAGCACCCAGCAGGTGAGCAGCAGGCCAGCATCCACCTGCGCCGCCGCCCGCTCCCGCGCCGCCCTCTCCTCCGCCGCCGCCTTGTCCGCGAGCAGGCCGTTCTTGAAGTCCTCCAGACCCGCCAGCCAGGAGCCGTCTGGGCGGCGGGCGAGTGAAGTCAAGGGCCACGGGGCGGTACCGGTGACGTATAGGATCGGGGTGGTGTTGGCGCAGGGGGTCCGCTTGCTGGGCCTCACGCCATGTTTGGCAGGTAGGTGCAGCAGGACGGGTGCGATGGATGGACCGGTGGCTCAGACCCACACACTCACAGACTCACGGACTCACAGCTCTCGTGCAGCGCCGTCACCTCCGCCGCCGCGGCCGCCCGCGCCGCCGCCAGCTGCTGCGCCAGCGCCGCCACCTCAGCCCGAGACCGCTCCGCCTCCAGCGCCGCCGCCGTGGCAGCCTCCCCCTCCCGCGCCTCCGCCAGCTGCCGCCGCAGCTCGGCCGCCTCCGCCGCGGCGGACTGGAGCGTCTCCAGGTGCGTGGTCTGCAGGTAGAGTAGGCCGGGTGGGAGTGGTAGAGGCGGGCAGGAACGACGAGTGGATAGCTGGCGGGTGGTGTGTTCGTGCGGGCGTGTCGGTATGAAGTACGGATGGTTGGGTCCGGGCGGCTGCATGGACACCTACCTGCTGTGCACCTGCCTGCTGTGCACCGCCAATCAACATCAAGGGGGTGGGGTGGGGCTGCGCGCGTCCGGTGGTAGTGGGACATGGAGGACAGCAGCGGCAGCTTGCTCGTTTGTACTCCTAGGGTGTGCCCACAACCCCACGTACCTGCAGCGCCGTTAGCTGCAGCAGCGTGGCCTGGTACTGCACCACCGCGGAGACCTGCAAAGGTGGGACCGTGGGAGTGTGGGATTGGGACAGGACACGGGAGGGGCGGTCAAAGCTGAAGTCGCCCTCAGGAGTAGGTCCGCAGCTCCGGGTCAGTGCGGGGTCAGTGGGCGGGTGGCAGACTGCATGCAGCCCAAGTTCTAAATCGCTAAGAATAACAACTCGTCAAACCGTAGCACAGGACGGGAGGTCCCTTCGTGAGATCCCTTCCAGGTAGCTCCACCGCCCGCGAACCGGCGCGCTGCCCCGTAGCCCCGCACCTCGGCCTGCTGCGACTTGCGGTGCGCCGCGACCGCCTGCAGCAGCTGCGCGGCCGCCTCCGACTCGGCCGCCAGGCGCTGCTCCGCGGCGCGGCGCCGCTCCTGCTCGGCCAGGAAGGCGCTGTGCCAGCCGTCGCGCTCGCGCGGGTCGCCCAGGCAGGCGTCCTGCAGCGCGCGCACGTCCGCCATGCGGCTGTCCATCTGGATGGGGTTGCCAAGGCTCGCGCTGTGAGCTGCCTGGTGGTGGTGGCGTTCGGCAGACGAAGGCCAGTTTTGGCGGGAACTGCCTCGCCCTTGCTCGCGCGCAACTCCCGATGTTGCACGGTGTTTACTCGGTGCACAGCTGAGACGGCCGCTAGCTAGGCCTACATGAGTGCCTAAAATGTGGCAGCACCGTAACGGGATGCAGCGTTTCAGCGCTCTCGCCCATGAGGAGGCGCATGCCCAACCCAGCGGCCACACCCACGCATCAAACCGACCCCGGCCCTGCAAACACACACTGGCATGCATGAGCGAACGCCGCCGCCCCAACTTCAACCCCGACACATGTCATGCCGGATTCATTACTTGCAAAGAAGGTACACTACCAGCTATCAGTATCGCCACATCAGCGCACCTGACTGACCGTTTGCTGCCGCGTCCCATCCTATAGCGCCGGCCCTCCGCCCAGGGCGCCCAGCGCTGCCGCCACGTCGGCTCCACTGGAGCCTAACCCATCAGCCCATCAGCGCCAGCCTCCTCGACCCACGAGCTCGCAGCTTCGCCCGCCATACCCAAACGCCGCTGGACTGCGGCTGCTGTGTTCCGAAGCGTTCGCCCAGCGAATCGCAGCCGTCGCGGCTGCTGAGCTCGCGATCGGCAGGACATTGATGATGCGGCCAGCGCATGATACAGTCACACCTACTCCACTGCAGCTTCCCACGCGCGACACGCACAGTGCCCTGCCGCTTCGACCCCCAAGCCACGCCTGGCCCGCTGCGAAACTTTTCTTGCGCCAGCCCCGTAAGCCGCAGAGCTGCCTCCCTTCTCTGCATGTGTGCGCCCTCCGCCCCGTGCGCCCTCCGCCGCGTGTGCCTCTTAACACGGTAGTGCCCCACAAGTATTGCTCCAGGGCCACTCGCCGCGTGTTTGGCCTCCAACACGGCAGTGACGCGCAAGTATTGCTCCAGGGCCCTCCGCCGCCCCTGGCGCCCTCCACCGTGTGTGCCTCAGAAGTCATTGTCCAGCGCCGCCAGGTCGGGGTCCACGTCGGGGTCGGCGGCGGGCGGCGGCGAGTCGCCGTAGCCGCCATCGCGCCTGCAGTTGACGGCACCGGCACGGCCGGCCGGCGTGAGAGCCTGCGTGCGTGCGGCGGCCCGGTCCGCCGTCGCCCCGATGGCCCCCAGTGGCTGCACGCTCCCTGTAATCCCTTCTACGGCGCCCTCCCCCAACCCCGAAACGGATACAGACACACGCACCTCACACACGCACGCAGCTCACCTGGGCGACGCGTCCCGCTCCCGCTCCGGCTCCGGGCTGCGCTCACGACGGCCCTCCCGCGGCTGGGCCGGGTCATTCTCCCGGACCAGCTCCCGCTGTGGCTCCCGCTGCCGCTCCCCGCTGCCGCCGCGGTCCCGCGCGTCCGCTCCCCGCCGGTCGTCGTAGCCCCGGTCCCGGTCCCGGTCAGAGCCGCGCTCACGGTCCCGGTCGCCACCTCGGGCGCCGGCCCGGTCATAATCCCGATCCCGGTCCCGGCGGTCGTAGTCCCGGTCCCGGTCCCGGCGGTCATAGTCCCTGTCCCGGTCCCGGCGGTCATAGACGCCGCCCCGATCCCGTCGGTCATAGTCCCGGTCCCGGCCTCGGTCCCAGTCGTAGTCACGCCCGCCGCGGCCCCTGCGCTTGCACAAGGCAGTGGAGGCGAGCGCGGTCAGGGCCTTGCGAGGAGCTCTCCTTGTGCCTGCCCACCCCAGGTCAATAGGCAGCCCTACGGTATTGCCAGACGCATCGACGCACAGTCAGCGCCCCCACACACCCGTTCTCACCGTGGGCTGCGTGAGCGGCTGCGGTCCCGGCCGCCGCGGCCGCGCGGGCTGCGGCTGCGGCCGCCGCGCGGGCTTCGGGAGCGGCTGCGGCGGCGGTCGCTGCTGCCGCCGCTGCGCCCCGGGTTCTGCTTTGACTCAATCACCATCATGTCACGCGGCGTCTTGCGTCCCTCCTTGGACAGGCACACCTGCAGCGTGCGCACAGAACACACCGACATGAATCATGCGATACACGCGGAGGGTTCACTTCTGCCTGGTCCGACACAGAGAGAGGCACGCGGATCCTGGATCCGGCGTGGCCCTGCCACGGCGTGGCCCTGCCACGCCGGATCCCAGGCCCGTGATCGACGCAGCGGCCAGCCCACACTGTGCGCCTCAGCCCCAACTGTCGCGCGATCTACTGGTGGTCACGCACATTGATCTCGCGGCCGTCGATGCTGGTCTTATCCAGCTGGTAGATGGCCTCATCGGCGTCGCGGGCGTCACGGAACTCGATGAAGCCGAATCCGCGAGAGCGCCTGCAGCAGGGTTGGGGACGACGGCAGCGCAAAGGCGCCTGGTGGGCGGCGCCGCAGACGTCTGCTGTGCGCTGAGTGTGATGGCGCGCACGCACGCATGCCTTGAACAGTGGGTGGCGAGGAGCGCAGCCGCATGCGCATGCTACCCATCCACGTGCAACCAGCCAGCGCGGCATGCGACATGGTAGGGACGTGCCCGGCGGCCCCTACCGGCACGCAGCTACCGCGTAGCCGGCCCCTCACAGGCGCAAAGAAGGGCACGGACCCGCATCATGGCACCGCCGCCCAGCGCTTGGTCGCGGTGCGCTTGCAGCTTGTCGCTTGCGATCCGTCCTCGGCAACTTGGCATGCGGGGGAAGCCCAGCGCGCGCAACTGGCTGGCACGCTTGTGCTCGTGCTCGTGGCGCCTACACCAGCCTGCTAGCCGGGCCTCGTGCTCCCTTGCGCGCTTGTGGGGGCCTCGCTCGCTGTTGCGGGCTTGCTACTTGCAACGGTTGAACTGGCTTGGGCCTTGGCGGGGCCTCGCGCTTGTGTTCGTGCTTGTGCGTGGCGCTTGGTCATTTGCAAGGGCCGTGCATGCGGGTAAGCAAATGACATGCTTGCCACCTGTTGAATGCGATGCGATGCGCGGCATACTTTTCTTCATGTGGTGCGCATTAGTGGGCTACCTCCTAGCTGACAGGTAGCTGGCGTGGTGGGCACGAAGTGGAAAGCGACCGCCTGGCGCCACAAGCCTCGTGCGCACTTCGCAAGAGACGCGCTTGATCGCCACTTGCGCTGTGGCGCTTTCACAGCTGTGACGTGTCGGCATCAGATGTGCCCAACGCACCGCCGCGTCACCGCGCACGAGACCCATCGCACCATAATAGAATCCAGCAACTCACTGCGTGTAGTAGTCACGAGGGATATACACATCCCGAAGCTCTCCAAACTTTTCGAACTTCGCTCGCAGGTCATCCACCCTGCGGGAGCGGGAGCGGGAGCGGGAGCGGGTCCAGGCCGCGGGGTGTAGGCACGGGGTGCAGGGGTCAGCTTGGGCGGGTCAACCCGCACGCTGTCCGCACGGCAGCAACCTCGCTAATTCCGCGCATGTGATGTGACCTAGGCACTTCAAAGTTGTATGTGGTTGACTGCACGCGAGGCCGTCCGCAGTCAGCGTCGCGATTCTGACTCGGCTGGGCTCGGCTCCCTCATGCCAGGATTCACTCACGTCATGGATAGCGGAATGTTCCGCACCAGAACCGACACCTTGTTCTTGACGCCCGCGGAAGCGGGGCCATAGTCACCGCGTTCACGGCCGGACATTTTAGATGATGAATACCTCAGAGAATTAAAACCAATTGTGCCACATGTATTTATATTGACGACTTAGTGCCGCGGCACGCCGAGTGCCATCGCCCCACTGACCGACTTTTGACCCCCTCTTTCCCCAGGCCTCCCCCAAGCCCCGCACGGCCCCGCACCCCGCGTCCTGACGCGCACGCCTTCCCCCGCTTCCGTGTTACAGTTTGTCGGCCTCCCGTGCCCAAGGCATCCTCCTGAGGGCAACCGTTGTGTCGCTGGCCGCATCGTGACCATTTTGCGCGCCAACGGGCTGGATCGCGGGGAGCAAGCTGAGCTTGCCTGGACCAGCAGGTTTCGCACGCATACCGATTGTCAGTAATTGTTATGAATACAAAAAGCACTGGTTTTAATGGACACCCAGCAAAGTAGGAACACAAGCTTGGGTATAGCGAGTCTTTTGCGCTTCATGCCTTGAAAGCTAATCATATTTAGAGAAAATGACAATGGTGGCCACGCTGGCGCTAGCGCTCCTCCTGGCGTGTTGTTCGATTCCCCGGACTGCACTCAGCGCCGCTAGCTCTTCTGGAAAACCCAAGCCAGAGGTGTACCCCGTGCGGCGCCCGCTGGTCAACTTGCACGAAGCCGCGCTACAGAGCGTCAGCCGCGACGGGCCGAGGTACCCCGATGAGATGTTCCTGCGGCGCGTCAAGGGCTGCCGGGCTCGGTACCCCGACGACGCTGCCGAGGAGGAGTCGGCGAGGGGCCCCAACACCAGCGACTGCGACCGGGGGTTCGTGATTCTCACCATGGGGAACGACCTCGTGATGAGGTCCATGGTGCCGCTGGTGCGTGGCGTGGCGAGGTGTGGCGTAGGGCCGTGGCGTGCCAGCGACGGGCACAGGCGAAGGCATGCAGGGCTGTGCACGCGTTCGTCTGCAGGTGCATTCGTGCCATGCCTCATGTTTTACGTGTCCTTACGTGTATGTACGTCGTCAGAGCATTTGGTGGCGTGCCCAACTGCTACGGTCAAGCGCGCCCACCGCCCGCGCCACCGTCCCACTCCTCACCGAGTCGGCCTCCGCTCTCCCGCTCCAAAGTTGGAACCCTTCGCGGCCCTAAGTTACACATCCCATCTGCACCTTCCATTTGGCTTCCCACAGCTACTGGAGAGCCTCCAGCGCATCGAGCACGTGGGTCCGGACGGCGGGCGTGACGACCTGACCAACCACACCACGGTCGTGGGCGTCACGCGCCACGCGGACGAGAAGTGTGAGGACCTGCGCCGCTCGTACTCCCACTCCTGTACGGGAGACGGCAGCAGCGGGCTGTACGATGGCGACAATGTGTACCCCAGCCACAAAGCGCTGGCGTACGGCATGGTCAAGCTGCGGTACCTGGTCAACGCGTTGACCACCAACCTGGACATCCTGTACGGTGAGCGAGCGGTGGCAGCGGTGTTGGAGTCGGCACTCAGGGGGACTCGGGGTTCGGTGCGAGCGGTTGCTGGACGAAGCAGTGGGCTGGGCAGAGCGGCGGGCTGGCGGTCTGGGCTGCTGCCAGTGCTGGCGGCGGACGCCTGGGTGCTCTCGGGGCCTGCCGGCCGGGGGCAGCTGCGCCTGCGCAGCAATGTGGGTTGGGCCCGCAATCGTGGCCCCACTCGTGCAAGGGAGTTCCATGCCGGCGGTACGATCCCTTCCACAAACACGCCCACTGCCTATCACACGCTCGTCCCTTGGCTCGACCTAACCTGCTATGTCGCTGCGCCGCAACCCTGTTTGGTACGGCAGTGGACGCGGACATTGTGTTCCTGCGCGACCCCATCCCGCTGCTGCTGCGGGCCGCGGAGGAGGCGGATGCGGACGTGGTGGTGGCCAACGCCGCAGCGCCCTGCGGCAGCGCGGCGCAGGCCTGGGACCCCGAGGCTCTGGACAGCGGCAGTAGCAGCGCTGGCGCTGGCGCTGGCGGCGGCAGCAGCAGCGGAAGCGGCGGCGCGGAGGAGGATGAGGAGGACGGCGGCGAGCGGCACCGGCGGAGGCGGGCGCTCGCGTCTGCGGAGGAGGAGGACGAGGACGAGGAGGAGGGCGGGAAGGGGCCGCGGGTGGATGCGGGCGGGGACGTGCGGTACGCCACGGGTCTGGCGTTTTACCGCAGCACGCCCGCCGCCCTGCGCTGCGCCTACTCGCTGCTGCTCGACATGGCCTGGCACGCCTCGCGCGGCCATAGCGTGGGCCGTGGCATTAGCAGCACCAGAAGCGACGGCAGTAGCAGCAGCGAGGAGGAGCCGGTGGTGTGGGAGCAGGAGCGCTTTGCGGCCTTCATGCCCACCTGCATGAGCGCTCTAGGCCGCGGGCTCGCGGCACTGCCGCAACGTTCTGTGCTCACCACCTGCGGCGCCGATGCTCCCGCAGCCGAGGAGCTATTAGCAGGCAAGGGCGGGGGCGGCGGCGAGGTGGTGGCGGTGCACGTGTCGTCGGCGCCACCGGGCGGCGGCGGGCAGGGCGGCGCGGTGGAGGCGAGCCTGGCGGCGCGCGTGGCGGTGATGAAGAAGGTGCTAGGGATAGAGGGAGATGAGGGAGAGGGTGAAGGGGAGGAGGAGGAGAAGAAGATGGAGCGGCGGTGAGGACAAGGGCGGGCATTGACATGGCCGGAGGCCAGGTGGCAAGCGTGCAGGAACGGCCGTGTGCGTGCAAAGCAAATGTGTACAGGCATCAAGCTGACCAAAGTGTGGATACGCATTGAGGCGTGTGCAGACTCGTGAGGGCCCAGCCGCCCAGGACAAGCGTGCGCACGCATGAACGGCGGTGTGGCGCGGTATGCGTGCGTGTGACATGACCATATCGTAACTGATTTGGCGTGCGGACCAGCGCGCGGGGTGCGAGTGCGGCGCACGTTAGACGCATGGAGTGATGGAGGCGTGTGCAGGCCCGTGAGGGCACAAGAATACGGAACTTTTCGGGTGCAGCGGCGGGGAAAGGGGTCCAGACACGTGAGTGCTTGCGAAACGTGAACGGACTGTAAGCCAGACCTTGTGGCCGTCGCTAACAGGCAGAGAAAGACGGTCAGCAGAACATTGCAAAAGCCGATGTAACCTCAAATGGACGGCACCCACCGCGGGCTGCGCATCGGCGCCGCTGACATCACTGGCGAACGCTGGGCTGCAGAGCTGTACGGAGTGCGCACGATTGCGGCGGGGGGGCCATGGTTCCAGCGGAGGGGAGATGAAGTCTGCGATGTAACAGTGGCCCAGTGACAAGGGGCACGCACGGCTCTGGGCAACAATCACTGTGCTCCTACCGCCATGACAACTGCAACCGATTGCAACGGAGTCTGCCGACGCTGCTCCGCCACGGCTATTGTACATCCACCGGCAGCCGCATGTGTCGTTCCGACCTCACCTATCAAGTTCAGGGCTTTTATCGACCATTCGCACACCTCCAGCACTGCAATCCAACGTCCACACGCCGCCGCTTGGCCAGGTCAGGCGCACACTGCAAAAGCGTTCGACGGCTGCAAAACTGGACAAGTTCCCCGCATGGGGCGTGCCGCCACCCGTCATGACCCATCAGTGCGATGGCCTGACAATCTATCTGGCAATTGTGTAACCCCTATGTACGGTCCAGACACCAACCTGCACCCCAAAATAGCACCTGGGTGCACCATCACGCACAAGCCAATGTTTTATTGTATGAGCACCACCCGACAAAATAGCACCCCACCTGGGTCGTACAAGACTCAGAAGTCGGTGCAAGTCTTGATTGTTCTTCTCTCAAGTCTGCCGACGTAGGCTGGGTTCCCGAGCCCCTCCCTACATGTGCGACACCCTTGTTGACATAGCGTTGCCGCATGCCGTGTCGCGCCACTAACGCACCAGCTGCTTCCCCCATCCACAACCTCTTGCCCAAGCCATACCCTGGAAAGCCTGTGCCACACCGCCGCCCCCGCTGCTTCACCAGTGCTGCAGCTGCGGGTCGGGCATCTTCACCACGCCCGCGGCGCGATTCCCCGTGCTGCTCGCGCTGCCGGTGCCGGCACCCTCGTGCGCGGCGAGGCTGACGTGGTGGTGGTACTGCGGGCGCGCGGGCGCAGCGGGTGCGGGCGCGCGCTGCCAGCGGCTCTCAGGCGCGGCGGCGCCGACGGCCACCACGGCGGGCTCGGCGGCGAAGCGGGCCGGCAGCAGCAGCCCCAGCACGCCGCGCGCCACCAGCAGCGCCGCCACGGCTGCTACAGCCAGCACGGTGCGCGCCGCCACCTGGTAAGCGCGCTGCCACCAGCCGCAGTGGCCGCACACCCTGCGGGACACGAGCAGCGGCCGCGAGGCGCACGAGCAAATGAATGAACGAACACAAGAGCGGTTCCTATGTCCGTCAGTATCTGCTGCATCCCAACCCAAAGCAATCAGCAAGCCCTCCGGCCTACGACTGCTTGCGTGCCCAGCCGCCCACTCAGGCCTGATCGCATACCCCAACGTACCCGGCGTGCTCGATCTCAATGGCCGCCGCCACCTCGGCCAGCTCCGCCCCCGCCGGCGCGCCGCCCTCCTGCTGCAGCCGCAGCGCCAGCGCCGTCCGCATCGCCTCCTGCCGCACCCAGTGCGCCGCCGGCGACGGCAGCTGCTCCAGCCGCAGCGTCGTCCACACACCCACTGGCGGCTTGGGTAGCCGCGATGCGGCAGCCGCGGTGCCGGCAGTCGTGGCGGTGGCCTCAGGCTCCGCGGGCTGCTCCGCGGAGGCCGTGGTTGTGGTGCTGGTGGTGCTGGTGGTGCTGGCGGCGCTGGTCGGCTGGGAGGTCCAGCGGCACTCGACGCGGGCGCCCGGCGTAGCGGGTGTGGTGGGCTTGCCTGCAGAGCGCAGACGTAACGGCCGGTTTCGGAGGCTCTTACAGGTAGCCCAGGCGCGCGGGCATTGCATCCGAGCGGCTAACGCTACCTGCAATAGCTAGCCATACGCCTCAAGCTGCCCCCACACAATGCTGCCCCCAAGAACTTCGAAGGGGAACCCCCCTCGGGACTTGTCGCGGGATTGTGTCCGGGTTACGCGCCTATCGCCCTCCCCTCCACATAGCAACGGTCCCTCCCAGTCCCTCAGTTTGGTGCAGGCAGACATGAGCGATCGTGCGTGTGGGCGCCCGGACTGGCAGGAGTGTTGGGGAGCCGTTCGTTGCCCGCACCCTGCCAGTATCACCCTCCACCTTCCCCCGGCCCCTTCAACGGCGACGTCGCGATCGCCCCCATGCAGTGCCCATGCAATCGTGCCGCCCTACTTAGCCTGCGCCCGCTGCAACTGGGCGCAAGTCACCCGTGCTCGCGCGTTCTAGTCATAGGATAGGTCATAGGATAGGTCTTCGATAGATTCCTTTTGTCCGCTCACACGCCCTGCTCGCCTCTACCCGCCCCGCATGTCGATGATGCTTTGGATGCTCCTGCCGGGCTTATCGTGGACGCTGCCCGGCCCTTCCGCGTGTGGCTACAGGTGGGTATAGTGTGTGATTAGTGCAATAGGCTGGGTCGGGCTGGGTGTGAGCGCGCGGCGAGCCTGGGTGACGCGAAAACGCCGAACGGCGTTACTTGCTACTGGAGTCGACGACCCAAGATGCCGGCGACGACTAGATGAACGAGACTGAAGACCGCCAACAAGAACACGAGTATACCGCTCTCCTCCGCACATGGGTTTTGGGTTGGCAATGGTTGATTTGGGAATTGGAGAAAACTACCCCCCCCCCCCGTCACGCACCCAGTGGCGGCGGCAGGATGACGCGCGCCTCGTGGGACTCAGGCCCCACGTCGCCACGCAGCGCCACCGCCAGGCGGCTGCTGCCGTTGCTACTGCCGCCCTCCTCGGCAGCCGCTGCTACAGCCCCGCCTGCAGCCGCCGCCTCCACCTGCGCGTGCACGGCGCGGCGCAAGGCCGACGTGTACCTGCCGCGGGTCCAGAGAAGCCAACTGTTAGCTTGAGCGGGGTAGCGTTGACCGCGCTTTGAGGCAGCACATGTACGGTGGTGCGCATCTGCGCAGTCGTCTTCATGGCGTAGTGAGCTGCTGTTGCCATCGCTTTGCAAAGGCTTAAATTATGCAAACAGCTGCCGGAGGTCAACTGCAGCATGCATGCATGTTCGCTGCCCAGCTGCCTCCGGCGCCGCACCTGGACGCCGCAGCCAGCACTGCCACTGCCTGCACACACACAGCGTGGCGGCGTGGTGCTGGTGGACACTTGCTCGCGCCAAGCACCACGACATGCGCTTTGTGACGCGCGCCAAGTCATTTCAATTGCGCTGCTGCACGCCCGCCCGCGGCCGCCCCCGACCCCGCTCCTGCCATACCCCAAAGCCCAAACCCTAAACTCTAAACCCAGTACCTGCATGAGGCCCAGCTTTGCGATGCAGGAGTCGTGCTGCGTGGAGGTCAGCAGCAGCCCGCCCGCCGCGATGGAGGCCGCCTGCAGGCGAGCCGACAGCTTCACCAGCAGCACCCGCTCCTCTGCAGGGCAGGCGGGGCCGATGAATGACCGTGTGCGGGAATGGGCGCGTGCCGCCGGCCGCGTATGGTGGATTAGGGCGTCGGGAGGTGGACACCGGGGGTAGGACGGCTCGGCACTCCAAGCTCACCCGCCTCGGCAAGTGCACGAACGCCCTCCGCGTCGCGCTGCAGCAGGTCACCCGCGGCGCTGTCCGCGGGCACACGGAACACGTACTCCAGCGAGTCCTTGGAGCTCAGGGCACCGCCTAGAGCGTCCGAGTAGTCAGCCTGGCCGCCCCAGCGCTTGGGCAAGTAAGTGACCGCCAGGTGGCGCAGGCTGGCCAGACTGGAGCTGAGGCTCGCGCTAGCGTCTCCGCCCATTGTCAGGCTGCCACAGGGCTTCAGCTGCCGCCGCTGCGGGGCGTTCACGCGCGCGGCATGGCAACTGAAAAGCGAGCGCGGGAGGCTGTGCAGAGCCTGGGAGTTCTGCCTGCGGCCGGGGATGCCTGCTGGCTTCTGTGCAAGCATTGTTGTGACCGTCGACTTGGTGCGGAGCAGCCGGTCAGCCGGTTTATGAGGAGCAGGAACTCGAGTTCGCGCGCGAAATGCCGGAACCGTTCTGCGGTGACGTCTAGCTGAGGTGGGTGTATTATGGTGGGACGGGGTTAGCTTTGCAATATGTGTAGAATCCTCTGCGAGCGAGAAAGCGCTCTTTCTTACGGAGCTGTTTTTTTGCGGATTGCCGCGACAGTTGCCCCCATCGCGTTTGTTTGGCCTTCCCAGTTCCCGCTTCAGCATTTTCATACAAACGCGTATAACAAAGATGTTTGACTACCATCGCCGCAGTGGCAGTGGCACGCCTGCAAAGGCAGGGCCCCCTGTGAATGGACAAGCGACGGTTGAGGCCCACTCAGCAGAGGCCGACCCGAGCGATGGGCAACCCGGTCCTAGTGGGCGCCCACCTGCCGTCAATCTACGTGCCAGCGTGAGCGGCGGTGGCGGCACGCACAAGCGCCTGCATGCGGGAGCTTGTTTCTTAATCGGCGTGGCTGGAGGCACGGCGTCGGGCAAGACTACCGTGTGCGATCAGATTATGCAGCGGCTGCACGACTCGTGCGTGGTCATGCTCTCACAAGACAGGTGAGTGCTGGGCACTCGGCGTCGGCAAATGCGCCGGCGACGTCCGCCGCGTACCGGTCGCGCAATGCTATGTGGAATGGTTGTAACGGGCTATCGGCTGATGAGCGGGCGGCCAAGCTTAATAGCTGGACACGACTGGCCGCAGCGCCGAGTGCAATGTCCAGCTTCTCCGTGGCCAACTCGCGTTTCTGCATTTATGCCTCGCAGCTTCTATCGGAACCTCACAGATGAGGAGCGCCAGAACGTTCAAAGTGGGTGCGCTCTGGCTCTGGCTTCTCTGGCTGTTGCAGGCAGAGCATGCGTTCGACCTTGGCCCGCTCAGGCGCGCGCAATGCATGCGGGCGCCGCAATACATGTCAGCTGTGTATCACTTGATCGTAAAACGCCTGCTGCGGACACGTATATGGAGTTTGGTGCGGCACTGGGCGGCGGTGCTCGCATTCAACGGCAGCGGCAGGCGTGCAAGCTAGAATAGTATTAACACAGCAGACATGGCACCGCAAGATGAAGAGCGCGAGTCGAGCAGCGCAGGAGCGCAGGCAAGGCCGGAAACCCTGGTTGACGGCGCTTCCAGCCGCACACTCCCCCTTGCGCAAAGGCTACAGCGCATGCCTTGTGTCCGGATTCCCCAGAGCACGTTGGCGCCGTAAGCATAGCCATGCACACCTGGGACCCACTTCCGCCAGTTGCTGTCCGCCTGGGGCTGAGGTCTCGTTCCTTTTAACCCTCGCCGCATCCAGACTTCAACTTCGACCACCCGAACGCGTTCGATGTGCCGCTGCTGCTTAAGACGCTACAAGACCTGCGGGTGAGGAGGCCAGAGGCGGCGGCCCGACTTGAAGAGGGGCGCAGGGGGGGCATAGCGTTGGGGTGACGCGCGCGTGGCGGCACGCGCACGCGCTGCGAAAGCATGCTGGCATGGCGCATGCGGTGCGCGTGCCGCGGCCCGGCTGGGAGCTCCGGCCGGCAGGGGTCTCGGGGCCGCAGCGCGTGAGGCGGCGGGTGGGGTAGAGGCGGCGGCGGTGCAGAAGCCTGACTGCATAGCCCCAGGCGCGCGGCGCAAGGGTCGCCGGCCGCGGCCCTTGGTTGGGAGCGCCTCACGCACCGTGCGGGTGCCACCCAGCACCACACGTCAACCCCGCCACCCCACCAGCGGACTCAGCGCTCTGTCTGTCGCATGCGCCCGCGACGCACGGCCCCGCGACGCACGGCCCCGCGACGCACGGCCCCACGACGCACGGCCCCGCACCCGCACCCCCTCACCCGCACCCGCAGGAGGGCAGGTCGGTGGAGGTGCCCATCTACGACTTCTCCAAGCACGCGCGCTCGTCGGAGAGCCACACCACCGGCCCTGCGGACGTGATCGTGATTGAGGGCATCCTGGTGCTGGCCATGCAGGTGGGCTGGGCGGCGGGTGGTGGGGGGAAAGGGGGGGAAAGGGGGGATTGCAAGGATGGTTGGAAAAGCGGTACATGGGGGAGGGGGCTGGCGGGGAGGGGGCGCACGGGTTGGGGTGGGTGCGGCGGGGGTCGGGTTGGGATGGGGGGTGGGAGCGGGTTAGGGTGGGGCGGAGGCGGGATGGTGGGGGTGCGGCTACCAGCGCAAGCTAAACGGGGGGCGGCGTTATGAACACCAAACCTGCGGTGTGTGTGTTGGGGCCGTCCATTGGAGCGGGGAGGGTTGCAAGGAGGGTTGGTAACTCGGTACCGGTACAGGATGCATGGAAGCAGCAGACAGAGGGGCGGGGCCGGGGTCCAGAGCAGGAGGTGGTAAGGCGGGGCGGAGCCCGAGCCGGTGTTGGACTTGGGCGATGTTTGAGTGGACGCGCTTTCCTGACGCCGTTGCCCCCGCCACGTGCAGGAGGTGCGCGACATGTGCAGCATGAAGGTCTTCGTGGACACGGGTGAGCGGCGGCAGCAGGGGCGTACGTGCGTGTGGCCGGTCCGGAGACGCGCCAGCGGGTTCTGAGCCGGCGGGGCTGTGTTTGGGGAACAGGCGGCCTGTGTGCGGCCTGCACAGGACACCA
This sequence comes from Chlamydomonas incerta, assembly GCA_016834605.1. Taxonomy (NCBI): domain Eukaryota; kingdom Viridiplantae; phylum Chlorophyta; class Chlorophyceae; order Chlamydomonadales; family Chlamydomonadaceae; genus Chlamydomonas; species Chlamydomonas incerta. The sequence continues at coordinate 2,847,426 of JAEHOC010000003.1, read as the reverse complement.
AGGTCGCCCGCCCACGTTGCTTGCCTCGCGTCGCAGACGACGACCTGCGTCTGGCGCGCCGCATCCAGCGCGACGTGGCGCACCGCGGCCGCGACGTGGCAGGTGCGTGGGGAGGGGGCCTGTGTGTGTATGTACGGCTCCGTGTGTCGTCGGCGGGGGAGGTGAGGGGACGGGAGGACCCGGCTGCGGGCCGGGGTTTTTGGGAGGCGAGGGCAGGCCGGCGCCCGCACACAGCATTGAAGGTGCAGACATGGCCATGGAGGCTTATGGAGGGGCGGCGGCGGCAGACCGTGAGGTTGCAGGCCTGTAGACATGGGGGGTGGGAGGGGTAGACACGGGGTTCACGCATCCAGGGTGACCGCGGTTGCTTGGGGAGGGGGGGGATGGACACGCACGCGGCGTGCCCAGCTGGTCCTCACCGCAGGGTCGGGGTTGGGGTTCAGGAGCCGGCCGCCAGCTGGGGCAGCGCCCGGCGCGCGGCTGGGCCCCGCGCGGCTCGGGTCCACGCGGGGCAGCGGGCTGCGGGCGTGGAGGGGCCACGGCGCGACGTGACACGGGGCTGGAATACTGGCGGACAGCAGCGGACAGCAGCGGCACAGAGCGGCCTAGCGGCAAATGCGCTAGCGCAAGGGGTGGCACCTGGAAGGCACCCTTCGGAGGCGGCGCCCCATCCTGCCCTCTCCTACAGCACGCGGGGCAGAGCGGGGCCGGGTGTGGGGCGTTGGGTGCGGTTGCCGGGGGCGGCCCCTCCCTAGCCTCGCCTCGCCCTGCTGGGCTGGGCGGCGCGCGCCGCCGGGCGGGGCCACACAGCCCTGCGGCGCCAGGGCTGCGCGTGTCGCCCAAGGCCCCCGACCTCTCCCCGCCCATGCGTGGAGTGCCTGCTGTAGCACCACGTTCCCACCATGCTTGCAACCCATGGGTGAACTCATCCGCCGGCGCCGCCACACACGCACACGCAGGCGTGCTCAAGCAGTACACGGAGCACGTGAAGCCCATGTTTGACATGTACGTGGCGCCCAGCCGCCGGCATGCCGACGTCATCATCCCCTGGGGCAAGTGAGTGCACGCGGCGCGGGCGGCTGGCTGTGCGGCAGGGTGGCGCAGGGGATGGAGGGTGGAGCGGGCGACGGGAGGGCGACGGGAGGGCAACGGGAGCATGGGATGGTGGAGGAGCAGCGGCGGTGGGAGGGCGCAGGACGGAAGGGGGAAGGGCCCGCGTTGGGAAGCGCTCACGGGGCGCGCGCGCAACGGTGGGTGCTACCCCAGCGCGGCCGGCAGCGGGCTGGCCGTCGGCCGTGCGCCATCCCTCCCCCCAACTCCGATGCCCTCCACTTCCTGCCGCTCGACATCCAACACCTCATCACCGTTGCACCGTTTGGGCTTGGTTTTGGTTGGGTTGCGCTGGCGTTCACAACCCCCACAACTCCTCGCTCCTTACTCACACGCCGCCGCCATAATCTCCGCCGCCATTGCTGTCGCCGCCGCCCGCCGCAGGGGCAACAACCTGGTGGCCATCGACCTGATTGTGGAGCACATCCGCACCAAGCTGCAGCAGCCCGACCTCTGCCGCATCTTCCCCAACTTCCAGGTGCCTAGGGCGGGGCAGCGGGGGGCAGGGGTGGCGGGGCGCTGGCTGGGTTTAGGGTTGTGTTTGGGAGCAGGCTGGGACGAACGGTGGCGAAGCCCGAGTTGCGCCATGCGCCACCCCGCTCTGAATGCTCACGCCTGCACCCGCTCCTCCTCATCCTCCTCCGCTTCCTCTGCCGCCGCTGCTGCTGCTGCCTCCGCTCTGCAGATCATCCCCTCCAACTTCCAGATCCAGGGCATGCACACCATCATCCGCGACCGGGACACGAGCAAAGAGGGTGCGCGTGTGTGTGTGGGGGGGGGGGGCTTGCGGCGGCCGGCTGCTCAATCGTCTGGGGGTGGGGCGACAACGGCGGCCTAGGCGCGGCGCGGCACAGCACAGCACATCAAAGCGCAGCGCGGCCGTTCGACGCCCACACACGCTTGCCGCCTTGGCAGTCCGCACCCCGGTTGCCGGCCGTTGCCGACCACCTTTCCTAGCACGCTCGCCCTTCGCCACCCCTCGTTCAACGCCGTCTCCTGAGTCCTGGCCCACCCCATCCCTCTCCCGCCACCTCGTCTGACCCGCCATCCGCGCTGCACGCAAAACCCCCCGGCAACCCCCCCCCCCCGCAGACTTTGTGTTCTACGCGGACCGGCTCAATCGCCTGGTGGTGGAGGCGGGGCTGGGCTTCCTGCCCTTCACCGAGCGCACCGTCACCACGCCCACCGGCGCCGCCTACACGGGCGTGGCGTTCGCGCGCAAGCTGTGCGGCGTGAGCATCATCCGCAGCGGCGAGGCCATGGAGGCGGCGCTGCGCGCGTGCTGCAAGGGCATCAAGCTGGGCAAGATCCTGGTGCACCGGTGAGCAGGCCCACGACGAAGGGGGGTTTGGGGCGAGGGAGGGGGCGAGGTGGCGGTGCGGGTGGCGGTGGCGGTGGCGGTGCGGGTGGGGGTAGGGGTGGGGTGGCGGCGCGGGGGATGGTGGCTTTGCTGATGAGAGATAGGGGTGCTGGGAGCGTGTGGCCAGCTGTCCCCGGCGCATCAACCTGCGGTGGGCACGTGCGAGGATGGAAAAAAACGTGTAGCGGGGCAGACAGCAGTTTCTTCCGACCCCGAAATCAAGGCGGGGATGGGGGTGGGGTGGCGTGGGGCGGCGTCTTAGGTCCCCAACCCGTCAGCAACCATGAAGCGAACCGTCAACAAATGGGTGACGGGGCTGTCTGGCGGCGGCGGCGCTGCTCGCGCGCTCTTGTGCGCGCGCAGCAGCAGAAGGCGGCGGTCGGAGCAGCCACAGGCGGCCCCCGTGGTCACGCAGCACATGCCCACGTCCTCCTCCCCTGCAACCGCGCTCCTGACACCCTGCCGCCACTGCTGCCGCCGCCGCTGCCGCCGCCGGAACCGCCGCTGCTGCTGCAGCCACCGCGACAGCTCCGAGGTCATCTACGAGAAGCTGCCCTCCGACATCGCGGACCGCCACGTCATGCTGCTGGACCCGCTGCTCACCACCGGCGCCACGGCCGTCAAGGCCATCCAGGTGGGCGGGCGGCGGGCAGCGATTGCGCGCGGGGATGAGGCGGGGATGAGGCGCGGCAGCGGGGTGGGCAGGGCTGGCGTGGCCTGGCTTGCTAACAATTAGTCACACGCGCTCCCGCTATCCCGCTGACAGATCCTGAAGGACCGGGGCGTGTCCGAGGACCGCATCCTGTTCCTCACCATCATCGCCGCGCCCGAGGGCGTGCACCGCGTGTGCAGCACCTTCCCGGGCGTGAAGCTGCTCACCAGCGAGGGTAAGCGGCGAGGCCCGCGGAGGCGAGGCCGGCGGCAGGTTCACCTGGGTCGCTGGCACAGCGCAGGCCGCGGTGGCAGTCGGCACGCGCACCTCGGCGCCTGCGGTGTACCCTGCTGCACTCCGCTGCTTACCACCCGTGCTACCCCTTGGCCCTGCCCTGCCGCGACGCCCTGTCAACATCATACCGTCGTGTTTACCTTCAATCATGAACTTCGGAAACTCCCCTCCATCACGCCGACCCTCAGTTGATGACTACGTCGACAAGGACTACATCCTGGTGCCCGGAGCCGGGAACTACGGGGTGCGTTGCCAGGACTGCGGGCGGGCCAAGGGTGTAGGGGATCCGTCCTGGAGCGGAGCTCGCAAGCTCGCCGGGTTTGGCTGAACTGCTGAAGCGACGCGGGAAAGGGGGTTCGCGGGCTCTCTGTGCGCAACCAACCGCTCGCCCCCTTCTGAGCCCCACACTTGCCGCCCTGCTAACAGGACCGCTACTTCTGCGCGTGAGCTTCACAGCTCCCGCGGTGGCTTGCGCCGGGGCCTAGTCGCATCAGCGAAAGGCGCTCCAAGCGGCAGGCGTGGTTACCGTCCGTGATCCGCCTGTGCGCTGGGTGGCCGCGGGCCAGTTGACGGCGCCGCAGCGGCAGGCATATTCGCAGCAGCAGGGACGTGCCAGAGGCCGACGGTGGCGCAGCACGGTGCTGGCATTGGGGTTGTGGGAATCGGCACGCCTCGGCAGCATGAGAAGGACGCAGGCATGCACTGGAGCGGCTTGGGCGCGTGAAGAGGCGTTGGTGAGGTAGAAGGGCGGTCGCACGTGATCCTTTGCTGGATGGGCGGCAGCGATAACCGAGCATGACCGAGTTCTTTGTCAAGAAGTGACGTAGAGTAAGGAATGTACCGTACGCATGTACACGCGGCCAGCCGTATGGGATGGTTTGACATTCAGAGATCCAGGCACAGCAATATCAGGTACTATTCAGGCGTGACAGGGCTGCGATAGCGGAAGCACTGCGACAGAGACCAAGCAGAATGACGAGACATGTTGTGCCCATCTGTTTCAGATTTCGTTTAGCTTTCTTAGGGCAGGAGCGGTAGCAGGGCTGGTGTTTTTTTCCGACGTGTACTGACGGAGGCATGTGTATGGCGCAGGCTGAGGACCAGCATTGCGCAGTGCAGCTACCAGCGCCGTATGGATTCATCCTGAACCCTTGTGGGGAGGTGACTGGGCATAGGCAAAGATTTAGCGACGTGGATTCGCCAGTCGAAGGGCGCGAGGATTGAAGCGCGCAGCTGCAAGCATGCGCTTGCAAGGCGGCGCTCAGAGCATGGGCTATTGACACACGAGCCAGCAGGACACATGGTGGTGGCTCGAACTGCGGGGGTGAGGGTGGACTCAACCAGACTCAACCTACGGCGCCGTGCCACCTGGTGCCACAAGCCAAGATGCCAGCTGCCTGCTCTGGCCTCAAGCCACCAACTCCGCCGTGGCCAGCCTCATATTCGTGCCCAGCAGCGTGTATCGCCGAATGGCAGGGACATAGAGCTTGGGAGCCCCTCCCCTAAGCCACCGCCAGATTCTGGCACGTCAGCAGGGGCAGCGTCGCAGTGCGGGTGGCGTCGAGGCCCGCTACAAATCCTGCCTACGTAATCGCAAAGCTTGGTTGCACGAATTTTGTTTTTTTGTCCGTAACAGCGACGGTGCCAAGTGTCGGGACTGCACATGCATGGAGAGCGCTCATCCGGGTGCAAGCGCCGATTTAAAGACTGTCGGCCCGCCGATCCCAGTCATAGTTGTGGCATAATCGCCTGATCGCTACAAGCGTAGAGTCCAAGCCTTGGACGTAGAGTCCAACCGTCTCGGGGTGCCCTCCAATATTTGGAGGTGCTGAGATTACACCCGCCGAACCTGCTCGGGGTAATACCCGCGGAGGGAAGACGTAGGCAATCCAACTCGACCTTCATCACCCGCTTCGGAGGAACAGTCTGACCTCGCAATTTTTCTTGGAGCGAACCGCCAGCCTTTGCCCGAACGTTGTAAAGAATGGCCAACACCAACGTGGCCTATCCCGTTCTGGGAACGTACCTGCTTCTGGTCCTGTGCGCCGGCCTCCTTGCGGCGTTCGTGAACCGCATTCACGTCCGCCGCGGCAATGGTGACAGGGTGCGTTGGCAACGTGTTTGGGACGTCAAGATCGGGGCATGCGAGCCGGGCAATGGCGCCTGTCCTCTCCCGGAAGAGAGCATTGGCCGACTGCCAGCGCAAAAGTGCATCGGCGGCTCGCACGTCAAGTGTGGACCCGCAATTCACCCCAGACCTAGCACTAATGCATTTCTACACACACATAAATGGGTTGCGCGATGCATGGGCGATTCGGAAGCGGAGACCCAAATGCCTCGTAACGTTCACCGAGGCCTGCGGCCTGGCCGCTCCGACCCCTTGCCCCCCCCCCCCCCCCAACTGTGCTGCCCGCAGGTGCGCGAGCACTTCATGGCCGGCAAAGGCTTGGGCACATTCGTCTGGTTCTGGACGATGATGGCCACGCTGTTCTCGGGCTACTCGGTTTCCGGGTGAGCGCGTGTGTTTTGAGGGGTCAGCCCGCCTTGCCGCCCTTGGCGCCTACCATCTTCCTCTACCATAACGCCTGCATTGTCCCTGTCCTTTGCGTGCCTTAACCTCTATTGTTGACGCACTGCTTCCTGTGCTCTTCCCTCTGCAGTATTGTGAACGAGGCCTACGGAACCGGCTGGCTGGCCACTCGCTGGATCCCCGGCGGTGTGGGCCTCTATATCGCCTTTGCCGTCATGGCGCCGCGCATCCACGCCGTCGCCAAGCGCCGCGGCTATTTCACGCTGTCCCAGGTCCTGTTCGACCGCTTCTCCGGACCCAGCAGCTGCCACTGGATTGTGAGTGCGCGGCCCCAGGGGAACGGGCCGCGTGTGCGCGGAGGGACCCTAAATGTGTTGCCAGCCTTCTCGGCTTGTTCAGTTTACGCAGCTGCCTCCAGTCGCACGAGCAGCAGGTGCCCATCATGCCATCTTCCTGCGCTCACCCCTCACTCTTCTCCGCCCCTGCTCCCACGTGCCGCTGTGCCCCCCCCCCCCGTGCCGCAGATCCCGCACATTATTGCGCTGCTGGCTTTCTTCTGCCTGCAGCTGCCCGTGTTCACCTACCTGATCACGCAGTTCCAGTCGCTGGGCCGCGAGGTGCGCACCTTCACCGCCGGCGAGATCAGCGCCACCACCGCCATCTGCGTGGCCGCCGCCGTGCTGCTGGTGTGCGACCTGCTGGGCGGCATGCGCGCCGTGGCCTTCACGGGTGGGTACTGGTTGGGCGGGAGTAGCGTGTCAGTGTATGTGCGGAACCTGGCGGGCGCGTCTGTGATGGATGGATGGCATCAGTTTGGCAGCTGGGCGATTGGGGTTCCCACATGGCGCCGCCTTTACCTCCTACGTCAACACCAGCGTATTCTCTGAATGAGTTGTCTCTTAACTTTACCTTGATTGACTCTTCTTCTTCATGTTTTTTTTTGCGTTGGCAGACGTGCTCCAGGGCGTCGTGCTGTTCTGCGGCTCGATCATCTTCCTGGTGATCCAGAAGACCGAGCTGGGCGGCTTTGAGGAGGCCCACAACTACTGGTCCAATCCCGCCAATGCGGTTGGCAAGCCGCGCGTATGGAGCATGCAGCATGTGCCCAAGGAGGTCAACCAGGTGCGTGCGTGCGTGGTGGCGCGAGAGCTGCGCGCAGGGGTCTGGCGGGAGCTAATGTCGCAGGAGCAAATTGTACCTGCTCAGCCTTTAGATCGCTAACGGCTCGATGTACCGTGTGCCGACTGCAGGTCTCCTACTTTGACTTCGTGTTCAAGACCACCGCGGCGGCCACCATGTTCCCCCACCTAACGGCCCGCCTGTTTGCGGCCAAGGACGCCAAGGTCATCCGCAAGGGCATGTCGCTGATGGTGAGCGGTGACGGCAGCACGCCCGTATTCGGGGACCGGGGACCTTACGGTGTGCTGGGCGGCTGGGCGCGGGCGCGGTGCTGTTACCACACTTCGCCATGAAGTGCCTCTGCCGCCATGACACAAGGGCCAACCGACACGGTACAGAGCGCTGGCATCGCTGACACTCATGCTCATCGCCCCTGCGACCACCGCACACGCACGCACGCGCTCGCAGGTGTTCACCTTCTTCGTGGTGCAGTTCTCGTCCATGATCACCGGCTGGGTGGCCATCGCCGCCATCCCCGTGCTGCCCAAGGGCTACTCGGCCTTTGGCGCCATGCTGCTGCTCATCGCCAACCAGGGCACCGGCCAGGCCGTGGTGTCGGCGCTGCTGCTGGCGTCCGCCATCTGCGCCATGATGTCCACCGCCGACTCGGCGCTGCTGGCCTGCAGCAGCATGTGGGTGCGCGACCTGTACACCAAGTACTTCCGCCCGCACGCCGGCGAGGTGAGAGGGCTTTTGGGGGGCGCCGGCGGCGGTGAGGTCTGGCGGGCTATCTACGCCGGCCTTGGTGGGGCATAGGTTGCGAGCGAGCGCGTGCACCTCAGCATCTGGCACGCCTTGGCACGCGTTTGCACAGCTACTGACTGTTTTCCTTTTTGCTTCCTGCCTACCTTTCATCGCTTGCACACACAGATGGAGCAGCTCATCTTCGGCAAGATCATCGCCGTCATCGCGCTGGCCATCGGCGTGCTGCTGGGCAACCTGTCGATCGAGACCGGCAAGCCCGACCTGTCGGGCCTGTTCGCGCTGCAGAACGTGACGCCCATCCACGTGGTGCCCGCCGTGTGGCTGGGCCTGCACTGGCGCGGCCTGCGCGGCGAGGCGGTGCTGGTCGGCTTCGTGACCGGCCTGGCCGTGACACTGGGCATTGTGTTCTCGGACAAGAACATTGCGCGCTCGGTGGGCTCGGACATGACGGCCAGCGGCCTGTCCTCGGCCTGGATCGGCTTCTGCATCAACATGGGCCTCGTCCTCACCATCGGCGGCCTGATGCACTTCTTCCCGCGCCTGTTCCCCTGGATCAAGCCGCTGCCCCCGCCCGGCGAGGAGGAGGAGGTCGCGCCCGACAGCGGCGACACCGACACCGCTTCCCAGGACTCGCAGGACGCCATCGCCATCGCCGCCAACGAGGCCGCCATCGCCGCCGCCAAGGGCATCGAGGCGCCCGAGCTGCCGCCGGCGCCCGTCGACGCCAGTGGCCACCACACCATCCCCGCGGGCCACCACGCCGGCGAGCAGTACAGCGTGTTCGTGCCTCGCTGGCTGGACATCGGCACCCGCCGCGACAAGACCCTGAACCCCTACTTCTTCACCTTCATGGGCATCGTGCTGCTCTTCACCGTGCCCTTCTACCGCCCGCCCGGCTCCAACGACGGCTACATTGGCTCCATGGGCATCTGGCCCTTCACCTCGTTGTTCCTGGCGGGCTGCCTGTCCATCTGCGGCGCCGTCACCTTCATGTACTTCTGGACCGACTACCGCCCCATCAAGGAGCCCGTCGCGCCGGGCATGATGCCGCCTCAGGATGTGGCGGTCGCCGAGGGCGCCAACAAGGAGCCGGCGGCCGATAACGCGCCGGTCGTGGGTGTCGTCGCGGAGCCCATCAAGGCCTAGGGCGCCCGGCAAGGTGGTGCCTGTGGTTGTGGGAGCCGGGGGGAGGGGTGCCTTGGCAGCGTCCGTGGTGCTGGGGGAGCGCGTGACCATTGTAGCGAGCGTGGTACGTGACCAGGAGCGGAGTCCAGGGGCATGCGGGGGGGGGGGGTGATCTGACTGGCTTTGCGGTGCGGATCGAGACAGCAGTGGAACTCGCCTGTTGCGCGTTTACGTGTTTGTGCCTGCGTGTGACCGAGCGCGGCCGGAGACTCTACATTGGCCTGCAATTACATTACGGGTGGCCTGCCAAGCGTGGGGCAGGTTGAGGGCGGGGGTTGGATGTGGTGGCCATGGCCTGTGTTTAGTCTGAGTTTGTGAATGAAGGATACTGAATCTGCTGTGTGTGCTCGAATGCCAGTTCCCCCAAAGAAGAATGTGTGCGCCTGTACTCTGCAACTGCGGTGTCATGCAGTCGCTAATGCACGGTTAGCTCCATTACTAACAGAACTGCCATGCTGGTGACATATCTAAGTGAGTATGATCGGCCACCAGGCCTGCGTGGGATGCGTTTTGCCTTCTTTTCCGCCTACAAGCACCATGGCCCATGTGCGGTTACGCTGATTGAGTTTAGGGTCAGGATTTTAACCCGGATCAAATTGGCGTGGTCGTGATCCTGAGGCAATATACGTCGGTCCCACGGCACCTGCACAATCATAGCGTGGAGATGTAGATGGCGTGCGCAAAGGCGGGCTGCCGTGGCGCTCGGTTTCGGCGTAGCCCCTTTTGTCGGTCGCCAGCTCTCCGGTTACTGTAATTCGCAGTACGCATCCAATGCAGCCTCAATTAATGCTCATCCATTAACACCTCGCCGCCGGCGGAGCCGCAGAGCCTGCTGCAGAACCACCAGGCGAATGTTAGGGTCTGGGAGCCTGCTGCACACTAGAGACTCCGCCAACTTGCCCCGTTGGCCTTTGAACCTTTGAACCCGGCACGTCCAGGACGCAGACACAAATCCCCAAACACACAGCTGGCACCCCTGTGGCTTCCATGCGTCGTCCCGACTCTGTCCTGATGTCCAGGAGATGAGGTAGAAGTTTCGAAGACGTGGCGGTGGTTCAGCCCTGCTGGTTCAGCCCTGCTGTGGAGCGCTAGCTTCCGCCGGCTGGATGTCGGGCAGGGGTCGGGAGTCCAACCGCCCATACTCACGGCGCCCGCTGGCTGGTGATCAACACCGCCAAGCGGCGTCGTGCCAACGGCGTTTCATTTTGGGAGGCGGCAGTTACATACTTCATAGTATGTCCCTCCATTCCGTGCAAATGTCTCAGCACAGTGTTTGGTTGGCTTCATGCGCCGCCCCACTACTTATGAATGCGACATTACAAAGAAGGGAAAGTCCGACCAAGCCTACTACTCATGCAATCCAACACGGCGCAACAGGTGCCGGCTCAGTGCGGCAACCAGAACAGCTTAAAAGTTAAAAGCTCGGGTGCTCAGAACACTTATGCGCCGCACACCCCACAACTATGGGCGCTGCGTCCCAATTGTCTTACCTGCTCACCATGTCGCGACCACCCTCCCCTGTCACGACAGCACCGACCTGTTCCTTCGGTCACCCCTGTCCCACTGTCTTTATTGTCTCCTCTGTCACCCCGAACGCGCATGACAACCCCCCTTGACGTTCCCGCCTCAGTTAGGTGTTCACACAAACACGACGCAGGTATCACGACCTACGATGTGTGCACCCAAAACCACTGGGATTACACGTAAGCATTTCCACAGCCTGGCGCGGCAGGACGGGGAGGGCGCGCTGGACACCGCAGCCAGGGATATCGCCTAAAGTCAGGAGCTCGTTGTTCCTCCTGCTCCCCAACCAAATGACCAGGAGCTCACCAAGCCGTTGTTGGTTACACATGAGCGTGGTGACGCTGGCTGCGGTATCCCTGGCTGCGGTGTCCCGTGCCGCGGCTGAAGGCGGCCACATCACCTCCCACCAGCGAGCGGCGGCGGCGCCGGATGCTGGCTCCCGCCGCCGCAGCAAGATTACCGGTGCTGCTCTGCTGCGCCATTGGTTTGTTCAGGAACACCTCCAGCCCGTTGCCATGAGCCCCGGCGGCGCTTGCGGCCTTGCCCGAAATGTGGGCGGCGCCCTCGCCCGCGTCCATCTTGCGTAGGATGCGGTGGCGCTGCTCCCGTCGCCGACGCTCATCACCTGGAGTAGGAGGGGTGTGCAAACGCAGCCGCCTTAGGCATGGCATCAGTACTGACGCCAAAGAAAGCTTGCGGAGGCCACGAGGCCCGCCAACGGTGTGCTTCCTCCTTGGTTCACAAGCATGCACTTCCGTGTCGAACGGGGGCAGCGTGTGCGGAATCGCGTGGAATCTGGTTGAACTGCGGTAGCTAGCGGGCTGCATTGTGGGTGCTGCCGCAATCAACACGGGCAAGGCTCGTAGAGTACACCCATAGCCCCTGTCCACCAACCTGAGACGCAATCTCCAGTTGAAGGATCACAAGAAGTTCCCGACGCGCACTTCACGTCAAAGCGTTTGCATTGGTCTGCGAGTGCCGAGAGGAGACTGTCAGAGTCAACACATTGTCCGTGGAGTGCTCCCCAGGTCGCGCATCTACACACGTGCATGCCTCGGGCAGCCACAGATCACAATGGACCATTACGTGGGTGTGGTTGGGTTCAAGACCTGCGCACGCTGCTGCAGTGTGTCGCATCACAGAGTGCAAGTTCCGTACACACCTAGCATGCAATCGTAGTTATCGGACTTGGAGCAGTAGTGCGTTTCCGGGTCACAGTCGGGGCAGTCGCCTGCAGCAGGGCGGCAGGCATGCGCAGGCACACACCATGCGGTGAACATGCGAAAGAGTGAGAGGCCATCGAGTGGCTGGCGATGCCTTGCACAGAGCGCCATAAAGAGGAACGCTACGCCCGGTGCAGTTAGCCAACCCCCTGCTGGGCTGGGATGGCTGGTTTGGGTTCTCTTGGTCAACTCGCTTCGGTTTCTGGAATGAACTACCCCCCCCCCTCACCTTGCGCTGAGGGTTCGGAACATCAGGTGTGTGGAGAGAGGTACGGTAGCATGTGGGGACGGAGGGAAGTCAGTACTACTGGTGAACACATTTGATGGTGAGACACGGAATGCGCAGGTATCACGGCAACCAAGGCAGCCACGGCCTTGTCCACGGCCCTGTCCTGTCCAGCCAGGTCCAGCCTAGGGCCTTGTCCAGTCCAGCGTAGCGCCTTTAGTATACCCTTACTGGTACCCCTTTACTAAGCTGGACAGGTGGTTAGGCACTCACGGTCTGCAATGCACTGTCCGTTGTTGCACTTGGCCCACCAAGGGCAGTTGAGCTCAGCGCAGGGCACTGTGTGTGAGTGTCGGGGTAGTTGAGTCGCGGGTGACGCGGGCAAAGCAGGGCGTCGGCCAGTGGTGACCATGGCTCGCGGCACGGCACATGCACATTCTTGCTGCAGACGCCCACAAGCCCGAACGAATGCGTGTGGAACAACTGCCCGTGCCTAATCCCGGTGCACCACGTACCGGGCCGACACAAGCCGTACTCCGGGTTACAGCGTTGATGCGCTGGGCAGCGGACGCCGTCGCATTTGTCTGCAGTTGCAGCCAACGTGTCGCAAAATGCATGCAAAGCGCACCATGCAAGGCACCAGTAACGTCAGTAATGTTCCGGATGGGAGTGGCCGCGTGGACTGTGTGTGCGCTTCCGGTGCGAATAAAACGGCGGCTTGTTGGGGCTGTGCCCACATGCCAATATCCTGCGGCAGGGCAGGACAAGTGCCCCAACCCTGCCACACCGCAGCCGTACAGCAAACACTGCCCCTCACCAATCCATCACCCTCCACCGCTCCACCTCACCCGGCACACAGAAGCCGTCCAAGCAGACCGGGGTGCTGTCCGGGCACGTGACGGTAGAGCAGACTGGATGGGTTAAGAAATGAAGTAGAGGAACGGGGGCAGTAGCAGTAGCAGTGCGTGGAGGGGGGGGCGTCAGTTCATTCATGGTGATGGATGCGAAGCGCTTTCGCTATGCGAACGCGAATGCGAATGCGTGTGACACCATGATTGATGCGAGCTACCATTCCGGAAGACGAATGCGCCCATCAAGTGCACTTGCCGGCTACAGTCAATGCATCAATACGCTTCACCCCATGCACTTACTCGAGCTCTTCGCCACACATTCGCCGGTGTCAGGGTGGCACTTGTTGCCGTCGCCACAGGTGACGTTTTTGCAGTTGTCTGCGTGCACCAGTACAAAGGTTTCGGGATTGATATTCGGGGGTCGAAAATATTGAAAAACATAGAAAAAGTGGCACGGCAAGGAAGCGGCCTTTCCCCGCCCCGCCCCGCCCCGCCCCAGTACATCCCTTACATGCCGCCCGCACCGACCCACCTGGGTAGCAGGCGCCTGCAAAGCATATGTCGGTCTCCTCGCATGTGACGTCGTCACCACAGTACTCTGCAGCGCAGGTTGAGTGGCAGCGTAGGCTCGACTGGTCAGGCCAAGTGATGGTGCTAGGACGGAGGTCATGCACACTGCTTTTAAATGGCGGCAAGGGAGCCTCGCTCGCTCCTAGAGGATTTGCATGCGTTCGTGACTTCATCACTTACGGGCTTCGCATTGGCCATCAGCCTTGTAGCATTTCTCCCAGTCCTTGCACTTCACGTTGCCCGCAATGCACTGGTCTGCAAGGAGGCGGGAACAGGCGGGAATGTAATGGGAAGAGAGCCAACCACATGCGGGGATGTGCGTGACCAAGGTGATTGCGGCATGACGATTCCGATGTTTCCGCTCTGTAACGGAGGGCGGCTGGTGCAGGAGATGCGGCCACCGGCAGCTGCACCCGCCGCAGGCAACGGCCAGTCAAACAGCCTGCTGTCATCACGGCCGACACACTTCCTGTGGACGACAGGATCCAACGCCGCCCCCTGAACTTCCTAGCTACTCAAGGTCACCGCGGGACACCATGCAATTGCACATGACACGGTATGACGTGCCCCCCAGCCAGGCCACCTGATATCCCAGGTAAACTGGTACAATGGACGCAATAAGACGCAATCCATGACATGCACGCTTATGTGTGTGCGCATGGGTCTCACCTGGCGCGCAGAGGCCGCTTATGCCGCCGTCAAAGTGGCAGAATTCTTCGTCAGCGCAGTCGCCATCATCGCCACACCCTGCACCACAATGGCATGCACATGCAGGGCACGGGCGCAGCATTTTGGCCACGGGCAACATACGGCAGACAACACATGTCAAGCACGCGACCGTACGATTAAGCACGCGAGCGTACGAGGCGCGGACACTTGCGTGCACTGCTGCCGTCGGCACAGCGCCGGCAAGACGCCGATCGCAAGCAAGCGCGCCACCGACCATCCAATCCACACACTGACTCCCTAGACAAGCACGGGGTTTCCTAGCCCCATCATATTTGCAGTAGTTGCCGAGAGGCTGCTACTCGCCACCCAACCCCCGAACCTGCCCGCTGCTGTGCCGCGTTTCCAACCATCCGTGCACCCCCCATCCCCCCGCCACCCCTCCCAATATCGTGGAGCTCGCAGAATGCAGAGCCACACGGTCATCACCTACATTTGACGCATTTGCCGGTGCTGGCCACGCATTCCTTTCCCGGGGCGCAGTACTTGTCCCATGTGTCGCCGCTGCAGAGGTCTGCACCGGATCAAACAACACAAATGAATAAGAACGTCAGGTTTGGCCAGCTGCTAATAAGACAGTCCCATACCAGCCAGGAAGTAAGGACCGATGTCATACATACCCAGCAGCAGCCAGCGCAGGGCAAGGGACGAGAGTTGGCATGTATGCCCCAGTGGTGACAGTTGAATTCCCCAGCGAAGCAGCCAGCGTGTGCAAGTGCACCAGTGGCGGGAGCCCGGGCGGCCAGGTACCGTTCTGCTGTTAACTCAACACCGACAAACCCCGTGCATCGCCCGCGCACCTTTGATACACTCGTAGGAACTCTTGCCAAAGGGCCGGTGGCAGTACGAGTCGTCCGCACACTTGAGCTCCTCGCATGTCCCTGAGTGTGGGTAGGTGGGCACGGTAGGTGGGGTTGTGGACGCCCGCCCAACCCAACTAAGACACGGGGGTGGTACGCATGCCTTTGCATGTCGCTTGGTGTGTTGTCCCACCCCGCAGCCAAAAGGGATGCCGATCGAGTCGCTCATCACAACCACTAGCTAGGCGCAAGTCCAATCAACTAAGCAATCGGAACGAGGCGATACTAGCCTTACTCCCTCCCTTCGTACCGCCGCCCCTGATTCACATGTATACGAGGGCGCATACCGTATACTCACAGTCGTCGTTGCTCACGCACTGGCCCTCCCGGCAGTGGCTCCATATATCACAAGAAACGCCGTTACACAAGTCTGCAGCCACGCACGCATGTGTATGTGGGGTTCTAAACCAGAACGCGAGCAACGGAGTGAGGCGATGGCAAACGCGCGCGTGTGCGTGTCGTCTGCATGTGACGACACTACTAGCAGGGGTGTGAACGAAGAACGTGAAATAAAAATGGAGTGAGGGGATGGCACATGCGCGCGTGTGCATGGCTGCACGTTCCGGACGCGTGTTGCTCCCCCTACCCTCACATGCCGCACCCGCGGGTCGGCGCCCCGCCGACACCTGGCCCCGCCCTGCCGCCATACGAACGGGGTGCCCCGCTGCCTACCTATGAACGGCAAGGGCCCCCTTCTCCCACACACGAGGCCCTTGCCACAGTCCAGCAAGTGAAACTCACCTGGTATGCAGTAGCCGGCAGACTTGACATCACACACCTGCCCCCAAGGGCACGTGATGCCGTCACAGTAGCCTGCGTAAGGCGGTGGGTGAGCGTTGCGGCGCATAAATGAACAAAGGGAAGGGAATTTGCAATGGCATCCTTGCTCGTGCATCTATGGCTGGTGCGTGGTGGTTGATTGCGGGGAGGACCGTGCAACTCAGCTCGGACTGCTGGGGAACGCACGCACAGGGTGCGTGTTTATTTGCGCAGTAGCAGTGCCGACACCTTGGGCATACATCCCAGACATGCACCCCGCGTTACATGCGGCGGAATGGATGATCGCCCTGCCGCTGCAACTTCCCTCCCCCCCCGCCATGTATGCATCCCCCCCCGTGCGGCTAGATAGTGCGGCGCGCGCATGCACGCCTTCATGGGGCATCCACCACATTGCAATGCATGTGAATGTGGTAACAGGGACCGGCTGGCCCAGTATCTCACAGCACTAGCGGCACGAAACCAGCACCTGCCGGCGGCGGCAGCCGCAGCCACAAAGCAGACAGTATGCAGGTCCCAACCGAATGCCCTGAAACTAACAATTCAAGAAAGGAAGAACCCGGCAGATTGTGGTATTACCTGTGCGGACACACAAGCCGGTGGGGGGTTGGCAGAAGGAGTCGCCGGCACATGTGACGTTGTTGGCGCGGCACAGGTCTGCGCGCATTGATCACATGAGCAAGTAAGATTGGATGCCGAACGAGTAGGGTGACTCGGAAAGACATAATCAATTCGACCTCCCCATCACAGCGGACTGCACGACAGGTGCTGCTGGAGTCAGACTCGGAGGCCGACACGTGCGTTTCCACTGCAGCACCGACCCAAGGATGTGTTTTGCCCAAGCCCCGCGTTCGTACGCCAAGCACCCTCGGCGCGCGTGCACGACTGCTGGCCACGCAGCAACAATCAAACGAATTCCACGCCTTGCTACATTACTACTCACCACGCACGCACTGGCCCATCACGCACAGCTCGTCATCTCCGCACTCGTTGCCAGTGCCGCAGGTGGCTGATGACGAGCAGGCGGGTAGTGTGGGAAAAACGCGGGGCAGGCGTAACGGGTGTGTACACAGCAGCGAGGGTCAAACGGATGCAGCGTGCACGCCTTACTGGTATGCTGTGTGTACTGTGTGCATCAGCCGCAGCACAGCATGCAGGCATGACTACTACTGCTAAACATGGTTAGTTGTCGGGCGCTGTTGTTATTAGCGGCCCCGGAATGCACACACACACACACACACACACACACACACACACACACACACACACACACACACACACACACACACACACTTCTTGTTGAGCGTGTGGATTAGCGGCCCCGGAATACACACACACACGTCTTGTTGAGCGTGTGTGTGCGTGCGTGTGCGTGCGTGTGCGTGCGTGTGCGTGCGGTGGTGGGTGTTAGATGGTGTGCTCTGGTGTGCCTTGCCGTTGCCTAGAGGTGGTTAGCCCGCTGGGCCCTGCGGCGTTTTGGTCAGGAGTAACCCAGCTGAGGTTACTGGTGTGGCCCGGGGTTGGTGCGTTCTCTTCGGTGGACTCCAGAGCAGGATGCGCTCTGGGCAGGAGAGGCGCGTGGTAGCAGCAACGAGAGCCTGGAGTGCCCGTTGTTTGCTGGTTGTCCCGAGTACTCGATCACGAGACTCGATCAGTCAACCGTGGAAACCGTAGTTACACACACACACACACACACACACACACACACACACACACACACACACACACACACACACACACACACACACACACACACACACACACACACACACACACACACACACACACACACACACACACACACACACACACACACACACATGTTGAACACACACCCTGGGCAGCACTCACAGGGGATGCACATGACATCCATGAAATTCGCCTCAGGGTAGCAGTACAAGTCCTCGTTATCCTCGTCGCATGGGTCCTCTTCGCACGGATCCTCTGGTACCACTGCAGCCATGCACACACGCACATGCACATGCACGTCACCGTGCATGTCAACAAAGAGCAAACGTCTGTGCCAACTGCTGCCGGTACGTATCCAGGATATGTCCATAAGGGCCGGCCACCGCCGGCGGCACTGCGCTCACTCGTACAAGGCGGCATGCACAGCATGACGTACGTACATAATCGCGGCAGCAGGCAGCTGGGCCAATCAGACCCCAGTTGTGCCCAGTTGGAATTGGTTCGATTGTCGCCCCCAGCACAGCCGTGCACGGCAGGCCGCTGCAGCAGCTAGGTGAGCGGGGCACTTACGCATGCACTTATCGTCCACGTAACGGCCCAGGCACAGGCACACGTGGCCTGAGCCGTCTTCCAGGGTGCGGCACGTTTCGTCGCCATAGCATGCCTCGGGATCGTTGCAGGGGTCATCTGCGGCATGGTGTGGCGCGTCGTGATCTCGGATTAAGGTGAGGAGTGCTGGCAAACCTAGCAGCGAGAATGGACCAGCACATTGGACGCCGTCCGGGGCCCGTGCGCGTCGCGACTGACTACACCGACGCATCAGGATGCAGACAACGCTTGCCTCTGGCACGCATGTGTGCCCTGCTTGCTGTTGTGCGGTATCCCTTCAGTAAAAGGACTAGCTATTTGGCTTCATCAGAACCTATTTCGCAACCAGGCACTACACTTGCGCTACGCTGACTGGCGCACGAGTCACATTCTCTTTCGTCCTACCAGCGAAATACTGATCGCTTGTGCGGCCACCGGCACTCACTCACCGATGCATTGGCCCTTGTAGTGGAACTAGGGGTACACGCAGTGAGGCTCCTTCGTGTCGTCTGCATGCGGCACAGGTAGGGCTGAGCCGTTGGAATACAGGCGCGCCACGTCACAGGGAGTTCGCAAACACCGCTTGCAACCCCAAACCCGGAGCGCAGGTTGCTGGCATGTGTGCCGCCGCAACACCAGAAATGAGCGCAGCCCGCCGCAGCGAGACTCTTGGCGAGACCCTGAACCCGGCCGAGGCCCCGGCGCCGCTTGCCGGGCGCGTGCGCCCGCTGCCACCTGGCAGCGCCTGTACCTTGGTTGGCAGCTGGACACGAGCAGCCTGCCTACTCACCGATGCACTCCCCCGTCTCGCGATCGAAGTGGAAGGAGCCGTCGTACTTTCCTGCACGGCGTCAGGAAGGGGGGGGGGGGTGCACGGATGTTTAGAAAAGCGGTAGGAGGCACTGAAGACTGCGTCTTGAAGTTCGATACGTTACCGAAGTGAGCGGCCGTCCGGGCGGCCGCGTTCCAGCTCGCTGTGCCTCCGTGAAGCTGATAATCCCTCCGTGAGTTTAATAGTACCCAGTTTAGCGCGGGCGCAATGTGGCGCGTAGTGAGGAAAACGCTCGGGAATACCGCAAGAGTGGGTGGGGCGGGGGGATAGATAGGGAGCACCCGGCACGCTGAGTAGGCTGGGTCAGGCCGGGCAGCAGCCACACGAGCAGCCAGCCAGGTTCCGACTACACATTCTTAAATTGCACCACGAGGTATCCCCTCTCCGCAAGCTACGTAGCCGGTAGCTAGTGGAAGCTTTGGGGCGGTCACGGCAACTCCTGCGCAGACCCCTGCTGCCCAAACCCTTGCGGTGTACGCCGGGCTCTGCCTCTCCAGGCCTCTCCTACCCGGGGCCCCCTCCGGCACGGGACCCCCCTCCAGGTGTTGCCCACTTGCTTACCGGCGTAGTGGCTCTGGAAGTCGGGACAGACGCAGACGTGGTTACCGATGATGTTTACACACTCGGCGGTGTCGCCGCAGCGGTTTAGGCTGCCACCGTCGTACGTGCACTCGTCCACGTCAACTGTCGGGGCAGTCGCATGCAGAGGCAGTCCCGTGGGGGCGCCTAGGAACCTCAGACAGGGTGCGTGGACGCAAGTGGTAGAACGGTGTGAGCGGCCCCGTGGGCTTCGTTGCTATGATTGCGACCCGCACGGACTCCCAGCCTACCCAGCCGCGTAACAAGGTACTGCTGCCATGAACCACAGGTTATTGCACAAATTAACGGCACGAAATTTCCCTACCGCAGTTGAGGAGCTCATCATCCCACATCCAGCCCGCATGGCAACCATTTTCATCTGCATGGTCGCAAGTGCAAGGGTGCGGGGCGCCAGATAAGTGGTCTCCAAGCTTCCCGCACCTAGCAGTACCGCCTTTACACGTGCTGGCGGGGTGGCCAATGTGTGCAGTGTGCGTGCATGTGCCGTCAGAAAGCAAAGCACCCCTGAGGCGAAGCAAGAAGCAGCAGCACGGGCCCATGCTCATGGGCGCATTTAATTCGTGTCTTGCCGCAATGGGCGCCTTGGTGCGGCTCACCGTGGCACGAAAGCTGCAACCGGGGCGTCGTGTATGGTGCCTTCTCCGCACAGTCCGTGCCTGTGGGGTTTGAGGGGTGGAGCGTAATAAACCAGGCCCTCAAGTTGGATTTGGGTAGCGACTGGGCTTCCCCATCATGGTTTTATGACTCTCACGTGTACTATAGTGGGTGCAGGAGGAGGCGTGAAGGGGCGGGGTGGAGGACGAGGAACAGAGCGAAAGCGAGCAAAGTCCTCCGGCGAGCCCCGCTCGCCCTCGGTACCCTCGGCGATCGAGCCCCACAGACAAACCGTTCCGTTAAGCCAAAACCCCACGCCCGGCACGCTGTCTGATGCATTCATTAGCTTCTGGCTCACCATCACGCACGCAGATAAGGACATTGGGATCGTCGTCCAGGCGCGCGTGCACGAAACCAGGCTTGCATGTGTCGCATGTCATCGGCGGCTCTGTCTCGCCCGTCGTGAAGCATTTCGCGAAGCGGTCAAAGCAAGTGTTCTCAAAAGGGGTGCAGGGGGCTCCTGCGGCGTAAACTACCACAAGGCATGCACATCGGTGTGCGAATCAGTGTGTGCGCTTCGATTTCAGTCAGTTCTTGTTATGTATGACGCACTTGAGTGAGAGCTGGCGCAGGCATCGCCGCGCTCTTGGTACCCTAATATGCATCCCATACATTTTGCTGTGCAAAGCAAGGTGCTCACCTGCCACCAAGCCCGCAGCCGCGGCCAGCAACCCGAAGAGCACAGGCCCTCCAAAGCGACAACGCCGCATCATGTTCGTCAAACTTCAACAATGAGCATCAATATTTAAAGGCTGGTGCGGGGCTCCACGGTCTTGCGCTGCTCGCTCGTGTGGGCGGGCGGGCGTGAGGTTAGAAGGAGCGCGGAGGAGCAAGTTAAAAGCTCCTTAAATGTAACTGTAACAAGCAGCTGTAACAGATTTACTGACACAGAAAAACAGCTCCGGCGCATTGAAGAAAGAATGACCTTGAAAACTGCATGACCTGACACTTTTTCGCGTCCGTCCACCCATCGGTGGGCTGCATTGCACACCGATAACTCCTGCCAGACCTCTACAGCCTGTTTCCAGAAATTGGCGTGAGCTTGAAGCGCGTGGCAAAAACCTCCGGTGACGCAAATCCGGTTCATACACGGTCAAACAGGGGCTAAACACCGGCCTCTACCAAACTCTGAGCTGTTTCAGGGCATTGCATCATGCCAGGCCGTCGCGCGGTGTCTGCGTCACAAATGAC
Source organism: Chlamydomonas incerta (assembly GCA_016834605.1). Taxonomy (NCBI): domain Eukaryota; kingdom Viridiplantae; phylum Chlorophyta; class Chlorophyceae; order Chlamydomonadales; family Chlamydomonadaceae; genus Chlamydomonas; species Chlamydomonas incerta. The sequence continues at coordinate 2,826,100 of JAEHOC010000003.1, read as the reverse complement.
GTTTTGGTGGGCGGCTGGCGTCATGGCGTTGGCGTTGCTGTCACGATTTTCAGGTATGTGCCCGAATGAATTTAGCTCGCTATTGATTGCCGCGACGCGGGTTGCCGGGCGCCGAAGTGACATCCAGCAGGATAATGCCTCGCTCGCCACCGGACGGAAACAGCGTTTGGTATACCCCTGATCCACCTGAAAACACTTGTCATCAAAATTGAACCCTGTACTTAGACCTGCGTTACGCGCCGCGGGTGCGCAGTTGCCGAGGACATCTGTGCGACGGGGGCGTGCTGGGACCGTCTGGCGCAATGTGTGGACAACGGCGGCGTCAAGGACTGCACCACGTGCAAGGATGGCACGATTCACGCATCCATGGCCAGCCCGTCAGCCCTGCAGCCCGCCCCGGTGTGTGTCACAAACGGTACGTTGTGGATGGCGGGCGGTGGTCATACCTGCTGGTCACACGGGTTTCACTGCGCACCTGGGGCCAAGTTCCGGAATGGCTTCTCTTTGTGAGCACTTTTCCCTAGGCACGTACGACTGCAAGACCACGCTCGGTTGCATCGTGCAAAGCTGAATGCCATCGTGCGCGTCTTCCCACCCTGACATGCATTGCACAGGTACGGTGTACTGCAACCAGCAGGATTGGCCCTGGAACGTACCGCGGCTGTCCAACGCCTGCCATGGTGCGTGGGTCTGACAGCCTCGGGTGCTGATACGTAGTGCGGACATGCAGTGACAGTGATTCCAATAGCGTGCATAACCAAACACACACACACCAGCGAGCACTCCCCACCACCACACCATACCACATATATATGGTGCGTCCCTGTCTCCCTGTCTCCAGATGACACCCTCATCATCTGCTTGGTCTGCTGGCTTGGCTGCAGATGACCACGACTGTCCCTGGGGCTACCGCTGGGACGGCCGCTGGTGCAGGTGTGCCACCCACTCGCGTCATCCGTGCGGAGCGCGTCCAACCCCAAACTTGTCGTGCCCACCAGCCTGCACCTGCCTCCAGCCCCAAACCCACGCCCCAAACCTGCACCGGCCTGTCCTGGCCACAAACGCGACAAGGACATAAGTTTGTATTCATTCCGAATGCAACACAGGGATATCGATGAGTGCGAGGTGGGCACGCACAAGTGCGGCAGCATCGCCAAGTGCTACAACGTGCCCGGCATCCACGTCTGCCTGTGCCCCGACTTCGAGGAGCACTATGAAGGGCTTTACGAGGGAACGTTCAAGTTTGTGAAGCGGACCCAGAGCTGCGTCGGTGAGAGCCTTACGGCTGAGTTCCATGAGCGGTTTTCACCAGCGTGTCTGCGAGTGATCGTGCGCCCCAAATGAGCAAGCACTGCCCTGAGGCGCTCACGTAATTGGAACTCGTATACACGGTTTGCTGCGGCCTACCGCCAAGCATGCACGCACGAGCCAGCGTAACCATGATCCAAGCAAGAACCCACAGGTGTCACGTGACTTTCACCAACAACGCCCACATGCATGACTGCAGATGACACGCAGGAGCCCGCCTGCACGTACCCTGAGTTCCGTGTGGCGGAGGACGGCGTGGCGAGCTGTGTCGGTGGGTGTCGGGGCAGCATGGCGCGGCCTGTGTTGTTGGCTGCTGTGCTGCTGTGCTGTGCTGCTGCTTGTGTTGTTGGGCGAGCGCCTGAAGTGCATTTTCCATCACGCCAGCTATTAAACCTGCTCCTTTTCCGAACTGGCCCTGCTGATGGCCTGCTTCGTGCCCCGCCTGCTACAGTGGACCCCTGTTTCACCAAGACGTGCGGCCCCAACGAAATGTGCGTCACCGCCATGGATGGCAAGTCCGCCTCGTGCCGCTGCTTGGGCAAGGTCGTTCGCAACGCTTGCGTAGGTGAGCGTGTGAAGGGCACGCACCGGGATGGGCACCTGGACGCTTAAGTTTGCTGCTGTGGGATAGATCGAGCCCGCGATGTGCGAGCGATGATAATGCGGTGAGTCTCATACACCATTATTCAGTGCCCCATCAATGTGAGCCCACACCATGCACCCTTGTGCTCAGGGGCCCACCGCTAGATTCACTTGTGGGAACAACTGTGCCCTGCTGCTCTGCAGCGATGCCATGCCTGCAGGATCCGAACTTACCTTGCTGAAGCGGCGCCAGGCCGTGGGACAGAGCAACGTGGGAGGGGGAATGACACACGCATGTCAATTGGGACGTTGCACGGGGTACGACCCAACATGCGCGCAACCACCCCCGGCCGTGCGCTGGGGGCATCCGACCTGCGCTGTCAAGTTCATTCGGGGGAGTTCATTCGGGGTTCGACGTGGGTGGTGAAAGAGCATCGGGATTCCTTGCTGGTTAGGGTGTTTGGGCGGAGGATTGAGAGCGGTGTTGTCGACAGGTACAACACGCGCGTGGACATGGCAACACAGTGGCAGGTTCTCAAGGGGATTGAGGCCGCAGCCTGGAGCAGCGTTGCACGTGTATGGGGCGATCTGCATCGAGTGGCTGCAAATGTGTGGGCCGAAATCTGAGTGGGAGGCGCGCACGGCGGGGACTAATTGTGCTTGACTTGGGCCACGTTAGAGCTGTCGCGCGCAGGCTCCCCTGGTCGCGCGACAGATCAGGTTCCATTCGAGGTTCTTCAATGTTATGCAGCCACAAATTGACCAAATATGCTTTAAGCAATAAGCGGCTTACCTTGGCGGACCGAGTCTCCGAGCGTCAGAGGAGAAGAATAGCCAACGCTGAATCCGGATCCAATCATTTGGCCCGCGCACAACTGAAGATTGGAAGCTCACTGTCATTTATTCATTGGCTAACTAAAGCTCAACATTACCAAACGCGGTGAGAGTTACAATGAAAGTCAGTATCATATTGCGCTGCTTGAAGAGAAGCGATAGCTAGACTTTTTACTTCTACAAGACCGAGTGACAAACATGTGTAACTAAAAAATGCAAAATTTCACGAACAAAGAACAAATGCAAGTCTCGCGCAAGCCTTGTCCACTGTGTGCACCGTCATTTTAATGGGCTAAGCACATATAATGGAGGGGCAGCTGGACGGCGGCTCCGGCGCGCACGCAGCTGCCATCGCCTCCGCCTTCCCGCTTTCGCCGCCGACGGCACCTTCAAGGGGCCTCACGACGGCGGCGTGGAGGTGGTGGCAGCGGCGGCCGCGTCGGCAGCCCCTGGCGGTGTCGCAGCATTGGTGCCAGCAGAGGGGGAGGTGCGGGAGGCGCAGCGGCGGCTCAAACGGGCCGAGACGCTGCTTGCCAAGTTCCCGCGCTTCCGGGCGAACGACTACGCGGTAGGGCCGGCCGCCCAACAGGGGGGGAGCAGGGCGAGGGCCCGCCGGAGCGGAGGGCTGCTGGCTTGCAGGGTGCGCTGGCCACATTGAAAGGAAGGGCCCTTGGTCCCAGGGGCGTACTCCAGCTGCTCCCGGCGTCTTGCGGCGTGCGGTGTCGCGTCACTACGCACGCGCAGCCGCCCTCTACTGCACGCAAAGCAGCAGCTGACACAGCTGCACATAGCTCTGCATAGCTCCGCAAGTGCGCACACAAAGCCATACAACCCAAGTGCTCCAAAGCCTTTCGCCGTCCGGCTCCGCTGCAGGTGGAGGAGTCGGACCTGCGCCGCTCGCTCATCCTCAACATCACGCCGCGGCAGTTCTCGGTCGAGGCGGCCTTCTCCTGGGCGCTGACTGTGGTCATCGGGCTGCTGAACGGCGTGGTGAGCGAGTGAGCGAGCGAGTGACCCGGGGGCTCTGAGATCCAGACCCTGTGTGCCTGTGCGCTGGTGATGTGTGTGTGTGGGGGGTAGTTTATTGTGTGTGTGTGTGTGTGTGGGGGGGGGTAGTTTATTCCAGAAACCGAAGCGAATCGATCAAGAGAACCCAAACCAGCCAGCCCAGCCCGGGGGGGGGGGGGGGGGTTGCAAACACCAGCCCAATCTAAACCCAAGCGAAACTAGACAAGGGACAGGCAGGTGCAGTTTGCGACAATACAGGGTAACGGTATACTCTTGCGTTTCGGGTCGAAGAGCGTAGACGGGCGAGGCCGGCGCGCCGGCGACGAAATGCCACCCAGGCTCGGCTCGCGCACAGCAGAAACAGACACGCAAACACGCAAATGCAAAACACACGACTTACCTGGCGACCAGGAAGATGACCCCGGCGCCAGGCAGCAAGCGCCGGGCCAGAAGAGCGACATGCGGTGAAGGGGAAAGGCGAGGTTCGGAAGGGCGGGGCACAGTGAAGGGGCCGAGGCGCATCGGCAGGTAGGAAAGGGTATGAACAGCACCAAGTATATCACGCACGAGCCTGGGTGGCAAAAGAGAAAGGTGGGGGCGTCAGAACGGGTTAAGAGGTAGGCGCTGCCGGCATGGGGGCGGTTAGCGGCGAGGGATGCGGCAAGCAGCGTGCGGGCCGCGTACGGCTCCCCACAACGCTGCCAGCCCGGACGCCCCTCACGCATAAGGGGGCACCCGGGAGCGGGGGCGGTGAGCGGCGACGGCGGGAGGCGGTTAGCGGCGATGGCGGGGGGAGTTAGTGGCGACGGCGGGGGGCGGTGAGTGGCAACGGCGGGAGGCGGTTAGTGGCGACGGCTGGAGGCGTTAGTGGCGATAGCGGGGGGTGGTTAGTGGCGACGGTCGGGGGTAGGCAGCGGCAACGGGTGGGAGGGCCCGAGGTGGTGGCGACGGTGGGGGGCGGGTAGTGGCGACGGCGGGGGGCGGTTAGAGGCGACGGGGGGGGGGCGGTTAGTGGCGACGGCTGGGGGCCGGGGGGGGGGGGGGGAGTTTTTCCCAATTGCGGGTGTGGGGGCAGGGGGGTGGGGGGCGCGGGGGGGGGCGTAGTTCATTCCAATACCATAGCAGTGCCGGCGCCGTGATATGCGCGCCGGACATGGAGGTGTACATGCGGGAGGGTTGTAGGGCAGTGGTGCGTAAGTAAAGCTCAAGAGTGCGGGAGACTGAACCTAAGCCTAAAGTCTAAAGCCTAAACTAGCGCGCGTGAGCCCGGGTGGAAAGAGGGCTGGCCGGAGCGCCAGCCGGGCCTATCAGGGGGCCGCGCCGGCGTTACTTGGGGGCCGGCAGGCGGGGCAGTAGCGGGTGTTAGTTCGCGGCCAGTGGGGGCAGCACGGCGAAGCCCGACACCCCACGACGGGGGGAGGAGGGGAAGTGTTAGTGACGGCTTGAGGGTGACGAGGCAGGGGGGGTTGTAAACACCAGCCCAATCTAAACCAAGCTAAACTAGACAAGGGACAGGCAGGTGCAGTTTGCGGCAATACAGGGTAACGGTATAACGCAGGACACGATGTGAAGCGGGTGGTGTGAGGTGGCGGTGCGGTGTGGCGCGGCTTGGGGAGTGGGGACTGGGAAGTGGGGACTGGGGAGGCGGGCGTGGGATTGCCGCGTATGGCCACAACCATGCTGCGCGAGCCGCGTGGCAGCGGCCTGCAGGCCGCCGCGGTACACGTGCACACACACACCCGCCGACCTGGGTGCGCAAGCTAAGCCGGCCGTGTCCCATCGTAGCCTGCTGCACTGCCCACCCGCCCGCCCGCCCCACAGGCCGGATTCCTTTTCAACCAGGGCATCTACATGTGAGCCGGCAAGATGCGGCGGCATGGCGAATACCAGCCCAAGCTAAAACATGACAGGGGGCATGATGCACGGGTCGCTGTGCCGGGGATGGGCAGGATGGGCCGAGTGGGCAGGGTTTGACATTCACGGCACCGGGGCGTGGCACGTGCCGGGTGCTCGCCAAAGGCAGAGGGAGGGGGCAGCCGTTCGGTACTGCACGTGCGCATAACCCTGGCAACAGCTCGTCATGCCGCAACACGCATCCACCCGCTCGGCCACCCGCTGCGCTTCTCAAACACGCACCCGCACTGCCGCACGCAGCCTGAACAAGTGGAAGTTCGAGACGACGCTCAAGTTTATTGAATCCGGCGCCGGCTTCGGCGTTCCCTACTGCGTGTACCTGGCATTCACAGGTGTGTGTGTTCGGGGAGGGGGCAAAAAGCCGCCGCCGGCCCGTCGCCTGCAGGGTCACACCGCACCCCCCCCCCCTCCCTGCCCACCTGCACCGTAACTTGCTTTTGAAGTCCTGCGTCCTCCCACACACGTGTGGCGCGCTGCTGCGGCGCACAGTCCTGCGTCCTCCCTTTCTACCCTGTGCCCGCTCACACGCCCCTGCCCCCCCCCCCTCCGCCATCCAGTGCTGTACTCCAGTGTGGCCGCCATTCTGGGCAAGTGTGTGTGAATGTCGATGTGGCTGTGAATGTGAATGTGGCTGTGAATGTGAATGTGAATGTGAGTGTGAAAGTGAATGAATGGACGCGCGCGCGCCAAGAAATTCGCAGCCTGCTCTGCGAGGGACACGCACGGCGAGGCCTCGAGCTCCCCGTGTCGAAGCGAACAATCTGGCTCAGCGTTTTCACATCAAATTTCCGGAACTGCTGGCGGGGCCGCTTGGTTTTGCGCTGGGCTGAGCTGGGCTACCCCATTCGGGTGTGTAACGTTTCGGGCCTTTCGGCCCCTGCCCTCCCTTGGCGTGACTGCCGCCCGGGGCAGCTACGTGAGCCCGCAGGCGGCCGGCAGCGGCATCCCGGAGATTCGCTGCTACCTCAACGGCATCCACGTGCGCGGCCTGCTCACCATCCGCACCTTCTTCGCAAAGGTGCGCGTGACAGAGGCCGCGCTTGGCTGTGAGCTGGGGCGGGCTTGAGGAGTCAGGTGCGGGGCGCCGCTCTGAAAAGCGCTATGTCCTGGGCGGTGGGCCTGGGTGGGACCGGGTGGGGCGGTGGCTGCGTTCGGGACCGTGGTGGCATCCCATCTACCGTCTTCCGTTCCATCCCATGCATTTCCAACGCCCTGCCGGACCGCCACCCCATGCGCAGGCCTTTGGTGTGCTGTTCAGCATCGCGGCGGGGCTGGTGGTGGGCAAGGAGGGCCCCTTCACGCACGTGGGCGCGATCATTGGCGGCGGCGTGGCGGGGCTGGGCTCCACCACCCTCACACGCGCCACCGGCGGCCACTGGCGGGCGGTGCTGCGGTGAGTGTGTGTGGTGTGGTGACCGCATGCCGCCGTTCGGGGCGTGTGCCCCGGGAAGGGGGGCAGGAGGGGTTAACAAGGATGATGCGGGGTTGGGGCGGGGTGTTAATACCGGCCCAATCTATTACGTTGCCAAACCCAACCTGGGCGGGACGGCGCGCTACTGGGCTCACCGAGTGCAAGTGCAAGGGCCGCCTGGTGGTGCAGTTAACTCCCCCCCCCGTTGCGACCTGCGCCTGTGCGTGCTCGCGTGTGGCGGTGGTCTGCCTGCAGAACCCGCTTTGGGCGCTACTTCCGCTCGGCAGTCAGCCACCGGGACTACGTGGCGGCCGGCGCGGCGGCAGGTGCGGCGTCGCGTGGTGGCGGTGGTGGCGGGGGCGGGGGCGGGGGGCGGGGGCGGGGGCGGGGGCGGGGGCGGGGGCGGGGGCGGGGGCGGGGGCGGGGGCGGGGGCGGGGGCGGGGGCGGGGGCGGGGGCGGGGGCGGGGGCGGGGGCGGGGGCGGGGGCGGGAGCAGGGGTCATGGCGGCTTCCTGGGTGGCGCCGTGGCGCCCACGCCGTGTGGTCCGGTAGCGGTGGCGTGTCCCTTGCTGCCTCGCACCGTGTCGTCCGACACCCCGCGTACGCCCGCCCCAATCCCCCACCACGCAGGCGTGTCCTCCGTTCTGGGCGCCGGGCCAGATGAGCGACATGCAGAATAGGGCAATGGCGAGGTTCGGAAGGGCGGGGCACAGTGAAGGGGCCGAGGCGCATCGGCTGGTGGGAAAGGGTATGAACAGCACAAAATATATCACGCACGAGCCCGGGTGGCAAAAGAGAAATGTGGGGGCGTCAGAGCGGGTTGAGGGGTAGGCGCAAATGGCATGGGGGCGGTCAGTGGTGACAGGATGCGGCAGGCAGCGTGCGGGCCACGTGCGGCTCCCCACGGGGTTAAGAATGCCGCAGACGCACCCCACCCTTCAGATGGAAAGAACTTGACGAGAGCCTACAGAATTCGCTTTCAGGATTTTGATCAGGGTAGTAATTGCAAAGGTAACGTACGGTATGAGCCCGCAAAGTCGAGGGTCAGACCCTGGGTGCCAGGGTCCCTTCGGTTTTGTCATGGTGGCCTGGTGGGCCGGGAACTTTCGTCTTCTTTCGTCTTAGGGCCTATCAGACTGCCAGGCTTGCCCCAACCAGTGCCAAAAGCATGTTATGGGAGCTTGTAATGGCTGGAAGGGCGTCATGCAGGCCACGTGCCATATTAGGAGCATACTTGCGGCAGGAACACACTTCACTGTATGTCCAAAGCGCCCGTCCATTCCGTGGAAATGTCTCATCAGTGTTAGGCTTCATGCGTGCGCCGCCCGGCACAATGCAACCCAGGGGAGGGTGCAACCCAAGCAGCTCAACAGGTGCTGGGTCGTACTAGTCCACGGCAACCTGAAGAGCTCATAATGTCGGGTGCTCAGGACACCTATGGGCCGCTCACCCCACACCATTCACCGTCTCAATTAGCGAGCTTCATTTGGTACAGTAAAACTGTGCGACGCACAGTCGCAGCTCCTGTCTTTGCTGCCGCGCCAGGGCTCACTGGTTCAGGGAATTCATCTGTCACCACTGGGGCATGCCACTATCATCCCATGCCCTGGTCCTACCAAAAATGTCTCAAGTAGGTGTTCACACAAACACGGCGCAGGTATTACGACCTACACTGTACGCACACAAAACCACTGGGATTACACATGAGCCTTGCGCTGTTGGCTGCGGTGTCCCGTGCCGCGGCTGAAGGCATCCACATCACCTCCCACCAGTGAGCGGTGGCGGCGCCGGATGCTGGCTCCCGCCGCCGCAGCGTGCTGCGCCATTGGTTTGTTCAGAAACACCTCCAGCCCGCTGCCAATAGCCCCGGCGGCGCTAGCAGCCTTGCCCGAATTGTGGGCGGCGCCCTCGCCTGCATCCATCTTGCGTAGGATGCGGTGGCGCTGCTCCCGTCGCCGACGCTCATTGCCTGCTGGAGTAGGAGGCGTGTGCAACCGCAGCCACGATCAAGAACGGCAGGCAACAAGGGTGGTGTCGGTCGCAGGATACGCCCATAGCCTTGGTCGGTGCAAGCAAGGATACAATGCCGCCCCCTGACCCTCCTACTGAAGGTCAACGCGGGATGGCATGCACTTGCACATGACACGTTATGACGTGCCCCCCAGCCATCCAGGTCACCTAAGATCACAAGTTAACTGGCACAATCGACACGTAACGCATGACATGCACCCTTATGTGTGTGCGCATGGGTCTCACCTGTTTCGCACAGGTTGTCAGGCGTGCAATACGCTCCGGCAGGGCACTCATGATCGACACACTCTGTCGCAATCAAACAATCCCACAGCCGTTAGTTGCGCACGTGCAATGCTTTGCAAGATAGGCCTAGCCATCAAACCAGCCCGTCGCACGCCAACCGCACGTCCCGCCGTGAATCTGGTTGCTCATGTGCCTCGCGCTCTTCCTACCTGGGACACACTGTCCTGTTGAATGGACACATGTAGTCCCCGACGAGCACTTGACATCATTGGCCTTGCAGAGGTCTGCGAGTGCCGAGAGCCAGAGTGTCACAGTCAAGGCATCGTCCGTGGAGTGCTCCCTGGGTCGCGCATCGGCACATGTGCACGCCTTAGACAGCCGGCCTTGCTGCAGACCATTCCGGTGGCAGGGTTGACAAGTGAGTGTGGGTTCAAGACCCACGCACAATGCTGCAGTATGTCGCAGCAAGTTCCCCAGTGTGGGGGTTCCGTACATACCTAGCACGCATACAAAAGTGGTATTGGAGCAGTGGTGTGTTTCCGGGTCACAGTCGGGGCAGCGGCCTGCAGCAGGGCCGCCCGCATGCGCAGGCACACAGCATGCGGTAAACAGGTGATCCAGTGAGAGGCCACGGTGTGGCGGACGATGCCTTGCATCAACCACCATGCAGAGAAATGCTACGCCCGAATGCACGATGCAGTGCAGGCCCAGCTAACACGGCTTAGAGCGCCCCACTCACCTTCCGCTGCAGGTGCGGTACATCAGGTGCATGGAGGGTGGTACGGTAGCATGTGGGATGGAGGGAAGTCAGTACCGGTTTGAATATTGATGGTGAGACACGGAATGTGTCAGCGCATTCGTTCCGTTAGCTTGCAAGCCACCATCCTATCCTAGACCCCTGCTGACCCTGCAGGCCATGGCAATTGTGGTACCAAATGTTTCGGCATTCGAACTTTCGGGGTGGCGTTATTTAGTATCATATTATTTACTTTCGGCAGGGCGCGAATGTTGGACAATTCTGTTTTTAAGTTCGGCGGCCTGCCCCCAGCCGGGGAGGGGGCCCCCCACACGCTCCTACACCCGTGCCCATACGTGGCCCTATGTGTTTCATTACGGTACCGGTCCTATCCAATGCAAGCTTGCAACCCCTGAAAGCTTACCTATATATCCGCTACGTGCCCTGCTCCAGGTGTCACCCCACACCGTGCTTTCACCCCACACCGTGCACCCCCAACAAGCAGAGCGACTAGATGAGCGCAAGGTAAGGTCCAAACCTCTCCACGGCTCCACCCCTTCCGCGCGCGCAAAGCCCACGATATTGTGCGATGATACTAATTTTTCGGTGATTGTTTCGGCGCTCAGCGTAGGCAACGATCGCCGAACTTTGAACACCGAAACCTTTGTACCACTACGGTACGCAGCATTCTGCACTCACGGGCTGCAAAGCACTGTCCATTCTCGCAATAGGTCCACCATGGGCAGTCGAGGTCAGCGCAGGGCACTGCATGTGTGTGGGATCGTAGGCACACACAGGAGGTCGGCAGGCAGGGCAAACATACTCGCCCTCGCCCTCGCAGCAAATAAACATACTCGCGGCAGGGCCAACATGCACGTTCTTGCTGCAACACACCCACAGAACAAATGCGTGTGGCACGACTGCCCATGCCTAATCACGGCACACCACGTACCGTAGGCGCACTCGCCGTCGAACGGATCACAGTATTGGTGCGCTGGGCAGCTACCGACGCCGTCGCATTTGTCTGCAGTCGCAGTCCACATGTCGCGATGCAAGCGAAGCATGGTACCAATTACGTCAGCAGTTGCGCACCGTTTGGAAAGGGCTACGTGGTCTGTCTGTGCGCTTGCGGTAAGGACGGATAGATAGATGGCTTGCTTTTGCTGTGCCCACTAGTCAGGCAGCGGGGAAGGACGAGCGAGTGCCCAAATCCTGTCGCTCTCTAGCCGCATGGTAAGTACTGCCCTCAGCAATCGGTCGCCCTCCGCCCCTCACCCGGCAAACAAAAGCCTTCCAAGCAGACGTGGCTGGCCGGGCATGTGAAGTTAGCGCAGACTGCATGGGTTCAGGGAGGAAGTAGAGGAAGGGGGCAGTGACAGGGGACAGTAGCAGAGCAGGCGGAGGCACGCGTCGATGCACACGTAGCACACGATTCAGGATGGCGAGCTACCTTCAAGCGCACTTGCTGGCTATAGTCAAAGCACCCAAACGCTGCGCCCCATACACGTACGCGAGTCATACGCGACACACGCGCCGGTGGTGGGATGACACATGCTGTCATCACTGCACGTGACGGCTTTGCAGACGTCTGCGTGCACCAGTAGTGAACAGGAGCACACCAGCTGTCACGCATTTTACGGAAGTCACGGCGAGGAAGCGAGGCTAGTCGCGCTGACCTCAGACATCAGCAGCCTCACTCTGCCGCCAGACAGTATGCTATCAACTGTGCTTGCTGCTACACAAAAAGAACGCCGCCCGTTCCGACCCACCTGTGTAGCAGGCGCCTGCAAAGCAAACCTCGGTCTCCTCGTTGCATGTTACATCGCCCCGATACGGACAGTACACTGCAGCGCAGGTTGAGTTGCAGCATTGGCACGACTGGTCAGGCCAAGTGATGGTGCTAGGACGGAGGTCATGCACACTGCTTTTAAATGGCGGCAAGGGAGCCTCGCTCGCTCCTGGAGGATTTGCATGCGTCCATGCCTTATGATCACTTACGGGGTATGCACTGGCCGTCAGCCTGGTCGCATGCTTGCCAGTCCTTGCACTCCACGTTGCCCGCAATGCACTGATCTGCAAGGGGGTAGCCGTGCATGTGACGTTTTTTTTGTAAAACATGTTAATATGTGTGTGTGTGTGTGGGGGGGGGGGTAATGTAATGATGAATAGCCAGCCATGAGAGGGGATGTGAGTGTCAGAGATTGTAGCATTATTAGCGGCCTGATGATCATTGTTTGTGCTCAGTCGAGGATGGCGGCTGGTGCAGCACATGTGGCCACAGGCAGCTGCACCCGCCGCAGGCAACGCCCAGTCAAACAGCTCTTCACAGCCAAGCACACGTCCTGTGCAAGCAAGGATACAATGCCGCCCCCTGACCCTCCTACTGAAGGTCAACGCGGGATGGCATGCACTTGCACATGACACGTTATGACGTGCCCCCCAGCCATCCAGGTCACCTAAGATCACAAGTTAACTGGCACAATCGACACGTAACGCATGACATGCACCCTTATGTGTGTGCGCATGGGTCTCACCTGTTTCGCACAGGTTGTCAGGCGTGCAATACGCTCCGGCAGGGCACTCATGATCGACACACTCTGTCGCAATCAAACAATCCCACAGCCGTTAGTTGCGCACGTGCAATGCTTTGCAAGATAGGCCTAGCCATCAAACCAGCCCGTCGCACGCCAACCGCACGTCCCGCCGTGAATCTGGTTGCTCATGTGCCTCGCGCTCTTCCTACCTGGGACACACTGTCCTGTTGAATGGACACATGTAGTCCCCGACGAGCACTTGACATCATTGGCCTTGCAGAGGTCTGCGAGTGCCGAGAGCCAGAGTGTCACAGTCAAGGCATCGTCCGTGGAGTGCTCCCTGGGTCGCGCATCGGCACATGTGCACGCCTTAGACAGCCGGCCTTGCTGCAGACCATTCCGGTGGCAGGGTTGACAAGTGAGTGTGGGTTCAAGACCCACGCACAATGCTGCAGTATGTCGCAGCAAGTTCCCCAGTGTGGGGGTTCCGTACATACCTAGCACGCATACAAAAGTGGTATTGGAGCAGTGGTGTGTTTCCGGGTCACAGTCGGGGCAGCGGCCTGCAGCAGGGCCGCCCGCATGCGCAGGCACACAGCATGCGGTAAACAGGTGATCCAGTGAGAGGCCACGGTGTGGCGGACGATGCCTTGCATCAACCACCATGCAGAGAAATGCTACGCCCGAATGCACGATGCAGTGCAGGCCCAGCTAACACGGCTTAGAGCGCCCCACTCACCTTCCGCTGCAGGTGCGGTACATCAGGTGCATGGAGGGTGGTACGGTAGCATGTGGGATGGAGGGAAGTCAGTACCGGTTTGAATATTGATGGTGAGACACGGAATGTGTCAGCGCATTCGTTCTCCTCCATCCGTTAGCTTGCAAGCCACCATCCTATCCTAGACCCCTGCTGACCCTGCAGGCCATGGCAATTGTGGTACCAAATGTTTCGGCATTCGAAATTTCGGGGTGGCGTTATTTAGTATCATATTATTTACTTTCGGCAGGGCGCGAATGTTGGACAATTCTGTTTTTAAGTTCGGCGGCCTGCCCCCAGCCGGGGAGGGGGCCCCCCACACGCTCCTACACCCGTGCCCATACGTGGCCCTATGTGTTTCATTACGGTACCGGTCCTATCCAATGCAAGCTTGCAACCCCTGAAAGCTTACCTATATATCCGCTACGTGCCCTGCTCCAGGTGTCACCCCACACCGTGCTTTCACCCCACACCGTGCACCCCCAACAAGCAGAGCGACTAGATGAGCGCAAGGTAAGGTCCAAACCTCTCCACGGCTCCACCCCTTCCGCGCGCGCAAAGCCCACGATATTGTGCGATGATACTAATTTTTCGGTGATTGTTTCGGCGCTCAGCGTAGGCAACGATCGCCGAACTTTGAACACCGAAACCTTTGTACCACTACGGTACGCAGCATTCTGCACTCACGGGCTGCAAAGCACTGTCCATTCTCGCAATAGGTCCACCATGGGCAGTCGAGGTCAGCGCAGGGCACTGCATGTGTGTGGGATCGTAGGCACACACAGGAGGTCGGCAGGCAGGGCAAACATACTCGCCCTCGCCCTCGCAGCAAATAAACATACTCGCGGCAGGGCCAACATGCACGTTCTTGCTGCAACACACCCACAGAACAAATGCGTGTGGCACGACTGCCCATGCCTAATCACGGCACACCACGTACCGTAGGCGCACTCGCCGTCGAACGGATCACAGTATTGGTGCGCTGGGCAGCTACCGACGCCGTCGCATTTGTCTGCAGTCGCAGTCCACATGTCGCGATGCAAGCGAAGCATGGTACCAATTACGTCAGCAGTTGCGCACCGTTTGGAAAGGGCTACGTGGTCTGTCTGTGCGCTTGCGGTAAGGACGGATAGATAGATGGCTTGCTTTTGCTGTGCCCACTAGTCAGGCAGCGGGGAAGGACGAGCGAGTGCCCAAATCCTGTCGCTCTCTAGCCGCATGGTAAGTACTGCCCTCAGCAATCGGTCGCCCTCCGCCTCTCACCCGGCAAACAAAAGCCTTCCAAGCAGACGTGGCTGGCCGGGCATGTGAAGTTAGCGCAGACTGCATGGGTTCAGGGAGGAAGTAGAGGAAGGGGGCAGTGACAGGGGACAGTAGCAGAGCAGGCGGAGGCACGCGTCGATGCACACGTAGCACACGATTCAGGATGGCGAGCTACCTTCAAGCGCACTTGCTGGCTATAGTCAAAGCACCCAAACGCTGCGCCCCATACACGTACGCGAGTCATACGCGACACACGCGCCGGTGGTGGGATGACACATGCTGTCATCACTGCACGTGACGGCTTTGCAGACGTCTGCGTGCACCAGTAGTGAACAGGAGCACACCAGCTGTCACGCATTTTACGGAAGTCACGGCGAGGAAGCGAGGCTAGTCGCGCTGACCTCAGACATCAGCAGCCTCACTCTGCCGCCAGACAGTATGCTATCAACTGTGCTTGCTG
The DNA here is from genome assembly GCA_016834605.1 of Chlamydomonas incerta. Classification (NCBI taxonomy): domain Eukaryota; kingdom Viridiplantae; phylum Chlorophyta; class Chlorophyceae; order Chlamydomonadales; family Chlamydomonadaceae; genus Chlamydomonas; species Chlamydomonas incerta. The sequence continues at coordinate 2,811,037 of JAEHOC010000003.1, read as the reverse complement.
CTACACAAAAAGAACGCCGCCCGTTCCGACCCACCTGTGTAGCAGGCGCCTGCAAAGCAAACCTCGGTCTCCTCGTTGCATGTTACATCGCCCCGATACGGACAGTACACTGCAGCGCAGGTTGAGTTGCAGCATTGGCACGACTGGTCAGGCCAAGTGATGGTGCTAGGACGGAGGTCATGCACACTGCTTTTAAATGGCGGCAAGGGAGCCTCGCTCGCTCCTGGAGGATTTGCATGCGTCCATGCCTTATGATCACTTACGGGGTATGCACTGGCCGTCAGCCTGGTCGCATGCTTGCCAGTCCTTGCACTCCACGTTGCCCGCAATGCACTGATCTGTGCAAGGGGGTAGCCGTGCATGTGACGTTTTTTTTGTAAAACATGTTAATATGTGTGTGTGTGTGTGGGGGGGGGGGTAATGTAATGATGAATAGCCAGCCATGAGAGGGGATGTGAGTGTCAGAGATTGTAGCATTATTAGCGGCCTGATGATCATTGTTTGTGCTCAGTCGAGGATGGCGGCTGGTGCAGCACATGTGGCCACAGGCAGCTGCACCCGCCGCAGGCAACGCCCAGTCAAACAGCTCTTCACAGCCAAGCACACGTCCTGTGCAAGCAAGGATACAATGCCGCCCCCTGACCCTCCTACTGAAGGTCAACGCGGGATGGCATGCACTTGCACATGACACGTTATGACGTGCCCCCCAGCCATCCAGGTCACCTAAGATCACAAGTTAACTGGCACAATCGACACGTAACGCATGACATGCACCCTTATGTGTGTGCGCATGGGTCTCACCTGTTTCGCACAGGTTGTCAGGCGTGCAATACGCTCCGGCAGGGCACTCATGATCGACACACTCTGTCGCAATCAAACAATCCCACAGCCGTTAGTTGCGCACGTGCAATGCTTTGCAAGATAGGCCTAGCCATCAAACCAGCCCGTCGCACGCCAACCGCACGTCCCGCCGTGAATCTGGTTGCTCATGTGCCTCGCGCTCTTCCTACCTGGGACACACTGTCCTGTTGAATGGACACATGTAGTCCCCGACGAGCACTTGACATCATTGGCCTTGCAGAGGTCTGCGAGTGCCGAGAGCCAGAGTGTCACAGTCAAGGCATCGTCCGTGGAGTGCTCCCTGGGTCGCGCATCGGCACATGTGCACGCCTTAGACAGCCGGCCTTGCTGCAGACCATTCCGGTGGCAGGGTTGACAAGTGAGTGTGGGTTCAAGACCCACGCACAATGCTGCAGTATGTCGCAGCAAGTTCCCCAGTGTGGGGGTTCCGTACATACCTAGCACGCATACAAAAGTGGTATTGGAGCAGTGGTGTGTTTCCGGGTCACAGTCGGGGCAGCGGCCTGCAGCAGGGCCGCCCGCATGCGCAGGCACACAGCATGCGGTAAACAGGTGATCCAGTGAGAGGCCACGGTGTGGCGGACGATGCCTTGCATCAACCACCATGCAGAGAAATGCTACGCCCGAATGCACGATGCAGTGCAGGCCCAGCTAACACGGCTTAGAGCGCCCCACTCACCTTCCGCTGCAGGTGCGGTACATCAGGTGCATGGAGGGTGGTACGGTAGCATGTGGGATGGAGGGAAGTCAGTACCGGTTTGAATATTGATGGTGAGACACGGAATGTGTCAGCGCATTCGTTCTCCTCCATCCGTTAGCTTGCAAGCCACCATCCTATCCTAGACCCCTGCTGACCCTGCAGGCCACGGCAATTGTGGTACCAAATGTTTCGGCATTCGAAATTTCGGGGTGGCGTTATTTAGTATCATATTATTTACTTTCGGCAGGGCGCGAATGTTGGACAATTCTGTTTTTAAGTTCGGCGGCCTGCCCCCAGCCGGGAAGGGGGCCCCACACGCTCCTACACCCGTGCCCATACGTGGCCCTATGTGTTTCATTACGGTACCGGTCCTATCCAATGCAAGCTTGCAACCCCTGAAAGCTTACCTATATATCCGCTACGTGCCCTGCTCCAGGTGTCACCCCACACCGTGCTTTCACCCCACACCGTGCACCCCCAACAAGCAGAGCGACTAGATGAGCGCAAGGTAAGGTCCAAACCTCTCCACGGCTCCACCCCTTCCGCGCGCGCAAAGCCCACGATATTGTGCGATGATACTAATTTTTCGGTGATTGTTTCGGCGCTCAGCGTAGGCAACGATCGCCGAACTTTGAACACCGAAACCTTTGTACCACTACGGTACGCAGCATTCTGCACTCACGGGCTGCAAAGCACTGTCCATTCTCGCAATAGGTCCACCATGGGCAGTCGAGGTCAGCGCAGGGCACTGCATGTGTGTGGGATCGTAGGCACACACAGGAGGTCGGCAGGCAGGGCAAACATACTCGCCCTCGCCCTCGCAGCAAATAAACATACTCGCGGCAGGGCCAACATGCACGTTCTTGCTGCAACACACCCACAGAACAAATGCGTGTGGCACGACTGCCCATGCCTAATCACGGCACACCACGTACCGTAGGCGCACTCGCCGTCGAACGGATCACAGTATTGGTGCGCTGGGCAGCTACCGACGCCGTCGCATTTGTCTGCAGTCGCAGTCCACATGTCGCGATGCAAGCGAAGCATGGTACCAATTACGTCAGCAGTTGCGCACCGTTTGGAAAGGGCTACGTGGTCTGTCTGTGCGCTTGCGGTAAGGACGGATAGATAGATGGCTTGCTTTTGCTGTGCCCACTAGTCAGGCAGCGGGGAAGGACGAGCGAGTGCCCAAATCCTGTCGCTCTCTAGCCGCATGGTAAGTACTGCCCTCAGCAATCGGTCGCCCTCCGCCCCTCACCCGGCAAACAAAAGCCTTCCAAGCAGACGTGGCTGGCCGGGCATGTGAAGTTAGCGCAGACTGCATGGGTTCAGGGAGGAAGTAGAGGAAGGGGGCAGTGACAGGGGACAGTAGCAGAGCAGGCGGAGGCACGCGTCGATGCACACGTAGCACACGATTCAGGATGGCGAGCTACCTTCAAGCGCACTTGCTGGCTATAGTCAAAGCACCCAAACGCTGCGCCCCATACACGTACGCGAGTCATACGCGACACACGCGCCGGTGGTGGGATGACACATGCTGTCATCACTGCACGTGACGGCTTTGCAGACGTCTGCGTGCACCAGTAGTGAACAGGAGCACACCAGCTGTCACGCATTTTACGGAAGTCACGGCGAGGAAGCGAGGCTAGTCGCGCTGACCTCAGACATCAGCAGCCTCACTCTGCCGCCAGACAGTATGCTATCAACTGTGCTTGCTGCTACACAAAAAGAACGCCGCCCGTTCCGACCCACCTGTGTAGCAGGCGCCTGCAAAGCAAACCTCGGTCTCCTCGTTGCATGTTACATCGCCCCGATACGGACAGTACACTGCAGCGCAGGTTGAGTTGCAGCATTGGCACGACTGGTCAGGCCAAGTGATGGTGCTAGGACGGAGGTCATGCACACTGCTTTTAAATGGCGGCAAGGGAGCCTCGCTCGCTCCTGGAGGATTTGCATGCGTCCATGCCTTATGATCACTTACGGGGTATGCACTGGCCGTCAGCCTGGTCGCATGCTTGCCAGTCCTTGCACTCCACGTTGCCCGCAATGCACTGATCTGCAAGGGGGTAGCCGTGCATGTGACGTTTTTTTGTAAAACATGTTAATATGTGTGTGTGTGTGTGGGGGGGGGGTAATGTAATGATGAATAGCCAGCCATGAGAGGGGATGTGAGTGTCAGAGATTGTAGCATTATTAGCGGCCTGATGATCATTGTTTGTGCTCAGTCGAGGATGGCGGCTGGTGCAGCACATGTGGCCACAGGCAGCTGCACCCGCCGCAGGCAACGCCCAGTCAAACAGCTCTTCACAGCCAAGCACGCGTCCTGTGCAAGCAAGGATACAATGCCGCCCCCTGACCCTCCTACTGAAGGTCAACGCGGGATGGCATGCACTTGCACATGACACGTTATGACGTGCCCCCCAGCCATCCAGGTCACCTAAGATCACAAGTTAACTGGCACAATCGACACGTAACGCATGACATGCACCCTTATGTGTGTGCGCATGGGTCTCACCTGTTTCGCACAGGTTGTCAGGCGTGCAATACGCTCCGGCAGGGCACTCATGATCGACACACTCTGTCGCAATCAAACAATCCCACAGCCGTTAGTTGCGCACGTGCAATGCTTTGCAAGATAGGCCTAGCCATCAAACCAGCCTGTCGCACGCCAACCGCACGTCCCGCCGTGAATCTGGTTGCTCATGTGCCTCGCGCTCTTCCTACCTGGGACACACTGTCCTGTTGAATGGACACATGTAGTCCCCGACGAGCACTTGACATCATTGGCCTTGCAGAGGTCTGCGAGTGCCGAGAGCCAGAGTGTCACAGTCAAGGCATCGTCCGTGGAGTGCTCCCTGGGTCGCGCATCGGCACATGTGCACGCCTTAGACAGCCGGCCTTGCTGCAGACCATTCCGGTGGCAGGGTTGACAAGTGAGTGTGGGTTCAAGACCCACGCACAATGCTGCAGTATGTCGCAGCAAGTTCCCCAGTGTGGGGGTTCCGTACATACCTAGCACGCATACAAAAGTGGTATTGGAGCAGTGGTGTGTTTCCGGGTCACAGTCGGGGCAGCGGCCTGCAGCAGGGCCGCCCGCATGCGCAGGCACACAGCATGCGGTAAACAGGTGATCCAGTGAGAGGCCACGGTGTGGCGGACGATGCCTTGCATCAACCACCATGCAGAGAAATGCTACGCCCGAATGCACGATGCAGTGCAGGCCCAGCTAACACGGCTTAGAGCGCCCCACTCACCTTCCGCTGCAGGTGCGGTACATCAGGTGCATGGAGGGTGGTACGGTAGCATGTGGGATGGAGGGAAGTCAGTACCGGTTTGAATATTGATGGTGAGACACGGAATGTGTCAGCGCATTCGTTCTCCTCCATCCGTTAGCTTGCAAGCCACCATCCTATCCTAGACCCCTGCTGACCCTGCAGGCCATGGCAATTGTGGTACCAAATGTTTCGGCATTCGAACTTTCGGGGTGGCGTTATTTAGTATCATATTATTTACTTTCGGCAGGGCGCGAATGTTGGACAATTCTGTTTTTAAGTTCGGCGGCCTGCCCCCAGCCGGGAAGGGGGCCCCACACGCTCCTACACCCGTGCCCATACGTGGCCCTATGTGTTTCATTACGGTACCGGTCCTATCCAATGCAAGCTTGCAACCCCTGAAAGCTTACCTATATATCCGCTACGTGCCCTGCTCCAGGTGTCACCCCACACCGTGCTTTCACCACCACCATGCACCCCCAACAAGCAGAGCGACTAGATGAGCGCAAGGTAAGGTCCAAACCTCTCCACGGCTCCACCCCTTCCGCGCGCGCAAAGCCCACGATATTGTGCGATGATACTAATTTTTCGGTGATTGTTTCGGCGCTCAGCGTAGGCAACGATCGCCGAACTTTGAACACCGAAACCTTTGTACCATTACGGTACGGCAGCATTCTGCACTCACGGTCTACATAGCACTGTCCGAACTCGCAATAGGTCCACCATGGGCAGTCGATGTCAGAGCAGGGCACTGCATGTGTGTGGGATCGGAGGCACACACAGGAGGTCGGCAGGCAGGGCAAACATACTCGCCCTCGCCCTCGCAGCAAACAAACATACTCGCGGTAGGGCCAACATGCACGTTCTTGCTGCAACACACCCACAGAACAAATGCGTGTGGCACGACTGCCCATGCCTAATCACGGCACACCACGTACCGTAGGCGCACTCGCCGTCGAACGGATCACAGTATTGGTGCGCTGGGCAGCTACCGACGCCGTCGCATTTGTCTGCAGTCGCAGTCCACATGTCGCGATGCAAGCGAAGCATGGTACCAATTACGTCAGCAGTTGCGCACCGTGGAAAGGGCTACGTGGTCTGTCTGTGCGCTTGCGGCAAGGACGGATAGATAGATGGCTTGCTTTTGCTGTGCCCACTAGTCAGGCAGCGGGGAAGGACGAGCGAGTGCCCAAATCCTGTCGCTCTCTAGCCGCATGGTAAGTACTGCCCTCAGCAATCGGTCGCCCTCCGCCCCTCTGCCTCACCCGGCAAACAAAAGCCTTCCAAGCAGACGTGGCTGGCCGGGCATGTGAAGTTAGCGCAGACTGCATGGGTTCAGGGAGGAAGTACAGGAAGGTGGGCAGTGACAGGGGAATGTAGCAGAGCAGGCGGGGGCGCACGTCAATGCACACGATTCCGGATGGCGAGCTACCTTCAAGCGCACTTGCTGGCTATAGTCAAAGCACCCAAACGCTGCGCCCCATACACGTACGCGAGTCATACGCGACACACGCGCCGGTGGTGGGATGACACATGCTGTCATCACTGCACGTGACGGCTTTGCAGACGTCTGCGTGCACCAGTAGTGAACAGGAGCACACCAGCTGTCACGCATTTTACGGAAGTCACGGCGAGGAAGCGAGGCTAGTCGCGCTGACCTCAGACATCAGCAGCCTCACTCTGCCGCCAGACAGTATGCTATCAACTGTGCTTGCTGCTACACAAAAAGAACGCCGCCCGTTCCGACCCACCTGTGTAGCAGGCGCCTGCAAAGCAAACCTCGGTCTCCTCGTTGCATGTTACATCGCCCCGATACGGACAGTACACTGCAGCGCAGGTTGAGTTGCAGCATTGGCACGACTGGTCAGGCCAAGTGATGGTGCTAGGACGGAGGTCATGCACACTGCTTTTAAATGGCGGCAAGGGAGCCTCGCTCGCTCCTGGAGGATTTGCATGCGTCCATGCCTTATGATCACTTACGGGGTATGCACTGGCCGTCAACCGGGTCGCATGCTTGCCAGTCCTTGCACTCCACGTTGCCAACAACGCACGGATCTGCAAGGGGGCGCGAACAGGCGGGAATGTAATGATAAGAGAGTGGGGGCGGGAACAGGCAGGAATGTAATAATGACAAGAGAGTCAGCCACGTGCAGGGATGTGCGTGTCCAAGATGGTAGCGTTATTAGCGGCATGATGATCGAGATGATAATCGATGTTAGCGCTCTGTCGCGGAGGGCAGCTGGTGCGGCAGATGCGGCCACAGGCAGCCGCACCCGCAGGCAGCAGCCAATCAAACAGCCCACCACGGCCAAACAGGCGTCCTGTAGAAGCACGGATCCAACGCCGCCCTGTGACCCACCCACCGATGGCCATTGTCACCACGGGACAGCATGCACTTGCACATGACACGTTATGATCCCCCAGCCAGGTCACTACGGTAATATCCCAGATACACTGTGGTACAATCGACGCGCAATCCATGACATGCACCCTTACGTGTGTGCGCATGGGTCTCACCTGGTTCGCAGCGGCCGTGTAGGTAGTGAAAATTGCAGAACGCTCCGGCGGGGCACTCGCCATCATCGACACACGCTGTACCAAAATGGCATGCACATGCATGGCGTGGAGGCGGCAGCATTCAGGCTACGGGCAACATACGACAGGCAACACGTGTCAAGCATGCGCGCGTACTAGGAAGTTGCATGGACATTTGCATTGCTGCCGTCGGCACAGCGCCGGCAAGACGCCGGCAGCAAGCAAGCAAGCCAAGCGCGTCACCGACCATCCTCATCACATATCCCGTATAATGACTCCCTAGGCCAGGGCGGGCTCTCCCATGATCCATCCATCACGTTTCGCAATAATTGCTTAGAGGCTGCTACTTGCCGCCCAACCCCCAAACCCCTGCCTGCGGTATCGCTTTTCCAACCATCCGCGCACCCCAGACACCCAGCAGCTGGCCCAACAGCAAGGTGCCAACAGCGCACAAATTTCCAGACGGGCCTGACGTGCGTCCAATTGCCACCACCACCTTACTTCACCAGCCGCTACACTGCGGCCTGCCACGCGGCTGCCACCATCGCCGCAATGCCCCCAAGTTCGTTCCGCCTGCGCCCCCCGCCGCCCCCGCCTACTATGAGCCAACAACTGCCGCCGGACGTGAAGCCTTCTACGCTGCCCAAAACGCCCGCCTGGCCCCGTGGCACCTCGCCCTCACCACCACGCTGTCCCCTACTTGCTAGGCAGGCACCCTTAAGATGCATAAACAGCCGCCCTCCATGCGCTATCTCGCCTGCTCCCAGCGCTGCCCCATCACCGAGCTCAGCGACCTGGCCACCGCAGTACGTCCCCCGCGCCACTGCTGTCCAATTCAATGATGACGTTGCGCTGTGCCCTGCCCTCATCGGACCCATGGCTGTGCGTCTCTTCCAACACCGTCATGTCCTTGGTCCAGCAGCACAATGCCGCCCAGTTCCCGCCCAGCTGCGCCTTCCCTGACGCTGCCCACGACTTCAGCCCCCTTTACATCAACCTGCCACACGCCGACCTCCGTGCGACCCTCTCCCGCCTCCTCCACCGCAGCCTGGCCGCCTACCCCGTCATCCACGTCCTGCCCTTACCTCCTGCACTCTGGGAACAGGGGGGGGGGCAAATCCCCGGAAAAAAGGGGGTGCTTTCCCGGAGGATCTTCTCCGGCTGCAGAAACAAATAAAGTCTGAAACTGTAGTATGTAACAAACGGAATCGGCACCTGTACTCGCGATTAGAGGCACCAAATCGGCTTGCAGCTGGGCGACGGGACCGTGTCAGATTTCTGGGGATGCCCACTCCGGGTTACTTCAGCTGACCTTCGGGCAAGTTTACCTCCGTTCTGGTAACGGATTTTCTTTCTGGGGAGGATCCTTTCCCAGAGTGCTGATCCGACCAAATCCGACTCCAAAACGAAGCGCGTCGTCACCTTCAAACCCAGCGTGGGCACCCCCGCCCGCTACCACGCCGGTGCTCAATAATCCGTCTAATCCGTCACCCGCGAGCTTATGGCTTCTGAATTCTGTGACGTTTTCATCGACGTGCACCTTCACCCGTTTTGGACCTGCTTTGGTGCGGCAGATCTGTGGCATCCCCATGTGCATCTCCGCCGCCCCATTCATTGCTCACCTCTTCCTGGGCCGGTACGAGTTCGAGTTCTTATGCCAGTCACACTTGGGCACCCACAGCCCATTCCAGCGCGCCATCCTGCTGCGCTTCCGCCTCAGCCGGCAATTTCTGGACGACGTCCTGTGCCTCAATAACCCCTGACTCAAGCAACTGCTCTACACCTCCCAGACGCACGAAGGACTACGCTTCCTCTACCCTCCTTCCCTGCTGGCCGTCCCGGAGCAAGCCCACCCCCACCTTCTGGCCTCCTGTGTCCCCTTCCTTGACGTGCTCCGCCATTCCTCCGTTAACGAAATGTGCAAGCACAACATCTTCGACAGCCAGTTCTACCGCCTTTAGACGGGTCATCACGTGCGTGGAAAACTTTGCCTACGAGACCGCTCAACTGGTGGCCGCCCCCAGTGCGCAAGGCTATTCCCGCCCCTGCATGTTCAACCAGTTCGTGTCCCTCCTACGGCATAACCCTCGTGTCTTCTACTTCGCACGCCGTGGACACCCGGAGCCCCCCGCCACGTCTGCCCAGATGCGACCGCCCCTCGATCTTCTGGCACGGCTCCATGTCTACCTGGGCGGGGCTCCGTCGCCACCAATGCCTGCCCTAACCCTGTCAGCATAACGTTACCCCACCCTCGCCGCCACGTGTCCGTATGGCCACGCCTGCTGCTATGTGAGTTTTCCCGTCCGTCACCTCCCACCCTGCCTGTACTTCTATTTTGCCCCCGCCGCGTAACGCCCCAGCTCACGTCCCTGCCCCCCGTTTACGCCCACGCTGACACCCCCGCCCACGCCCCAGCCTAACACCCCCACTACCGGCCCCGCTACCGGCCCCGCTCTTGCCCCCGCCAACCCCCCGTCGCGTGTTTTGTATTTGCTTGTTTGCGTGTCTGATTTTTGCTGTGCGCGAGCCTAGCCTGGGTGGCATTTCGTCGACGGCGCGCCGACCTTGCCCCGTGTACACTCTCCGCCCCGAAACGCATGAGTATACCGCTACCCTGTATTGCCGCAAACTGCACCTGCCTGTCCCTTGTCTAGTTTCGCTTGGGTTTAGATTGGGCTGGTGTTTACAACCCCCCTAACGCCCCCGCTAACACCCCCGCCTACCGTTGCCTTTCAACGCCCCGCTCCCGGATGCCCCCTTTATGCATGTGGGGCCTCCGGGCTGGCAGCGTTTGTGGGGAGCCATACGCTGCCTGCACGTTGCCTGCCGCATCCTGTCACCACTGACCGCCCCCATGCCATCTGCACCTGCCTCTTAACCCGCTCTAACGCCTCACCTTTCTCTTTTGTCACCCGGGCTCGCGGGCGGTATACTCCATACCCTTTACTACCAGCCGCGGGGCCCCGCCCTCTCGCTCCTAGCGTTTCCCCTTTTCGGCATGTCGCTCTTCTGGCCCGGCGCTTGCAGCAAGCGCCGGGGTCTCCAGGTAAGTCGTGGGTTTTGCATTTGCGTGTCTGCGTGTCTGTTCGTGCTGTGTGCGAGCCGACCCTGGGTGGAAGACGGCGACGGCGTTTGGTCGGCGGCGTGCCGGCCTCCAACCGTCTACGCCCTCCACCCCGAAACTCACGAGTATTCTGCTGCCCTGTATTGCTGCAATTGCATTTGCCTGTCCCCTGTCTAGTTTCGTTGGTTTAGCTTGGGCTGGTATTCACAACCCCCCCCCCTCCCGCCACCCCGCCAGTATCTTGGAATTTGCAGCAGCCTGCAGCACCTGCGCCACACATTCACCTACTTGGGACGCATGTGCCGGTGCTGGGCAGGCATTCCAGTCCGCTAGCGCAGATCTTCTTCCATGTGTCGCCGCTGCAGAGATCTGCACCGGATCAAACAACACGAATGATAACGTCAGGTCACTCAGGTGTGGCCAGCCGCTAAGACCGTCCCACACCAGCCAGGAAGGATCGATGCACGCCATACATATACCCAGCAGCCAGCGCAGGGCAAGGGACGAGAGTTGGCATGCCCCAGTGGTGGCAGGTCCCCAGCAACCAGCAGCCCAGCAGCCCAGCACGTACACTAGTGGCAGGAACCCTCGCGGCCAGGTACTATGCACTGCACGCCACTAAATCCACACCGACAAAGCCACACGCGAGCCCGCGCACCTTTGACACACATATAGGCTTGATAGTCGTTGTCCCACTGGCAGACCTCGTTGTTTAACTCACACTTGAGCTCATTGCATGTCCCTGAAAGTGAATGCGGGTGGGTGGGGTTGTGGACACCATCCCAAGCTACACCAACCTAACTAGACGGGGGGGGGGGGCAAACATGAAGTTGCAGGTAGTGTGCGTCGTCCCGCCCCCCAAGTAAACGGAATAGCGAGCGAGTCGCTCACACAACCATTAGCTGGGTGCATGTCCCATCAAGCAATCGCAACGACGCCTTAGTCCCTCCCTTTCACGTACTACACGTACCGCCACTGACCACATACACACATCAGCGCACATACTCACAGTCGGTGACGCAATCACCCGCCCGGCAGTGCTCCGATTCATCATTGCAAGAAATGCCGTCACAAGGGTCTGCAGCCACGCACATGTGTGTATGTGGGGTGTTTGGAACGCAAGTAATGGAGTCCGGCGTGGCAAACGCGCGCGTGCACGCATGGTGCACGTTACGGTACTAGCAAAAAACGCTCGACCCGTGCTGCTCTCACCATCCTCCCCCGCCGCACCCACTGGGCGGCGGCCGCGCCACCACCTGACCCCGCCCTGCCGCCGTACGAACAGGGTGCCCCGCTGCCTACCTATGAACGGCAAGGGCCCCCTTCTCCCACACATGAGGCCCTTGCTACAGTCCAGCAAGTGAAACTCACCTGGTATGCAGTAGCCGCCAAACTCGATTGCGCACACCTGCCCTGCTGGGCACGTGATACCGTCGCAGTAGCCTGCGTAAGGCGGTGGGTGAGCGTTGCGGCGCATAAATGAACAAAGGGAAGGGAATTTGCAATCGTCTCGCTGCTCATTCATCTGTGTGCATGGTGCGTGGTTGATCGAGGAGAGGACCGCGCAAACTGCTGGGGAACAGGCCGCTTGCGCAGTAGCAGTGCGAAACCATCGGGCATCCTAGCCACGCACGCCCAAGAAAGTCGAGGGGTCGCCCTGCCGCTGCAACTGATCCCCCTGCAGTGCATGCACCCCCCCTTGTCTAGTTTAGCTTGGTTTAGAATGGGCTGGTGTTTACACACACACACACCGGTGCGGCGCCCGCATGCCGCATGCCTTCCTCCAGGTGTTTCAGCATGTGGCACAAGAGGGACCGGCTCGCTGGCCCAGTATTGCACAGCAGCGGCCGCACGAAATCAGCACACGCCGGCGCCGACAGCCGGCAGGTCCCGACAGATAGGCCTCGAGGGATCGCGCAACCAATAATCAAATAAAGAACCCTGTAAATTGTGTAATACCTTTGCGAACACACAAGCCGGTGGAGGGCTGGCAAAAGGCGTCGCCGGTACATGTGACGTCGTTGGCACGGCACAGGTCTGCGCGCATTAACCAAATTGATACAGGAAGTTGGATGACGCGGAAAGCGATCATTTCAACACGGTTCAACACACTTCCCATTACAACGGACTGCACGGCAGACCGCTGCTGCAGTCGGATTCGGAGGCCCCGCCTACCCCGCCCAGCATGCGTGTGTGTGCGTGCCGACACGTGCGTTTCCACAGGAGCACCCAAGCGTGTGCTGTGCCCAAACCCCACGTACGCCAAGCACCAGCAGCCAATCCAACGCCTCGGCAGGCACATTTGGCTGCTGGCCACGCAGTAGCAATCACAAGCAATAAATTGAACGCATTACTACTCACCGAGCACGCACTGGCCCATCATGCACAGCTCGTAATCTCCGCACTGACTGCCAGAGTCGCAGGTGGCTGATGACAAGCGGGCGGGCAGCGTGGAAAAATGCAGGGCGCGCGGGCATAGCGGGCATGCACGCAGCAGCCGGGGTCAAATGGATACGTACATTGTTGTGCATGTTGCTTGTGTGCACCAGCAGCAGCGCAGCAGGCAGGACTATCACTACATGCATGGTGCCGTTGTCGGGCGCCGTTGCACTTGACGGCCCCCACAACCGCCCCTAGGCAGCACTCACTGGGAATGCACATGGCATCGATGAAATTCGCGTCTGGGTAACAGGCCTGTCCATCGCATGGATAAGGGTCCCTGCCGCACGGATTCTCTGGTGCCACTGCAGCCATGCACGCGCCACGCACATGCACGTCAACAAAGAGAGCATACGCCTATGCCACCTGCTGCCGATACGTGATTACGCTGGTGATCACGGCAGCAGGCTACTGGACCACTTAGACCGATGCACGCACGTGCATGTGAAATTGGTTCGATTGTCGCCCCCATCAGTCCACAGGCCGCTGCAGCTAGGTGGGGCACTTACGCATGCACTCTTCGTCCACGTAGCGACCCATGCACATGCACACGTGGCCTGAGCCGTCTTCCAGGGTGCGGCACACCCCGTCGCCGGAGCATGCGTTAGGATCGGCGCAGGGGTCATCTGCGGCATGGCGTGGCGCGCCATCATCTCGAGTCAAGGTGAGGAGTGCTGGCAAGCCTAGCAAGTGGGAATGGACCCGAATCGACGCCGTCTGGGGCCGTGCTTCTAGTGTCTCTCGCACGCCACCGACTCATCAGCATGCAGACGACAACAATGCTGGCATCTGGCATGTGTGCCCTACTGCCCTGCTTGCACTGCACGCGCTGACTGACACAGACGCCACGTTCTCTTACGTCCAACCAATGAAGTCCTGATCGCTTTGTATGTGCAGCCGCGGGCACTCACTCACCGATGCATTTGCCCTTGTAGTGGAACTGGGGGTACACGCACTGAGGATCCTTCGTGTCGTCTGCATGCAAGCACAGGTAGGCATGGTAGAGCCGTTGGAATACAGGCGCGCCACGTCACAGGGAGTTCGCAAACACCGCTTGCAACCCCAACCCCGGAGCGCAGGTTGCTGGCATGTGTGCCGCAACACCATCAATGAGCGCAGCCCGCCGCAGCGAGACTCTTGGCGAGACGCTGAACCCGGCCGAGGCCCCGCCGCTTGCCAGGTGCGTGCAGGTGCGTGCGCCCGCTGCCAGACGCAGCGCCTGCACCTTGATTGGCAACTGAACAGGAGCAACCGTACTCACCAATGCACTCCATCATCTCGCGATCGAAATGGAAGGAGCCGGTGTATGTTCCTGCACGGCGTCAAGGTGGGGAAGGGGAGCACGTGCGGCGGGTATCAGTCCGGCACGCTGAGTAGGATGGTTTAGCAGCAGCCAGCTGCTTGTGTTCCGACAACCGTCTTGAATTCCTTGGCAAGGTAGCCATGAACACTAGTGTTGCTGAGGCTTCAAACGGAAGCAGAGAAGCTGGGCGCGCGCTCGCTGCCAGCTCGTGGAGTTCCGTTCAGCTTATGATTCGATAATGTTTAATGAATAAGCTTGATGAAGTTGATTTCATGACTTCCCAAGCGAAGTTGGGCTGTTTTGCGGAGCCTGCATATCCATGGAGTCTGAGTACGTCACAATAAAAATAAAACAAGAATGTGATAAAACAACCTTACCCGGAGATCGGGATCGGGATGGAGTTTTGGCCGGCTGCGTGGCGCCAGCACCCCCCCCCCCCCCCCACACACACACACACACCACCCCCCACCCCCCACCCCTCCACTTCGGCATCCCAGAGAGCCAGCCGGTTAGGTTGCCGAACACGCGCCACCCAGGCACGGTATGCAGCCATGTGGGGACCATAAGGATTGCTGAAGCGCTCCCCCATGGTTCACTCGGTCGGTTGCTTTGGGTTCTGGAATCACCAAGCGCCTCCCCCCCCTTGTCTAGTTTCGCTTGGGTTTAGATTGGGCTGGTGTTTACAACCCACCCCCCCCCCCCCGCGCCTTTCCCACATCTTTGCAACCCCCCCCAGCGCCCCCCCCCCCCCAACACACGAGGTCCCCCCTCCCCTGTTGCGGGCACCATAACTCCTCTAGGGCTCAACCCCTAGCCCGCGAGCCTTGGCTCGCGTGGGGGCGCACAACTTTTTAGTTGTCGACCTTGGCTTTCGTTGCAAATTTTTTTCAGCCTGTTACGGGCTCCAGACTTGGTTCAGACGTGGTTCCAGACTTGGTTCAGACTGGTTGGGTGTCAGAGCGTCGCTCCGCGCCCAGGCTTCGCCTCGAAGTTTCATGGCGGTCGGGTCCGCGTGGGCGGCCGGTCGCGCGGGTTCTTCTTTGTAGTGCTTTCTGCGGCTTCTGTGTGCGCAGGTTGCGGATGGCCCTGGTGGTCGCTCGTGGCCCGGCACAAGTGGTGATGGCAGTTCCGGTGTGCTTCTCGGCGTCTTTCCTCGTGGCGCTTGGCCCGCCGTCGTCTCTGCCTGCGGCCTTACGGTTCTGCAGTCTCTAGCCCCGGCCGTTTCGTCAGCATGCTGGTCCTTAGCGGACCGGCAGGCGCGTCGGCTGTCGGCAGTAGGGTGTCCCGGGTGTCGTTTTGAGGGCTCGGGCCGTTGCCCGGGGGCCCGGGTTGCTGTCGGGTTTGTCCGCCTCCGAGCGCGGGCGGGGTTAGCTGTGAGGTCGGCTTGGGTCGTTGGGGGGGCGGGTGGAGGGCGGGGTGCCCGTCGAGTGGCGTGGTGGTGTGCTGGTGGGTGGGTGGCTGCCTCAGTGTGATGTGGGGCGCTGCCCCGTGTTGGGCCTTCGGGCCCGGACCAGCCTGTGCCATTGGCACTTGCAGTTGGGGCGCTGCCCCGTTGACGGGCCTTCGTGGCTGGTTTCCAATGTTGCGGTGCCTTTCATTTGGTTCGGCGCGCTCGTGCCTGGACGCTTGCGCCCTGGCTGTTGACGCTTGGCCCGGTGTTGGGTGCTGCGGGCGGGGCTCCTGGCCCCGGTTGGACTGGTTGCCGGTGTTGCCTGCTTGTTCGGGGCGCTTCCCTGTGCTGCGTTATCAGACAGCGGTTTGGGGCGCTGCCCCGTGTTGAGCCTTCGGGCTAGGCCCAGACCGTGCCCCAGGCACACAGACCTGCAGTTTGGGGCGCTGCCCCGTGTTGAGCCTTCGGGCTGGGACCAGATCGTGCCACAGGCACACCAGTTTGCTTGCTTTTTGGGGTGTTGCCCTGTGTTGCGCCTTCGGGCTTGGTGGACGACTTTGCGGTGCCTTATGAGCCGCGTGCTTTGTGATGCTGCTGTTTGGTGTGGCTTTGGCGGGCTGCGGCTTAGCTTCGACGCGCCTACGCAGCTGTGAGTTGGGTTGGCAGCCAAGCGGGGGTTGCGGTTTGCTGCGTTCCTCGGAATGGTGGCTTCCCTCGTAGCCGTGATGGTGTTTACACTGTCCCCTTCTTGTAACCTCGCATTCATAACTCCTGCGCAGACCCCTGCCCAAACCCTTGAGGTGTAAGTCGGCCTCTGCATCTCCTACCCGGGGCCCCTCAAGCAATCGAACCCTCCTCGGGGTGTTGCCCCCTGCTTACCAGCGTAGTGGCTCTTGAAGTCGGGACAGACGCAGACGTGGTTACCGATGATGTTCACACACTCAGCGGCATAGCCGCATCGGTTTAGGCTGCCATCATCGTACGTACACTCGTCCACGTCAACTTGGGTCCAGGCGGCAGTCGCATGCAGAGGCGGTTGCATGGGGACGCATGGTGACCTCAGGCAGGGTGGACTCAAGTGGTGGACTTGTGTGAGCGGCCTGTGGGCTTCATTGCTGTGATTGCGACCCCTTGTAACGATGTACTGCTGCCATGAAACACAGGTAACTGTGGGCGGAACACGGAAGTTCTACGACACACAAGTATATATCCCCGCGGACGGCGCCCTGGGGCATCTAGATGTATCTTTTGCCGACTACCCTGCCACAGTAACTAAGTTTACACGGGTTCATGGCAACCTGAAAACTTCCTACCGCAGTTGAGGAGCTCCTCGTCCCACATCCAGCCTGCATGGCAACCGTGCTCATCTGCATGGTCGCAAGTGCGAGCGAGGGTGCGGGGGAACGTGTATGGGGGGGGTGGCCGGGGTTCGGGGGAGCGGAAGTTACTGATTTTACTGGAACTGGGTGCTCTCTATCTAAGCTTCCCGCAGTATCGTCTTTACATGTGTTGGCGGGGCGGCCAAATGTGCAGTGTGAGTCATGCATGTGTCGTCAGAAGGCAAAGCAAGACAGGCGCAGCTGCGCATGCTGCTGAAGGTCTTAGTCGTGTCCTGACGACGCAATGGGTTGCCGCTGTACGACTCACCGTGGCACGAAAGCTGCAGCCGGGGCGTCGTGTATGGTGCCTTCTCCGCACAGTGCGTGCCTGTGCGGTTTGAGGGAGTAAAGCAGGGCGTTATAAGCCGTGCTCTTGGGTTGGATTTGGTTAGCTGACGTGATTAGCTGACGTGATGAAGGTTACATGCATGTGGGACGACAGCCGCGGACAAGCCAGGGCTCCAAAAACGTGCGGAACACACACGCTCACTCAAGGCGAGAACCCCGAATGACCCCCATGCTCCCTGCCTCACTAAGAGGGGAGGAACCCCGAGCCAGGCTCACTGCAAACGCAAGCGCTGCTAACCTAAGCCGCCGGTCGGCGTCAGAATGACTGCCACTTTGAAAAAGTGACTCCTGCCCAAGCCACCGGCTCCAACAGGGCAGGGCCCTCATACTGATGGGTGCATCCTGAAAGCGGCATAAGGCCACGCAAGTTCGCTGACCACCGGGGGCCAGCAGACCCGACACACCAGAAGCACAGAAGCACAACCGCAGCGCCTGCAACCCAGCGCAAAAACAGGTGGCGCAACCACGCCCACCTCACAACCAAGTCCACACAGCCTCACAACACCCCAGCACAGCAGACACCGCCCGCCAGCCTGCGCTAGTCAGCCTGCGGCAACCAGCCATAGCCAAACAGCCTCCACCAAACTGCATTCGCCAACCAGCGTTCTCCACCGGCCCACAGCTCTGGCCGCCGCTGCCCGGAAGACGCTCCGCCGCATGTGCGGCCCTTTCCACACGCGACAAGCCAAGCGCCACTAGGCAGCCGCAGCAGCCCACAGCAGCAATTGCCAGCATGCAACTCCAGTCAGCTCGCCGTTACCGACGGAGCCCGGCAGCAGCGAGCGCCCTCAGCCAGAAGCATCGCGACACACCAGCGTCGATGGCGGGCGGGCGTGCCAGAACCCTACATATCCCCTGCGCGCTATCTGATTCTCAGCAAATGTTTGTCAGCTCTGGGCTCACCATCACGGACGCAGATGAGAACATTCGGATTGTCGTCCAGGCGCGCGTGCGCGAACCCAGGCTTGCATGTGTCGCACGTAAACGGCGTTGACGTGTTAACGGCGCCGGGCGTCCAGGCACACGTTGAGAAGCGGTCAAAGCACGGTTGAGTGCTGCAGGGGTTTTCTGCGGCGTGAACTACGCGGCATGCGACGCGTAGCGGTGTGCAATTTCAGCCGTCCGCGACGCACTCGAGTGAGGCGCAGGCATTGCCACGCTCTTGGTACACTGATATGCATCCCACAATTCATCTTACACACATATGAAGTGCAAATCAAGCTTCTCACCTGCCAGCACCGCGGCAAGCAGCAACCCCAAGAGCACAGGTCCAAAGCGACAACGCCGCATTATGTTCGCAGAACCTCTACTATGAGCATCAATTACCCACGAGGCTGGTGCGCCGTCCACCGTCTTGCGCGGCTCGGTGTGAGCAATCAAAAAGGTGGGCAGAGGAGCAAGAATCACAAGAGCTACTTGGATGCTACTGTAACAAGCAGCTGCAGTATCAGTTGTGACAGACTCAGAAACACAGCTGCGGCCCAACGGGATGTCACGGAATGTATGACTCGGGTATGGTACTCGGGTCGCACTCGCACTCATTCTGACGTCGACGTCGCTATTTGGTTGCGCTCATAAATACAGCTGGAATCTTTTCCCTAAGCTTGAAGGAATTGGCAAACAAAACCGGCTTTACCCAACACGGTCAGAACAGGGCTAAACACCGGCCGCATCCAGAATTCCGAGCTGCTGCCACGCATTGCATCATGCCAGGCCGTCGTGCGGTGCCTGCGTCAAGAATGCCGTTGTGGTGGGCGGCTGGCGTCATAGCGTTCTCGTTGCTGTCACGCGTGTCAGGTAAGTGGCTCTGAAATAATTTGCACGCTTCGACGCTTGTCGATCGCCGGGCGCCGGCTGACATCAGCAATGCCTCGCCACCGGCGGACTAGTCCAGACAACCTGTATTTGTTGACCTTATCCATCTGAAAGCACTTGCCATCGAAATAATCGAACCCTGCACTTAGACCTGCGCTGCGCGCCGCGGGTGCGCAGTTGCCGAGGACATATGCTCGACGGAGCGCTGCTGGGATAGGTTGGCGCAGTGTTTGGACAACGGCGGCGTCAAGGACTGCACCACATGCAAGGATGGCACGCTTCACGCGTCCATGGCCAGCCCGTCAGCCCTGCAGCCCGCCCCGGTGTGTGTCAACGACGGTACGTGCGTGGATGGCGGGCGCTGGCGGGCGGTGGTCACACCTGGTTACACAGGTTTCGTTCACTGCGCACCTGGGGCCAAGTTCCGGAATGGCTTCTCTTTGTGGGCCATTTTCCCCACGCTCGTACGACTGCAAGACCACGCTCGGTTGCATCGTGCAAAGCTGAATGCCATCGTGCGCGTCTTCCCACCCTGACATGCATTGCACAGGTACGGTGTACTGCAACCAGCAGGATTGGCCCTGGAACGTACCGCGGCTGTCCAACGCCTGCCATGGTGCGTGGGTCCGACAGCCTCAGGTGCTGATACATAGTGCTGGTGCGCAGTGACGGTGATTCTGATGGTGTGCATAACCACACACGCACGCTAGCTAGCACTCCCGGGCGGGACTGGGTCCGAGCATCACCAATTCACCATACATGGTGACACCCTCACCTGCTTGGTCTGCTTGCTTGGCCGCAGATGACCACGACTGCCCCTGGGGCTACCGCTGGGACGGCCGCTGGTGCAGGTGGGCGGTGGTCACACAGGGGTTTCACTGAGAACCTGCTGGGATGAGTCCAGGAACGGTGCAACGGGGTCCCTGCCATCCGAAACCTGTTGCCTCCTATTGCCTCGCCTCCGCAACACAGTTGCGCGGGCAGACACACAGTGTAACAAAGGGCCATACATGTGTCTTATGCGTCCCTGACTGCATTCACGTCCCTGACTGTTCCTGTCCTGTCCAGCCTGTCCTGTCCAGCCTGTCCTGTCCAGCCTGTCCACCCGATTGCTGAAACATGCACCTGCATCTGCACATGCCTCCTCAAACCTGCACCTGTCCCGCCCTGGGCTGGCCTCAAACCTGCACCTGCCTGCCCACCAGCCTGCACCTGCCTCCAGCCCCAAACCCACGCCCCAAACCTGCACCTGCCTGCACTGGCCACAAACAGAAACGATCTTCCAAAACGCACAGGGATGTGGACGAGTGCGAGGAGGGCACGCACAAGTGCGGCAGCATCGCCAAGTGCTACAACGTGCCCGGCATCCACGTCTGCATGTGCCCCGACTTTGAGGAGCACTATGAAGGGCTTTACGAGGGAACGTTTAAGTTTGTGAAGCGGACCCAGAGCTGCATCGGTGAGAAGCTTAGGGCCGAGTTCCATCAGCGGTATTCATCTAGAGCACTTATGCACGGGATCGTGCGCCCTAAATAATGATCAAGCACTGCCCTGAGGCGCTTGCGTGACTGGCACTCGTACGACGATCTGCTGCGGCCTACCGCCACCCACAACTATGACGTGACTTTCGCCAATAACGTCCATATGCGCGATTGCAGATGACACGCAGGAGCCTGCTTGCACGTACCCTGAGTTCCGTGTGACGGAGGACGGCGTGGCGAGCTGTGTCGGTGGGTATCTGGGCAGCACGCTCCATTGGTAATTGCCGTGCTGATGCTGGTGCGCCGCAGTGCAAGTGTTTACGCCAGCTATCCAATCTGCCTGTAATTACGGTAATAAGCTGGCCCTGCTGATGGCCTGCTGTATGCCCCGCTTACTGTAGAGGACCCTTGTTTCACCCAGACGTGCGGCCCCAACGAGATGTGCATCACCGCCATGGATGGCAAGTCAGCCTCGTGCCGCTGCTTGGGCAAGGTCGTCGGCAACGCTTGCGTAGGTGAGGGCATGAGGGGCACGCAACGGGATGGGGTGCATGGGGTTGCTGCTGTGGGGTTAAGCTCGCGAGGTGTGAATGATGACAATGCGGCGAGTCTCATTTGTAGCTAGTTCTCTGTACCGGTATTCAGGGTCCTACGCCCACACCAGGCACGCTTGTGCTCAGGGCCCACCGCCAGGCTCACTTGTTGGAACACCGGTGCCCTGCTGCTCTGCAGAGCTGCCATGCCTGCAGGATCCGACCTTGCCTTGCTGAAGCGGCGCCAGGCCGCGGCAAGAAGCCAGAGCAACGTAGAAGGCGGAATGACACGCATGTCCACTGGGACGTTGCACGGGGTGCAGCCAACATACAACCATCCACCAGCCGTGTGCTGGGGGCATCCGACTTCCGCTGTCGAGTTTACTCGTGCGACTTGGGCGGTGAAAGAGGAAAACATAGCCCTGAATCCGGATCCAATCGTTGGCCGCTGCGCATTGAATTGGAAGATTGGAAGCTCACTGTCATTTAGTCATTGGCTAACTAAAGCTCAACATTACCAAACGCGGTGGGAGTTGCAATCAAATGCAGCGTTATGAACATTTTCACGCTTCTTGCAGGGATGGCATAGCCACGAATACAGTACTTCTATACGAATAAGCCACAACATGTGTAACTATCCAATGCAGCATTTCAAGGACCAAGAACCGATGCAAGTTGACTTGTGCAAGCGTTGTTCACCGCGTGCACTGTCATTCTCATGAGCTAAGCACATATAATGGAGGGGCAGTTGGACGGCGGCTCCGGCGCGCACGCAGCTGCCGTCGCCTCCGCCTATGCTTTCCCCGCCGACGGCACCTTCAAGGCGCTTCACGACGGCGGCGTGGCGGTGGTGGCAGCGGCGGCCGCGTCGGCAGCCCCCGGCGGTGCCGCAGCATTAGTGCCAGCGGAGCGGGAGGTGCGGGAGGCGCAGCGGCGGCTCAAACGGGCCGAGACGCTGCTTGCCAAGTTCCCGCGCTTCCGGGCGAACGACTACGCGGTAGGGCCGGCCGCCCAACAGGGGGGGAGCAGGGCGAGGGCCCGCCGGAGCGGAGGGCTGCTGGCTTGCAGGGTGCGCTGGCCGCATTGAAAGGAAGGGCCCTTGGTCCCAGGCGCGTACTCCAGGTGCTCCCGGCGTCGGGCGGCGTGCGGTGTCGCGTCACTATGCACGCGCAGCCGCCCTCCACTGCACGCAAAGCAGCAGCTGACACTGCTGCACATAGCTCTGCATAGCTCCGCAAGTGCGCACACAAAGCCATACAACCCAAGTGCTCCAACGCCTTTCGGCGTCCGGCTTTGCTGCAGGTGGAGGAGTCGGACCTGCGCCGCTCGCTCATCCTCAACACCGCGCCGCGGCAGTTCTCGGCCGAGGCGGCCTTCTCCTGGGCGCTGACTGTGGTCATCGGGCTGCTGAACGGCGTGGTGAGCGAGTGACCCGGGGGCCTTGAGATCCAGACCCTGTGTGCCTGTGCGCTGGTGATGAGGGTGTGTGCGTGTAATTGTGTAAGGGATGGGGGGCGGGGGGGGGTTGCAAAGATGGTACATAGAAGTGTAGTGGCGTAGACAGCAGGCGTGGAGGCGTTCGTACCGATGACCGACGGTGCGTCCGCTTGTCCAGCGCCAGAGCCCGCCGCGGTGTCCCTCTTGGTGTTGGCTATATCTAAATCTACTTAATTAAAACGCAGTGAGAAAGTAGTAGGCGCGTGTGCGCGTAGGCTGCAGTCTTTGTTGTGGGGGGCGGGGGGGGGCGGGGCGAGGGGGCGCTACACGATGGGAAGCGGGCGGTGTGAGGTGGCGGTGCGGTGTGGCGCGGATTGGGGACTGGGACCGGGGACCGAGGACTGGGGAGTGGGGACCTGGGAGGCGGGCGTGGGGACGCCGGCCATGGCCACAGCCGTGCTGCGCGAGCCGCGTGGCAGCGGCCTGCAGGCGGCCGCGACGCACATGCACACCCCCACCCGCAGACCTGGGTGCGCAAGCCAAGCCGGCCGTGTCTCATCCTAGCCTGCTGCACCGCCCCCCGCCCGCCCGCCCCACAGGCCGGCTTCCTATTCAACCAGGGTATCTACATGTGAGGCAAGAGGCGGGGCGGGGGGGTAGTTTTCTCCAATTCCCAAATCAACCATTGGGGGGGGGGGCGAATACCAGCCCAAGCTGGTCCAGGGGGGGATGGATACAAGGGGGCCTGGGCTGCTGTGCCGGGGTGGGCAGGATCCCGCAATCGCGGCACCGGGGCAGGCAAGGGCCGTGCGAGCGGGTGCCGTGCGAGCGGGTGCCGTGCGAGCTGTTGCTCGCCAAAGGCAGAGGGAGGGGGCAGCCGTTGGTGCTGCACGTGCGCGTAACCCTGGCAACAGCTCCCAGTGTGCAACACGCGTCCGCCCGCTCGGCCGCCCGCTGCGCTTCTCAAACACGCACCCGCACCGCCGCACGCAGCCTGAACAAGTGGAAGTTCGAGACGACGCTCAAATTCATTGAGTCCGGCGGCGGCTTTGGCGTTCCCTACTGCGTGTACCTGGCATTCACAGGTGGGGGGGGGGAGCAGAAAGCGGCCGCCGGCTCGCCGCCCGCAGGGTCACACACGCCCGCCTGCACCGTAACTTGCTACTGGAGGCCGGCACTGTCCTGCGTCCTCCCACGCACGTGTGGCGCGCTGCTGTGGCGCGCAGTCCTGCGTCCTCCCTTTCTACCCTGTGCCCGCTCACACACACACATGCCCCCCCTCCGCCATCCAGTGCTGTACTCCAGTGTGGCCGCCATTCTGGGCAGGTGTGTGTGATTGTGAATGTGGCTGTGAATGTGAATGTGATTACGAATGAACGGACGCGCGCGCGCCAACAAATTCGCAACCCGCTCCGCGGGGGACACGCACGGCAGCTCCCCGTGTCGAAGCGACCAATCTGGCTCAGCGCTTGTGCATAACATTTCCGTAACTGCTTCGCCGCGCCGCTAGGTTTTGCGCTGGGCTGAGCTGGGCCCCCCCATTGCGGCCCCTGTAACCTTTCGGCACCTGCCCTCCCTTGGCGTGGCTGCCGCCGCCCCGGGCAGCTACGTGAGCCCGCAGGCGGCCGGCAGCGGCATCCCGGAGATTCGCTGCTACCTCAACGGCATCCACGTGCGCGGCCTGCTCACCATCCGCACCTTCTTCGCAAAGGTGCGCGCGACAGAGGCCGCGCTTGGCTGTGAGCTGGGGCGGGCTTGAGGAGTCAGGTGCGGGGCGCCGCTCTGAAAAGCGCTATGTCCTGGGCGGTGGGCCTGGGTGGGACCGGGTGGGGCGGTGGCTGCGTTCGGGACCGTGGTGGCATCCCATCTACCATCTACCGTCTTCCGTTCCATCCCATGCATTTCCAACGCCCTGCCGGACCGCCACCCCATGCGCAGGCCTTTGGTGTGCTGTTCAGCATCGCGGCGGGGCTGGTGGTGGGCAAGGAGGGCCCCTTCACGCACGTGGGCGCGATCATTGGCGGCGGCGTGGCGGGGCTGGGCTCCACCACCCTCACACGCGCCACCGGCGGCCACTGGCGGGCGGTGCTGCGGTGAGTGTGTGTGGTGTGGTGACCGCATGCCGCCGTTCGGGGCGTGTGCCCCGGGAAGGGGGGGAGGAGGGGTTAACAAGGATGATGCGGGGTTGGGGCGGGGTGTTAATACCAGCCCAATCTATTACGGTGCCAAACGGGACGGCGCGCTACTGGGCTCGGCGAGTGCAAGTGCAAGGGCCGCCTGGTGGTGCAGCTAACTCCCCCCCCGTTGCGACCTGCGCCTGTGCGTGCTCGCGTGTGGCGGTGGTCTGCCTGCAGAACCCGCTTTGGGCGCTACTTCCGCTCGGCCGTCAGCCACCGGGACTACGTGGCGGCCGGCGCGGCGGCAGGTGCGGCGTCGCGTGGTGGCGGTGGTGGCGGGGGCGGTGGCGGGTGGCGGGGGCGGGGGCGGGCCCTGGGTGGCATGGGCCATTGGCGGCTTCCTGACATTGCGCTGTAGCAGTGACGTGCACGTGCGGCCGTGTGGGCACGGTAGCGTCGGCCTGTGCCGTGCTGCCTCTCACTGTGTCTTTCATCCCCCTGCACCCGCGCTCCCCCTGTACTGCTGCTATTGCCTGTCCCTTGTGTAGTTCAGTTGGTTAAGCTTAGCTGGTATTCGCAAACTCCTCTTCCCCCCCTTCCACACACACACACACACACACACACAACCAGGCGTAGCGATGTGGGGCGGTGGGAACTGGGAACTGGGACTTATCGAGTGCCTGGGCCTCACGGTACCGTGAGCACGCGCATGGGATGCACCCTTGAGAGCGTGTGGACACTAATCCCCCATCAAGGTTAGAGTAGCGGGGGTTGCGGGATTTCCGGATGGTAAGCCGGCCGGAGGCTTGCGCAGCCAGGTATACGTCGCGATTTGCTGCACCGCACGCAAGGTCTCTTGTTGTCGTTTCTCCTTGTGCTCTCTAACACACACGCAACCATGCAGGCGTGTCCTCCGCCTTCGGGGCGCCCATAGGCGGCATCCTGTTCAGCGTGGAGCAGGTGCGCGCGGCGGGGGGAGTTACACTCATGAATGTTTAAGACTGGGGGGGGGGGGTTGCCTTCGTAATGGCGGACGGGGATGGCACTAATTGCACTAATAACACTTCGCGGTGGTTGTGAGAGAGAGCCGCGTGTCGCCTGTCCTGCGCGCGGGCGATCAGCCCCCATCAGCTGCCAGGGCTCGCACGCACCGCTGCGGTAGTAGTCCACTCCCCCCACCCCAAACTTCCACCCCGTCCCCGTGCATCCTGTGCCGGGGCAAATATCCATCCACCCCTTCCCCGTGCCTGCCCCTCCGCGGCCTCCACAGGGCTCCTCCTTCTACAGCGCCAGCATGCTGAGCCACGCCTTCCTGGCCGCCGGCATCGCCATCTTCGTGAGTGCCGGCACCAGGCAGGCAGCAGCTCCCACCCGCCCGGCCCGCGCCACCGCCAGGACTGATCTGCGGCAAGCCTGCAACGACCTGTCAACATCTTTTCGGCAAATCTCAGCATGCATGGAACCCCACCCACCCGCCCCACCCGCCCGAGCCCGGCGCTTGGCCATCCCCACCCTGTTCACCCTGCCCCCTGCCCGTGCGCACGTTTCCCGCCCTCTCACGCTTCCCGCCCTCCCCTCCCTCCCCACCCCTTCACACCACCTCGCCCCAACCCCCCAGATCAGCCTGCTGCTGTCGGCCGCGCTGTGGCACGGCTCCGACCTGTACCGCACCGCCTTCACGGCGCCGCAGCAGTTCGCGCTGCTCAACGAGGTGCCCACCAAGGTGCGGTGCAGGAGGGGGGGGGCGGTGCCGGAGGATTTGGGGGTGCAGTCACCAGCCCAAGCTAATCCAAACGCAAATCAAACGGGGAGGGTGGGAGGGGGCCAGGGCTGCGGGGGGAGGGGCGGGCGGCAGGGCGCACGCGCTGGGCTGATATCTGCTGGGTGTGGCGGGCGCGCCAGCCGTGCACACCGGAAGTGCCGTGCACACCGTGCACATAGCCGCTAGGCCGGGTTCGTGCCATGCATCCGGTGGAAATGACTACCCACACCCATACCTCATCACACCCACACCCCATACCCACACCCCACCCAGGGCCGCTTCTGGTACTACGCCTGGGAGCTGCCCATCTTCGCGCTCATGGGGGTGGGCGGCGGCCTGGCGGGCGCCGCCATGGTGGCGGCCAACAACCGTATCACCACACTACGTAAGCGCTACATCCCGCCCGCGCACCCCGCCCGCCGCGTGGCGGAGGTGGTGCTGCTGGCGGCGCTGACGGCTACTGCCTGGCTACTGCCGTCGTACCTCTCCCCCTGCCTGCCCGTGCCGTCGCGGCCGTACCTGGCCCAACTCGGCCTGGTGCCCTCGCCCGGCTCCGCCTTCCCCAACGCGACGGCGGCCAACGCCACCGGCAGTAGCAGCAGCGGCGGCGGCAGTAGCAGCAGCAGCGGCGTGGTGGACGAGCAGTACGTGCAGGAGCAGGCGGCGGAGGGCGGCCCGGCGGGCGGCGCGGAGGCGCTGGCGCGCACGCCCACGGTGCTGTACGGCGGGCTGTACCCGCAGCTGTGGTGCCCGGCCGGCAGCTACAGCTCTTACGGCATGCTGTTCTTCCTGCCGCAGATGACAGCCATCAGCCTGCTGTTCCAGTTCGAGGTGGGTCCCGCGGGGAGTGTGTGTGTGTGTGTGTGTGTGTGTGTGTGTGTGTGTGTGTGTGTGTGTGTGTGTGTGTGTGTGTGTGTGTGTGTGTGTGTGTGTGTTTGTGTTTGGGGTGGGCGTGTGCGTGTTTGGAGTGGGCGTGTGTGTTTGTGGTTGCGGGGTGGGGGTGGGGATGGGGGTGGGGATGGGGTAAGGGGGGCAAAGCAAACCAAACCAGTGAGGGGTTAGTTTAGCCAAGTTTGCCAAATGAGGGGAGGCCGTGGGATGGGAGGCCGTGGGGTGGGCGTGGCGAGTTGGCGACATCTTTATGTCTTTCCACATGTTGATGCTCCGACTGCTCTTCCATGACGTACGCTTGCTCCCACGTGCGTGCAGTTTCCGGACGGCACCAACTTCCTGTTTGCGCCCGGCGCGCTGGCGGCGCTCAGCTCCCTGGGCTGGGTCTTCATGACCGCCACATTTGGTGTGGGCGCCGCCACCGGGCTGTTCGTGCCCTCAATGCTGGTGCGTGCGGCAGCGGTGTGTTAGCCAACAAAACGGAACAATGTGTTTTGTTAGCGATGTTGTGTGCATGCGTGTATGTGTGTGCGTGCATGTATGCATGTGTGTGTTTTTGTGTACGTCAAAACGTGCATAATGCGGGCGGTTTTGATGTGAGTTCTAGGGGAGCGGGATGTGCTAGCGGGTCGTGTGCAGTTTGTCTGGCATGTGCGTTGGTGTGCATTTTGGGATCAGGTCGCACCCACACCGCATACACTGCCGCGCTTCCTCTCTGTGTGCTCCCAAACACTCTGCAGTTTTAGTCGCCATCCTTCCTTCCGAACACAACAGGTCGGCGGCGCGGGCGGGCGCCTGGTGGGCCGCGCCGTGCGAGCCATCGCCGCGCGCATCGCGCCTCTGGCGGCGACGGTGTCCCTGGGCGGCGCCGCCGCCGCCACCACCGCGCCCGCGGTGTCCATCTGCCTCAGCTCCTACGCGGTGGTGGGCGCGGGCGCGGTGCTGGGCGGCGTGAGCCGCATGCTGCTGTGCAACACGGTGCTGGTGCTGGAGACGGCGGGCGCCACCTCGCTCACGGTGCCGCTCATCGTCACCACCTTTGTGGCCAAGGTGTGGGGGACACGCGCGTGGTGTGTGGCCAAGGTGTGGGGGACACACGCGTGGTGTGTGGTCAAGGTGTGAGGGACTCACGCGTGGTGTGTGGCCAAGGTGTGAGGGACACACGCGTGGTGTGGGGCTGTTGGCCCGGGCTTGAGCTTGGGCGGGGTCGGGCGGAGTCGGGGTGGGGAAGGGTGGGGTCGATGATGCCAGGTCGCACGCAAGCCAAAACCCCGGTGCGTAGGAGCGAGGAGCGCTGGGGTAGAGTGGAGTGGGGTGGACAGGCGGGAAAGGGCGGTGCGTGAAGGCGCGGGTGGTAGGGGAACCGGCGGGTGGTGTGTGCGGGCGCCCCTGGCCATCCACCACGCCCCACCGAGTGCAAATCAAGGCGAGCGCACGCACTAATTCTCTTATTCACACACGTGCAACAGTGCTCTCCTTTCTTTCCCTCCGCCGCTCCTGATAACCCAACCTGTGCGACCCGGCCCCGCACTCGGAGCGCGCAGATGGTGGCGGACGCGCTGCAGCCGGGCATCTTCGACGTGGCCATCGCCCGCGCCGGCTACCCCTACCTGGAGGCCGAGCCGGCCGACCCGGTGGACATAAAGCTGCAGCAGGCGCTGGCGGCGGGCGACGTCATGAGCAGCCAGGTGGGGGCGGTGCGGGGCGGGTGGGGTTGCAAGGATGGGTGGGAAAGGTACAGGATGCACTGAATTCGGTGCTGCCGGGTGCGTGCGGGGGAAGGGGTCCGGGGAGGGGGCTGTGAACGCCAGCCCAGCCTGTACCAGGATTCTGGTGTGTTCCAAACTGTCCTCTCCACCGCCCAGCACCCCATGGGTTCGGTTCGACTGCCCTTCTCGTCTTTAAAGCCTGTCATACTGCCTCTGCCAACCACCCTTGCAATCCCCCAGCTGGTGACGCTGCCGGCGGTGGTGCGCATCGGAGACCTGGTGGAGGCGCTGCGCAGGTGGGGTTGCTTTCACGATTAGTTAGTAGGAGAGGGTGTTCGGGCGTTAACAAGACATTGTGGCACCGTGGGGGGCCGGGCAGCGTGTGTGGACGGGCTGCTTTTGGCGATCACTGCGATCTTGGCTCCGCGTGTCAGGATCCCTGCATGCGCGCTCACTGCTTAGAGGCCATGTGCCCGGCGGCCGAATTGCGGTACCGCAATGCTGTTTTCCCTGCTACACTTCTCTCACCTGCCTTGCAACCTCCCACTCACAATGCCACCGCCGCCCGCCTCCACCCGCACCCTGCGGCAGGTGGCCCAACTACTCCACCTTCCCGCTCACCGACGTGGCCGCGCCGGCCGCAGCGCCCGCGGGCGTCCCGCAGACGATGGGCCCAGCTGCAGCAGCCGCCACGCCGCCCCAGCCACCAGGGACGCTCTCGGCGCCCGCCTCCCGAAGGCCCACGCCCACCGCGGGCACCGCCTCCGGCACCGAAGACGAAGCGACGGCGGCAGTGGTGGCGGCGGCGGCGGCGGCCCGGTACGCGGCGGCAGCGGCCGCGCTGCGCAGCAGCACGCCACCGCCGCAATCGCCGCCGCCGCAGGCGCAGGCGCAGGCGCTGCAGCCCCCGCAGCCGCAGCCGCAACAGCACTTCTTTATGCCTGCGGCCGCGTCGCTCCCGCGTGTGGCCTTGAGCACGGTCGCCAGCCTGGGTGCGGCCGCCACCCGCGGCGCGTCACCGCCGCCACTACCGCTACCGGCTGCCCGGCAGCTCAACCGCCAGCCTGGCGGCGGGCAGCAGTGGCCGCTGGATTCGGCGGCGGGCTCCGCCGCCTCGGCGCGGCTGGAGCGCAGTGCGCTGCTAATGGGGCAAGGCGAGAGCAGCGGCCTGCCACAGGCTGCGGGCGATGGCGGCGGCGGCAGCAGCGGCGGCAGGGCGTTTGTGGCAGGGCCGGTTGCGGAAGGGGCCGAGGACGGCGGCATAGGGGCCGATGCAGCGGCGCAGCCCCAGCGGCTGCTGGGATCGCCGCCACAGCAGGCACAGCAGGAGCCGCAGCCCCAGCCGCAGCAGCAGCCGCAGCCGCAGCAACCGCCGCCGCCGCCGCAGCAGCAGCAGCCACAGCAGCCGGCCCCGGTGCCGCTGGGCCATATGACACTGCTGTCCGCGTTCGCGCACCTGCCGCCCTCGGAGTTCTCGGCTCCGATCGCCGGGCCGCAGCCGGGCACCGAGCCGAACCCGCGTCCGCCGCTGCCCCCGCGGCCGGGCGTCCAGCCCGCCGCGGTGGAGCCGCCTGCACAGCCGGTGGCGCCGGCGAGTCGCAGGCACGCCGAGCCGCCCGCAGGCCCCCCCGACGCAGCTGCTCCGATTAGCTCGCAGCGGCCGCTGTCGCCGCCGCCGCCGCCAGCCAACGGCTCTGCCATACCGCTGCCGCGCGCCTCCTCCGCGGGCGTAAGCAGGGTGACGCCGCCAGCCACTCCCCTGCCGCCTGCACCGGCGGCGGCGGCGCCGCCGCAGCCGCAGCCGCCGCAGCCGCCGGTGCCGTCAGCGCTGCCGTCCTCCATTATCGGCGTGATCAGCCGCAGTGTGCTGCTGAAGCTGCTGGAGATGCGCGCGGACCTGGCGGCCGCGTCATCGGCGGCGACGCCGCCGGCCCTGACCACCACCTCCGCCGCCTCGTCAACCGGCTCCTGCCCAGCCGCAGCAGCAGCCGGCGCGCCGGCGCCAACGCGCGGCTGGTGGGTGTGGCAGCGGCTGCTGCAGCCCTGGCGCGGCTACGCGCCGACGGCAGTCGCGCCCACCGCGGGAGGAGGAGGGGGAGGGGGCGGCAAGGGCGCCGTGGGGGGCGACAGGAGGCGGCGGCAGCAGGAGCCGACGGAGTGGCTGGGCGGCCGGCGGTCGGCCATGAGCCGGCAGCGGGCGGTGCGGCTGCTGGATGCGGTGGACAACTACCCCGCAAAGGTGCGTGTGTGTGTGTGTGTGTACGTTTGTACGTGTCGGTGTACGATCGTGGAGCCACGTGTCGGGAAACCCACATGGCTGCAAGCTGTGTGAGCCTCCGCGACAAGGCACTAGGCACTGTGTGGGGCTACCACGGCCAAAGGGGTGACCATGTGCGCATCTCGGCAAGCGACAGGGACCTAGTGTAGTGGCACCTGCAACACCCTGACCCTTGCCTCGCCCGCCTGCTCGCCTCCCGCCACGCGCCCGCCACCCGCCCGCCAGGCGCCGGCCGACCGCCCCGGCGAGGAGAAGCTGCTGGGCCGGCTGAGCGCCGCGGACCTGGAGGGCTGCATGGACCTGCGCCACTACATGCAGGTGGGGGGCCAGGGGGGGCAGGGGGCAGGGGGCGGGTGCCGGGATGGTCAGCGTAGCCTTGTTTCCCCAGATAACGGGGACCGCGTGGAGCGCAGCGCAGTGCAGTGGTGGAGCGCAGTGCACACTGACGTGCGTCAGCACCCAATCCACACACAGACACGTGTGTGGGCGTCACTCCGCTTATTGACGCACCCCTCCCCACGTGTGTGTTTGGCACGCAGCGTGTGCCGTACGTGGTGCCCGCCACCGCCTCCCTGGCCCGGACCTACCGCCTCTTCCGCGGCCTGGGCCTGCACCACATCTTCGGTGCGTGCCCGCCCCCCCTGCGTGCCCGCCCTGCCCGCCTGCCGGCCTGCCGGCCTGCCTGCCTGCCTGCCTGCCGGCCTGCCTGCCTGCCGGCCTGCCCGCCTCGGAGTCACCACCCTCATCCCCAACACCACCAACACCAACCCTACCACCGTGCCCTACCACCCACTGCCCACCCACCCGCCCGCCTACACCCACCCCACCCCGCCTCCCCCGCCGCCCCCGCCGCCCCGCCCCCCCTCCGCAGTCACGGCGCCCACCATCCCCGTCATCGGCCTCATCACGCGCTCCGACCTGGCGCCCGCCAACGCCTACCGCGTGGCCTACCGCCTGGCGGAGCGCGAGCAGCAGCAGCTGCAGAGCCTGCTGGCGGCGCAGCAGACGCAGCAGGAGGATGCAGGGGCCGAGTATGATTTTGATGAGGATGAGGAGGATGAGGGGGATGAGGAGGAGGAGCTGCTTGAGGGCGACCAGGAGGGACGAGACAGCAGCGAGGAGGAGGGCGGGGAGCGTGGGGGCGAGGGCGAGGCGGCGGGGACGGGGCAGCAGGGCCGCGGGGCCGCCGGCACCCCGGCGGATGACGGCGGCGACGGCGGCGGCGGCGGCGGCGCAGCTACTGCCGCCGCTGATGGAGCCGACGGCGGCCTGGGCCCGCGCCGCACAAGCAAGCGACTGCGCGCGACAGACCAACCGGCCGACGCTGCGGCGGCTGCCGCTGCTCGAGAAGGCGTGCAGCTTCTTGCCGGCAGCGGCGCCGGCGCCAGGTTGAGTGCGCGAAGCTCCGCAGCTCCGTACAGGGGTGGGCCATCGGCGGCTGCGCCGCTGGCCTCCGCCAGCCTGCCGCAGCTTGCAGCCGCCAGCGCCACACGGCCGCCGCCGCGCCCCGGTGCCGAGGCGGCCGCTGCGGGCGCAGGGGCCGGCGGCTTGGATGGCAGGGTGTCGGCCGCCGCCTCCATCGCCTCCACCAGCACTGGGTTGCGTCGGCGGCACGCCGGCAGCGTCCGATCACGTGCAGCCAGCGGGCTGCGCGCGGGCGCCGCCGCTGGTGACGCGGCAGGCGGCCTGACAGCGCCGCTGGCGCCGTCGGGGCAGCAACCGTACCAGAGCGGCGGGTTGCACGCGGGCTCGATTGGGGGCCCTGGGGGTGGCGCTGGTGGCGATCCAGGGGGAGGGCTGCCGGCGGCTGCGCAGCCGTCCGCGGCCGTCGCCGGCGGACTCTACGAGGCGCACGCCAACCTGGGAGGCGGCGGCGGCGGCGGCGCGTGGCGGTGGGGCGGTCCTGCCGTGCTGCCGTACAGCAGGTGCGAGTGGTTGCTGCGGTGCTGGGGACTGGAATACTAAACTGCGCCGCCGGCATGCACTCGGGCTTGCGCACCTGGTACTTGATGCTTTACTGCCTGCCGACACTGCATGTTGACTGCCGGTTCACGCATGCGCGCGTGTGTATGTGCATGTGCGTAGCGTGGTGTACGGCGGCGGCGGCGGCGCGAGCGCCGGCGGGCCAGGATCAGCAGGCGGCGGCGCGGGCCGAGCCAGCGGAGCAACTTCAGGCACGGTGCCCCGCCGAGCCACAGGGCTGATCGCAACCCTGGCAGCCGTCGTCAACCCGCACGCGCACCCTCAGGCGCAGGTGCAGTCGCCATCCCGACCCACATCGCCGCCGCCCACGGTTGCGGTGGCGGTGGCGGGGCCCCAGTCCGCGGCGCCGTCGCGCGCGACCTCCGCGATGCTGATTCCGAGCGCCGTGCAGTCCGGCGCCGCCGCAGTCAGCAGAGTGATCGAGATGTCGGGCCTGAGGTGGGCAGGACTGGGAGCAGCCGCCAGCCGCGATGCTACAGCCACGGTAACGGGCGACGTCGAGCTGCAGCCGCCAGCGCCGGTGCAGCAGCAGCCGGCGCGGCTACTGCCTGCTGCTGCCAGCGGTGTTGCCTCGGGGCCGGCAGCCGTGGCCGTGGTCGGGGAGACGCTGGCGGACGCAGACCGGGCGCTGTGGCCTGAGGGAACCTACGCGCCGTCGATGCAGCTGCAGGAGACGGCAGCTGGCGGCGCACCCGGGCCGCAGCTACAGTCGCGGCCGCCGCTGCTGCATCCCACGCCCTCGCGCCCGCTGCTGCCGCCGCACCGGCGGTCCGCCGCCGGCACCGCCGGGCCCGGGCTGGCCGCCGCTGCTGCCGTACACACGGCAGATCTGGGCCTAGCTCTGGCGGGTGCACCCGAGCAGCAGCAGCCGCACCAGGCGCGGCAGCGGCACCGCAGGACGGTGAGCCTGGGCACGCCGCTGGCCAGCCTCGCAGGCGCGGCGGCCCTGAGCACGGCTGCCACGGACGCAAGCGCTGCCGGCGAGCCGCCGTCCGCTGCTGCTGCGGCGGCGGCGGCGGCGCCGCCGCCGCCGAGTTTCATGCAGGCGCTGCACCACGTGGCGGCTGCGTTCTCTCTGCCCAGCGGCGGCCACGCCTGGAGCCGCATGCAGCCTGACGCGGAGGCAGCAGCGCCTGGCGGCGGTGGAGGGGGCGGCGGGGGTGGGGGCGGTGGAGGGGGCGGCGGGGGTGGGGGCGGTGGAGGGGGCGGCGGGGGTGGGGGTGGCGGGGGTGGCGGCGGCGTGTTGGAGGCCGAATACGCGCAGGAGCTGGAGGACGCCGAGGCCGGGGGCGGCCCGCTGGCCCCGTGGGGGCGCGGTGCGGGCGCGGAGCTGGAGGGGCCCGCAGCAGCAGCCGCGGCGGCGGGGGGATGGGATGTGCTGCCCACCACGCCCATGGCTGCGGCGGCCGCCGCGGCGGCGGCGGCGGCGGTGGCGGCGCCGCGACAGGCGGCGCTGGCGGCGCCACTGGCAGAGGACCTCATGTTCGCCACGTTCGCGCCGCCGCTGCGGCCCTTGTCGCCACCGCCGCCACATGCGCCTGCAGCGGCAGCAGCAGCGGCGGCAGCCACGTCAGTCCAGCCCGCTCCTCCTGATCGCCAGCTCTCGCCGCGGCCGGAGGTCTCGGCGGCAGAAGCTCCCGCCAGCGGACCTGTCCAATCGGTTGCATGTGAGGCGAACGCACCTCAGGTTGCACAACAACAGGGTGTCGGCGGCGTGTTGTGAAATGGAGGTGCCGCAAGCACAAGAAGGTAGAGGGGGTGGCACTGAGCATGGAATGAGACGTTCACGACGGGTGGACCCCTCATAACAAGGATGGCATGGTGGAATGGCGGACCTGGGGTAGCTTGGTGTGGGGTTGAGGCCACAGTCACAAGGCACGGGTCGAAAGTGGGGTCGGGGGACAGATGTGCTCTGGCGGACATGCGGGACACCACTTCGTTCGGTGGATTTTTCGCCCGCTTGGTCACCAATGTATTTTTGTTTTCAGTATGTTGTGTTGTGGCAAGGCCATGGTGCGAAGCCCGGCGGCTTAGGGATCTGCAACGGCCAGGCGCGATCCAGAAGCTGACGGGGCGCCGACAGATGGTCGCGCCGCAGGCCTGTACTCTTATGTAGTTTAACCACAAACCTCCACAAACACGGACCGACACATACATCGCTGTCTATCTTCAGTATTTCGCGCTAGACGCACAGCACAGCACCCGAATTGTGTCGTCGGCATCCAAGGGCCGCGATCCAGCCAAGTCCAGACACGGTCATAGCACTGAGCAAGGTGCTAATAAGCTGGACATATGGATAGTATCGCGTCTTTCTGTTGTCGCTGTTCGTGCGTGGTGGCATTCGCATGTGTGCAACACATGCGCCCTTTCCCTGCACTGATCGAAACGCAGGCTTTCAAGATGGGTTGTATGGGTGCTTTCAAGAATGTGTGAGTACAACTCTGGAGGGAATTCCTGCCAGGTTGGCAGCTGCGTGACCACCTCAATTAAGGCATGCACGATTTGTTGACAACCTCCCCTGTTGACAACGACCTGGCTCCCTCACCCTTTGCGCGCAGCAGAACGGCTCCGCATGGCCAAGCGGTTGTGTGTCTGCTGGCTGCCTGCGCCACTGCATACCGTGGGGTAAGGCGCGTGACACGGTGGCAGAGGGTAGCAATTATTGTACCCAATGCCTGCTACGCCCACCCACGCCACACCCGCCGTTTCTGCCGTCTCGTTCTATTCATCTATTCATTGTACAGCACACGGCCACCCGCCTGGGCAGCACCCAACCGACTGGCAAGGCTGAGCCAGTCCCGGTGCTGACCACCACTACACGTCGCCCTCATTGTGCTTGAGGGTGAGTCCTGAGCCGTTGGAATATATATATGGTTGTATGCCATGGGGCATTGGGGCTTCATGACAATCACTTAATTGATGTACGTGCAGATGATGGCCAACACTGAAGCGGGCGGCACGGTTGGTGAGCGTGGACCAAGGCATGGACGCGGCGGGCGACAGACGTGCGTGCCTCAGGCCTGATGACTGCTTGCAAGGCGCCTCCCCTGCACTGAGTCGTGATACTTGTGGCCTTCAGCAGCTTGTCTTGCATCAAACACGTCTGGATCCCTGCCGCATTCTCTACTTGTAACGGATCCCTGGCGTCCAGTGACCTGTGTGGGTTGTGTGGGCGCGTTTAAGAGTGTGTGATATTGATCGTGGAGCGGGTTGGAGATTGGCAGTAGATGTTCGGCATTTGGCAGGTCAGTTCTGAACGAAGGTGCGACCCTTTCGGCTTCCGCAGTGCCCTGCAACAAGCCGTGAGAGATTGAATGTGGCTGAATGTGGCAAGCGGAGGCCAGCCATGTGATACTCCACTCTCACTATTAGGGCTGGCCGTTCCAGGGGATTGCAAACCACCAGTGCAGACCGGCAGTCGGTGCACTGACAGGTGTCAATGGGTGCGCCGGGGAATGGTTGACACGAGCCTGATGCTTGCCTGCGCACTGTAACACAACTTTAAATTGCAGCGTTTTGCCTGGGAAAACAGAATCACCAGCTTCGGGATACAGAGTCATCAGGCGGGGGACTTGGTGCGGCATTGCCCGTCAGGTCGGGGTAGCGGCGGCACTGGCACGCACTTCATCAGGTGCGGGACTTGGGGGGAGCGCGCAACGACACCGTGCGTGGCGCGTCGGCACTTCACCGCTAGAAAACTTCATCGCAGAGTTTGAAGAGCTCACTAAACCTTAAGCAAGTAGCTGCACCATTAATTGATCACTTGAAGCCAGTAGTGCTGGCAGCAAAGTTAACTGCAGAGCGCAGTGTCTATTGATAGATCCAATGTAGCGAATACAAGCAATTTGGCATGTTTCATACTGCTACATGTAGCTTACTCACGGTTGTGTTGGGAATCCTGCTCGCGCACACTTGCGCGCCATCAACACCTTTGGTCGCAGCGCTGACGAACCCGGTGGCGAAGTTTGCGGAGTCGCATTTTGCCCGTCATGGTGCAAAGCTGCCTACACGGGAGTTCCTGACTGCGCTCCATGAAGCCGCGGTTGCCACGCGGCACCTCTCGTGTCGGAAGAGCCTTGTGTTGCTGGGCATGGCGAACGAGGAGGCGCTGGAGCACACAGTGCCTCTGTTCCTCGAGAGCCTCAGACGCGTGCCTGTCACCGACGGGGAGCACGGCGGCCGCAGTCTGGACCAGCACCTGGTGCTTGTGGCGTGGTCAGAGGCGGCGCTGACGGCCTGCCAGGCGCTGAACAGCCGCTACGGGCACAAGTGTGTGCGCGACGCGGAGCACACTGCCGCCACGGGCTCCTTCGGCTTCCATGACGCTGGGTTCAACTCACTGGGGTAAGGCAGGCCCCGCCGCTAGGGCATCTGAGGGCACTATCCCGCGGCACCGCAACCCGCGGGCGCCAGTGCTGAGGGCTCCCGCACCCGGCTCATCCTCTCTTCCCTGCCAAGTAGACGTAAATATAACATAAGTGAGATTACGCATCAAATATTAAAAAGCATAACACATAAAGAAAAACGCATCACGTTGTAAGGAAACGCCCGCTGCCGCAACCCACAGGTTCGCCAAGATCAAGTACATCCTGAACGGGCTGTCGACGGGGCACGACGTGGTGTTTCTGGACACGGACATCATCGTGCTGCAGGACCCGCTGCCGTACTTCCTGGGGCGCGGGGCGGACATGTGGGGCTCCATGGAAAAGTGCATGGTTTATCCTGACAACACGTCTTTCCACTCCGCTGAGTTCAAGGTGCGAAGGGCTGGCTCGACGCGTGCGCGGAAAGCGCCACGGCCCAAGACCGCCCCGTTCTGTGCGGCCTGGCCTAGGAGCTGCGCTTGTGGGTGCGGGTGCAGGTGCGGGTCGAAAGGTGGAAGCGGGAGGGGAAGATGATTGCAATATCAGCCGCAGCAAGAGCGTGGGTCACACGTGATTGTGCAACGCCTACGCACCGTTGCCTGACCGGCTGGCCTATGTTTGACGTCCCTGTGTCTGCCCAGGCCTTCCAAAAGAAACTGCCGCCGCTCAACATCGGTGTGCTCTACTTCAAGGCAACGGCCGGCGTCACGCGCTGCGTGTATAGCTGGTGCGTGGACACTGCCTTGTGGGATGCGTAATGTGGGATGCGCACGTGTGGTGGGGTTCCTGCTCACACCGGTTGTGTAGGACGGTGCGCACCGACGGTGGTGGCGCCAGGCCACATCTACCCTCTCCCGCACACTCAAACCGGCGCCGCCTTCAAACCATTGGTGCTTCTCTCTTTCCCCACCAGGCTCATGGAGATGTACTCGGAGGTGCTGCATCGGCCACGGGTGTGGGACCAGGTGCGCACGCTGTGACGACCCAATCCGTTTTTCCACCGGCATTCCTGCACCGACAGCAGCCGCGCCTTCGGCGGCATCGTGTGCTGTGCCGCTCAGCAACACGCGGGTGGGGCGGCCGTTGTGTTCCGCCCGTCCGCTTCGTGCAAACGTCGCCCATCGTCCGCCACTTCGCTGCGGCCTGCTGCCTGCAGGACCTGTACGGCAAGGTGATGGTCAAATGCACGGCCGTACACGAGCTGCGCTGGCAGGTGCTGGACCCGCGCCTGTTCCAGTCGGCCTGCTTCCCGGGCTGCGGCTGCAGCTTCCCGGACGCGGAGGTGGCCGACCCGGAACGGGTGGGCAAGTTTGCCAAAGGCCACCGGCCGGACAAGAAGGGGCGCTGCAGCCCGGAGCACTTCTCCAACTGGCTGATGCGCCACTTCCCCTGCTCGGGGCTGACCCACCAGAAGGCAAAGCTGATGACGGGGCTCATGGAGGGCTTTTTCAACTCTACCAGCGCAATAATCACACGAGAGCGAAGGCGGGGATGATGTGTGGCGATTGGGCGAAGGTGATGGCTGCTGCCTGCGGGTAACGGAGTATGGTTTGTGCTCGGTTGTCGGGACTAAGCGTCGGGTGGAAAGGCTTCTGTGTTT
The DNA here is from genome assembly GCA_016834605.1 of Chlamydomonas incerta. Taxonomy (NCBI): domain Eukaryota; kingdom Viridiplantae; phylum Chlorophyta; class Chlorophyceae; order Chlamydomonadales; family Chlamydomonadaceae; genus Chlamydomonas; species Chlamydomonas incerta. Next base: position 2,771,776 of record JAEHOC010000003.1, on the reverse strand, counting down.
GAAGCGCCGATCGGCATGCCCAGCAGTGCGGTCCTCCGCACGCAGGGGTTAATGAAGTGCTTTCGAAACGCGAACGCGAATATGCGTAATCATGTGTCGTTGTAGTCGCTAGGGGTGTCCCGTGCGGCCAGGCGGTCGTCAGTGCAGTGTTGTCCAGACGTTTGTGGGCCGGGCCGGAACTGGCTCGTGCTTTGGGCTTCAGCTGGCTACGCCATGAAACAGGTGTAACGTGTCTCGCGGTGATGGACCCGACGACAGCCCCGGTCCCCGCCCGCCGCATCGGGGGGGGAGGGGAGGCCACGAACTCTGGCCCGGCAGGCAGTCAGCTGGCGACCGCTGTCTGTGTGCATTGTCATTCTATATACAGCGACTGGTATCATCTATTACAAATCACTACGCATACAGAAAGGGACGTTCAAACGAGGCTTTTGCTTTCCAGCGTTTTGTCGAACCCGTTGAGAACAAAGCTCAAGAGCTCTTGAGCAATATCTACACCGCATTATCGAAATTAACACAGCAACATGCTGCGAGATTTAACATAACTAGTGAACATGGACGGGAGCTGTTGCTTGCAAACAAGTATGCGAGCAACGCTGCTTGCCATTTGCCTACTGACATTAAATGTGCATGTGTGGGCCGGTCATGCAACCAACAAGGCGTCGCGGCTTGCCGACGCACACTTTCTTGAGGTGCGGCGGCACATACCCGTCTCTGGCAGCTGTCTGACCCGGGCCCGAAGCACGGCTGCCATCCGTGGGCAGTCCAACTTCACACACAAGCGCAGTAGAGGCCGGGGGTGTATACAGGGGGCAGCCATGCGCACATTGGTGCACAGTGACACGCGTGTACGGTGTATTGGTGCTGGGGGTGCAAATTGCCCGCAGCATGGCGTGCGACTGCCGACGCCGGAGTTCCTTGCGGCAATGGCAGAAGCTGCCGTAGACATCCAGCACCTATCGTGCCGCAAGAGCCTGGTGCTTTTAGGCATGGCGAACGAGGAGGCCCTCAACCACACGGTGCCGCTCTTCCTCACGAGCCTCAGGTGGGCGGCCGCTGCGCAGCCGGAGGCGGAGGGTTTGCGTCCTTGTCGGGCAATGCTCATGGCTGGAGTGGCACCGTGCGCGACACGAGCATGGAACTGTGCACTAAAGCAGCTACACATTACTTTCGTCTCAGTGGACGAAGCGGGCGGGAGTGCGAAGGCGGGCGTGCAAAGCACCTTCCGGATTGCATCTCTCATCAAGCTATCACGACCTGTACATGCACACCTTCTAACCCATCCATGCAGTCGTGTTAAAATCACCGGCGGCCGGCATAGAGGGCGCAGCCTAGACCAGCACCTAGTGCTGGTGGCGTGGTCGGAGGCGGCAATGGCGGCGTGCAAAGCGCTGAACAGCAACTTCCGGCATAAGTGCGTGCGCGATGCGGAGCATCAAGCCGCGACTGGGTCATTCGGCTTCCATAGTGAAGGCTTCAACGCGCTAGGGTGAGTCTGGGCAAGGGTAACCGCATCGGCCGCCAATCCGACTGATGGGGTTGGGGTGCTGTCTTGCGAGTCGACTTTCCGCCGTCGCCCTAGCCTGTTGTTTCTTGTAATGCTGCGCGTGCGCGTGCTCCGTCTGCGGCTATGGACAGGTTCGCCAAGATCAAGTACATCCTGAACGGGCTGTCGGCGGGGCACGACGTGGTGTTTCTGGACACGGACATCATTGTGCTGCAGGACCCGCTGCCGTACTTCCTGGGGCGCGGGGCGGACATGTGGGCTGCGCACGAAAAGTGCGTCATTTGGAATGACCGGGACAACATGCTTTCGCTGCCGCCCGATCTGCAGGTAAGTCGTTGTGCAGGTTGCATTTATGTGCTGCCGTGGAAAACACCGACAGGTGGTCCGTTGGCGCGGCCGGGGGGCAGGGGGCACCCTGGGTGGAAGTTGCACAGGCATGGGCAAAAGCAGCAACGGAGGCCGGCCTGTGGCGCGGCAGCTCAGGCGCTGTCTCTGGCATGCAACTTTACAGGCGGTGCACAAGAAACTGCCGCCGCTCAACATCGGGGTGCTGTATTTCAAAGCCTCGCCTGGCGTCACGCGCTGCGTGTACTCTTGGATCTTCGACATGTACATCGAGGTGCCCAAGCGCCCTCGCGTGTGGGACCAGGTGGGGCGTGGAGCATGCGTGGCGACTTGCCGGGTCGCAGCAATGGCGGTCGAGGCACGCTCTCCCGAGCAATTCGCTGGGATAGCCCTGCTGTACTTGCCACCCCAGTTGCGCTCACCGCCGGCGTGCCACCCAACGCCCGGGTGTTGCAGGACATATACGGGAAGATCCTGCTGCGGTGCGGAGCAGCCCACGGGCTGCGTTGGCAGGTGAGCCGCCGGTTGCGTTGCCGCTCACAAGCATTTACTTTCGCGCCCGCGGCGAAGGATGGAGCGAGCGTCCCATCCCAACCCTTCTCCGCCCCGACACACATTCGCCCCGCCTCACCTGCCCAGGCATTGGACCCTCGACTCTTCCAGTCGGCGTGCTTCCCCAACTGCGGCTGCACCTTCCCGGACGCGGCTACACAAGAGACGGAGCTGGTTGGCCACAACAGCAAGGGGCATCGATTTGTGGGCGACTATGAGTGCGAGCCGCGGCACTGGCTGGGCGAGGGCGGCGAGGGCAATGAGGACGAGGACGAAGGCGCGACCGGCGGCGGTGGGGATGAAGATGGGTCGCGGCCGTGGCTCATGCGGCACTTCCCGTGCTCGGGCGCCACGGCAGATAAGTCAAAGTTCATGAATAACATGCTGGAAGGAGTGTTGCATCACAAGAACGCCAAGATAACTAGGCGTGTGAAGGTGCTACGGCGGACAGTGTAGCATCGTGTATTCGTGTTGGACGTGCACCGTGCTTTCATGCAGGTTGGCATGCTGCACAGTGCTGCAGTTGGTGCTTGATAGTAAGTGTTGGAGCTTTCTCCTCCTCAGAACTTACAGTACGATAGCCCCAACCCGACGGACCGGAACTCGGCTCCCGTCGGCTGTAAATGTCTTCCCCAATGGCTCGTCTCAGTGTCACTCTTGCTAGCTTCTGGCTCGACTCGGTTGGCCAGCTACGATCTAGTCCCCTTGCATCCCCCCCCATATTTATGCTGCATTATTGGCCGGCAATACTTCTCAAAACAAACACACCGGCATGATGGGCCGGCAATACTTCTCAAAACAAACACACCGGCCACCAGGGGCCGGCAACATTCCTCAAAACAAACACACCGGCGCCAGCGGCGACCACACGGCGGAACGGCGGCGGAACCGCACAGCGGCCCGAAGAGCCACCGGCGGCGGCAGCCGGCGGCGGCGGGATAGCCGGCGGACCGGCCGCGCTACGGCGCCTGGGGCGCACGCGCGCGCGAGCGCGTAGGCATCGGCGGCGGGGCGCCGCGGCCCGCGAGAGGCAGGCGGGCAGCGCCACGGCCGCGGCCACGCCGCGAAGTAGAAGGCGCCGCCACGGGCGCAGCGGCGGGGCCCCGGGCGGGGCCGCAGCCGCGGCGGCCACCGCGACCGCGGCCGGGGGGCGCGCCGGAGGGCGCGGCGGGCACGGCGCCGCCGGGCGCGGCGCCACGGGCGGGGCGGCTGCCGGACTGCGGGGGCCTGAGAGCGGGGTGGGCGGGCGGTGGCTTAGGGATAGGAGTCTCTGCGGTTAAGCAGAGGATGAGAAATATTAACGGCGGATAGCCGTGCAGCGCAGAGCGCTGCTCTAGAATAGTCGGCAATGACAGTTGCCGTACTTAGAGTTCTAATCGTCGGAGAACTCTGTTTCTCGAGGCGAGAAACGCTACTTATTCTGCGCCCGGAGCTACCTATCCAACCTTGTCTTACCAATAGCGTCGTCTGTTGGCGTCGGTGGCGTCGATAGGCGGCTTGGGGTGGTGGGACAAAAAATGGCAAGCCCTGGTGCCCGGCGGCGCCGCGGCGTGCGGAGTTTGGCTGCTGTGGGCTGCATTGGTGCGCTCTGGTGGTGACCTGAGGGCCTGTGGATCCCTACCAAGAATTGATGCCCAACGGTGGGGCATGGGGTAGGCACAAGGGGGCTTGGAACTTGGAAGCTGGGCATGGGCCGCAGACTGCCTGTGACTGCCCCACGGCGCCGATTCCAAGCGAGGCCTGCTGCACGAATGCCACAATTACATGCATCACATCACAGTAAATACTGACATTAGAGCAGCTACTGCGATGCTGAATGGCTCCACGGTGAGCTTTGCCAGGAACTCTCGTCGCTTCGCTTGTGTTGCGTTGAACAAATTTATGATTTTAGCAAGCTTCCAAAGCTGATTATTTACATGGCAACAGAGACTCGCGAATGGGCGATGCGAGCGGTTGCCCGGCAACGGTGAAGGCAAGGCGACAAGCATTTATAGTCTGCACGTTGCTATTTTGCCTCATAAATCATGTGGGTGCACGGAACAAGGCGGCGGAGCTCGCAGACGCCCACTTTGCGGAGGTGCGATGATACGCGCGCTTTGGTCCAGCTCCAGCAAACGCCGCCGGTGCCATGAGGTGGAACCAGCTATATGCTGTTACCTGTCTATTTACCTGGCGTGACTGGACGTTGGGCGGCCGCACAGTCAGTGCAGCTCACTGTGCTGACCGCCTTCGTGCCCGTTCACGCCCCCTCATCACCAGTATGGTGTGCGGCTACCAACCCCCGAATTCCTTGGGGCCATGGCCACGGCGTCGATAGACATCCGGCACCTATCGTGCCGCAAGAGCCTGGTGCTTTTAGGCATGGCGAATGAGGAGGCCCTCAACCACACGGTGCCACTCTTCCTCACGAGCCTCAGGTGGGCGCACTGGGCGCACGTAGCATGTCTCGGCAGGCCTTCGATTCTGCAGCCTGCGGAATCTTATAGGGCGATAAGCCCATGCATCGGGGGCGGTATCGCGTGGTTTGCATTTGCGCCGGTTAAATTGACTTTCGCTCCCCCTTGGGTATTGGGTTGGCAATGGTTGATTTTGGAGTTGGAGAAAGCTATCCCCCTCCCCCATCTCACCCCACCCACGGCTGCTGTGCCCCTTGAATGCCCAGTCGTGTTAAAATCACCGACGGCCGGCATAGAGGGCGCAGCCTAGACCAGCACCTAGTGCTGGTGGCGTGGTCGGAGGCGGCAATGGCGGCGTGCAAAGCGCTGAATAGCAACTGGTTGATTTTGGAGTTGGAGAAAACTATTCCCCTCCCCCATCTCACCCCACCCACGGCTGCTGTGCCCCTTGAATGCCCAGTCGTGTTAAAATCACCGGCGGCCGGCATAGAGGGCGCAGCCTAGACCAGCACCTAGTGCTGGTGGCGTGGTCGGAGGCGGCAATGGCGGCGTGCAAAGCGCTGAATAGCAACTTCCGGCACAAGTGCGTGCGCGACGCGGAGCACCAGGCCGCGACTGGGTCATTCGGCTTCCATAGTGAAGGCTTCAACGCGCTAGGGTGAGTCTGGGCAGGGTTAACCGCATCGGCCGCCAATCCGACTGATGGGTTTGGGGTGCTGTCTTGAGAGTGGACTTTCTGCCGTCGCCCTCGTGCGTCGCTGCGTCTGGGCTCTTGTTCCTTGTAATGCTGCCCGTGCGCGTGCTCCGTCTGCGAACAGGTTCGCCAAGATCAAGTACATCCTGAACGGGCTGTCGGCGGGGCACGACGTGGTGTTTCTGGACACGGACATCATTGTGCTGCAGGACCCGCTGCCGTACTTCCTGGGGCGCGGGGCGGACATGTGGGCTGCGCAGGAGAAATGCCTTGTGTGGAACGACACGCTAAGCCTGGTGGCCATACCCAAGGAGCTGGATGTGAGTCATTTGCCGCTGGGCCTGAGTTGGGTTGCCCATGCCGCCATGAGTCCTTCGGCATTATGTCCCAGGCTGCATTTGTGCGTGGCTGGCGAAGTCTGCCCCATACCGCCGTGTGAAGGGCGCGTGGGAGCGTTCTGGGGGCTGGAACGGCGCGTGGCGGTTACAGGGCATGCCAGTCCTCGTGCCAGCGCCACGCTCCCACACGCGGCACGCCCACCTTGCTCACAGATCGATCAGAAGAAGCTGCCGCCGCTGAACATCGGCGTGCTGTACTTCAAGGGAACGCCCGGCGTCACGCGCTGCGTGTACAGCTGGATGTCGGACATGTACTTCCAAGTGGAGTACCGGTCACTGGTGTGGGACCAGGTGTGCGCAAGAAGGGCCCCGAAGCGCGTTTTGGACCCTTTTGTCACCTCGGCGTACCGCGCAGTGTGCTGGCCTTGGCGGAATGGGGGAAGCGTCAGGGCTCCGGGCTGTGAAGGCTCCTCCGCTGCACAAAGGCCGGCCGCGCGTGTTGCACACTTGCACCCTGCGGCGTGCCGCGGCCCCGTGGGCCGTGGCCCATGGCTGCTGCAACCCGAACTTGAAGGGAGATGTGTGCCGTCCCCGGCTGCTCATGCAGGACATATACGGCAAAATCATGACGCGCTGTGCAAGACAAAGTCACCTGCGATGGCAGGTGAGCTCGCTTTAGAGCGGGTGCCGCGAGGACACCCGCTCTCACGGCGTGCCTATCGTATGTTAGCGAAGTGCTTTCTGCATGCGAATTGCGAATGATGCAGGAGGGGAATGATGTGCGTCTTGCTTGCTTGTCGTTTTCCCTTGTGCTCTCTAACACATACAGGTGCTGGACCCGCGGCTGTTCCAGTCAGCCTGCTTTCCCAAGTGCGGCTGCAGCTTCACGGACGCGGCCGCACAGGAGCCGCATATGCTGGGGCAAAGCAGCAAAGGCCTTAGCTTCGTGGGTGACTATGAGTGCGAGCCGCAGCACTGGCTGGGCGAGGGCGGCGAGGGCACGGAAGCTTGGAACAAGGCTGCGGATACTGTTGAGCAGGAGGAGGACGGGAAGGACGCGCTCGCCGTCGGAGGCCAAGCCATCGGTGAGGGAAGTTACACAGGGTCACAGCCGTGGTTGCTGCGGCACTTCCCGTGCAGCGGCGCCACAGCAACCAAGGCAAAGTTCATGACAAACTTGCTCGAGGGTGTGGTGAACCACACAAATGCAAAGATTACACGGAACGTGAAGAGGCGGCGGCTGCGCGAGCGGACTTTGGCTCAGCATTGACACGGCGTGAGGAGGGGCCGCCGGCAGGGTGTGCGACCACGAGGTTTGCGGTAGGGGCGTGTACCTACGATAGTTTGGAAGAATTGGTATTTTGTTCCCAGATGCGGCAGTCGCCGTTTTTACACGGGCGTGCCCAACAATGTAAAGAATGGACGGTAGTACGGCTGGTGAAGGGCCAGCAAATGAGCGAAGACTTAGGCTCAGTTCTGGATGGACAGAGCCCTGGGTGGACAGAGCCCTGGGTGGACAGGCGCATGGCGATAGGGGGGCGGCAGTGTGACGACGTTGAGTAATGGCGCATGGCACGGACGTGGCGCGGGGCAAGCACGGGGCCTTCAACTTTGGGGCAGCGTTTGAGTGGCCTCTAGGCAGAGGGCTGTTTGAAAGGCTTGCACTTACATCGAAGACAGGGGTTAACTGGTTGGAACGTGCTATGGCCGCCGCATGTGGCGTGCGGTCTTGTGTGCGTGTGGGTCGAGGCGCGTGTCGCTCAGGCGGATTGCCGGATGTCGCGGCGTTCAAGCTATTTGGTGACCTCCACCATATGCCATGCATTTGATTAGTTTATGCATCTATCAACCTCGCTGTGAGCAGCAAACGGTGAATGACGGTTTTGATGGCTCTGAAACCACTGGCAGGACTCACTGGGCTCCTGCACAAACTCCTAACGTAAAAACAATGTGACATCCTGAATGTAAAGCGACATCGCATTATTATGGCGAGCTCTCCCGGCAGCAAACTGGCTTTGCAATTCCTCGGCGTCGCTCGCAACGCTGCCTGTGCATCTGTGCCGTGCACTTCTCTCGATAACTGGAGGTCATTCATTCGCGGTAGCCTTGGGCATGCGTCCCCACGGTCGCTGTCAACCTGCACGACCCCTGCACAGTCGGAGGCCACCGACGTCGACTGCGTTGTGATTGGAGCAGGCAGGTGCTGTCTTTGCAATACCACCTCCAGCCGCGTGGGCACAAGCTAGGACGCCACCTGTGTGCATCTGCTCCGTGCGGCCGCGTAGTGATGCAGTAATGTGCCTGTGCCACCGTACATGCCGGCCAGCTGTCAGCCGCACGACCAAGTGTGCCCTTTCCCCAACCTGTCCGCCGTCTGCAGGTGTTATTGGGTTGGCATGCGCACGTGCACTGGCGCGGCGGGGCCAGGAGGTGGTGCTGGTGGAGGCCGCGGGCGCCGTCGGCACGGAGACCAGCTCACGGCACAGTGAAGGTGCGCGCGGTCCGCCGCATGCGCTGCGTGTGCGGTTGTGTGCAGGTCGAGGGCGGCGCTTGACAAGGGGCTAACTGCAGCCGGTCCTTTATTCTCAGCCGGTCATTGGCAGACGCCGCCGCTGCGCCGGCCTCTGGACCCCCCCAGCGCCGCTCCGCGGCGCGGGCGCTCTCACGCGGGCGGGCCCACGTCCGGGCTCCTGGCCGAAAGGGTGCAATGGCCTAGAGGGCTGTAATGCCGGCGCCGCTCCGGCAATGCTGTCCGGCCCTGGCTCCCGCCGTAAAGAGCCGCCGGCTCCAGGTGCCGTTCGATCGTGTGCCTGAAGCGCCCACGCGCGGTCCGCCGCCCCTGCGCTCACGCCACGCCCCTCATGACGGCGCCCCTCCACCTGATCAACTGCTGCACACGCCCGGACGCACGACAGTCATCCATGCAGGTATCTACTACCCGTTGGGCAGCCTGAAGGCGCGCATGTGCGTCGAGGGCAAGGCCCGGCTGTACGACTTCTGCAGGCAGTACGGCGTGCCGTACAAGGCCATCACCAAGCTCATTGTGGGTACCAGCAAAGAGTGAGTGAGCTGGTGCGGCCCTCCGGGTTGCGCTGCGGTACGGGCGCGGCATGCGCACAGCGACAGGCGGCGGGGGCTGTAAACACCAGCCCAATCTAAACCCCGGGGGCGGGGCATCCGGGGTGCAGGGCACCGTGGGGACAGGGCGCCCGGCGCCTCGTACGCCCCAGGCGCGCCTGCCGAACGGAGGAACCCTACGGCTGCCAGCATGCCTGCTGCGCCCACCGCCTCCAACCCCCACACGGATGGCCTTCCATACGTACGGTACCGTCATGAGTCATGAGCCGTCATGAGTCATGAATGGAACCCACGCGCCCGCCCCCCGCCCGCCCCGCAGCCAGCTGCCCGACCTGGACGCCTTCCGAGCCGCATCCGCCAAACACGGCGTGGCCGATCTGCAGCTCCTGAGCGGCCCCGAGGCCCAGCAGCTGGAGCCGGCGCTGGCGGCGGCGGGCGTGCTGCTGTCGCCCTCCACCGGCATCCTGGACAGCCACGCGTGAGCGCTGGCGCTCCGTGGGACTGTGGAAGAGCGTTGTCGGGGAGGGTCACGGTGGCTTGCGGGGCTTTGGGCGGTGCAATGGGTTGCATCATGCACCTTCTGGGTCAGCCAGCGTGACTCGGCGCGCGGCTTGCAAATTCCTTCAACCATACCCCGCCTCCACGCACGCACGCACGCACGCACGCACGCACGCACGCACGCACGCACGCACGCACGCACGCACGCACGCACGCACACCATCGCTCGCTCGCTCGCTCGCTCACAGCTACATGGCGGCGCTGCTGGCGGACGCGGAGGCGCACGGCGCCGTGCTGGCGCTCAACACACGCGTGTCGGGCGGCTGGGTGGACCCCATGCCGCACACAGCAACAGCTGGCGGCACGAACAGCCCTTGCAGCCATGGCGATAGCAGTAGCAGTAGCAGTAGCAGGGGCAGCGCAATGGGACCGGTGCCGCGCAAGATTTTGGAGCTGCACACCCGCGCGCCGACCGCATCTGGCGGCGCGGCGCCTGCTGCACAGGGCGGGGCTGAGCTGGAGGTCAGCCGCCTGCGCGCGCGATGGGTGGTTAATGCCGCAGGTAAGTTGAGTTTGCGCGAGCAGCTCCCGACATGCTACATGCAAGAGTCCGCACATCTAGCTCCAGGTGTAAAATCCAGCGTCTTACGTACTGGATTGCCAGTAAGGCGTGTGTCCACACACCTGCAGGCCTGCACGCAGTGCGAGTGGCGTCCACAATAGCCGACCTGCCGCGCAGCTCCATACCGCGCCTGTACCTCGCCAAGGTGCGTGGCCGGGCCCGGCTACCAGCCCTCTCTGACTTGCTGTGTGTTGCCCTACAGACCCCGCGCCTCTCCTAGGGAATGCCGTTGATGCCGTTGATTGTGGCGTTCGCTCCGCTGAACGCGCACGCACCCGCGTGTGCTCCGCTGCACCCGATCCAGGGCAACTACTTCTCGCTGTCGGGCCGCTGCCCCTTTGGCCGCCTGATCTACCCAATGCCCGAGCGGGGGCTGGCGGGCCTGGGCACACACCTCACGCTGGACATGGCTGGTGGGGCGAGGTGAGGCGGGCCCCACTTTGTACTGATTGCTTCACTTCAGTGTCACGACTGCCCATACACTACCGCCGGTAGAGGCAATGGCAGGTACCAGACCAGTACATGCAGCCCTGCGACGTCAACATGTCGTGTTGCGTCTGTGACTCTGCGCGTTTGCTGCTTGCGGCCGCAGGTTTGGCCCAGACGTGGAGTGGCTTCCCGACCCCGGCCCCGACCCCAGCGCTCCCATCCACGTCGACTACAGGGTGAGGCATGGGGGCTCGCTGCGGCGGTCTGCGGTGTGTGCGTGCGGGGTGTACCTCACAGCCCCCGACTGAGTACCTTCTAAACTGTCCGGATGCACATACGCGCCTCAACACACTCGGTGGTGGCACGTCACGTACCGCAGGTGGACCCCCGCCGCGCGGACTCGTTCTACCCGGCTATCCGCCGCTTCTTCCCCGCGCTGCCAGACGGCGCACTTCAACCCGCCTACAGTGGCTGCAGGTGCGGCGCTGCCTTTCGAGCGCACGGCGGTGCACACCACGTGCATTGCGCGGGCGGTTGGCGTGCGGGTGTCACGGCACGGTGTCACGGCATATGCCGCAGCGCAGGACGCACATGTATGCGAAGTGCTTGTCAATGCGAATGCAAGACGCACGAAAGAGGTATTGTATTGTTCCTGACCAGTGGCAACGGTGCCCTCGCTGTCTTACGTTTCCAACGCTTTCTTCGCAAGATAGGGTAACGGTAGCTGTCTTGGCTTTGCTTTGCTTTGCTGTGCTGTGCTGTGCATGGCTTGCCACGCAGGCCGAAGCTGTCGGGCCCCGGGCAGCCGGCTGCGGATTTCCTGGTGCAGGGCGCGCGGGGCGGGCTGGGGCACGGGCTGCGGGGCTGGGTGAACATGTACGGCATTGAGTCGCCGGGGCTAACGTCATCACTGGCGCTGGCGGAGCATGTGGCGCAGCTGCTGGAGGCGGAGGCCTGAGCAGGCCCCGAGGGAATGCGCATCAGAATGGCTGGGAAGTGCACTTCGTTTGCACCTGCTGGAAATAGATTGAAGCCTAGCTCACGGTACCGTGTTGCTGATGCGCGTTGTACCTGTGATACTTTGAGTTTTTTCCACGGATGGAGGGGGTTGCTTGCAGGGCTGCCCTCCTTAGGCCGATGTTGTTGGAGCGGTTGTGCGGGCCCTAGGGTTTGGGCGCCGAGGGTGGTGCGGGCCGTGCCTGCGCAGCCACAATGAGGGAATCATTGCCGGTGTTCACCTGGCCCTCTCACGCCGCGCGAGGAACACATGTATCGTATTATAAGTTAGCTTGCGTGCCGAAGACAGCCTAGGAATAGACGCCTGCTGGCGAGACGTGTGCGCCCCGGTCGTCGTCGCCAGCAAAATTAGTGACGCAAAAGGATTTCTACGAGAAACAGTTGTTTGTTAACATTTACGCGCATCAAACGGCATAGAGCTCTGTGGTGAGCACCGGCGAGCGCAAGGGCTTGCGAGGGGGCTCGGCGGGCTGAGCGAATACCTTGCATCGGGCGCAGTTGCGCATGTTGGACTTGATTACCATAAACTTCCTCTGCTACGTGCACTCCGAACCAGAGAACCCCGTCCCATCCTTGCATACCGCAGGTTGCAGCCCAAATCCGTGAGCAGAACGAAACCTATCGGTACCATATCAGGGTTATCGCCCTGTTGACGCCTGATCGCCTTGGCCCTTGGCGCCATCGGTTTTGCGTCTGCACGCGGTGGCCCGGGCTCCGCTTGCTAGCGTTCAGTTCATAGCACGGATGCTGCCAGCTGCAGCAGCCTTGCACGCCTCGGCAATGGTGGTACCCAGCAGCGCTGCTGTTGCCCCAGTCCGGCTCGCGTGCCCCACCCCGGTGCGGTCACCGGCGCCTGCTCGCGGGCCGTCGTCAGCCGCGGCGCCAGAGATGCTGCCAGGGCTGCTGCGCTTGGGCGTGGGGGCCGGGACCTGCGGCCGCGCGGGCGCCCTGGTGCCGGCCGCGGCTTGCTGCCCAGCGTCTTGGGACGAGGCTGCCTGGAGCTCGCCCCGTGCGGCCGCCGCAGCCTGTGCTCCTGAATCGGCGATGAGCGGCTGCTGCTCCACATCTGCAGCATCGCCCTCAGCCCCGCGCCCACCCTCAGCGCACCTACCGCACAGCGCGGGGCCGTGGCTGGCCGGCCGCGCGTACGCCGCGCCGCACAGAGCGGTGGCCGCGGCGGCGGCTGGCGGCAGCTGCCGCGCATCCTTGTCGCCGCTTGTGTCAGCGCTGGCGGCTGTCTCAGGCTCGCACAGCGGTCTGCTTGGCCCCTCGGCCGTTCCGCGGCCCGGCGCCGGGGTGCGTGGGCTGGCGACGGACGCGCGCGCTGGCGCTGCGCCGGAACAGCAGTCGGCTGCGCAGCCCCTGTCCAAGAAGCAACAGAAGGCAGCTGCCGCGGCGGCGAAACAGGCGGCGGCAGCGCAAGCGGGCGAGGGCAACGGGCAAGGGTCGGAGGCGGCGGCGGCGGCAGCCGCGGCGCCGCCGCAGCCGAGTGTGCGGTACTCGCCGCTGCACTACAACATCGAGGAGTTCTGTCAGCGGGTGGTGCCCACGGAGGGCGAGCGGCGGCAGCGGCAGGAGGTCATTGAGGCGTGAGTGCTGTTGCGTGGTGCCGGGATGCGCGGTGCATGTGGCGGAGGGTGCAAATGGGTTGCGAGGGGCACGCACTCACGTGAGTATGTTGTGCAAACTGGTGGCTGAGGCTGGGGCGGTCGAGGCGGCTGGCGCAAGAAGGGGATGCGACATGGGCGAGGTCAGGGGCTGGTCCGACCAGCTGCTGCTGCGACACCTGGGGCGGAAGCGCGGCAACGACAGCCTGCACTCACGCGGCCAGCTCGGCAACTCAGTGCCGCAACAAAGTCGAATCAAACCTCGCTGCGCCGCCTCCGCATTCCCACCACCAACGCGCCACCACCACTGCCGCCCCCGCGCGTTTTCCAAACCCCGCTGCACCCCAACCCTGCCGCCGCCACCGCCACCACCACGATCCGCACTGCCCGACCTGCGCTGCACCGGCCGCTGCAGGGTGCGCGGCGGCGTGCGGCGCGTGTGGCCGGGCGCCCGCGGCGTGGAGCTTCAGGTGTTCGGCTCCTTCGCCAACGGGCTGTCCACCTGGAACAGCGACCTGGACCTGGTGGTCACCGGCATCTACGAGCCGGACCGCATGACGGGCGGTGAGCGTGGGGCTGCGGTGGGGCCGCGCTGTGGCCGCGTAGGGGCTGCGCGGTGGCCGCGTAGGGGCTGCGCGGTGGGGCCGGGGGTGTAGCGGCAGGATGGCTGAGGCGGCAGGATGGCTGAGGCGGCAGGATGGCGAAGGCTGAGGTGGGACAGGGCGTGCAGGCGGCCGTGGGGGAGCGCAGCAACACGCTGGGCCACGGGTGGCACCACAGGGGCTGAAGCCGGCATGATAGCACCAGTGCATCAGGGTGTGACCGGGCCGCGCCGTGCGCCCTGCAGGCTACGAGATCAACGACCGCGGCCGCATCACGGCCAAGCTGCGCAAGATCGCGGAGGCGCTGAACCGCAGCAAGGCCATCGACATCGAGCGCCAGCAGCTCATCCCGCGGGCGCGCATCCCCATCCTCAAGGTACGGCAAAGCAGCTGGTGGCAGCTGGTGGCAGCTGGGAAAGCAGCTGAGAAAGCAGCTGGGAAAGCAGCTGGGAAAGCAGCTGGGAAAGCAGCTGGGAAAGCAGCTGGGAAAGTAGCTGGGGAAGCAGCTGGGAAAGCAACTGGGGAAGCAGCTGGGGAAGCAGCTGGGCGAGCAACTGGGGGACGTCGCAATGGCAGCTTGGTGAGGGGCCGTGCGCTGCCGGTGCCGCGGCACTGGAGCCGCTCTGCTGGCGCAGGCCGCGTGACCCGGCGATTGCGCAGCGCTTGCCCTTGCCCTTGCCGCTTGCCTTACCGCTGCCGCCGCCTGCGTGCCGGCGCGCCCTCCCCGCAGCTGTGGACCCGGGCGCGCGTGACCGTGGACGTGAGCATGAGCGACGACAGCGGGCCGCGCGCCGCGCGCTACATGGCGCAGCAGTGCCGCGCCTACCCGCCCCTCAAGCCGCTGGTGCGTGGGACCCATACAGGGCCGACTGCCTGCTAGCCGCTGCTGCTGTTACTGCTGCTCCTGCAGCTACTGCTGCTGCCGCCTTCCTGCCGCACACGGCAGTGCCCAACATGCGCACACACCGGGCTTCGCCTCCCATATTGGCCCACGCGCACCGTCTTCGCCCGCATGCGTGTTCCGTGTGCCCGACCTGCTGCCATGTGCCCGACCTGGTGCCGTGCGCCCTGACCCGGTGCTGCTGCGGCAGGTGCTGGTGCTGAAGGCCTACCTCAAGGCCTGCCGCCTGAACGAGGTCAACACCGGCGGCCTGTCCTCCTACAGCCTCACCAACATGGTCATCGCGCACCTGCAGGAGGAGCTCAAGGTACGGCAGGGGTGGCGGCGGCGGGGGTGGCGGCAGAGATGGCGGCAGGGGTGGCGGCAGGGGTGGCGGCCCGGGGTTGGCGCCTGGGGGTGGAACGTGTGCGGGGTCCGCTGGGCGTCTGGGTGTCTCTCAAATTCATCGCGTGAGGAGCAGAAGCGCCCGGCCAGCACGGCACGGTTCAACCTGCCTACCCCGCCGCCAACTGGATCACCTGCCTTTGCCTTCCGCTTCCTCATGCTGCTTCTTTGCGCCCCTCCCCCGCCAGTCGGGCCACGACGTGAGCGACCTGGGCGAGACGCTGTACACCTTCCTGCTGCGCTACGGCGAGGAGCACGACTACAGCTCGCAGGCGGTGCGTGCCGGGGGTGGTGAAGGGCGGGGGGCAGCACGGGGGAGGAATGGGGGGGGGGTAGGAGGGAGGGAGGGGCGCACTCCAAAGCCCAAGATCAGGCAGGGCCGTACGGCAGCGGCGCTATGTGTATGAAGGGGTGGGGCCGGCGAGTTGCGAAGCAGGGGCCCGGGGCGCCCAGGCGCCCACGTCATTCGTCATGCGCCAGACGTGACCGACGCCTCGCTCCCTACGCTCCGTTCCGCTCCTCCGCGCCGGTCGTGCCGCCGGCGATGCGCAGGTGTCGGTGGCAAGCGGCGGCATCGTGCCCAAGATGTCGCTGGGCTTCGCCATGGAGAGCGCCCGCCAGGCCGCCGTCACCATGGGCTCCTACGACGGCGCCGTCAGCTGGAACGAGCGCCTGTGCGTGGACTGCCCGCTCACAGGCACGTGCACGGTCGGGGGAGGTCCTGCGGGGCGCTGTCGAGCCCGATGCGGCCGCTGGGGCGGCGCGCCTGTACCTCCCTCCCTGCTACAGGCGCTTAAACTGCGCCCCGCGCCACACCGAGCTCCTCCTCCGCCTCCTCCGCTTCCTGCACGTGCTCCTCGCCCGCAGCCGTGCACCTGCACCTGCACCTGCCCCCGCGCCCGCTTCCTGCTCGTCTCCTCGTGACTTTGTCACGTGCCTGGCACCCCATGCCGCTCCCGCCCACGCTGACACCTCACAGGCCGCGACGTGAGCAACGGCACTTTCCGCATCGACCTGGTGCGCGGCGCGTTCGTGCAGGCGGCGCGCAAGCTGGAGGCGCTGGCGCGCGGGCGGCGCATCAGCGACACCTCCCTCAACTACCTGCAGGTGTGTGCGTGCGCATGCGCATGCGCATGCACATGTGGCATGTGCATGCGCAAGTGCATGTGCAGGAGTGCCCGGGGAGAGTGCCCTGACCGGCGCGCCTGGGCAGTGGTGCAAAGATTGTGATGCGCGGAGCGGCGGCGCCGGACTGGGCCGGTTGGCGGGTGCTGGCACTGGCTGCTGCCGCCACAGCACCTGGTCGCGGTCTTTCTGTATCTCTTGCGCACACCACCAGACTCTGTACTGCCAGGCCGTAACCTGGGCATGGGTCGGCATCTGTGCCCATCCCTGCCACCTCCCCCATCCCACGAGTGTTGCATAACCTCCATCGCACCTGCCTGGGGCTCCGTTTACAGCATCCGCGGCCTTTTCAGGTGGTGGAGCTCCAAATGCACCAACTAATTAGGCTTGGTGTAGCCTGGTTCAGCTGGCGTGCGCCGCCCCCGTTTGGGATTGGATTAATGGACTACGCCCTCCCCATCCCGCCCCGGCCCCCGCACGCACTGTCGCCAGGCGCTGTTCGACGTGACCCGGGTGCTCAAGCGGCAGTACGATCCGTACGAGCCGGACGAGGACGAGTACCTCAAGGCCATGCGCAACAGCGACGACGAGGACGTGAGTGCGCTGCAGGCGTGCGCTCGTGCGCGCATGCCCAAGCCTGAACGCATGCCCGCGTGCGCCGCCTGCCTGCTGCCCGCTCAGCTCACACCCCTTCGAATCCCGTATCACAGTCTCCCCGCCCCACCCCGTGCCTAGATCTTGCCGTGCGCCTGCCTTGTCATGCTCTGTCCACGCGCACAGATTCCCGAGGACGACCTGTTGATCGGCGGCGGCGCCACGGGCGACGAGGAGGAGGGTGACGATGAGGGTGGGGACTACATGGAGCGCCGCTCTCCAGCGCCCGCCACGCCGGGCAGCCAGCAGAGCGG
This sequence comes from Chlamydomonas incerta, assembly GCA_016834605.1. Taxonomy (NCBI): domain Eukaryota; kingdom Viridiplantae; phylum Chlorophyta; class Chlorophyceae; order Chlamydomonadales; family Chlamydomonadaceae; genus Chlamydomonas; species Chlamydomonas incerta. Next base: position 2,754,776 of record JAEHOC010000003.1, on the reverse strand, counting down.
CCGGCGTCGGTGAGAGGCGGCCGCAGGCGCTGCCTGCAGCTGCGGCGGTGACTTGTTGGAGAGCAGGGTGTGGTAGCTAGCGCGGGGCAGGTGCGGCCCCGCTCCGGGCAACGGCAGGTGCTGAATGGTGTGAATGGGTGTTTGTCAGGAGGTGACTGGGGGGGGTGCCAACAGCGTGCGCAAGGTGTGCCGTTAAGGGGGCTACTCAACTTGCCGCCGCCAAGCGGCGACGGCGATGAGTCAGCGGCTAGTGGAGCAGCGGCCAGAGAGGCGCAGAGGTTGAGCCGGTGATGCCCCTGAGCAAAATCGTATTAGGTGCGTATTCGACGAATTTGCTGATAGCTAGCAGCGCCTTGTCGCGTATCGGCAGTTCCGGTCACATGGCGGATGGCGTGTCGACTTCGCCTCGGCACTTGGTGTGACGTTACGGATCACCCGCAGCTTACAGCCCCCGCTCCATATTAGAAGCACGCACCCTAGCAGTCCCACGCGCAAGCCGCAAACTCCGGGAAGTGTGCTTTCTCTGGCTTCACTCGACTTTATAGGTTTCACGACTTTCTTGCTTCTCTTCTTGGAAGGGTTTGAGCCACGACAATACCTGAGTAAATGACCTGAGGAAAATGCAGCCCAAAGTAGACGCGCCCGCGGAGCCAGAGCGGAGCAACCCGTCAGCGACGTCGGAGTCAAAGCAGAAGCCAGGCGATGCTAATGACCTTGAGATGTGAGTCCGACGTCTCACCCTGAAAAGTTCACGATGCCACGAAGATTTTCGCTGTGCTCGACTGACTGAGCAAATACGCGCCCCCCCGCTTGCAGAGACGTTGTGCGGGATTTACAACACCGCGTTAACGCTCGGCATCGAGCAAGGGCGCAGCGCCACGGCCATGGGCGAGCCCTTGAGCACCGGCCACCGTCGTCGGGCAATCAGGGACCGCTTGATGACCAAAGAGCGTCACTGACATCAGGCGAAACAAGCGGGCATGCCGACGCGGCCGGCCTAAGCGCCACCAACACACTCGGCACGGACAGCTCCATTGGGGCGTGTGACGGGCAAGCCGGCGCCAAGAACCCGCCCACGCCCCATGTCTGCGTGCGAGTAGGGGATGGGAAACCCACCACAGAAGGCTGGTCCAAACAGCAATCGGAGCCGGGAAAGCTGTCCTGCGGCTCGGTGGTGTGGCTGGACGTGAAGGACACGTGCGAGGTAAGACGGTTGCGGGAGCTGTGCATGCGCAGCTGCACGTTCTTGGCTAGTGTTTACATCGAGTCTGTGATATCTTCATCTGCCGCCTGCCGACCGCCGCAGGACATACTCGACATCGTGCGGGTCTATCCGACCGCCACGCTGCTGCTGCCCCTGCTGGTGTTCGCTCTGCTAACGGGGTTTGGGATCTGGGGCGTCATCGCGGGCGCGAACACCTACGTCGAGCAGCACAAGAACGACGTGCGCAGCCGCGCTGTGGACGCAGCAACGGGCTTCCAGGTGTGTTGCGTATGCATGCCGTTGAGCATCGGCGGCAGCGTTTCAGACCGGGCAAACGGCAAGAGAGGGCGTGGGCTGTCTTTAGAGTGGCCATCAAGCTTTCACTTGACACATGCTGTGTCTGCTGTGATTCGCCGCACAGATCCAGCTGCAGCAGTCTTTCACGCCCGGCGTGACCATGCAAATGCTGGTGAAGCAGCGGCCAGACTGGGACTATTGGCTGGAGAACTTCAACTCCACCGCTACGGAGCTCATGTCGCGCGTGCCGAAGGGCGCGCTGTGGGACCTCCAGCTGCAGCCCTTCGCGCAGGTCATGTTGATAACCCCGCTGCGGCCTGAGGACCTGTCGCAAATCAACCCGCCCCGCGACCTGATTGGCGGTGGGTACTTGTATGCATTGTGCGCAAGACTTGTTTGCGGTTGCGGGGTAGAAGCCAGCTTCATGTTGCAGCAAAGTCTGCTTTGGATCCTCTCGCTCCGTTGAGCTGCAGTTGTAATCCATCCCGTCTTCTTTTTGCCTCACTGTGCCCGCAGACCCCACGCGCCGCGACGACATCTATAAAATCATCAGGACGCGCCAGCCAGGCGTGAACGGACCCTTTTGGCTTGTCCAGGGCTTCACGGGCGCCTTTGTGCGATATCCCATTTTCGTCCCGGATGTTACAGAGACAGAGACTTTCGGGTTCCGCTACCGCGACAATTCCAGTGCGATTGCGTACTCACAGCTCCCCTCGAGCGTGCGCAACTGCAGCATCTGTTATAACGCCACGACGCGAGAGAAATGGTGGGTGCGCCATGTGTGCCTGCTCTGTAGGGGTGCCTTCCTGCACGCTGCGCAGCAGTCCAGGCCCTGCTATGCTGTGTTCTCCAGTGGTGATGTAGGGGCCTCTTACGCGGTCCGCTCTTGACGTTGTGACGCGCAGGTGGGGCTTGATGACGGTGCTGGTGAACTACGACGAGGTCACCAACGGCCAGGACGCATACCTGGCGACACTGCGGAAGCTGGTGGGTGCCGTGCCGTACTGTACCGGAATAAAACTGGTAGCGCTAGCGCTCGTATGTCCATATTCCGCAGCTGGCACTCTGGCATGTCTTACCATTGATCACGCTTGGGGCCCGTGCAGAACTACCACTACGCGCTGGTGCGGCCCATCAACGCCACGGCGGAGCAGGTGATTGCGCAGGTGGGGCCCACCTCCCTGCGCGACGAGGACGCTGTGACCGTGGAGGTCAAGGTGCTCAACGCCGTGTGGCAGCTGAGGGTGAGTTTGGGTAGCCTGTGAGGGGCAGGGTAGCAACGTCGGTGGGACCCGGGGGTAGTTAAACACCCGATGGATGTGGATTGGCGTGGTGCCATGGCATGGAGCGGCGCGACCACATGTCTAGCTCAAGGTCTGCGTGTTTCGCAACTTATTCCCGGTCTACTTACCACCCACTTCGCCATTGGCGACAGGTTGCGATGGCCGGTGGCTTCAAGCCCGTCTGGCAGGGCCCCGTCATTGCAGCTGTGGTGGTCATGTCGTTCGTTGTCTCCACTCTGCTCTTCATCACGGCTGTGTCGCTCAAGCGGCAACGCCTGCTGCTTTGGGAGTCGCTGGTGCGCTGGGGTGGCGGTTTGTTTCTAAACATGGGCATCGCTCATTAGCGTGTCCCGATACGTTGAGAACATGGGCAATTACGGTGCCGCAGTAACTGGTGAGCGTCCGAACAATGACCCCTTCCGCACCCCGGCCTGAATCGCTGTGTGCGCTGTGCACCCACCCGCAGGATACCAACTATCAGCTGGTGACCGTCACGCGCCGGCTGGAGGAGGAGAAGGAGCGCATGGACGTGCTGCTGGTGCGGCAATACGACCTGCTGCGGTGCCTGGACGCAAACCTGCTGGCCAACCGCGGCGAGCGGCAGGGCGCAGGCGGCGGCGACACTGGCAGCCGCCGGCATTCGTCTGACGCCCTTGCGACCGACGACAGCCGCAAGTCCATTATGAGTAAGTCGGTCAAATATACGTTGAAGGTCCCGTCCGATGCCGTTCGTCGTGGCCTCGGGTGTCTCTGCCCTCGTGCCGTCACCACGCGCACCGAAGTTTAGTATGCCGTAAAGCGGTTTGGGTGCGCGCGTACTGACTTCTGTGCGCAACCGGTTCTCCTACTGCGCAGGCCGCATTGAGGAGGCCCGACGTGGCTTGCAGTCGCAGAACGTGTCGGCGGCCGAAGAGACCATCCAGTTACTTGAGCTGCTTGGGTGCGGCGCGGTGAGTTGGTGGCAGAATTGTAGCCCAGTGCGCACTTCATGGACGATGGCCAGGGTCAAACATTGCAGGACAACGCGTTTGCGCGCACACGCTGACTTACTGGTTCCGCTGCCCGCCCGTTGGTGTGCACCCGCCCGCAGTTCGGCAAGGTGCAGCGCGGCCTGTGGCGCGGCACGGTGGTGGCGGTGAAGACCATGATCCTGCCGGCCAACATGACGGGGCAGGAGAAGCGCGAGAAGATGGCGGTGATGGAGGCGGCCATCAGCAGCAGCCTGGTGCACCCCAACATCGGTGAGCCGCGTGTCCCGTACCACGTCCAGGCGTAGCGTTGCCCTCCACCCGCCCGCCCTTGAGCGCTCAGCCGCTTACCTTTTTCTTTGTCGTGTGCTTCACCGCCGCCCGCAGTGACCACCTACACCTACTTCATTCGGCCTTACCACGAGCCTGAGCACGAAGCCGTGCAGAACATGCAGATAGGGCCCGGGTAGGTGTGAGCATGCGCGCTGTCTATCACCACAATCGCTTTCCCGCATCCATTTACTCACAAGCTGCGCTACTTCCGCGGAACCCGCCCTGTTACAGACCCGGCCAGACTACACTGGATAGCGCCTTCAGCAGCCGGGGAGCAAGCGCCGTGCCGCGCGCGGCGAGCGGAGAGATGGCTGCAAGCATTCACAGCTACGAGGTGCGTTGTATGTGTGACAGCAATCGTCATTTTAGCAAAAGGGCGCAGTTGTCCGCTCCGGCGGTTGTAAGCGCCCGGTAGCCCGGCGCCGTGCCTGGTCCTCCTTGCAGCATGCGAACCCTGGGTTTATATCCTGGTGCGCAGGTCCGGCTGGTGTTGGAGTTTTGCGACAAGGGCTCCCTCAAGGACGCGCTGGACTCGCACGTCTTTATGCAGAGTACGTGTGGTTGGGGGTGTAACGGGTGTCCTGGGTGTCAAGGCACACGGCGACTGTGTCATTCGTGCCAGCCCTCGACGCGTTTGTTAGACACGTACCCCTAACGCCCTGTGTCACGCAGGCGGGTCGCTGAACCTGGCGGCGATGCTGGAGACGGCCGCGGACGTGGCCAAAGCCATGGTGCACATGCACGCGGCCAACGTGCTGCACAGCGACCTCAAGGCCCGTAACATCATGCTCAAGAGCAGTGGCACCGAGGGCCGCGGCATCGTGGCCAAGGTGGCCGACTTCGGCCTGTCCACGCGCATGGAGCACCAGGAGACGCACCTGAGCAGCTGCTTCCAGGGCACGCTGACGCACATGGCTCCGGAGGTGATGCTGGAGGGGCGCATCAGCAAGGCCGCGGACGTGTACTCGGTGAGCAGGGCGGGGACACACATTGATGAGCGGGGGGCGTGGTGTTGAGCCGACGGTTAGGCTGGTGTGCACATGTTTGAGGCGTGCACTGTGCGGCCTCACAGCATGTGGCGGACGTTTGTCTCCACTCACCTGCTTTCCCTGTTCGCAGTTCGGCATCCTCCTGTGGGAGCTGTTCTGTGCCGGCGACCCGTTCCAGGGCCTGCCGCGCGCGCACCTGGGTCACGCCATCACCAAGGAGGCGCGGCGGCCCAAGTTCCCGCCCTTTGCGCCTTCCGGCTATGTTCGGCTTGCGACGCGTTGCTGGGACCCGGACGCCTCTCAGCGGCCCACGTTTGAGGAGGTGATGTCGGAGCTGGTTCGCATGCGCGAGGAGCTGGGAGGCGACACGCAGCAGCTCGTGATTCCACGGATGCGGCGTGCCTCATCCACTGAACAGAACGCTGGAAACCGGGCGAGCCCGCGGCTGCCTCAATTGGAGCATCGGAGCGGCGTCCGCTCAAGCCAGCAGCAGCAGCCGTTTGGCAGTCGCTCATTTGACGCCCCGTCACCCTTCACGGCAGAGCCGGCTGTTGGCGGCAGCGGTGGGGCGTCGGTTGTAGCAGCTGCGGTCGCAGCGGCAGCAGCAGCAGGCGGCAGTTTTGGCGGTCTCAAGAAAGGCAGGGTCGTGCGCTGGTCCAACGGGGCGGTGTCCAGTCCTCTGCCGCTGCAGAGCGCGGCGCTCAGCGCCGGCAGCTCGTCTGCGGCCAGCCATTCCGCATGTGAGCTAGGCCAGGCGACCGTGGAGGGCAGGGTGGCGTTGGTGAGGCGGAGCCTCAGCGACGGCGGGGAGGACGAAGATGGTGCCGGCGAGCCGCTGCAGGGGGAGGCTCCAGGCAGCACAGGCGGGGGCGGCCCGCAGCCTGAAGTGTTGGCCGCGGGGAGCGCGCTAGGGAGCAGGCCTCAGGGCACGGGCCCGCAAGTCCAGCGGCGTCTGCGCAAGATGGGCATTCAGCTGGGAGGCCCTGCTGCCACGAGCATGACGCCCACGCTGCCGTCACTGGACGAACTCGCCGAGTCCTGTTAAGAAAGCCCGGGCATTGCGACTGTAGTGCGGGCGGTTTGCGCGGCAGTGCGGGTGTTAAGGGGGCTTATTTACCACAGCAACGTTGGACAGAGATGTACGGCCGAAGGGCCTTGGCGGGCTTCACGCGTTCAGTCGTTGCACCATGAACGCAATGGTCCCGTTATGCCGAGATACGGCTTCCTCGTTATCAAACGTGTCTGTATGTGTTCATCCACTCGTACTGGCGTTTATGCTTGCACGCCGCTTGCCGGTTTGTATGCGGCAGAGGTTGCCGCCACATGACAGGCGTCGCTAGGTTGATATGCAACATGCGCTCGCATCTGCCATTTGATTCAGTGGGTGACCGAGCGGTCGTTATGCCTGGAAGCTTATGTCCTCTAACGTTGGCGTCAGCGCAGGCGGTGCCGCTGGGTTGCCGCCTCCTGATTGATAAGGAAATAAGGGAAGGGCACTAACGTTTTAGGGCGCCCAACCCCCTGTCGCTGTGCATGCGGTTATGTCCATGTTCGCCCGCAGGCACCAATGAGAGGTGTCTGCAGATAAGTAATGTGGTGTTGGATAGTCACACCTCATTGTGAGCATGACCTGTGCTTACGTGCGATTGTTGTAGGCCTGTGTGCGACGAAACGGAAGGTCGCGCGTGTGTGAGCCAGTTCACAGACTGAGACCGCATGCAGCCGTGGCTGGGTATCTGGATAAAGTGCCGTCATGTGTGCCCGCACAAACAAGCATGAAGATCGTATGCGAATGTGTATTGTGACTTCATTGTTGAAACCATGTTAGAAGTACCGGATAGGCAAGCCGCGCGAGACGTTAGGGCGGCCAATTCCCCCTCCCAGGTCATGCGCCTCGATGTGTAGCAGTGCAGGGCAATGGTATGCTCTCGCCGAGCTCTGGATGATGCGGCGAGTGGGTGGCTTGCCGTGGTGGTGAGCTGCCTATGCGGCACATGGCTGGCGGCGTGTGCATCCGCATGGAGGGGCATGTGGAGCTAGTGCCTGACAGCGTTAGAATGCGAGCTGGCATGTGGTCCTTGCGGAACGTCGACCTCGGGCCACTACTAGCGAAGTGCTTGCTCTACGGTAGTGAATGCGACAGTAAACCAAGCGGTGCACTCAGTTCAGTGACCTGCCAGGTCCCGTCAACTGCATCACGCTGTGCGAGTGTGCAATGACTGCAGCGGCAGCGCCGGCACCAGCCCCCTGGCAGCCCCTGCCGACTGCCGCCGCCTCTGCTACTGCCGCCCGCAGTGCTGCATCTTGCGCGCGCCGGAGGGTCGCCAAGCGCATGCAGGGGGGAGCCCGCACGTGGTGCTTGCCCCCGGTCATAGCCCGGTGCTTACGTCTGCTCGCCAAAGCCGCCAAATTGTAGCGCTATGATAGGTTTAAGATAATACTGTAGCATGCCGAATGCCTCTTGCCGCGACTTGCGGTTGGCAATGCGAGCAAGAAACGCAAAACTGGAAAACGTCAGACCGGCGATAATTTTTTTCGGTGTCACAGGGGTTTCAAGTTTAACATGTTACAATCTACTAGTGAGAGAATATGATACAGCCCGTGGAGGAAAGATCAGAACTGGAGCGGACCCCGAGCCTGGCGTTCTCGTCGGCCTCGTCGGCATCTGCTTCAAGGAAGCGGATATATATCAAGGAACACAGCGCGTGAGTCTTTCATTGCAGCGCAGCGCTTGAGGACCACAGGCTCGGGAATGGCGCGCTACAAACACTGTGTGATACTGATAAGATAGTATCGTCATCCATTTACAGAGATGCGGTACGTGACCTTCAAGCTCGTGTCAATCAGAGACACAGAGCCCGAGCGGCGCGGCATGGCGTCGGTCAGGGGCCCGCCTGGATTAACGAGCTTCGCAAGTCGTCGGGCACCTCACTGGACGGTCGAGGATTTTCGATGACACTAGGAGAACTGAGCGACACCGGGTCGGGGGTTGCAGAGACCGCTGGTGGCACGTCAGGCACATCCACTGCCAGCCTGGGGAGCCCCGTCACGGCCACAAAACTTCCGGCTCACGTGTGCGTTCGTGTCGAGGAGCCGAGCCTGCCGGAAGGCTTGCAGGAACATCTCTCGGAGCCGCTGCCAGGTTGGCGGGTGCGTTGGTTCGACTTGAAGGACTCGTGTCAGGTAAGGACCGTGCGTATGTGCTGGTCCGTGGCTCGTCGTGTCAAGCGTTTTTACCCACGGAACGGCAGAAACTCAGGAACATGCCGCCTGCCGACCGCCGCAGGACATACTCGACATCGTGCGGGTCTATCCGACCGCCACGCTGCTGCTGCCCCTGCTGGTGTTCGCTCTGCTAACGGGGTTTGGGATCTGGGGCGTCATCGCGGGCGCGAACACCTACGTCGAGCAGCACAAGAACGACGTGCGCAGCCGCGCTGTGGACGCAGCAACGGGCTTCCAGGTGTGTTGCGTATGCATGCCGTTGAGCATCGGCGGCAGCGTTTCAGACCGGGCAAACGGCAAGAGAGGGCGTGGGCTATCTGTACAGTGGCCAGCAAGCTTTCAGTTGCTTGACACATGCTGTGTCTGCTGTGATTCGCCGCACAGATCCAGCTGCAGCAGTCTTTCACGCCCGGCGTGACCATGCAAATGCTGGTGAAGCAGCGGCCAGACTGGGACTATTGGCTGGAGAACTTCAACTCCACCGCTATGGAGCTCATGTCGCGCGTGCCGAAGGGCGCGCTGTGGAACCTCCAGCTGCAGCCCTTCGCGCAGGTCATGTTGATAACCCCGCTGCGGCCTGAGGACCTGTCGCAAATCAACCCGCCCCGCGACCTGATTGGCGGTGGGTACTTGTATGCATTGTGCGCAAGACTTGTTTGCGGTTGCGGGGTAGAAGCCAGCTTCATGTTGCAGAGACCTGATTGGGGGTGAGCGAGGTGCTGCTTTGGGGCTCCGCAGGAACAGATGAGCGACTGCGTAGGCGGGGGGGGGGGGGGGGAGCAGCCAATGCTTTTGGGTGCGCACCCCACACTTACGGTACGCGACACGCAAGTCAAAGCAAGCTGATGAGTACGGATACCAACCAATACTGCCCTATTGAACAGATCCGGCGCGGCGCGAGTCCGTACGTTTGGCCATCCGCACCGCGCAGCCTGCAGTAGCTGGCCCGCTGCGCGTCAGTCAGGGCTTCACGGGCGCCTTTGTGCGGTATCCCATCTACGTGCCAAATGTCAGCGAGAATGAGACGTTCGGGTTCCGCTACCGGGAGAATGCCACAGCAATCCCCTATTCGGAGCTCCCCGCCAGCGTGCGCAACTGCAGCATCTGCTACAACGCCACCACGCGAGAGAAATGGTGGGTGCGCCATGTGTGCCTGCTCTCTGTAGGCGCCTTCCTGCACACTGTTCTGCAGGCCAGACCCTGCTGTGCTGTGTTCTCAAGTGGTGGTGTCTCAGATTCCTATGTTTCCTCTCTTGACGTTGTGACGCGCAGGTGGGGCTTGATGACGGTGCTGGTGAACTACGACGAGGTCACCAACGGACAGGACGCGTACCTGGCGACACTGCGAAAGTTGGTGGGTGCCGTATCGGTAGCACTATCGGTCGTGTGCTCATGTTCTGCAGCTGGTCTCTGACAAGTCTTTGTCTCTGCCCACGCCTGGGACCCGTGCAGAACTACCACTACGCGCTGGTGCGGCCCATCAACGCCACGGCGGAGCAGGTGATTGCGCAGGTGGGGCCCACCTCCCTGCGCGACGAGGATGCTGTGACCGTGGAGGTCAAGGTGCTCAACTCCGTGTGGCAGCTGAGGGTGAGTTTGGGTAGCCTGTGAGGGGCAGGGTAGCAACGTCGGTGGGACCCGGGGGTAGTTAAACACCCGATGGGTGTGAATCGGCGTGGTGCCATTGCATGGAGCGGCAAGACAACATGCCCAGCTCAAAACCTGCGTGTTTCGCAACCTATCCTCGGTCCACTTACCTCCAACTTCGCCATTCGCGGCAGGTTGCGATGGCCGGTGGCTTCAAGCCCGTCTGGGCGGGCCCCGTGATTGCGGCTGTGGTCATTATGGCATTCATCGTATCAACGCTTCTGTGCATCACAGCCGTGTCGCTCAAGCGGCAACGCCTGTTGTTACGCGAGTCGCTGGTGCGTTGGGGTGGCAATTTGTCTGCAGTACATGGGCATCGCTCATTAGCGTGTCCCGATGCATTGAGTACATGGGCAAATACGGTGCCGTAGCAACATGAGCGTCCACTCAATGACCCCCCGCTTAACTACTCATGCATGGAACCCTTAGGGCCTTATAACTGTGTGCACTGCGCACCCACCCGCAGGAAACCAATAACCAGTTGGTGACGGTCACGCAGCGGCTGGAGGAGGAGAAGGAGCGCATGGACGTGCTGCTGGCGCGGCAGTACGACCTGCTGAGGTGCCTGGACGCAAATCTGCTGGCCAACCGCAGCGAGCGGCAGGCCCAGGGCAGCGGCGACGAGGCCCACTCAACAGACCGACCGCCGTCATTCAGCGCTCTCACAGCGAGCGACAGTCGCAAATCCATGCTGAGTGAGTGCCCTGGCATGCCGCGTGTCGCCGCGGCAATGGTTGGTGTGCCGCACTGTGATGCGACGTGGCCTGGTTACAGGCATGCAGGCGTTCAATGATTTCGTTTCTCATGACTGACCGTTTTGCTTGCGTTCTCTTTGCTTGGGGTTGATTGCGCAGGGCGCATTGAGGAGGCCCGACGTGGCTTGCAGTCGCAGAGCGTGTCAGCGACCGAAGAGACCATCCAGTTACTTGAGCTGCTTGGGTGTGGCGCGGTGAGTTGGTGGCAGAATTGTAGCCCAGTGCGCACTTCATGGACGATGGCCAGGGTCAAATATTGATGTGGTGCGCTTGCGCGCACACGCTGACTTACTGGTTCCGCTGCCCGCCCGTTGGTGTGCACCCGCCCGCAGTTCGGCAAGGTGCAGCGCGGCCTGTGGCGCGGCACGGTGGTGGCGGTGAAGACCATGATCCTGCCGGCCAACATGACGGGGCAGGAGAAGCGCGAGAAGATGGCGGTGATGGAGGCGGCCATCAGCAGCAGCCTGGTGCACCCCAACATCGGTGAGCCGCGTGTCCCGTACCACGTCCAGGCATAGCGTTGCCCTCCGCCCGCCCGCCCTTGAGCGCTCAGCCGCTTACCTTTTTCTTTGTCGTGTGCTTCACCGCCGCCCGCAGTGACCACCTACACCTACTTCATCCGGCCTTACCACGAGCCTGAGCACGAAGCCGTGCAGAACATGCAGATAGGCCCCGGGTAGGTGTGAGCATGCGCGCTGTCTATGGCTACATTGATCGCGGCCCGGAATCCCATTCTGGGAACCCGTCCTTTCACAGGCCCGGCCAAACTACACTGGATAGCGCCTTCAGCAGCCGGGGAGCAAGCGCCGTGCCGCGCGCGGCGAGCGGAGAGATGGCTGCTACCATTCACAGCTACGAGGTGCGTTGTATGTGTGTCAGCAATCGTCATTTTAGCAAAAGGGTGCAGTTGTCCGCTCCGGCGGTTGTAAGCGCCCGGTAGCCCGGCGCCGTGCCTGGCCCTCCTTGCAGCATGCGAACCCTGGGCTTGTATCCTGGTGCGCAGGTCCGGCTGGTGTTGGAGTTTTGCGACAAGGGCTCCCTCAAGGACGCGCTGGACTCGCACGTCTTTATGCAGAGTACGTGTGGTTGGGGGTGTAACGGGTGTCCTGGGTGTCAAGGCACACGGCGACTGTGTCATTCGTGCCAGCCCTCGACGCGTTTGTTAGACTCGTATCCTTAACTGCACCCTGTGTCACGCAGGCGGGGCACTAAACCTGGCGGCGATGCTGGAGACGGCCGCGGACGTGGCCAAAGCCATGGTGCACATGCACGCGGCCAACGTGCTGCACAGCGACCTCAAGGCCCGTAACATCATGCTCAAGAGCAGCGGCACCGAGGGCCGCGGCATCGTGGCCAAGGTGGCCGACTTCGGCCTGTCCACGCGCATGGAGCACCAGGAGACGCACCTGAGCAGCTGCTTCCAGGGCACGCTGACGCACATGGCTCCGGAGGTGATGCTGGAGGGCCGCATCAGCAAGGCCGTGGACGTGTACTCGGTGAGCAGGGCGGGGACACGCATTGATGAGCGGGGGGCGTGGTGTTGAGCCGACGGTCAGGCATTATAAGGCAGAAGCCATGTTGAGCTGTTGTCGCTGTTTGTCGCTGCCTTCCCTGTTCGCAGTTCGGCATCCTCCTGTGGGAGCTGTTCTGTGCCGGTGACCCGTTCCAGGGCGTGCCGCGTGCGCACCTGGGTCACGCCATCACCAAGGAGGCGCGGCGGCCGAAGTTCCCGCCCTTTGCGCCTTCCGGCTATGTTCGGCTCGCGACGCGTTGCTGGGACCCCGACGCCTCTCAGCGGCCCACGTTTGAGGAGGTGATGTCAGAGCTGGTTCGCATGCGCGAGGAGCTGGGAGGCGACACGCAGCAGCTCGTGGTGACCCCGCCCAAGCCCATCCACACTGAACAGCAGCAAGGAGCGCCATGGGTCAGCACCCAACCCATATCACAGGATCGGAGAGGTGCTTCTACCATTGGACAGCAGTCCCAAGGCGGCAGCTTTACTGATGCACGGTTGCCGCCCAGCAGGGGCAGGACGGCTGCAGGCGGCGGCGGCGGCACAGGAGCAGAAGCATCCACAGCAGTAAGCGGCGGCGGCGGCGGCGGTGGTCGTGGGGCAGCCAGGTTCGCGCGCTGGTCCACCGGCCAGGTATCCAACGCGGCGGCGATGCAAGTGGCTGGGCTTCCTGCAGGCAGCTTGGCAATGGGTGCTGACGGGATGCAAGCGAGCAGTTACTACGCTTCCGTGGAGGGCGAGGGCGAAGCCACACGGCTGAAACGAAGCCTCAGCGACGGCGTCGAGGGCGACGACGGCAGTGGCGCGCAACATGTGGAAGCCTTGCCTGGCAGGGGTGGGGTCGGCCCGCCGCCTCACATGCTGGGAGCGGGGAGCGCGCGGGGGCGCAGGCCTCAGGGCAGGGGCCCGCATGTCCAGCGGCGGCTGCGCAAGATGGGCATTCAGCTGGGCGGCCCTGCTGCCACGAGCATGACGCCCACGCTGCCGTCGCTGGACGAGCATGCTGATGAAGAGGCTTGCTAAGAAGGTTCGGGTAACACCGCACGTAATCGTGGCTTACTTCTGCTCATGTCATCCGCCATAATCAGGGGTGCTGCAGTCAGAGGTGCTGCACCCCTGGCCATGGTACGGTACTTGATACTTATGTGATCTGTGGGTACTGTTCGATATTACAATTGCACTGTTGCCCGTTTCAATGCATGATTTGCTCGCTGTGTGTGTGTGCACGGCCACGGCCGCAATTACGGGATAACCGCACGTGTGCTTGATAGCCATCGCTCCTTGCTGAGCTACTACTTCATCCGGCAATGGATTGATTTCTGGTCGCGTCCGCGTCATGTGAGAATGCTATACATTTCTTCGGGAACCCTGCTCCGTATGGAGGCATGATATTGTGAGGGGTGGGTGCCGCCAACTCGTCATCCTGGGTACCTCTCGTGCGTTGTGGCCTTTTTATTGCGGCGCGCAGCTGCATGCGCAAGCCGGAGATTTACACATTCGTAAGCGGAAGAAGTGGCCAGGGAGATTTTATTTATGCGTTCTTCCTCGTTTGACCCAGTTTGACCCTGGGCAGCCACCCTGCGCTGCCTGGCGCTGCAGCACTGTCGTACAACTACATTCATGAAGCACTTTTGTGACTTCATTGCATCTATCCACGGTTTCATGCACCTCGCACGGTGCGATGCAGGCATCCGATGGGTAGTTTGTGTGAAGATGCAGGACTGGTGTGAGCCTGTGTCGTGGGACGGACGCTTGTACGGTATGTTGGCGTGTGGCTGCTGACAAGGCATGCGTGTTTATTTGGCTACACGTGGTCCGGTGTGCATAGGCAGCTTTGATGGGAGAGCGGGGGGATGGACAGCAGGGGCGCCCCAGGTTGAAAGTGTCGAGGTCGCAGGGTGGGAGATCCCTTATTCTTGGACCCCTTGCCAGGAATTGCCAACGAGTACAGGCATGCACGCAGGGGCGAACGCGAGCTGGAGCGCTGGGAGCGTTGAGAGGACAAGCGTTTCTGTGTGGGGCCCACATGTCGTGGCTGGAGTAGTTGTGTGTGTTTGTCATCGTGCGCTGATGTGGACGTGCAGGAAGCTGTGGATTTGGCGCTCAACTTGGCCAAAGACGGCCTTCAAGTTAGGTGTGCGCGGGTGCAATGCACTGGCCCTTACAGGTTGCTGATCGCGGTCTTCTCCAGACCTGCTGACAGCAAAGCCACGTGCGCCCATGTGGCCATCCGGCCAGGGGGCTGCGCCCATCGACGGTCCATCCGCCGCCGAAGCAATGTTGTCGTCCCAACACCCGGACATGTCCTTGGGCTGCGTGGTGGCAGAGGGCTATTTAATGCTGCACAGAAGCTGGGTCCGTGCAGCTCCCCACAGCACGGACCCAGGCTGCACGGCAACGAATGAATCAAACGCTGAAGGATGAATGAACGCGGACGCTTGTGATGTTCACTGCCGGAAGGGGAGCTTAGTGAGCCAGGACATGCGGGCTTCCCGAAGCCGAGCACGATGGTGGCGTGGCGTGGCTGTAAAAGAAAAGGCCCTTGGGTCCGCCAACAGCTCGCTGCGCCACCTTTCTTGCCTTTAAGACTATGCGCAGCTAACACAACTCGTTCTGCAGCGTGGAGGCGCGTGTGTGCCCGCAGCGGTTTTCGAGTCGTGTCTGGTGCTGATCCCGGTTGGTTCGTTTCTTTTTCCTCCTCTGTTTCTTGCTCTGTTCTGTGAGTTTGATGGTTGCTTCGTCGTTTTTGGGGGCCCTGGTCTGCCCTTGCTTTGCCCCGGAGGGGTGCCCTTGGGTTTCGGTGGCTGGTGCGGTTGCCTCTGGTTTCTGCTTGCTCGCTTGCAGGTTGTGTGCTGGTGTGGTGCTGTGCCTTTCCCCTTCCTTCTCCTTTGTAACCATTCTCTCAGGAAAAAACACAACCGAGGCGGCACCCGCCACCGCCGCCGCTCCACAGGCCGTTTGGCGCTGCAAGTGCAGGTTTGGGGGCAAGGGGAGGGTGCAGCTTTGGAGGGAGGGGCCATGTGCAGGCTTGTGCAGGTGCAGGTTTGGGGGAGGAGCAGGTTTTGGGGGCAGGTGCAGGTTGGCTCTTGCCCCCTGGACCCACCGGTAGCTGCTGTCGGCACAGGACAAGGCAGCTGGCGAGTGGCGACAAAGTGCGATTGCGCGGACGGCAGTCCATTTGGAGCTGATGGAGCCTGAAGGCTTGCTTGATGCTGGCGCCTGGCGGTGAGGTGAGTGACAAATTGGGGCAAGGTGCCATGCCTGGCGCCATGGGCAAGCGAAGTCTGACGAGGTCAGCCTGCACGGCCAGCTAGCGGTCGGTGCATGTATGCCAGGGGAGGTGCATGCATTGGGTAGCTCTTCATCAGGGCGTATGAGGTGTTGCGGTGTGTGGCGCTGATGGGCCGGCCCTAGGGCGCATGATGCCGTGATTGTTGCTGCCGAGGCTGGGGAAACGGTCAGGAAGGGGGCCAGGGGGTACGATTGGGTGACCCTTCCCCTCCTCTCCCCTGCCCTTCCCCTCCCCTCCCGAGCCTTGCCCTCTCCCGCCCTGTGGGAGGGGTTCACCGCGCGACCACGCTGTGTCCGAGGAGCCTCCCGTGGAGCTTCCCCTGCTGTGTGCTGCCGGCAGCTGATTCCCAGTGGCACCCGGCGTCGGGCTTGGCCCTGACTACCCCCGGCCTCGTGCCGTGGCCCTGACACGAGCTGCATTGTAGTCGGTAAGCTAAACGTGGACAATCATTGTGGAACTTCAGGGTGCATTCAAGCCCCTAGTCTGTTGTGGCTTTGTGCGCCGTGCCAAGCCCCAGCCCCAGAGCCGGCGACGGGGCTCGGCGCAGTACGGGTCACTCATAATGGTCACCCCGGTCACAGGTCCGCGGACCCATCAAAGCTCAGACGTGTTCACAAACTCCAATAGCCTGGGCGGCACTCGTATACACTCCCTGTCCCACAACCTTTCTCACACCCCAGTTCGTCCGCGAGGAAATAAGTCAGAATGGCTGTCTGCTCTTGGCCCCGTGAGCCACGGATGGCCTACCGTGTGTTTCCTTAGCGTAACGCACATACAGCGTTGATACTAGTTATAGAAGAAGAGGACAGACGATGGTGGAGGCAGGCGCGCCAGCAAATGCGCATGCGCACGCTTCGACTGAGGATTTGGCTAATGGCCTCTTCCAGAACGACAAATTGGGGATTGGAACCGTTGTGCGGGACTTGGTGGCGCGCACCAAGCAAACTCAGCAGACTGGAAATGCACCGAACGGAAATGGCAACACGCCCGGAGCCCAGAACGACCTGTTCGTCATCGGTGGGGCGGAATCAACGTTTGCAACGCAAGCTGGGCTCACCAGGGTGGTGGTCGACCCCAGCCCGGACGCGAAACCCAGCGCCGAGCACCCAGAGGAAAACGTGAAGCTGGACATCAAAGAGGAGCCCCAGAAGCCCAAGGCCCCTCCTCCGCGGCTTTCTGTGGGCGGTGCGGCTCAAGCGGCCAGCGCCAGGAAACAGGGGGGCGGGTGCCGCAGCTGCTGGGCGAGCCTTGTTGATACGCTCACGGTGAGTTGACTGCAATTATATCGCCAAAGAAATACGGAAAAGCTGGTGGCAAAATGGCCGACAGCTCTGGGAGCCGGGAACCCCAAGGGTTTTCGCGTCGCTGCCCGTGTGCAACCCTGTCGCCCGTCCGTCCTGCTGTGACACATCCCCATCTTTCTGCCCGCAGGAGCTCTGGTACGTCCCGGGGGGTGTTGCAAACGCTGCCGCTTGTGTTGATGCTGGCGTTGGCGTGGTGTCCCAATCGGCGCCGTGTTGTGAGCGCTCCTCGAGCCCGTGCCGTCTGTGCCCGTGATGCTCGCCGGCATGTCGCACCACGCACCCATACGCCTGCCCGCCACGCCCCAACCTCTCAGGGAAATCATCAAGCTGTACCCCAGCACTATCATTGTGCCGCTAATCGTGTTCGGCATCATTTGCGGTAGGTGGGGACCCTGGCAGGAACCAGTCAGTGCCCGTTGGGGCCTGACGGTATGAGACGCAGCACCATTCGCTTGGGCTTGACGTGCTGTAACGATGTGTGCAGGCCTGGGCATCTGGGGCGTTATGGCGGGTGCGGACTCCTACGTGCAGCAGCAAAAGGACGACGTGCGCAGCCGCGCGGTGGACGCGGCAACGGGCTTCCAGGTGCGTGCAGAAGCACGCGGCTGCGTGCGGGGTGCTTGTTTCCTGACCAGACTCCAACATGAAGTTTAGGCGGGCCTCTCGCCGTCCGCAAAGCATAACAATTTGTTGGCGGGCCGTGTGCGCGGGTGCGTGGGTGCGTGGCCTCCCATAACCCGCCTCGCGTGTCTTCATTTTCCTGCACGCAGATCCAGCTGCAGCAGTCTTTCACGCCCGGCGTCACCATGCAAATGCTGGTGAAGCAGCGACCAGACTGGGACTACTGGGTGCAGAACTTCAACTCGACAGCGCAGGAGCTCATGTCGCGCGTGCCGAAAGGCGCGCTGTGGAACCTGCAGCTGCAGCCCTTCGCACAGGTCATGATGATCAGCCCGCTGCGGCCGGAGGATGTGTCGCAAGTCAGTCCGCCGCGCGACCTGATTGGAGGTGAGGCGGGGTGTAGGCGAGCGCATGCGCACCAGCATGGTGGTAGTCTGGGTGAGCTGTTGAAAACAAGACTAAGGCGGCCCATCCCCGCCCTGAGTATGCAAGATATTATTAGAAGAAAATTGTGAAAGTTGCTTCCTGCCTGTGCTAACTTGGTACCGCCTCCACAGACCCCACGCGTCGTGACGGCATCCTGAACATCATCCGAACACGCGAGCCGGGCGTGAACGGGCCCTTCTACCTGGTCCAGGGCTTTACGGGCGCTTTTGTGCGATACCCCATCTACGTGCCAAACGTCAGCGAGAATGAGACGTTCGGGTTCCGCTACCGGGAGAATGCCACCGCAATCCCTTATGCGGAGCTCCCCGCCAGCGTGCGCAGCTGTACCATCTGCTACAACGCCACCACGCGCGAGAAGTGGTGGGTGCGCAATGTGCGCCTGCTCTCTGTAGGCGCCTTCCTGCACGCTGTTCTGCAGGCCAGGCCCTGCTGTGCTGTGTTCTCCTGTGGTGATGTAGGGGCCTCTTATGCATTCCGCTGTTGACGTTGTGACGCGCAGGTGGGGCTTGCTGACGGTGCTGGTGAACTACGACGAGGTCACCAACGGCCAGGACGCATACCTGGCGACATTACGGAAAATGGTGGGTGTCGCGGGTTACCGGCGTATTGTAATTTGCAGCAATATCGCTCGTGTGCGCATACTCGGAAGCTGGCTCTCTGACACGTCTTAATCGCTACCCACGCTTGGGGCCCGTGCAGAACTACCACTACGCGCTGGTGCGGCCCATCAACGCCACGGCGGAGCAGGTGATTGCGCAGGTGGGGCCCTCCTCCCTTCGCGACAAGGTCGCTGTGACCGTGGAGGTCAAGGTGCTCAACGCCGTGTGGTACCTACGGGTGAGTGCATAAGCGGAGAGCCTTTCAGGATGGCAGGCAATGCATGGGTGTACGGGGCCAATGTCACTACCCGAGACCTGCAGACCGACTGCTGGTGTAGTATGCTCTGATGGCCTGTGTGCCTTGGTTCACTACAGGTGGCCCCGGCAAGCGGCTTTGAGCCATCGTGGCGGGACCCGCTCATTGCGGCGGTGGTGATTATCTCGTTCATCATTGCATCGCTGCTGTTTGTGACTATGGCCTCTTTCAAGCGGCAGCGGCTGCTGCTGCAGGAGACGGTGGTAAGCACAGCACTTGCGATTTGGATGCACGCCGAGCGATAATGCGGCGACCGTTTACTGCAGCACCGTTCCATATGCATCTGGTTACACCCACGCGACGTTATAGGCTGGCCGCACCGCATGATACAAGAGGCGCCATGGTCGCTCCCTCCTGTACCGCCTGTGCGCAGGCTGCGAATTTGAATCTGGCGGAGACGACCAAGCGGCTGGAGGAGGAGAAGGAGCGCATGGACGTGCTGCTGGTGCGGCAGTACGACCTGCTGCGGTGCCTGGACGCAAACCGCTCAAAGCGGGGCGGCGGCTTCGATGGCAGCAGCGACGACGCCATGTCCGTGTCCAAGCGTGCCATGATGAGTAAGTGAGGATTGATGCGGCGGTTGCGTGTCGGGCGCCTGTGTGTCTTGCGGCAAGAGGGGTGGAGCATAGGGTGTGCGCCCATGCGTTTCTCTGCTTCGCACGTCGCTGGTTACCCATGCAAGCTCCGTCTGCGACCGCGCAGCCCGCATCGAGGACGCGCGGCGCTCGCTGAACGTGGCCAAGTCGTCCATCGAGGACCCCATCCAGGTCTTTGAGATCCTGGGCGCTGGAGCGGTAAGTTGGCAAGGCCAGGGCTGGTCGGCATGGGAGCAGTCAGTCTGGTGGGTTGACGTGGCTTTTAATGGGCGATGCGGCTGCGTACGTGAGCCTCTCACCATACACGTGCACCCGCCCGCAGTTCGGCAAGGTGCAGCGCGGCCTGTGGCGCGGCACGGTGGTGGCGGTGAAGACCATGATCCTGCCGGCCAACATGACGGGGCAGGAGAAGCGCGAGAAGATGGCGGTGATGGAGGCGGCCATCAGCAGCAGCCTGGTGCACCCCAACATCGGTGAGCCGCGTGTCCTGTACCACGCCCAGGCGTAGCGTTGCCCGACGGGCCGCCCTTGAGCTCTCAGCTGCTTACCCTTTTCTTTGTCGTGTGCTTCACCGCCGCCCGCAGTGACCACCTACACCTACTTCATCCGTCCGTATCACGAGCCCACCCACGACGGTGTGCAGAACATGTTGGCTGGACCCAGGTGCGCCAGCCTCGCGAGGGCTCGTAAGTAACGGGCATGTTGGTTGCGTTACGGCTTAATTGTCATGTGTCCATGTATCCCGCTTGTGGCCGTGATTCCCTATGCCCGTGTGGCCTTCTTTCATACGCAGCTCGACCAACCCCACGAACCCAAGCCGCCCGGCATCAGACCCGCAGTCCACCATGGCGGACAGTGTGGTTTCGGATAGCACGATTCACAGCTATGAGGTGGGTGCTAAGCTTTGATTGCGTCATTGCGACTCGGTTTCCTGCCGCAGGCGTAAGGTGTGCCGGCCATGGCACAGCAATGATTTACGTGTGTCCTGCATCCGCATGGCGCCCTTGGTACCCATCCCATTTCACAGGTGCGGCTGGTGTTGGAGTTTTGCGACAAGGGCTCACTGAAGGACGCCCTGGATCAGCATGCATTCATGCAGGGTAAGTCGGGCCACCGGGCGCAGCGAAGTCCTTGCAGCACAATAAACAGCGGCGTCGCGACGCAACACCTGGGCTTTTAAGGCGCTGACCTCCGGCGCGCAACTTGTTATACTTTATCCCCCGATCGCAGGCGGGTCGCTGAACCTGGCGGCGATGCTGGAGACGGCCGCGGACGTGGCCAAAGCCATGGTGCACATGCACGCGGCCAACGTGCTGCACAGCGACCTCAAGGCCCGTAACATCATGCTCAAGAGCAGCGGCACCGAGGGCCGCGGCATCGTGGCCAAGGTGGCCGACTTCGGCCTGTCCACGCGCATGGAGCACCAGGAGACGCACCTGAGCAGCTGCTTCCAGGGCACGCTGACGCACATGGCTCCGGAGGTGATGCTGGAGGGGCGCATCAGCAAGGCCGCGGACGTGTACTCGGTGAGCAGGGCGGGGACACGCATTGATGAGAGGGGGCCGTGGTGTCGAGCCGACGGTTATGCTGGTGTGCACATGTTTGAGGCGTGCACTGTGCGGCCCCACAGCATGTGACGGACGCTTGTTTCCACTTGCCTTTGCTGTTCGCAGTTCGGCATCCTCCTGTGGGAGCTGTTCTGTGCCGGCGACCCGTTCCAAGGCGTGCCGCGTGCGCACCTAGGTCACGCCATCACCAAAGAGGCGCGGCGGCCCAAGTTCCCGCCCTTTGCGCCTCTGCAGTTTGTGGCACTTGCAACGAAATGCTGGGACCCCGAAGCCTCTCAGCGGCCCACGTTTGAGGAGGTGCTGTCGGAGCTGGTTCGCATGCGCGAGGAGCTGGCTGGGGACACGCCGCAGCTCACCATCATCCCACCGAAGCCTGCACAGTCTGGAGCGATGTCCATTGTCAGCGGCCAGCAGGCGATGGCGAGTGGTGGCGATAGCGGGGACAGCAGCGGCAGCGGCAAAATCGTCCTCGGCGGCGCCGGCAGTAACTCTACGTACACCAATCCGCTGGCCTTATTCGGCGCCGGCATCGTAGTGGGCGGCAGCACCACCGGCAGCACGACAGGCAGCTTTGGCAGCATGCCGGGCCAAGGCGTGGGGCACTCGGCGGTGGCGCAGCGCTCCGTCATGAAGAGCGCACTGGCGCAGCGGCATCTGCGGAAGATGGGCGTCCGCACCAACGGCAGTCCGGGGCTGGGGCTGAGCCTGGCACCCGCGATGCCGGCCCTGCAGGAGGACCACGAGCAGGAGGGCACGGGCAGTGGCAGCGACAAGGACGGCTCACCCCGAGCGGTCGCAGAGAAAGATTTGGAGGAAGCACATGGAGGTGGAGGCGGCGGGGGTGGCGCTGACGATGGAGCTGGATGCCCGACAGCAGGAGTGGCTGACGGAGGAAGTGGTGGGGACGCACGAGGAGGAGGCAGGGAGGTGAATGGGCCAGCCGGTCGGCAAGGGCCTCAGGCTCGTGCTGGGGATCAAGATGCGCTTGACGGCGTGGGGTCGCATGCGGCCGGCCCTGAGAACGCGTGAACAGCCAGGCCAACTGTGGGCATGGCGGCGGCGCTTCTGCAAGGTTAGCTCGTCAGAGCACGTCAATGATGAATGCATTTGACGGGACGAAAGACATCGAGCGTTATGCACATTAACTGTCTGAGGCACTGCACCTGCAACTACTACTGCGAATACCGCTGTACACTGGACGCCAGGGAGAGAGCTTGGTTGTGGTTGGGGGCTTGATCTCTGTCACCTTTACTCATGATGTGCATGCTTGCTGAGTTGAGCTCTCTCTAGGCGGGCGCTGGGCACAGTGTGGCTTCGGGTGCGGCGCTGGTGCAAATAATTATACTGCCGGATGCTGCATTCATGTGTGCCGACGCGAACCTCTCTGGCTGTGTGTGAAAGGCTCCAAGCGGACAGCGCCTGCGCGAAGGCAGTGCTTTGGGTTGAATGCAAATTTGCTTGTGAGTCCGGATGCTTATTGCTTGGATGTCGATGATAGTATTGGGTCAGTCCCACTAGGCCGCCGTGGCCCGTGTCAGCCAGGCGCGCTGTGCTTGCATTGGATGGTTGACGTCAATCGTGATACTCATACACGTGCCCAGGTGGCACTTAGCCTTACCGAGCGACATACCGTGATGAAGGCTTACGCATCTCAATTTGCAATCTTGGTGAACGCCCTGGCAGGTTGGTGCAGCAGAGCATGCTGTGCAGTTGGCGCCAACCATGCGAGCGAGGTGGTGACAGTTTGTACCTATCAACGCGCCTGGCTGCAGCGCCTGGCTGTCCCTGTACCGTCTGTAACATGGGATGTGCCGAACGGACATGGTGACACGCCAGGAGCCAAGGGGACCTACTTGTCGTCGTCAGGGTGAATCAACATTTGCCAGCTGGGCCCAGGTGGCGGCAGGGTTGACCCCAGCTCAGGCGCGAAACGCAGTGTAGAGCGGCAGAGGTGACTCTGTGAGTAGATGCCCACGGTAGATGCCCGTCATGTCCCCCCCCCATCATGTGTATCACCCTCACCAGCCCCGGCTCATACCGTATATCAAGTCCTTTTACGGGGGGGGGGACCTATGAGGCTATGACAACGGGAACGCACGCGCCGCTGACAACGGCGTGATAACTCCAGACCAGGGTTGCACCGTACTAGCCTCCCAGCTTATAATACGCGTACTAGTACGTAGTACGCTGCTCACTTAGTACGATACGCCATAGTTCGCTTATAATACGCTGGCGGGCAAAGGCTAGTACGCTGACATAGTACGCTGCGCCAAACCCACAAATTCCGGGTAGTTGGGATGCGCGCGTGGGATGTCGAGTCAGTTACGGGCCGTTCTCGCGCTTGCTGATACTCAGACAACATGTTATGTTTATGACGAGGCCATTGAGCGCAACAGGCAGCTAGTACCCGCGTGGATGCGTGTGCTGATGTCCAACATCCCGGATCAGCATCCCTTGGGATGCCCATGGTTGTCCCAACCTGTTTCTGGCACAGCGTACTTTACCACGTACTACCATTCAAGAACGGCGTACTAGTACGTAGTACGTACTAGCGCGTACTAGTACGTACTACGTACTGTGCAACCCTGCTCCAGACTAAGCCGAGGAAGTTGCGTGACAGCAAACCGCTAGACGATTGGGACGCGTCGACTCTTGGCTCGACTATCTTGGGTGACGGTGGGTGACGGTGGGGGCCAGGATGTGGACGGACATCAAGTTGGATGGGCCTCCGACAGCGGCGGGGGCTGGCGGGGGCTCCAGACGGGCAACAGACGAACTCCGGATTCCCACACTCAATTACCGTTAGACGGGCGGCACCGATTCTGGCCGGCGAGGCTTTCGCGAGCAGACTTCGGCACAGGACATAGCAAGCAATAAACAAACACTATTACGTTCAGCTCCACCTCACCGTTCCATGGCCGCGAGCTATTAGGCCGCGCATTCAATGGTCGCGCCTGTCCCAGATACCGCCGCTGAGACAAGTGGCAATGTAAATGGCAGCGACCCGACAACAGCAGGCCAGGGCGAGGACCAGGTGAGTGCCGCATGCTGAGTCGTCGTTCTCACGGCCTCGGCATAGCCATCGCTGCAAGCACTCGTAAAGTTGCCTTGTGCTAAGAAATGGCAGAAGCTCAATTTTGTAGTGACAGTTCTCACTGCCGCGCTGCTCGCAGGGTGAAACGCTGCTGGGCCTGCAGCAGGATTCTGGCAATCCAGCTGTAAATACAGCGCAGGATGGGGGCTTGTTTGTGCTGGGAGGAGCAACTACGGTCTGCGAGGCGCCGGACTTGGCCGATTTCGCTGGCCACGTTTCAGCTGGCCACGTTGCGCTTGACATGCGCAAGGAAGAAGCGGACCTGACGCCGCAAAGCAAGCAGCCAGCGCCGGTCCTTCCAATTGTCGGTGCAACCATGGCACCGCGCACGGACTGTCTTCTCACTGACGAATCGGACGGGAAAAGCAAGGGCAAGCTAAGGGGATGCTTCAACGGGTTCATCACCTCTTGCAAGGTGGGTCTGTCGCACCGATTACCGGTTCCCGACGTGACCCTGACTCTGAACGCCGGTTCCCGACGCCCCCGCGTCTCGGCACGGTCCACGTCCGCGCCTCGACCACCAGTGGCCCTGATCGCCGTCAGAGTCGTTGTGTAATCTCCGATGCCCCCAAAACGCCGCGCAACAGGAGCTGGTGGACATCTGCATGCTGTATCCGGCCACAATCATTGTACCGCTTATGGTTTTCGCGCTCCTGTGCGGTGAGAAGCACTTCACTGCCGCAATCTTTAACTGAGTTGAATTCGGCTGCAGGACGTAAGCTCTTATCTGACGGCATTGCGATGCGCGTGGGCCCTGAACAACCGCGCAGGCCTGGGCATCTGGGGCGTTATGGCGGGTGCGGACTCCTACGTGCGGCAGCAAAAGGACGACGTGCGCAGCCGCGCGGTGGACGCCGTCACGGGCTTCCAGGTGTGGCACAGCACCGCACTGCACACACTTGGCTTGCGCCTGAGGCAGGGGTCGGGCTGTCGGGCGTGCCTGTGCCGTGGCTGTGAGGCCGGGGCCTGCAGCAAACGTCTGCGGCTGGGGGTGGTTTAACATACCGTAGGAATGTTCGGCTCATGCACTCATAGGCACTGCCGCACTAGCCCAAGTTCACCCGCTTCACATGTCGGCCGCTAAACCTGCCTGCCTCGCCGTACTCATTTGCCGCGCGCAGATCCAGCTGCAGCAGTCCTTCACCCCAGGCCTGACGTTCCAGCTGCTGGTGAAGCAGCGACCGGACGTGTCGTATTGGATTGAGAACTTCAACGCGACAGCGCAGGAGCTCATGTCGCGCGTGCCTAACGGCTCGCTGTGGAACCTGCAGCTGCAGCCGTTCGCGCAGGTCATGATGATCAACCCATTCCGGCAGGCCACGGACGCGTCCCAGGTCAATCCACCTCGCGACCTGCTCGGCGGTGAGTGGTCTGCTTGTCTCATCCGTACATACGCCACTGCAGGTGCTGCTGCAGCAGCCAACCGTTACCACCGCACGTTGCCACCGCCGCTGAAATTACTTGGACGCTGGTATGCCCCGTGCTGCGCCAGATCCCACTCGGCGCAACGACATCATGAAGATCATCACGACCCGCGAGCCGCAGGTGGTGGGGCCGGTGCTCCTATCCAACAACGTGTCGTGGGGCACGTTCGTGCGCTACCCCATCTTCATCCGCGGTGTGGACTGGTGCGTGCACGCATGCATGCTTAATGCGGGAAGGCGCGAGTAATGATAGTAACTTGGGGTTGCATTCATGCCGCCACGTAGCTTGGCAAGCGCTCAGGCACCGCAGGTACTGCAGCGCGGTGCCTGCTGCGTCGAGCCGTGGCGAGTCCCGCTAACACACAGATGTTTTGGGTGTGGCTGCTCCCCGCAGGAATGAGACTTTCGGCTTCCGCTACATCCACCCGAACTGGAACGGCACGCGGGAACCTCTGCCATACAGTTTGCTGCCCAATAGCGTGCGCAACTGCACGGAGCGCGGCCCCTGCTACAACACCACCACGCGCGAGAAATGGTGGGCATCGGGAATCTGTTGCGCTGGCATGTCTTGCCATTTCTCTGACAACTTGCGGCGCTGCAAAATCATGGGAGCCATATGCGTGCCACCTCAGGACAAGCTCTGTGCGCCTGGCGGGTGCTGTGTCATCGAACAATTTCCGATAGCTGCGTTGGGCGCTGCACTGCGATAGCTACCGATTGCTGTAAGGCTGACCGCGCCTGCTGGCGCCCGGCTGCAGGTGGGGCGTCATGACGGTGCTCATCGACTACAACGCAGTCACCGGCGGCCAGGACGCTTACCTGGCGAACTTGCGCAAGCTGGTGCGTTTGCTGGGATGGGCGCTCGTTGCCGGTAGTACAGCTTGCAGCGTGCGCTGGGCCGGCGCTTGTGCAGTGGGCACACGGCTGGGAGTGGGCATGAGGGCCCATTGCAGCAACTCGCGAGGTTGGCAGCCCGCATGGCGAGCGAGGCGCAAGCTTGCGTAGTTACTGAGTGAGAGCGAAGCCCGCTCAGTGGAGGAGATGGGGCCGACTGATTTAGACCTTGCCTAATTCCTGACTGGGCTGACTGATTCCGGCCGTACGGGATACGAGTCTAACTTTGCTGGCCTCCATTTGGTCGCACGTAGGGCTACTACTACGCGCTCGTTCGGCCGCTCAATGCCACGGCGGAGCAGGTAATTGCGCAGGTTGGGCCCAGCTCGCTCCGCGACCACGATGCGGTCACTGTGGACGTCAAGGTCTTCACCACAATGTGGCAACTGAGGGTAAGCGTTCTCACGCTGCTGGGGCCGGGCGTGGGCAGTTACGGCTTCGTGCTGCAAGGCCCCTAAATGCGATGGGCTGAGCTTGAAGCTGTTTTGATAAGGTACAGTTGGCGATAAGGTACACCTACCCGCGTGTGTTGCCAGGTGGCGCCGCAAGAGGGTTTCGAGCCGTCGTGGCGCGACCCGCTAATAGCGGCGGTGGTAATCATCGCGTTCATCATTGCATCGCTGCTTTTCGTGGCTCTGGCCTCCTTTCGACGGCAGCGGCTCCTGCTGCACGAGACGGTGGTAGGTCTCGTCTCACAGGCTGAGGCCGGGCCACGGCATATCGCTCAACGAGTCCTTGTGTTGCGGCCTTGCGAGATAACGAGTTCTCCTTGATCGAGCGATGTGTGCATAACCGTGCCATGCCGCCACTGTGTTGCAGGCTGCGAATTTGAATCTGGCGGAGACGACCAAGCGGCTGGAGGAGGAGAAGGAGCGCATGGACGTGCTGCTGGTGCGGCAGTACGACCTGCTGCGGTGCCTGGACGCAAACCGCAGCGATGGCAAGATCGACGTTGCGGACGCTGTGGGCGCCAGCAAGAAGGCTATGATGGGTACGTGAGAGGGGGTGAGGACGGAGCGTTGCGGGCCTGACTGCAGCGTGAGCTCGTGACTTCAGCAGGGTCTTGGGATTGAGCCGGATAAATGCCGGGGCGACAATCCGAACCGGGCGCACAGCAGACTAGATACTCAAGCTTGAGCAAATGCGTCGAACTCTCTCCGCTTATCGCTACTGCTGCGCAGCCCGCATCGAGGACGCGCGGCGCTCGCTGAACGTGGCCAAGTCGTCCATCGAGGACCCCATCCAGGTCTTTGAGATCCTGGGCGCTGGCGCGGTAAGTTGTCACGGCCTGGGCTGGTCGGCGTGCGAGCAGTCAGTCTGGCGACATCCGAGAACCGAGGAGCATGCAGACAGGAACATACGGGGGTTGTTGCTTATTGAATGCGGTTGCGCGCACTCGCTGACTTGCTGGTTCCGTTGCCCGTCCGTCCATGCGCACCCACCGGCAGTTCGGCAAAGTCCAGAAGGGCCTGTGGCGCGGCACGGTGGTGGCGGTGAAGACCATGATCCTGCCGGCCAACATGACGGGGCAGGAGAAGCGCGAGAAGATGGCGGTGATGGAGGCGGCCATCAGCAGCAGCCTGGTGCACCCCAACATCGGTGAGCCGCGTGTCCTGTACCACGTCCAGGCGTAGCGTTGCCCGACGGGCCGCCCTTGAGCTCTCAGCTGCTTACCTTGTTTTTCGTCGTGTGCTTCGCCGCCGTCCGCAGTGACCACCTACACCTACTTCATCCGTCCGTATCACGAGCCCACCCACGACGGTGTGCAGAACATGCTAACTCAAGGGTGAGCTAACCACTGCGCATGAGAGCACCCGCAGTGGTGTTGTGTGGCGACCCGCATCTGGGTCTTCTAGGTCCGACCTCTCCTTTTTCCTTGTCTGCTTGCAGGGAGGCCGCCGTTGAAAAGAACTCCGACTCGCACACATCTCTAGATGACAGCACCGGGGACAGCTCCACCATTCACAGCTATGAGGTGAGCCGACATCTGCTGCTATTGATAACCTACATTGCCAATCCTGTCGGCCTTGTAACTACCTTTGTGCGTTGCCTCTCCCTGCTCACTCTTCACATTGTGCCGTTTCACAGGTGCGGCTGGTGTTGGAGTTTTGCGACAAGGGCTCGCTGAAGGACGCCCTGGATCAGCATGCATTCATGCAGGGTACGTCGGGCCACCGGGCGCAGCGAAGTCCTTGCAGCACAATAAACAGCAGCGTCGCGACGCAACACTTGGGCTTTGAAGGCGCTGACGTCCGGCACTCAACTCGATCCACTGTATCCTCCAATTGCAGGCGGGTCGCTGAACCTGGCGGCGATGCTGGAGACGGCCGCGGACGTGGCCAAAGCCATGGTGCACATGCACGCGGCCAACGTGCTGCACAGCGACCTCAAGGCCCGTAACATCATGCTCAAGAGCAGCGGCACCGAGGGCCGCGGCATCGTGGCCAAGGTGGCCGACTTCGGCCTATCCACGCGCATGGAGCACCAGGAGACGCACCTGAGCAGCTGCTTCCAGGGCACGCTGACGCACATGGCTCCGGAGGTGATGCTGGAGGGGCGCATCAGCAAGGCCGCGGACGTGTACTCGGTGAGCAGGGCGGGGACACACATTGATGAGCGGGGGGCGTGGTGTTGAGCCGACGGTTAAGCTGGTGTGCGCATGTTTGAGGCGTGCACTGTGCGGCCCCACAGCATGTGACGGACGCTTGTTTCCACTTGCCTTTGCTGTTCGCAGTTCGGCATCCTCCTGTGGGAGCTGTTCTGTGCTGGCGACCCGTTCCAGGGCGTGCCGCGCGCGCACCTGGGTCACGCCATCACCAAGGAGGCGCGGCGGCCCAAGTTCCCGCCCTTTGCGCCCGCGGACTTTGTGAGGCTCGCGACGCGTTGCTGGGACCCCGACGCCTCTCAGCGGCCCACGTTTGGAGAGGTGCTGTCGGAGCTGGTTCGCATGCGCGAGGAGCTGGCTGGCGAGACACCGCAGCTGGTGGTGACCCCGCCCAAGCCCATAACAAATGAGAAGACCGCTGAGATGGGACCACGCATCACCGCTGGCGACGGTGCCGGACAGCTCGGCGTTGCCACCAGCGGCTTTCACATCGCCAGCGGTGGCGCCTCCACGTTGCTAGGCGCGGGCATTGTCCTGGGAGGCAGCTCCAACGGTAGCATGGGTGGGTCTATGGGGCTCCGGTCCGGCATCAAGAGCTCGATCGCGCAGCGGCATTTGCGCAAGCTGGGAATAAAAGTCGGGGTGATGGGGGGCTCGGGTCTGGCGCCGGCACTTCCTGCGTTGCATGAGGCGCATGAGGACCACGAGGAGGAGGGCGCGGAAGCGGATGCAGCCGCTGGCGGCGTAACAGCAGGTGCAGCAGCCCGGCAGCTGGCCGCGGCCGGTGGCGGCGGGGAGACCAATGGTATGCTGGGTCGCGCGACCTCGTAGTGGCTTTGTGTACTACGGTGCCCTCCACGGGTGCGACATGCCCCCACAGTATTAGGGCCATTCGTGGTGCGACAGTGCACCCACGTCTGTGTACGACATATTACGCATTGATCATGTGTGCACCTGTTGCACGCTGTTGCGGCCATGGGCACTGCGAGCATACGTAGCACCGGTATCCGACAATATCGTGGTAACCGGGGCCGATAAACATCACGCACTAAGTTTCATTAAGACTGCGGGCTCTAGAATGGTGCACAGAGAGCAAAAGCGACGTATGCATTTGAAGGGCGGGATAGTCTCTGGCCCAGGGAAAAGTATGTCTGGATAAGGATACCCGCATAGCGGTGTGGAATGCAGTGCAATTTGCGTGTCTGCCCAGGAGGTAGGCATTGCAAGCTGCAATTCATGGCAGCTTCTAATCAGGGTGGAAAATGGTATGGACCGGGTGGTTGGGGGGGGTGCAGGCTTGTGCAGGCGTCGTGGCGGCGGCAGGCATGGCGGCGGCAATTCAGGCGCAGATGCTGGTGAACGGTTGCCACTGTGCTATGCCGCGTGTCTACTGCTTTCTGCTTTCGATTGAACTTCAACAAACTCCGCACCTTGCGCGTCTGCTCAGGAGCTAGGCATCGCAGCTGCACCTGTTGCAAGCCGGTGCTGCATATGTTGGGACTAGGTTGGCTGCATACGTGTACGTGGGATCAGGAAGATGCAAGAGGCCGGGATCATGGCCCGCCGCAATGGTGTCCTTAGATCTGTTCGCATGCAAGCAATGGCGTAGGCCATGCGTCTCCCGCATTGCGTTCGACGGTTACGAGCGAAGGCCACCCGACAGGCGGGTGGCGGCTGCATGAAGCTGTCGGTGCTATTGTTGAATTACGAGGTTGTTGCATGCATGATTACTCTATTGTTGCTAATTTAGAGGTTTATGAGTGCCGAAGCGCTTCCCATTAGTACGGAGCCCTGGACTGAGCACTGCGGCGTGTGCTGTTCTTGGCGGCCCCGGCTCCCCCTGGCCTTCCGGCCGTCACGCGCCGTGGCTGGGGCGGCGACCAAACTCCTGCCATAGCATCTGAGGCGTTCGTCACCGCGCGCTGATGGAAGTCACGAGTCACCGATTGTCCATTGTCCATTGTCCATTATCCATGAGCTGGCTGTGGGACGTTAGCTAGTGGACATATATTGATGGATGGTGGAGGGTGGAGGGTGGAGGATGGAGGATGGATGGTGGAGGATGGATGGTGGAGGATGGATGGTGGCCATACTGCCGTAAGAAGGCGGTGAAAACCGACGTGTCTAGGACAATGGACGATGGATGATGGACGAGGAGCAGGAGGAGGAGGAGTTGGACATTCATTGTCATCGTCCATTGTCCATCGTCCATCGCCCAGCATCCTGCTATTGCAACCTAATTAGCGTAGTGCTTGCGAGTGAATGCGAATGGAAGACGCCATCTTGAGCTCCAAGCTAGCAATAAACAGCACGAAAGAAGTTAGTGTTAGCGGCAAATTGTCCATAACTATCGTACATCCTCCACTCTCAATCCTCCATCACGACACATCCGCTAGCACACCCGCTAGTAGAGGTGGCTCAAGTCCGCGGGCCCCTCGTCCCCATACTCCGCCTCGAGTTCCCCAGAACTTGTAGGAGGCGTGTGCTGTTCGCCTTCAGAACAAGTGTGCGCGACCAGCGCCGTGGGTGTCGGGTTAGGGTCCTGATTTCGAAGGGGCCAGCTGAAAGATACTTGGTGTGCATTCACTAGCAATCATTTCGGTGGCATTTCGGTTATTGGTTTGTGAGTGGCGCGAGCCCGGCAGGTGCTATCCGGCCCGAAATAGTCTGCCGCATGCGGTATGCATCCTGCGCAGGAATGTGCTTGTCGAGTCACTGGGGCATGATCACGGTACACAGCATGACAGCATACGCCATTATATGCTCGCCGTGGCAACGATGAAGGACTCCAGGAGTGTCCGGAGAAGACAATGATGTGGCATCGCTGAAGTCGGATACGGAGCCGCCTTGCCGCCTTGCGGGATACTTCGTACGAATGGCCTACCGTGGGGGCATGCTGCATTGTAAAAGCGGTAACCTGACCATAGCAGGCCGAGCAGCACCTCGCGCGAGTCGCCCCCGCAGTGCCATCGCCACGCTCGACTCTCGCTATGCTCCAACCGAAGAGCCCGGCGACCGAGGCCGAATACGTACTGCCACCCGCGTGGGGGGGGGGCGGCCATACTGGTTCCGGCCCAGGAAGGGGCTGGTAAAGGCCCCGCCATATGTCGACTTCCTCCTGCTGCGTTCCTCGGAATGGTGGCTTCCCTCGTAGCCGTGATGGTGTTTACACTGTCCCCTTCTTGTAACCTCGCATTCATATGTCGACGTGCTGCACTTGCATGGGAATGCCTAGTTCAAGAGAGTTAGTGTCGAGGGACGACGGAGGGGCCACTCAGGAGCGTCCGTGTTGCAAACTGTGTCGTGCGACCCAACGGACGGCGGGACGAGCGGCAACCCCCACCGAGCCAGCACCGCGTCGCCAGCTCAATCGTGCCACTGCCGACCGTAGTACTTTCATCGCCAGCGGCTCAACTTCAGTCATAGGAGCGTTGCCCCCGACGCACATAGAAACCGACGCACTGGGCCGCATACGTCGACGATGCGCACGCTGCTGCAGCACCAACCCGCACCTACCCGCACGCCAATCCAGCCTTGCATGCAGACGTTCTGCATCCGGTGCATCCTGCGCGTGTGACTACGTTGAGGCGTGAGAGGGTGCCACGCGCGTGTCACCTGGCACAGGTGTGACCATTACTTCTCACACACCGTTTGTGTTGTGCCAAACCCGGACGCGAACTCGAAGCCATCTAAGCAAATCGTCCGCATCTTGTGCGTATTAGCCCTGACACGAGTGCCACGACCGGTCCGGACTCAGGTCCGGACTTCGCTATGATCAATTTTCGGCAGCGCCGGGTGGGCATTCAAGCGGCATCATCTCATCAAACAGCGCATGAATTATTGAGAATGATTGTAGCTCGGCAAAGCTGGCGGTGCAGGGTGTTGCATCCGGCGGTCTGAACAACGCTGAAAAATTGTTGCAGGGCTTACCGATTACCCACTAGCAGCCCGGCCGGCGTGAAAATGTTTTGATTATTACAATCCAATTTGCGACGCGAGCACTCGTGGCCGGATGAAATAGTCGATTGCCAGATGCCAGTCAATGGTCAACGTGTCGAGTTAGCGAGGCAAGCGCACAAGCTGTATGAATTATGAAAAGGAGTTCCCGACTTATGATAATTAGTCTCAAGTATAGCTGAAATAATCGCAGCTTTTCTAGTTTGAGTGCCTCGCCCTGTGAGACGGCGTCTCTTGTCGTTTACGCAACAGAAAACTCGATATCGTGTCAGCGTGTACCGAACTACGTGGTGCTGCTGCATCCTAAAGTGGAGAACAGTGATAACACACAAACAATCGTCACGGTGCTCGAGCAAAACTCGGGGACCCACAGCTGCAGCGCCGCCCTTGTAAACCAGAGTCAAATGTCAGGGCAGACACTGCAGGCAAAAATGGAGCCCCGTTGGAGCCAGCGCTGGAGATATGGCCCCTGAATAAAGAACGACGGTCAGTCTTTGACGCAGGGAGTTTCTGCCACGCGTTTGCATACGCTTGTCGAGTGGGGTCTCGCGTCTCGTTTCCAGCGAGCCGTGTCAATTCGTCAGCCCAACTGACAATAACACGCATGTCGGGGCTGGGATTCGTGCGCTGCCAAGACGCCGCTTATTGCAGGGCAGTCAGGCTTGATTCGCCACCACTTTTATGTATTCCCACGCATACAACGGCGTTCTGTTCATGTGTGTGGCGGAACCAGGCCGCGTGCCGCGTGTCGCCAGCTGACTCGCCCCTGACGCTCCCCTGACGGAACAGATCCTGCCGGGCGCAAGCCCTTCTCGGAGCAGCGACAATGCCTGGAGGCCTGAGGAGCCTGCTGGAAAAGCTCAAGGCCAAAGCCAAACGGAAACAACCCAGCGCGCCTGCTGCATCTTCTCCTGCGGGCGTTGTCGCGGCGGATGTGGGTCAGGTTGCGGCTGCGCCTAATGTTGCGACCGCAGCAGTCGCCAGCATACAATCCCCATCCCAGCCTGCAACAGCTGCGTTACCGGGATCATCGCCTGCAGATCAAGCAGCAGCAGCCGCTTTGGGACTGCAACCAAGGACATCAGGCGAGCCGCAGCGGCCCGCGGCAGCAGCTCCGGAGCAGCTGTTGACGCCAGCCGCCATCTCCGCGGCTGGCACACTCAGGCTACGTGAGCCAGGCGGTATCGCTCACCACAGCTCGGCTGCTGATGGGACGTTTATGCAGGTAGGGTCAGGCTCTGGGCTGGCTGGTGCCGCAGCTCCCCAGGGTCCGCAAGCACCTGCGGCCCGGGCCGCCAGCGGCCACGCGTCCGGCGATGACGCCGCTGAGGACCGCGCCAGACAGCAGCGCTCTGCCCCCCGCCACAACGCAGTGCTGCAGCCACCAGTTGGCCTCAATAACTCATCCTCGACGGGCCACATGCCCAGCAGCATCAGTGCGGAGCTCACGGGCACGGAGATGGGGCTGCAGGCTCCCCCGCCTGCAGTGGGGCTCGGGCTGGCGACCGCGAACCGCAGTGCCGCGGCCCCTCTCGTGCCAGCCAGCACGGCTCATGCGGCGACAGGGGCTGAAGCGCGCGGCAGCCCCAGGGCGGCAGCGGCGAAGGGCAACTCGATCTTCAATAATGAACTGCGCCGGTCCATGCTCGCACAGTACGAGGCCTTCTACGCGGAGGAGGAGCAGGGACAGGGCAGCTCCGGACAAGCAGCAGCAAGTGGCAGCACGACTGCCGGCGCTGGGTCGGCGGCGTCAGGCTTTGCTCACGACAGCCACTCACTGCCAGCGGCGGGGCAGGGGCTGAATGACGCGCCGACACAGGCGCGGCATCATGGCCACCCGGGGCATCACGGACACGTGTCGTCACTGGCCGCACTCCACAGCGCCGCCGCGCAGCAGATGAACGCTGCTGCCACGGCTGCTGCCGCTGCCGCGTTGGCGGCGTCTAGGAGCGCCGCAGCAGCAGCGTCAGCGGCTGCAGCCCAAGCCCAAGCCGGCCCTGCCACTGGCGGACGCACTGCTGCTGCCGGCACCGGCGCGGCTGCTGTCAGTTTTGCTCGCCGAAGCGCTGGACGTGACAAGGTATTCATGTCGCCGCCGGCAGCGGGCGCCTCAGCGGCTGGTGTCGCCGCAGCCGGTCACAGGAGCGGGCAACGTCACGCCGGTGGTGCGGCAGTGGTGGATTCGCTAGAAGACATTCGAGCCATCTTTGGCGTGGCCGCTGACGACGCAGACAGCGACAGCAGCGACGGCGATGATGCCGGGATTGACGGCGGGGCGGCGGGGCGGTCTTTTGAGGCAGCGGCAGGGGCAGAGAATGAGGATGTGTATCCGTCAGGCCTCGTGCGTCACAAGTCCAGCATCGTAGTTGGACACCATCCGGCGCGTCGCTCTATCAGCAGCCTGGCTGCGCGCGGCAGTGGCGGCGCCACCGCCGGGGGCGGAGTGCTCGGCAGTGGCACGGCGACAGACCTAATGGGAGCCACCGGTGTCGGTGGCGCGGCGCACGGGGGTCATTCCCACAGCGCCGTGACGAGCGCGGCTGGCTGCCTGGATGCGCGCTCGCTGGCTGGGAGTAGTCTTGCCGGTCTGGTTTCGGGTAGCGGGACTGCCACAACACAGCAGGCAACCATGCATCGGAGGGCGCTGCGCTTGGCGGTTGCGAGCAGGTGGAGGGCGGCGCTGCAGGACGCGGGAAGGCAGGCCTCGGTGCCCTCCACGCCGCTGGCAGCGTCGCCTGCTGGCGGCGCCACCCCGACCGCGGTTCGCTCGCGCCGCGTGTCATCGTCAGGCGCCAACGACCCCTCGGCTTCGCAGCCTGGCACGCCGTCATTCGCCGGAGCTGGCTCGGCCACCGCGGCGCTCCTGAACCTGGCCGATGCGGCGGCGGCGCTGGCCGGCGCAGGACGCAGCGTGTCAGGAGCCTCGCAGCCCGTGGTGGCTGCGCTGCGTGCTGAAGCGGCGGCGTATAACAGCGGCACCAGCAGCGCAAGTGCCTATGGGCTTGGACAGCTTGCCTCCGGGCGCCTCAGCCGCGCCTCCTCTGGCCGGGCGCTGTCCATGCGCTACAGCTCCACCGCGAGTGGCGTGCCGCAGGGAGCTACCAATGGCGGCGGTGGCGCCGCCGGCGCCGCGCCGGCGGGACCATCACCGTTGAGCACTGCCGACGGTGGCACCGCCGGTGCTGCCGTGGCGGCCACGAGCTTCGCATACGGCCGCTCGCAGTCGGGCCGCACACAGGCACCTCCCGTGCACGGAAGTACTGCGCTTCGTTATCGCCCCTCCTCGGTTGCCGACCAAACCCGGATGTCGGTTCCCAGCGGCGTCACGCTTGTCGCTGCAACCGCCGGTCAAGACTTGCCAGCCAACGCGGCGGCGCTTGCAGCGACAGGTGCGGGCACGCTGATGGCTCGCACGGCGTCTCAGCGGCGGTCAGCCAGCAGCATCCCAGCAGCCGGCGGCTCTGCAGCGCCGACCGTGCCAAGCACCGGCGTGACGACGGCCACGGGTGTGCCTTTGCTGTCCATCTGCCGGATGCCCTCCTCGCGCGCGCTGACAGTAGCCGCGGGGAGCGCCAGCGGCTACACGGGGGCAGCTCTTGCAGCCGGCGCGTCCCAGTCCACTGCAATCAGCAGCAGCAGTGCAGCAGGGCTGCTGAGCTTGGCTGCATCCGGTACGTTTGCTGTGGGCGGGCTGAGTGCGGGGTCAACGCCGATGCCACCTCCGGTGCACCGCGGCAGCCAGCGCCGCCGCTCATCCACATCTGGCTCAGCACAGGGCGGCGCTCCGCAGGCGGCAGGGCCCTACGGCTTCCCACCGCTTCCTCCAATCTCCGCATCTGCGGCGATTCTAAGCGGTGGCCGCATTAGGCGCTACTCGGCACACAGCTTCGACGCCGCTGCAGTGCTTCCGACCGACGTCGCCGAGCCGCTGCCAGAAGACGCCTCGACGGCAGTGGAGATGGCTGCAACCTCCCCAAGCAGGGAGGCGCGAGAGAGCGCCATCAAGGATGAGAAGCACGTGCGGTTCGTGGGCGCAGCCGAGTCGCCGTCGCCTGCAGCAGCCTCCGGCGCGGCAGAGGGGCTGATGCTGCTGCGGGCCTCGCCGCCCAAGCCGCTGCGCCCCATCCTCACAGCCCCGGCGCGCGGGCCCCCGTCCAGTGACAGCGCAGCCATGGCTGCTGCTGCCGCCTACGTGGTGGCGGCTGATGCCGCTGTGCAGGAGCAGCGGGGCGGGGGGCTGGGCGGAAGTGACGTTGCAGCTGCAGATGCTTTCCAAAGCTGCTGCCCAAGCCCATCGCCCGCAGCCTCGCCCACGCTCGTCACCGGATCTCCGATCGACGCGAACTCGCCAGCAGCGCGATCACCCGTACAGTCAGATGCGGTGCAGCTGACTACCCGCCTGCATGACACCAGTCCGTTCGCAACGCCCCGACCGGCCCCATCAGTGACAGCGGCGGAAGATCTGTCGGCGTCGCCCACACTAGCGGGCCAAGCCATGCCGGCGGCTGCAGAGGAGTCCCCGACAGATAACGTCGAGGCGTTGCTCATCACGTCGTCCCGTGGCAATCAGCCGTCGGCCTTAGTCTCCGTGAAGCCGCGCGGCGAGGGCCTTGCCCCCGCTGTGAAGCCCCTGCTGGAGGCCGCATGCACGTTCGCTCTGGCGGCAGCTGCGGCAGCTGCGTGTCTGCAGCAGCCGTTGACTCCCAGGCGGCACGGATCCAGCCTGGCGCAACGCGCAGCCTTTGGCGGCAGCACCGCCGCAGCCGCTGGCAGCGCCGCCGCTCCAGTCCAGCCGGTGGTGGTGGCCCTGGCCGCGGTGTCGCTGCTGACCACCGCCGCCACGTGGCTGGGGCCCAAAGAAGGAGCGGCCTGGCCTGCTGCACGCCTAAGCGCCTCGGTGCGCAGGGTGGCGGGTGCGGCACTGTCCACAGTCACGCTCGCCTCAGCCCTGCTTGCGGCGGCTCCGATGCTGGGTCACGCCGCGCTCGGCTGGTTGCCAGCGGCCGCAACCGTAGCGGTCACGCTGCTGAGCTTGATGGCTGTAGCGGCGCTCGGCGGCGCGATGCTCGTGGCAATCCGCACGTCATCGGGTGCCACTCTCGATGTTGCGGACCAGGGAGTGCCTGTCCCGGAGCCGCCGGCTGCACCAGCAGTGTACGTCAGCAGCAAGCCCACCGGCCGTGCCTCCGCCAGGCGCTTGGCTCGGCTTTCACCGGATCTAGGGGGCCAACAGGAGCAGCTGCAGGCAAGAGGCATGGGCGTAGCGGCAAGCGCGTACGCGGCGCCTCCAACACCTACAGCAGCCTTGCAATGGCTGGCACGGCAGCAGGCGGTGCTGTCGCAGGTGCGCCATGGGGCAGTGTTGAGCCATTGCAGGGGCTGGGTTCGCACGCCGGGCCAGCGTTCTCTGCACGCAAGCATGTGGCGTGCCGCTGTGTGACGCTGTATGTTGCTCGCCGTAATGAAACAGGTCAAGCTGCGCATGCTGGCCGCGCCGGATGTCGCGGGGGTGGTCCGGATGCTGTCGTGCCATATCGCTGAGCTGGTGGGTGGCTTCCACTTTGCAACTTCATGCGGTCATACATCGCTTTCGTTTTAGGGCCCCACGGCTTTCGTTTTAGGGCCCCACGCAGTCGCGCGGCCAACAAGCTTGTGCTGTGCCATGCCAACACGCTTCTCTTGTGCCGCTTCTTCGCTGCCGTGCGCCCACAGTACGACGGTTATGGTGCCTACCTGCTGATGGCGCTGCCTGGCGAAACGGCAGAGGCGCTCGATCACGACCCCTCAGACCCCGCCGCCGCCGCGGCGGCCGCGGCGGCGGCCGAGCCGTCGCCGCCGCTGGCTGTGCTGGTGCCGCTGGTGCACTGCGCCGCGCTACGGCCGTGGCTGCTGCCGCCGACCGCCATGGCGCGACGGCGCGCCACTGGCCCCGGCAGCGATGCCGGCGCGGATGGCGTGCATGGCGAGTCGCAGGACGGCTACGAGCTTGACGATGAGCAGGACGCAGGCGAGCAGGACGCTGGAGGGCTACTGGACTTGGAGCAGCTGCCCACAATGTTGGCCTGCATGGACGAGCGCGCGGCGGCGCTGTTCATCGAGATCGACCACTGCTCGCCCTGGTCCACCCAATCCCAAGGCCCGCCCGCTTGGGCACGCGGCGGCCTGACTGGGGGCGGCGGCGACGGTGCTGGTGGCACGGCTGCGGCTGCGGCTAGCGGTGCCGCGGGCGGCTTGGGAGGCGGCGGGGCGGAGTCAGGCGAGCTTGACGTGCTGGCGGCGGCGCGGCGGCAACTGCAGCTACAGCACGAGGACCAGGACGCGGACACGCCCCGGGCGGCGCTGCCCATTGGCGTTGCGCTGCCAAGTGACGGCACGGCAGCCGGCGCATCGTACTTTGCGCCGGCTCCGACCGTCTTGCTGCCGCCACTCGCTGTGGGCAGCGAGGTGACAGCTGGCGACCTAAGCACCAACAGCCACGCCCTGACGCTAGATCCCGTCCCGGAGGACCTTGCGGACTCGGGAGCCGATGAGCAGTTGGTCGAGGCCACGGACACGGACCGTGGCCACCAGTATAACCTCCAGCTCCGCGGCGAGGGCTCGCTGGCTGACTCTGAAATCATGCGAACCGCAGGCTCGGCAGAGGAGTTCCAGCTGCAGCTGGGGGAGGCCGAGGCGCAGTGGGCGCTCAGCAGCGTCGGGAGTGCTGGCGAGGACCCGGAAGCGGCGGGGCCGGACACCTATGCGCAGGCGGCAGATGAGGACGACCTTGGGCTGGAGGTGGCGATGCTGCCGGGCGAAGTCCAGGCCTCCGCCATCGCCGCCGCCGCGGCTGCGGCCGCCGCGGCGTTCGGGCAGCGGCAGCTGCTGCAGGAGCAGGGGCTGTTGGCCATGAGCGACGCCAGCCTGCACTACGACGACGACGAAAACAGCGGCAATGTGGGCGCCGGCAGGGCGGCGGCGTTGGGCGCGGAGGAGTGGGCGCCGCCTTACGACGTCACGCTGCTGGCGGCGCACCTGGGCGCCACCAGCCTGCTGGTGGCGCCGGTGCACTGCCTGGAACACAACTTCGGGCTGCTGGTGGTGGCGAGGCCCAGCAGCGGCGACGCAGGTGAGGCTGGGCCGAGCGCGCGTGCGAGCGAGGTGATAGGCTAGAGTGAGGGGGGCACTTGCAGCTCCAGCTTGTGTGCCGTGGTCTGGTTTCGTGGCGGGAAGGGCGTCAGGGTAGTCCGCTGCGTCTGTGTCGCTGCCGACGCCCTCACGATTTGGCGGTGCTCCTCCGGCAGGCGGCGGGGGCGCGTGGTCGCCTGAGCGCGAGGCGCAAGAGCTTGACGAGCGGCTGCTGGAGCTGAGCTGCTGCCTGGCCGACGAGCTAGCGGCCGCGCTGTACCTGAAGCACATGCAGGTGCGCGGTTTATGAAAATGTTCTGCACCGCCGATACCTCCGCCCAATACCTGTAACTCATGCCCTTGCCAATTGTGGTGCGCGTATAAAGCCCCATGCCCTGAACCACACCGCAACAGGCTGAGCTGGCCGTGTCGGAGATGCTGATGGCAGACGTCATGCCGCATGACGCGCTGCAGCTGCTCAAGCGCCGCTTCCAACGCACCCTGCACGCCTCCGCATCCTTCACCGCCAACGGGGCAGGCGGCGGCGCGAACGTGGCCGGCAGCCTGGCGGCTGGCGCGGCTGCGGCTGCTGGCACCCCCGGCGGCGGCTCCAGCGCGAGCGGCGCGCCGGGTGGTGTGGGAGCACTGCCGCCGGTACTTGCCCGACTGGGCTCCTACGGACCGCTGGTGCGCACTGCGAGTGGTCAGCCGCCGCCCCACGCGGTGTTTGCGGCCGCCGCCGCCGCCACCGGCAGCACGGGCCACGGCACAGAGTCGTATGACGGCTCTTGCCCAGAGCCGGCCACGGGCGCTGCCGCCGCCGGGACAGGCGCAGCTGCCGCCCCCGGCACTGATTCAGCGAGCCTGCGGCACCACCACCAGCACTCGCAGATGCAGCCGCGGCAGCAGGCCTCGCCCTCGGCCTCGCAGCACCTGCGCAGCAGCCCCAGCACGCCCTCGCTGCCTATCCACGCCATCCCCTCCACCTCCTCCCTGGGAGGCGGCCCGTCCTTCATCGCCTCCCAGCTGTCCTCCTCCTACCTGGGCGCCACGCTGCCGGGCGGCGCCTCGTTCTCCCAGTTCTCCAGCTTCGCGCCGTCCATTGCCGGCTCTGCAGCCGTAAACATCGCCGGGCAGCGCACCAGCAAGCCCTCCTTTACACAGGTGGCGGGTATGGGCCACAGCCACGGCCATGGCCACAACCCGGGTGGCGGCAGCGGCGCGCCGACGGCGCCGACCGCGTCATCACGCAGCCGCTACTCGGTGCCAGGTGCGACCCCCGGAGGGCCCCAGGCGCTCTGGTCGCCGCCGCCGCCGGGCGTGCACTCCCGCACCGTGCCGCCGTCGCCTGCAGGCCCGGCGTTTGCGGCACCGCACGGTCCGCAGGCCGGCGCAGCCAGCGCCCACACGCCCGGCTCGGTCTCACCTGTCCTGGAGGCAAACATCATGTCGCCCCAGGGCGCGCCCATGCCGACGTCGGCTTTTCACGCTGGCGAGGGCCCTTCAGGGGCATGGCCCACGGGCGCGCGCGGTCCCATGCTCCGCCATGGCGGCACGTCGGCACGCAGCATGCGGTCTCCGGGCCACCGGCCGCCGCCCGCGCCCTCGGCCTTCCTCAGCCTTGACGGCACCGCCCCGCCCGCGCCGGGCGACCCCGGCACTGACGGCGCTACGGGCACGGAGGCCTCCGCGACGTCGACCATGGAGGTGGAGGCGGCGCTGCGCCAGCAGGCCGGCTCGCTAGGCGGTGCTGGCGGCAGCAGCCGGGCGCTCCTGCACGCTTACTCGTCGCCCCTGCACGCCGGAGGCGTGGGTGGGCTGGGGACCGGCGCGGCCTCGGCTAGTCGGTCCAGTCGGTCCGGCTGGCAGCTGCGCAGTCGTGAGATCTGCGCGGTGGTGGAGGAGGGCGAGGGAAAGGAGGCCACCGAAGCAGGCGAGGAGGGCCCGGCCGCGGAGAAGCAGACGCCGCAGCTGGAGCAGCCGGGCAGTGCGCCGGACCGCAGCGCGCCGCAGCGACTGGCCAACTATCCTGCCACGGCTGCGCGTGTGGCCGCGGCAGCGCCGGGAGGCACGGCTGTGGGCACCAGCGCCTTCGCCCGCTGCAGCAGCCCCGCCGCTGCCGACGTGTCAGGTAGCAGCCTGATGCACAGCAGCGGAGAGGTGGCCCGGCTGTTCGGCGCGCGGGGTGCCAAGCGCCTGGTGGCTGGACCCCTCGACTCAAACAGCGGCAGCCGCAGGCCGCTGAGCGGCACGACGACGGCGGCCGCGGCAGCCGGCATGCACCTCACCGGCGGTGGCAGCTCTGTCGACGCCACCGGCAGCGCCCGCGTCTCCAACACAGGCACGGCGGTTGAGCAGCTGACTCTGCTGGCGTCCGCCTCACGCGGCGTCCGTGCAGAGGCCGAGGAGGCAGCCGCAGCTGCCGCCGGCGCGGAAGCGGCGGAAGCGGAAGCGCGCGAGGGCGCCCTGGAGGGGCACGCGGACTGGGCGGCGCAGGCGGCGGCGGTGCTGCGCGGCAATGACGAGTGCAGCGACGAGGCGCTGGTCAGTGCCGAGGACTTGGGCTCAGGACGCACCAGTCTTGCAGTGCGGACCACGCCCATCGGTGCGCCGGGCGCTAGCGTGCTGCGCGTGCATGCAGACGCGGCAGCCGCCATCCGGGCCGCCGAGTCATACGGGACAGGCGCAAACTCGCCCAGCTGTCCGAACAGCCGCGCCACGCCTCGCTCTGCCGCAGCCGCAGCTACTGCTGCTGCAGCCGCCTCCATGGTTGCTGCTGCAGCAGCCCAGGCCGCAGCGGCCAATGTCCACGGTCTGTCCCAGCTTCGGATTGTGTCCGGCGGGCCCCCCAGCGGCGGCAGGCAGGTGGTGCACACGCCATCCGCCCGCGCGAACTCCACCAGCGCCGGGCTGACCGCTTCCGCTGCGCCGATGCACGGGCTGCAAGGCGAGGTAGTGACACCGGTGCACGGCTCCGCAGCCAGCCTCGGCCTCGGCGCCATGCCCATCGTCGCCACGTCCAGCCGCCGCATGAGCGCCATCTACCTGCCGCATGCCTCTTCCGTCGGCGGCCCCGGCCCTATCACCGCGGCTGTAGCGGCGCTGGCGGCAACAGCCGGGGAGCGCGGTTTCCAGAGCGGCAGCAGCAGGGAGGGCACGCCGCAGCCCTCCAGCTCCCGCCGCCAGGCGCGGCGTTCCATCCACCTGCCCGCCGGCATCGGCAGCCACAGCTACAGCGGCGTCGGCAACACGCCCCTGGCCGCCATTGCCGCCACCGGCTCGCTGTATCGTGAGAACAGCGGTCTGCTGCACTCCCTGGCCGCCATGGGCTCGGCCGCGCCGCCGCCCACGGCGCCGACCAGCTCCCACTCCTTCGCAGGGCTAGTGTCGCCGCCTCCCACCCAGCTCGACCGGCGCACGTCGGCCACCACTCGCTGGCAGCAACTCGCGAGCGCCGCCGCCGCCTCTGCAGGCGTTGGCGGCGCGCACCACACGCACCAGCCAAGCATGCTCCGTCGCAGCGCCACAGAGGCCGTGCGCAGCATGGCTCAGTCTGGCGGCAGCTTCGGTGGTGGCGGGGCCGTGGC
The DNA here is from genome assembly GCA_016834605.1 of Chlamydomonas incerta. Taxonomy (NCBI): domain Eukaryota; kingdom Viridiplantae; phylum Chlorophyta; class Chlorophyceae; order Chlamydomonadales; family Chlamydomonadaceae; genus Chlamydomonas; species Chlamydomonas incerta. Next base: position 2,711,151 of record JAEHOC010000003.1, on the reverse strand, counting down.
GGGCAGCAGCGGGACGCTGCTGCCTGTCGGCGCCGCGTCCTCTGCGGCAGTGGCTGCGCCCGTCGGAGGCTTCGACTCGCCGCGTGGCAGCGCCGCAGGCCAGGCGGCGCAGGCGGGCCAGAGCGCAGCCGGCGCCGCTGGAGCTGGCGCCGGCCCAGGGCCGGGGTCATTTGCGATGGGCGGCAGCGCGAGCGGCATGGCCGGCGGTGCCGCTGCTGCCGGTGCCGCCGACAAGTTTGAAGTGCCATACAAGCAATGGCACTCGGCGGTGTCAGTGCTGTTCGCCGACATAGGTGAGCTGCTGACTGAGCCGTTGAAGGGACTCTGTTCATGGACACGGCACGGCATGGGTGCGGGGCGATGCGCAGCACGCTGGGTGTGCTCGGCACCGCGTGAGTTGTCAACACAGCCTGAGGGCCTGGCACGCAGCGCCCCCTTTCCGTCCTTGCCTCCTCCGCTCCCACCCAACGACACCCCACCCGTTTCATTTCTACGATCCTCGTCTTTCCAACCACCCCCACGCACGCTTCTATATACAGTTGGCTACACCACGCTGGCTCGGAGTCTGGACCCAGAGCAGGTCATGGCCATGCTGCACCACCTGTTCAGCCGCTATGACGAGATGCTGGGATCCCTGGCTGTGTACAAGGTGGAGACCATCGGTGACGCATGTGAGTGTGCGTGGGAGAGGCCAGGGAGTTGGAGTCAGTGGTGGGAGTGGCAGGTGCGGGGGGGGGGGGGGAAAGGCTGCATTTGCTTCCGTGCGGTTGTGGCAGCGGTGTCGGTAGGCAACAAGGTACTCGCCATGGGGGCTTACAGCCCCCGTGGGCCCCGGCACAAGCAATGGTGCACTCGACACCCACTGCCGTAAACTATATGCTCGCCGCTGCTTGCAGACATGGCGGCGACGGGGCTGCTGCAAGAGACGCCCAGCCACGCATCTGACATGGTGGCGTTTGGTGTGGGCATGATCCGCGCCGCGGCCTGCGTGCGGGACCCAACCACTGGACAGCCGCTGCGCATCCGTGTCGGCATCAACAGCGGCCCCGTGTGCTCCGGCATCGTGGGGTCCTGCCGCGCCCGCTACTGCCTTTTTGGTGAGGCCCCGGCCGCGGGCGTGCTGCGCTTGCAGGATTGTGGGGCACGTGGCGCTCAGGCGCTGTGGGGTGCATGGCTGCAAGGCGGTGATACCGAGCTGACGCTTTTCTGCGTGTGCATGTGCGCCCTGTGTCGCCGCCAGGTGACACCGTCAACACCGCCAGCCGGGTGAGTCCTTGCAGAGTCGCATGTCTTGGAGCTCGGCGCACGCGTGCTGTGGTGTCGGTACTAACTGTTATGTTCCACTGTGGACCCTGGAATTGCAGATGGAGTCCACGGGCGTTCCCGGCACTATTCAGGTGGGTGCGACTGATCAATTCTCATCACATCCTGGTCTGGCACATCTTGCACAGCTCGATTTCAGGCACCTACCAGCGGGTATCTCTTAACAGTCCGTGCTTCATTCCTCGACGTTACTCCTCCACAGATCACGGAGGACACGTACATGGCCCTGACTGAGGCGGACCGCGTGCACTGGAGCAGTCGCGGGGAGGTGGAGGTCAAGGGCAAAGGCGAGTCCGCCGGAATCACATTTGGGTAGTTGTGTGCTTGAACAAAGCGGAGTGCCGGTTGCACAGCCCATGCGTAGAAAGGCAACCGCGCTGTGGCTCACCCTTGGCTGCTTGGCCCGCGCTGATTGGGTCACCTGCAGGGCTGATGAAGACATACATCCTCAACATAGAAGAGCTGGAGGCGGCGGCAGCGGCGGAGGCTGCTGGGCTGCAGGATGACGCGGCGGCGGCGTCATATCAGGGCCAGCACTCGGAGGATGTGGCGCCGGCGCGGCCCTCAGAGTCTGGCGCAGCCGGATCGGCAGCCCACCCCATGTCGCCTTGATTGGACCTTGTGGAGCCCCTTCCAACCACCCGCCGCGCATTGGTATGGCAGGCTCCCGTTTACACATGGATTTCATGGCGGATACGCAAATGAGGAACCGGGGAGACTGCCAACCATAGAAAAAAGAACTCAAAACGTGGCGAGCTCTCAGCATGAAAGCATCATGTGTCGTATGCCAAAAGCAGAACTGCTTGCTGGGATTACATGGACAGCTGCTGGTGAAGAAAGGCCGCTGGAATGCGGGCGTCTGCTCTTTATGTTTTGGCATGGCGGAGACTGGGGGTCGTACCGTGGGGTTGTATCCTCATGGAACGGGCAGGACGCCTGTGATCCGTGATCATGTTGGGACGCATGGCGCCGGAGGGCCTCAATAGACGTGGTAGGTCGCTCGGTTGTGTGCTCGGGTATTTCTTTGCATTACCGTATGGTACATGAAAGGGCGTCGCCCAACACGAGGAGTGCGTTCCCCGGCCCCAACAATGCCTCACAACGTTACCGCACGCGCAGATCGTGCACGGTTTCGCGGCCGCGCATTGCTGATGCGAATTCCGTAGACCTCATGGACGTATAAGGATGGAAAAGAGAGGTACTTACACAGGACTCAATGCCGGCGTGAGCTACGCATTGAGTCGCCGCGACTAGAGCATAACGGGTGCTGTACATACGGTGTCTTTTTGTCGATGTGCAGGAGAGCGGTACATAAGCGCGCGCGGACGGTGTACATTTGGTGGGCGGAGGCCGTTAAGGAACTAATGTCACCGGCGTGGGTCCAAAAGAAATCATCCTGCAAAGGGGGGACATGGCTGGCGGCCCGTGCCTCGGTTGTTCCGGTGGCGGGGTGCATGGAATGTGGCTTAAGAGGGACACGCTGTGTGTACGGTGGGTGATGGGATTCCGTGAAGAACATGTGTGAGGGTCAGAGAATCAAATATGCGGCGCTGTCGTTAATCTTTATGTGGACGCACGGCGTGCAGACAGTGGGGTTGAATACCAGTAGCCATGCAGGAGGCGCGAATGCGCACCAGCAGGCGGCGAGGGAGTACAGCTTTTGGTGCAGGGCGCGCGGCCGACATTGCTGGGGTTGTGAATAACCGCATGAGCCACCGCGTTGCCCTCGTTGGGGACACCTACTCCCTGCGGTGGCACCGGAGGCATCAAGCGGAGGCAAATGAGGCCGTGTGCATCCGTTTGCGGGCGCGTGTGGTACGTTGTGTCGGGCTGATTCTATTCTTTATCCAGCCCGCCTCTCTTGGCACCCTAATTGCTGGGCCAATCGTGCGCCCCTCTTCCTAACAAAGTGGGCGTGCCGAAGAGAGAGGGCAGGAGCATAATAAAGTGTGGCGTGATAGGCGGTGGCGTGACAGGTGGTTGGAAATCCCCCAGGATAAGAAGGGACGGGCATTTTTTGTCGTCAAGGCTGTGGACGTGTGCGTAGTGCAACACGTGTGGACTCGGTGGGGCGTGAACGCCAGGGCCATCTCAAACCAGGTTGCACGTGCGCAACGGCCCCATTCCTTGTAAGCAAATCTTTCGAACTCTGTCTGCGTGACGTTCGTGTGTTTGACTGTTTGCATCGCGTTCCATTCGCCCACCACTGCCGTACTTTCAGCGCTCTTCCTTGCTGCACCCTGTCCTTGCCCCCGCTTGTCACTCTGTCGCGCGGCCACTGCTTTGCTGCGACTCGTATCCTTTGGGTGCTATGGTGCATTGGTGGTATGGCCTGGCCGGCGGCCGCCCGGAGCGTGGGGCAAGCGGGTACCACTCGGGCGACTCCCTACCGACGGCCCTGTCCCCGACCCAGGACCCATTATCATTGGCGTGGGGTCCGCGTGTCAACAAGGAGGTCGCATCTTCGTTACAGTGCCCTCCGCGGGTGCGTCATGCCCCCACGGTATATTAGGGCCATCCGTGGCTCTCGCCAACGCGGCGTCCCCACACGCGAACAATGTGTTGAGTTTACGCCCAGAACAGGCGACCACTCAGGACGGTGTAAGAGGGCTAGCGCTAGGACGGGGTAACACGTACCGCCATCTAAGCTCCGCACATCACGGACCTAGGCCGGACGGCTGGGGAGGACAGGGGTCAACCTGTCCTCCAGACTCTACAGCACGCATACCAAGGGGTGCCTGTCTTCCCACAAGTCTCCTCGAAGGACTTGAGCCTCGCGGAAGTCGGGCGGGCTCATGCAGGCTCGGCATGAACCAGGGGGCTGGACAGGACACGAGCTGGGCTGGACAGGACAGAGCCTGGGGTGGACAGGACAGAGCTGGGGTGGACAGGACAGACAGCTGGGGTGGACAGGACACAAGCTGGGCTGGACAGGACACGAGCCTGGGGTGGACAGGACAGAGCCTGGGGTGGACAGGACAGAGCTGGGGTGGACAGGACAGACAGCTGGGCTGGACAGGACACAAGCTGGGCTGGACAGGACACGAGCCTGGGCTGGACAGGACAGACAGCTGGGGTGGACAGGACACAAGCTGGACGCGTCGCACCATCACGACTTGTGCTTACGTATTGACGCGCACGGGGCGTGCTGGGTACAGGACTTCGTGTGTTACCAATGCCAACTCTCGTCCCTTGCCCTGGTCCTCCAACCACAGCGCATTCTCATAAGGAGCCTCCCGCCTTGCACAGATTGTTGCAGCAACTACCGTACCAACCAACTGCGCCTCAATTTTGGAAATCCCATACTGGTGTTGCCTTGGCGGCCAGACCATGCCCCATTGGGGAGATGTGCCACGCGTTGCACTGCTGCTGGGACTCCAGCAGCCACCGTCAGTCAACGTGCAAATCGAACGCCCTGCAACCATCGGCGGCGCGACTGGTGACTAAGGCCATTCAAATAAGGCTCAATTTCAAACTGCCCAATCAAGCTCCTGCTCCCCTGCTCCTCATAGCGCCGCTTAATGCCTTGTTCCGCTGCTACGCTTTGCTTAGCCGGCCAGCGGACCGGCGCCGTTTCCGTCCAGGCCGCCTGCGCCCTTCTCTCCGTACTCCCGGGTCAGCAGGCTGTCGACGTGGAACACGCCGTGGCCGCGGCCGGCGCGGCGGACCTGTGAGTGCGCGTTTGGCAGGTGTGGGACCAGGCGTCGGCAAGATGAGTACGGCGACATTGGCGCTGGCCGGATTGTTGCATTGGACACATAGGTGGAGTCCGGTATGAAGCAGCAGTGCGTGGCGTGGCGCGGTGCGGCGGTGCCAGGGCCGGTGCCAGGGCCGAGGTGCCGTGTGCCTCCAGCGGCTCACCTGGCTGACCAGCACCGCCGCCTCCTTGACGTCCTTGGACTGTGTGGGGGGTGAGAGCAGCAGCGCGGCGCAGGGATAAATGGCGCGTTGGGGATGAGGCGTTGGGGACGGAGCGTTGAGCAGCATCACTGCAATTCCGTAAGTACTATGCTATCGGTACGGGCCGGACTGCACGCACGCAACGAGTACTGAGGCACGGTATCAGGCGGAATCAAAGGTTGGCACAGGGTTGGCAGGCACACTGGGTGAATGAATCCCCTTGCGCGCGCAGGGTGGGGCGGGGCCCGCACAAACCTGCTCGTGCAGCAGGTAGTCCTCAATGAAGTGGGTGGCGTCGGCGTCGCCGAGATTCTGCAAGGCGAATCGCCGCATCGGCGAAGGATAGGGGGGCCGCAGAAACACGTCTCCACGGGAAACGTCAGGACGCGGTGGGTGTGATGCGCGGTGCGGCATGCTTGACGGTGGCCCTCACCCAGGGGCCAAGTGTCGCCGCTGCTGGAGGGGTGCCCTTGCGTTTCGGTGGCTGCATGCTGCGGTGGTCTCTGGCCAGACATTGACCCGCGCTTGACGGGCCACAGCCACGGGCCCGGCCCCTCTTGGAACCAACGGCCTGGCCACCTGCCAAACGCGCGTAGAACCCTTCGCAGCTGCTCCCCCGCTGCCGGCACCGCCCACCTGGGCCACGGAGTGCAGGTCGCGCAGCTTTTGGAAGTTGAGCTTCTCCAGGCTCAGGGCCAGCTCCGTGGCGTGCAGCGCGTCGCCCTTCTCTGCGGCGTCGCGGGAATGGGGACAGGGCCGACAGGCGCCGGGAATAATGGGTGACAGGGCGCGGTGGCAGAGGGCACAGCGGGGCGTAGCACTGGGCGCGTGACTCGGTGTAGCGTGTCGTGGCGGTGCTCCTGCCACGCACGCCGAAGGCCGCCATGCATGACTGATTATGGATGGATGTCGGACCCATTCGATTGCACGCCGCTGCTCGTGTCTGTTACTATTACTGGAAAACTGGACTGACCTGCGTGCCAGAACTCGGTCTCCGGCGGCGCCAGGGCCAGCAGCCGCACACGGCCGCCGCGCTGCGTCTGCGTTGCTCGCGGTTGGGCGGTTGACCACAAACCACCGTTGGGCGTTGTTCGTGGCGGAGCGTAGCGCGGGACTCGTTCGTGCGTGCATGATGAAGGCCGTGGCGATGATGGCACGTCACAGCAACCTTGCCGTTTGGCATGCAGCTATGCAATCATGGGCTCGAACTACCCCACCGACCCTTGCACCCCGCCCTACCCTTCCCAGGGTTGGCAATGGTTGATTTGGGAATTGGAGAGAACTACCCCCCCCTCCCAAACACACACACGTGCCCCCCCCCCCACACACACACCTGGTAGTTCATGAGCAGGTGCGCGTGGTCCCGCTCCTCGCCACTTCATGATTGGTTGTTTTGGTGCGCATCAGTCGCAGACCGGGGCATGTGGACGTCAGCAACTGCCAGAGAGGTTCCGCGTCAGCAGCCTGGCCAGCACCAGCGGGTCCAACGCAGTCCAACCCAGTCCAGTGGCACGCGGCCGCTGCCTGGTTGCTTTGGGTTCTGGAATGAACTGCCCTCCCCACTCACGCCAAGCCCCGGCGACACACATGCCTCCAGTATCGCGTGCACACGCATGTGCACACGCACCCACCTGTTGTGGCGGAAGTAGGCTGCGAAGCCCGGCAGCCCCACGTCGTCCCGCGCGAAGAAGTTGTACATGCTGGTGTACACGTACGACATGTTGAGCTCGATGCTGGCGGGGGGGGGGAGGCAGGTCAGGTAGGTGTTAAGGCAGGGCGATGGGTGGGTGGGTGGAGAGGGCGACGGCCGCGGGTTGCGGGCTGGCAAGCCAAAGGGGCGGAGAAAGGTTGAGTTCCCGGGGGCCTGGGGCCGGGTGCACGCGCGGCTTGCTGATGCCGGACGGCATCATCAGAGGTGTAGAGTCGTCGTGTGCAAGCCAGGAGGGGACCCAGGATGGTGGTCTGCTGGAGCCCCCGCCTTGCCCCGGGCCAAGCAGTCCACAGTTCCACTCAGGCACTCACTTGATCTGCTCGTTGATGGCCGACTCCAGGTCGGGTGAGTAGTTGCTGCGGGCCAGGGAGTACGTGGCGGCCAGGCCGGGCTGCGGGCGGCCGCGGCGGCATGGCACCAAACGTGCGTGGGCGCGTGGCACATGGCAGCTAGCAGGCGAACACAGTAGCAGCACGCAGCGGTGGCACGGCGTGCGGGGGTCGGTCGCACGCGCGCGTGCATGGGTACTGCCCCACCACCACCCCGGCCGATCCCCAGATCTCCCGCCGCCGCCCCGCGCTCGCTCCCGACCTCCCGACCTCCCGACCTCGCCCCCGCACCTCGGCCTTGGGGTCCATCAGCTGCTGGTCCATGGCCGCCACCAGCGGCTGCACCTCGCCCATGGGCTGGAACACCAGCCCCGACTGCACCTGCTGCCGCGCCTGCAGGCAGCGAGCGGGCGAGGGAAAGGGGGTGGCGCATGCAGGTGGCGCATGCAGGTGCCGCGTTGGGTGCCGCAGCATTGCGCAGGTGGCGGCCGCAAGGGACGGACGCGTGCGGGCGAGGGGTTCCGGGGAGGCGAAGGGGTACACGCGGAGCGGATGGAAGGCACGCCGCCGGACTCGGCCGGTCGGGACTATGGCAGTCAAGGGCACAAGACACCGTTCTGCGCCGTAAGCTAAGTAGCACGCAGCCTTGCGTCAAGTGCCGGCGCTCACCCGGGCCGCCACTGGGTCCTCGCGCGCCGGCTCGCGGCCCTCGCTGTCGGACAGCGCGCGGCGGGCCTGCAGCGCGCCGCGTCGCACGCCAGCGGCCGCGGGCGCCGCAGCCGCTCGCTGCGGCCGGCCGCGGCTGCACGCCAGGCGGCCACTGACGGCTGAGGCTGAGACAGCGGTGCTGAGCAGCAGCATTCTTCTTCAGGGGCAAAGCACTGCTAGCTGCGCGGAAAAAAAGCTGTCGACGTTAGGTTCCGGCGCTTAGGTTCAGGGCGTTCGCGTTAAGGAGCGAAGCTGGCTGCAGCACCTGGAGTAACGGATTGGCTCTGCTGTTGCGCCGCGGCTTTCAGCGCGGCGCAATCGCGAGGCCCGAACCGTGGCTGCATCACCCGCCAGACAAACTGCTGCCTCTCCTGGTTATTATTGACAAGATGCGCCTGCTCACAGCTACCACCCTGAGCGCCGCGGGCTGCGCCGGGCTGCGAGCGCTGCGCCTAACCGCTCCGTCACTGCTGGCCGCCGCCGGCAACGCCACGACCTGCGCCAGCAGTTGCAAGAAGAGTGCAAGCCCTGTTGATGGCGGCGAGGCACGCGACTGCCGCGGCTATCACGTCTGGACGGCCCGTGGGTCTCACTCTGCCGGTGGCGCCGGTGGCGGTAGCCATTCACCACGCTCAGTGCTGCTATGTGGCGCAGCGGGCATCGTGAAGAGGATCTGCAATGACCCCGCCGCGGCGTGGAGCTAGCGACGTGTCGCGCTGCTGGTGCACACGAGCACCGCGGCTGCTGGAGTGGGGACCGGCGAGGGCGGGCATAACGCGCAGTTTAGCAGCCGGGAGGTGAGTTGCTTGTGGCTGGGGTGGGGCGCGGGTGGGGCATTACTGCCGGCCAGGGGCGCGTGCCCGGCGCGTGGCCGGGCTGACGTGCCCTCTCGTCCTCGCTGCTGGCGTGAACCCGCATCCGCAGGGCGGCAGCAGCGCTGCAATGGGCGATGCCGACCGTGGCGGAGGCGCCGTTTCGGCCGTCCTGCGGCAGCTGGACGACGCGGCGCGCGCTGGCGACCCCGCCGCAGTGCTGCAGGTGCGGTTGATTGGGTTGGAGCGCAAGCAGTGCGTGCGTCTATCGCAGCACGCACGACAGTCCTGCACTCCTGCGTGTGCGTCTGCCCATGTGCCTGCACTGTCGCTGCATGCGCAGATGGTGGAGCGGCAGGGGCACGAGTTCGACGAGGCGGCGCTGGTGGCGGCGCTGAGGGCGGTGGCGCACACGGCAGGCAAAGGCAAGCGGCAATAGCAGCGGGCGGCGGGCGAGGCGCAGAGGCGCAATAGCGGGGTTTGCCTTGGGCCATAGTCCGGGTGATGGCGGTTGTCAAAGGCTGAAGAGCCAGGCCTGTGAAGCGTATGCGCATTGTCTTGTTCCGATAGAACTGCAGCTGGCGCGCTACATACCTCAGCCTGTCGGATGTGGTGCCCATCAACCCAAGGTCATATAGGTCATATGCCAGCTTCACACGCAGCCTGCCTGCTGTGCATGCGGCGGGATTCTGCCTGACCCCCAAACCTGCTGCCGGCCTGCCGGGCACCCCTGGCCCACGATGGACGTGAACGAGCGGCATGCTGCGCCGTACCTGCAGGCGGCGGCGACCAGCCGGAGGCCGGCCGGGCCGAGCGGCTGGCGGGCAACAGCACCTACCAGTCCCTGCTGAGTGAGTGAAGCAGGCGGAGTCGAAACGTGGTGCTGCTGCCGCGCCGTTGCTGCGCACAAACAGCTCACTGTAGCCCAAGCTAGCCTTTCGGGCGCTGGGCAACCCTCATGTTGTAAGGCTCGTGTGCTTGCCTCTCCAATGTGCATCCTCTCGGCGGCTAGGCATGGTGGTGGCGGGCGCGGAGCGGCTGAGTGCGGCCCAGGCGGTGGAGGTGGCGGCCAGCCTGGGGCGGCTGCACATGGAGGACCAGGTGCGCGGTGTGTGCGCGTGTCTGTATGTGTGTGCGTGTGCGTGTCGCAAAACCGAATATCGCTTGTGTTGGGCGGGGCGAAGGTCCTGGTCCACTGTGCCGAAAGCACTATCGCATGCATGTCACCTTCACCCCGCGCGGCCGCTCACGTTTGCGCTGACCAACCCAAACGTGGCCACCCCGCATGCTGGGAGCACTGACGTACTGCGCCGCCTGCCCCACGCCTCTGCACCCTCGCTCGCGGCCACTCTGCACGCACCACTCCGCAGCTCCCTCCCTCCCGCCCACCCCTGTGCCGCCCGCCCGCTGTCGCTGCCCGCCGCAGATGGTGCTGGACTCGCTGGGTCGGAACCTGGTGTCGCGCCTGCACGAGCTGTCAGGCAGCCAGCTGGCGGACCTGGTGGGTGCGGCGATGTATGAGGCGTGTGCGTGTGCGTGTGCGTGTGCGTGTGCGTGTGCGTGTGCGTGTGCGTGTGCGTGTGCGTGTGCGTGTGCGTGTGCGTGTGCGAGTGCGTGCGTGCTTGTCGAAGTCACCGAGGCTGCGACCAGGCCGGCTCTGGAGATTTGTCAAACGTTGTGGCAGGGGTCGTTGTGGCAGGGGTGTTGCCGTCGTGCCGGCCGCTGGGCGACGGGATATGGGAGCCGACGTGCTCGTGCGCCCATATTGCACGGGCGTGTGGGGCCCTGCCGGGCTGGCGCGTCAAAGCTGTACCTGCCGTGCTGTTGTTCAACTCGTACACTCATCATGCGGGCGCGCAGGTGGAGGCGTACGCTGCCAGCGACGCCAGCCCAGGCAAGGTGCTTGCGGACGCCGTCCACCAGCGCCTTGCGGGAGGTAACAGCGGCGACGCTGGTGGCGGTGGCGGCGGCGGGAGCCAGCAGCAGGAGGTGGACACGGGCCGTGTGGCGATTGGCCGCGCCACTGCGGACGGCGTGCAGCTGGGCACGGCGGAGGCGGGAAGAGAGCAGTCGGGCATCGAGGGGCGCGGTGGGCTGCAGGGGGAGGACGCGGCTCGCGTGCGCCGCGGCCTGGAGCGCTTGGGTTATGGCGCGCCGGACGCAGCTGGCACGCTGCCGCGCCAGGGGCAGAGCGACCGGAGCCAGGGGCTCGACTACTCATAGGGAAGCTGTGGTGTGCGGGTGTGTGTGCGGGCGTGTGTGCGGGGGAATAGCAGGGCTTCTGACCACGACCAATGCGTCCTGGTGAAATTGAGTCGGCGGAAGAGGAACCGACGCCGCGGGCCGCCGCATCGTCGAGCGACAGCCTCAAGCAGTAGAAGCTGTCTGTTGGTGCATTGAAATAGGAAGTCATTAGCTGCCAGACTACGCCGGGGCTGCCGCGCGCTGGCCGCGTGCGAAAGGGTTTATTGACGACGGGAGTTCGGTCATATGCTTGCGTCGACACATAAGTCGCCCACATCATCCAGCGCGTGCTTGTGTCTGATATAGTAGTACATGTAAGTTGCTTTTGTCAGGCGAATTGGGCGCGCCATGCCGGCGTGAATGGAGTCGCCGTCAACCCTTGTTGTTGTCAACCCGCGCAACACCTGCCTCACTTAACACACACTTTAAACTAGACCCGACAACATACATACTTTTGAGGGCAAGATGGCGCCGAACATATGATTTTCACCTTGACCTTGAAGCGCTGACGTGTTTTCGGCGGGCGCGCAGCCTCAGCGCCTTTGACCGACAACTTGCAAAACAAGCTTTTTGTTGTCGAGGACGATGGGGCACGAAGGCTCGGCGTACTCGTGGGGTGAATTCAACAGGTGGTGTGACGAGTTCGCGGAGAAGCACCAGGGCCTGAAGCCAAAGGTGGATGACGTGCGGAGGTAAGCACAACCTGCCGGTGGACGCGAGCCCGGGAGGTCCCTGGGAACGCGGTTCAGGCGTGGGGGTTGCATAATTCGGGTCCTGCGCGGCGAGCGCCTGGCCTTTGGCGCGGCGGTTTAGGGGCGGGAGCTTTGACCAGCCTTCCAGGACCGCAAGTTGCCGGTAGCCCCCTGGGACAGTGCAGCGCCCCGCAGCCGGAGTTGCGGCGTCGGCGACTGTTGTGCGCGGTCTCGCGAGAGAGCTCCCGCGCCACACCTTGTTCGGGCAGAGTTCCGTAATGATTTGCGCTCATGCTTTGCGCGCGAACTCGAGGAATGTCGCGGGGCGCGCCCAGCCCTTCTCGCGGGCGAACACGTTTGACCCTTGACTCGCGCCTCAGCCGTTTCCTCACCGCCCGAGTTCCTGCTTTGAGGTACATAAATGGCTCACGCGCAGATGGCACCGGGAACACGCGGAGAAGGTTTGGCCGGACAGCAGCGAGCGGCCTTCCGTCTTTATGGCCGTGAGCCACAACAAGGGGCGCAGGTGCGTTTCTGGGCTGCAAATTCTGGAGCTAGCTCTTGTTGGCAGTCGCGCGGGGGCCGCGCCGCACCGGCATGTCCCACACACCACTCCGTGCGCGCCGCCGTGTTCGCAGGGTGCGGGGGAGCAAGACCTGCGAATACTACAAACGATACCGCGCAGGAAAAGCGGCGGAGCAGCAGGTAATGCGGGGAATGTTGCGCGCAACACCGGAAATTGCGCGGGCCACCGTGTTCTTGGCTCGCGCGAGCCGCTCGCTATTAGCATCGCTGTCTGCAGCGTCGATCAGCATAGGCATTTGGGTTGATCTCGCTGTGCTGCTTGTTTGCCAAGGCCCAACCCTGCGGCTAACCCTGGTGTGTGCCCTGTGCAGCTTGCCGCGCGCCTCCAGCCAGCGGCGCTGAGCGGGCGGCGGATCTTGGCAGTGACGGCTGCAGCACGAAAGCTGAACTCGGACGGCAGCCGGGGTCCGGGCAAGCGCCACCCGCAGGACGAGGATGGGTCTGATCAGGAGCACGCGGAAGGGAGGCACGAGCAGCCGGAGAAGCGCCGCCGCATGCACCCGGGCCACCGCGGGCAGGCGCACGGGGGGTCGCGCGCCGGCGGCGCCCGTGGCCGGCGATCCTCGTCAGAAGAGCTGTCGGAAGACCCCTCGTGGGCCTCGGGTGCCGAGTCCAGCGAGGATGAGGAGGACAGCGGTGTTGACGGGCTGGGCTCGGGCTCGATGCGGACCAGCCGGAACCCGTCAGCGCAGCAGCAGCAGCAACAGCAGCAGTCGGGCGTGCACATCACGGTGGTGCGGCGCGACGCGGACGGGCGCGCAGTCCAGTCGCAGCCCGCCGCCCCGCCCATGCTTTCCGGGTTGCTGCCGCTGGCCGGGGGGCCGCCGCTCTTCCAGCCGCCTGCGGGGGCTGTGCCCGGCAGCTCCGGGCGCTCTGTGGTCCGGCCACGCGGCTCCAACGGCCAGCAGAAGCGCGGCTCCGCGCACGACGAAGACGGCAGTGAGGACCCCCTGGCGTGTGACGAGGACGCCTCCGACGGCATGCGCCCGCAGCCGCGCGCCGACAGCGGGTCGCGGCAGCGCCGGCGCAGCGTGCCGGTAGTCGATGAGGAAGAGGGCCAGGAGGAGAATGGCGGGCCGCTGCAGCAGGTCCGCACAGGCGGGCGGCCGGCAACGCAGGAATGGGACTGGGGGCCTGACGGGCACCCAGGGATTGCACCACTGGAGTGCCGTTCATCTCGCAGCGCCAGCGTGCTGCAGCCCGCGCTGCCGCCGCCGCTGTCGGGCCACGTCGAGACGCCGCTCGGTTCGCTGCCCGTCTACCTGGTTGCGGCGAGCAGCGGTGGCATCATGGCGGCGCGGCGCCGCATAGCGGAGCAGCGGAAGAAGAGAGCAGCGGCGGTAACAGCAGCAGCTGTAGCAGTTGCAGCTGCAGCTGCGGCTGCTGCGGCTTCAGCTTCAGCCGCCACACCTGCTGTAGTAGCGCCAGCGGTGGTCTCGGCAGGGCCGCCGGCGGTGGTGGTGCCGCCGCGCCCTAGCGTTGCTGTGCCGGCCCCAGCCGGTGCACCCGGTGCGCCCGTTGCGCCCGGCGCGACCAAGGACCCGCTGGACCTGCTTGCGCAGGCGGCGTGCGAGGCGCTGGGAACTCCAGTGCCGCCGCGCGCCGGCGTGCCGCCGCTGCCGCACGTTCAGCAGCCCAAGGAGGGCGCCGCTACCACGGTTCCCCAAGAGGCGGTTGGCGAAGCGATGGACTGCAAGGAGCAGGTGCTCGAACCGCCGCAGCATCAGCCGGCGGACGCGGCCGCCTGCGGTCCAGGCAACAGCGAGGGCTCGGCGCACAGCGGCGGCGGCTTCGCGCCGCCCGGCTGCCGCGGCCAGAGTGTACCGGAGGCGGCGCCTAAGCTGCTGCCCATCAAGGAGGAGCGGGAGCAGGCGGGCGCGGCCGCTGATGACGCGCAGTCGAGCGGACAGCGTGCTGTCGCTGGGGCAGCGGCGACCAAGGTGGATGGCACCGCCGTGCGGCCGGCCATGTCCGAGTGCGTCAGTGCCTCAACCCAACACAGCGGGGGGCAGCACACGTCGCAGGGCGGCCAGCCCGCAGCGCAGGCCCCTGCCAGCGCAGCGGCCACTGCGCAGGCGCAGGCGCACCCCCAGCAGGCGCAGGTGCAGGCCCAGAACGTCCCCGCGTCACCCCATTCTTCTGCGGCGCTATTAGCGACGGACGCAGTGGACTGGGCCACCACCGGCGACGGCGACACAGAGGCGACCGGCTGCACGCACGCCCCAAAGCAAGACGCGCGGCCGCCGCTGCTAGATGCCGCCGTGACAACCTCGTCGGTCGCGACGGCACCGTCCGCAGCGACTGTGGCGCTGTCGGCCCCGGCGGCGGCAGCCGCCGCGCATGGCCGATGTCCCAGCGCGGGCGCGACCAGCGACGCCACCGGCAGCCTGCCCGCGGCGCTGGCGCCTTTGTTGACCACGGACATGAGCATGAACTTTGCCTACATGGCGGCTGCGAACGCTGCCGCAGTCAACATGGCAACCATGGCTGCAGCCTTCCTGCGCGCGCAGCCGCCGCTGCCGCCGCTGCAGCAGCCCGCGCCGGCGCTGCCGCTGGCCCTGCCCGTGTCTGCCACACCGGGGGCACCAGGCCTTCCCGGGGCCCCACCACCGGTGCCGCAGCCACTGGGCTCGGTTGGCTCTGTCATGAGCAGCTTCCTGCTGCCACCGCCGCCGCCTGTGGGCTCGCTGCAGCTGCCGCCTGCAGCCCCCGCGGCCGCCCCGCCGCTGCTGCCACCCAGCACTCTACCGCTGCTTCCACCGCCGCTGTGGCACGGTATGCCTACGACCATGCCGCCCACCATGGCCGCGGCCGTGGCTGCTGCGCCTCCGCTGTTCCAAGAGTCCCCTGCGGCGGTGCTGGGCGCTCCGGCCGGATGCAACCAGCTGCTGCCAGTGATGCGGCTGTTTATGGCCTCCACGGGCCACCCGGACCCGCTTGCGGCGGCAGGGGCGCCGCCCGCGCCTGGCGCCAGCGCAACGCTGCCTGATGGTACCGCTGCGCTGCAGCTGCCACCAATGCCGCTGCCGCTGCCACCCGTGTCCCCGGTGCCGTCGGCATTGCCTACCGCCTGCGCGATGCCGGGGTGCATGCCGCCGCCTGCAATGGACATGGGCCTCGTTGGGGGTGGCCCCGCGACCACGCAGCAGCACCCGCCTGGGTTTCTGATGGCAGCGCGGCCCCTGCAGCCCTCGCGGTGAGAAGCGTGGCCATGCGCGCAAAGCGCCTTCGAGGGCGCTTAGCGAGCCCGCGTGCGCAGCATTGTGAAGTAAGGTTGGGGCAGGCTGACGGGCAGGCATTTACGGTTTGGGCAGGCGGTTGATGCGCGATGGGAACTAGCTTCATTCCTTAGTTCCACTTCCACATGGCCACGGCTGTTGTGAGCAACATCAATACGGATGTTTCGCAAGCCCTGGTGCAAGGAAGGAATCTATGCACCCACGGACCACGGCGTGGCTGCTCGGGAACCATTTGAGCAAATAAGTAGGACTCGGACACGGAATGCGGGCCGTTTTGTGGCCGTTACAAATTTTCGTGGCTTTTACGGCAACGGGCTTGCGAGCGTGGTAGTTGCGGGGCCAATGCGGTGGAGGAAAAACAGAGGCCAAGCGTAATCGTTGACAGGAGGGGAAAGATTAAATGTCTGATGGGTATTGTGTTGCAGTGTTGTGGGTGGGTGGGATTTGTGACTATCTCTTGGCGCGCCAGTGTGCGTGACTTTGTGACCACCCGATGTTGGCAAGCCATGCCACCGGGTAAGCGGCACGCAACTCCGACACGGACAATGACCACGCCGGGCGGATTGCCCATTTGACGGATTTCGCTGCGCAATCCTATATTGCTGGCGACTGAGTAGGGATGATGACCGCAACGGCGGCGGCCGCGCACAGAAGGTGCACCTGTTACGGCAGACCGCCAACAAATGTCTGCTCGGTGGCTTTTTCCTCGTTTTTATCGGACTACCTCGGGCTGTCGGGCGTGTCTCAATACCAGTTTTGGAGCCCGGGCATCACCGCGCACGTGGGCAGCTATCCGCCACGCCGTGCGGATGGGGTAGTTGGGCAAAGGTGCAGGAACTGTGTCGCCCCGCCCTGCGGTGTGCGGCTACCTCCGCCTTGTACTATGGGAGGCTGACTTGACCGGCGGTGGACTGCAGACGAGCGGCGTCGCGAAGAATTGGATACATGCTTGGGCGTTTAGGGGCGCTTTGAAGCATCGGGGCTCAGCCATTGTGGTGATGGAACCGCCTCGCTGCAGGCTGCCCGGTCTTGCGCTGTTGAGCCAGCTGCACGTGGGTGGCGGTGCAAAGACCGTGTGAAGTTGCGGGGGGGGGGGGGGGGGCTGAAGGGCCAACGCGTGGTCCGCAGGCGATGATGGCGGTGCCTGCGTGGTTTTTGCGGTTTGACACTTGCCGACCAGACATTCTAACCGACACCGGGCCGGGCATGGGGAGGACTTGATGACTGCATGCGTGGCATGTGTCGATGAATCCGAAGTGCCTGTAGCTGGCCCCAGCATGAGTTGCGGGGTGCATGCTCTGTGCACGTGTATGAGTAGGCGCGGTCCCGCGGTCCCGGGTGTGTTTGGCCTGTGTGGGGACGACAGGAGGACGGGGCCACGCGCATACAGTAGCCGGAGAAGAACCGTGTAGATCAACCCACTGAGTGTTTGGAGTGAGCGAGCGAGCGGCTGAGAGGCAACCACCGATAGGCAAAGCGCAGGGATGTACCCTGGCGAAGCGGCTGTGGAGGGATAGGCGGTACTGTACACCCCATGCCTGCCCTGAAGCTGCAGCCACGGATGGATTGCAAATTTGCCGGGCACGCGCGGCTGGCGCTCGCAAACGATTTTCTTGCACGCCGCTGGGTGTCGCGGTCCCCAACACGTTTGGGGGTGAGTATGCGGGAGAGGTGGCGGGCTCATCAGAGCTCGCTATGGCACGTCACACGTATGTGGCGCATGTAAACGAAATGGGCTGCGCTGATAACGATTGCCAGAGCCGCAGCCCGGCGCTCGCGGCTGGCTGCTTGCGACGGGGAAGCGTGAGACGCGGAAGCTGACGACGGGAACAGCCGAATTCCTCTTACGGGCTCTTACATATGATTGCGAGCAGCGGTGATAAGGTGCTGCAGAGTGTTTCCATGCAGATAACTCTTCCGGGAGCGCCGATCTGACACCCCAGCCCAGCGAAAGCGTACACCAAGCTTCATTCCTGGACCATCCAGGCTCCACACCCCGACTGCTACCGCCATCTCACTTCAAGCCAAGCGCACTCAGCTGCGCCAGGGCCACCGCCGCCGCCGCCTCTTTGGCCCTCTTGCGGTTCGTCTGCGGCCCGCTGCTGAATTCGCCCAGTCCTGCCTGCGCCGGCAGCGTCACTACGGCCGTGGCGCCTCCGCTGCCGCCGCCCGCCGCCCCGGGCCCCGCGGTGTAGTTGTACTGGGGCTGCGGCCACCGCTTCCGGTCGCACAACTCCTTGAGCTCCTGTCAGGGCGTAGGGGTTTGGGAGCGGTGCACTTGCTGATGGGGCGCGGGCATAGCGAGAGCACAACACGGCACCCCAGTCCAGTGTATGAACACCGCATACCCACAAAGAACGCGAATGTGGCTGTGGGCAACAGGTGTGTGCGGCACATTCAGTAACGAACGTATGTAAGTTCAGCTCGGCGTTCGTTCGCCGGCAAAGGTCTTACTCACCATAACCACGTTCTTGACCATGCCGCCGCCCGCCTCGCCTGGCCCTGGCGAGCCGCCAGTGGCTCCGCCGCCCCCGTCCTCACGCGGGCGCTTGGTGCCTGCAACCACAACAATCCCGGCCCCGAACGGTGCATCATGTCACACAACACGCTCACGAGCCGCAGTTGAGCGCCCGGCGCCAACCTCCGCAACGAGCATGCTGGCTGCGCCGCAAGCGATGCGACCGTGTGTGACATGCGTGGCCCGTTGCGCCCGGACGCACCAGGTGCTCGTGACCCGCCACCGCCGCCGCCGCCACCGCCGCCGCCGCCGCCGCCGCCGCCGCCCCCATTCGCTCCGGAGCCCGAGCTGCGGAACTGCAGCGCCCGCAACCCGACTGTCACCGAGCCCGCGAGGCCGCCAGCTCCGCCCGCGCCGTCGCCCGCCTGCGCGCACCCACAAACAGACCAGCAGCCATGGGGCCAGGTGAAGGACGCTCCAGGGTTGCGGACCACCACGACTGCCGACTGCAAGGGCCCAACAAATTCAATGGGTTGAAGCAAGCGACGCAGCCATCGCGCCCCGCAATCAGAGCCAAGGTCGCCACGCCCAACGCGCGCCCGTCTCACCGTGACGCCTGCGTCCGCCGGAGGCCCATCCGCCGCCCCGCCGCCGCCTGCGCCTTCCCCACCGCTTCCGGTGCCCCCGCCGGCGCCACCGCCTCCGCTGCCATTGCCGCCCAGCCCCAGCGAGGCCGTGAGGCGGGACAGGTCGGGCTCTGCCAGCCCCAGCCCGAGGCCCAGCCCCAGGCCGTCAGGGCCCTCGCCGCCGCGCAGCGCCGCCATAAGGCGCTCCAGCTCCGCCGCCTCCGCCACCAGCCGTTGCCGCTTCTTGTCCATCTCGCGGAGCAGGGCCTCCTGCGGTACGGCACCGTATGCAAGGGGCAGCTTGAGGAGCGTGTGGCAACACAGCAGCTACGTTGCGCATGCGCTAGGTGCATGGCACGCGAGACAACAACCACTGAATAGGCGGTTGCTCGAACACCCGACACAAAAAGCGCCATAGCAAGGGGCCGCAGCGTGTGCAGCGCGCGCGTGCCGCGTCCTGGCAAGCACCGCTCGCACTGGCGCGCCCCTGGCCCCCACCGCCACCCACCCGTTGCGAGTCCAGCTCTCTCCGGGCGCCGGCTCGCCGCGCCTGCTGGCTGGCCTCCCACGACTCGCCGCGCGCCTCCGACAGCAGCGGCGGCCAGCCCACCGGCACTACCCGCACGCTCTCGCCGCCGTCGGGCGGCAGCGCGCCCTCCAGCCACAACATGGCTGCCAGAGCCGCGGCCTGTGAGTATGTCATGTCATGTTTGCAACAGTTTGCTTTGCCGGCGTCTTGCTGTAGTCATACTAATTCTACGGTAATATCATGCGGGCTCCGTGCCGCATCGCCAGACCATACGCCATGCCACCCGAGGCACCCAGCACGGCTGCTGACCCCGGCAGGCGCGGCTGCCCCCCCTCCCTTTTCCAACGATACTTGCAACACCCCCTCCACGTGACGGCCCGTGCACGCACCTGGCACGCCGCCTGCATGCCGCCCGGCACGTGCATGTCGGGCGTGATCTGCACGCCCAGGTGCGGCAGGATGCAGGACGCGGTCACCAGCGGCCGCCGCGCGCTCTTCTTCACCACCAGGCTGTAGCAGGGCTCCGGTAGCTGGTGGTGGGGGCAGGGGTGGGGAGCGGGGGCGACCAAGCGTCGAGAGTAAGAGCAGTGCGTGGGTTGCAGCCAGGGTTACTACGAGGCAGCTTTGTGCACGCGGGCGGGCAACAGCAAACGTACCCCGCCGCACCCACCACCCGTGGGCACCGCCGCTTTCCAACACACGTGCCCTCACCACAGCACCAGCCGCCAACAACGCACCTGGCACATGCGGCAGTACTCGGCGAGGTGCTCCTGCGGCCGCGGCCCGCACCAGCCGACCCCGGCCTCCGCCGCCGATGCGCCGCCGCCTCCGCCACCAGCGCCCACCTGGCCCCCGCCCGCTCCTGCCCCTGCCCCCTCATCGCGCAGCTCCGGCGCTGAAGATCCCGCTCCGGCCACGCCTGCTCCCCCGCCAACGCCACTAGCAGCGGCGCCGCTGCCTGCCCCGTGACCCGCTTCCCGCCCGTCGGCGCCGCTCCCGCCTGCCCCTTCTCCACCGCCGTCTGCCGCCGCGGGTTCCGGCCTGTCTGCTAGTGCCAGTGCGCCGAGCAGCGGCCCTGGCGTGCTCTCGTCGTCCACCGGCTCCTGCTTCACCACCCCTCCAGCCCGCACTGCTGCGGCCCCCGATGCCGCCGCCCCCTGCGGCTTTGCTGCTGCTGCCGGTTGCTGCGGCCCGTTGGCTGCCCCAGCTGCCGCCGCCTCCGCGCCAGTGCCAGGTGCGTTGCCGCCCGCTGGGCCCTCCTGCGCCGCCGCGCCAGGTGCGACCTGCTGCTGACTTGCAAGCGGCGCCGGCGCCGGTTGAGCGGCGGCGGCTAGGGGTGTGAGTGCGTCCTGGATGAGGCGGGTGAGGTGCGGATCCAGCTGCGCCATGCGCCATTCGGGGTGCCTGCGGCAGTGAGCACGTCCCATGCAAACATGTTGGATGGGCACGGGCCATGCGTCAAGCCCCCCGCTGAACCGCCCTGCTACGCGCCTCGCGCGCCGCCCGCTGTAGCACCATGTTGTCAACATGTACCCCCACAAAACAAACCACTACTGCACGCTGCAAGCCTCCAAATTGCGCGATGCTGCGATACGATACTGCCCGGCCCTCACTTGTCCAGCAGCGCCTTCAGTTTGGCCAGGAAGGGCGCTATCCCGGGCTCCAGCAGCAGCTCGCCGCCCAGCGCCTCCTCCTCCTCGTCCTCGTGCTCCTCGTCCTCCTCCTCGGCCCCGTCCTCCTCGTCCTCGTCCCGGTCATCCCGCTTGCCGGCGCCGCCGCGCCCGGCGGCGCCGCGCGCCACCGGCCCGCCCGCGTGGCCCTGCTGGTGGTGCCGCTTGCGCGAGCCACCGCCAGCTCCGGACCCGCTGCCACCGCTGCCGCGGAGGATGGCGTTCACGGGCGGCAGGATCGCGCGCAGCGGGAACCAGCGGGCGACGGCGCCCTCGGCCGGCGGCCTAGGGATGGTCGACTCCGGGCGCACGCCCAGGGCCACGTACAGCCGCACCAGCGCCCTCGTCGCCGGGTACTCCACCTATGGATGATGAGGCACAGGTGTTGGGCTGTGAAAATCGGGGGGCCAAGAGGCGGAGACGCCGTGCTAAGCGAGGAGCGCAGCGACTGGCACGGGGCCAGGGCGCCAAGGCTCCTCCTCCCAGTGCACTTCGGCGTGAGGCCCCAGCTCACCTCGATCCAATGCCCCCGGCTGATTTTATCGCCTATGTCCACTCCAATGAGGTGCTGCACGGCCGCAGCGGCCGCAACGACGTGCACATCGCTCTCATTCGTGAATCCGAACGGGAAAGCCCAGCCATCCTGCTCGCTGCGCTGGTGCAGAAGGACGTCTGAAAGTCCTGGACTAAAGATTGCAGCTCCAAATTCGCGCGTTGCCATGGTTGAGTGCAGATGCCACTTTAGGGCGCGCAGAGAGGTCCTGGCCTCCTACACAGGGCCCACTTGTAATTCCATCGTTGTTGTATGTTGCATATGTTGTGAATGGGTTCGGAACTGGCCGCTTGATCAACGACATGCGGCGTCTTGGGCCCATCCAGCGCGTGCGCGTGCACCCCTTGCCGCACCCCGTGTTTGCGCGTGTTTGCCCCTCCTGTCGCCCCTTCCTTGAACCTATTACCCCGCTTCCCTGATCTGTCCTGCACTGCCCTCGCCCCTCCCGCCTGTCCTCAGCTGCTGTCCTGTCCGCAGCATACCTGCCACAGTTCAAATGCCTGCCCTGAGACACGCCGACCGTCACCCTTTGGGCGTTACAGGGCAAATGTTGATGGGCCATGGTGGACGATGATGGTTGCACCTCCACGGTGCGCGGTGGGACAGGCCTGTGGGACCCCCGCCACGCTGCCAATCCGCCAGTGAGTCCGTCCGGGGCCCGCCGGGACCATTTTCCCGACCCTTCCTGGTGATCTTGGGTGCGGATTCATATTTCTCACCTAGTAGAGTGGTATGCTCGCTGACTGAGCAAAGTACTTCAGCGGCTCCACAGGGAGTCTCTCCGCATTTCAAGCTCTGGCACGCCCTGGCACGCCCGGCACGCCCCGGCACACCCCAAGCATCCCCACATGCGTGGGCCAAGCACACACTGCCTCCTGCACTCCTACCCAAGACGTTAACAGTCAAACTTCCTCTGTTAACCCTGTGAATCAAGCTGGCCCCAAAGATAGCATCCTCGGTCGAGCGAGAGATGCCACAAACGTGTCGTGCCAAACCCGACTCACGTTCAGGCTTGATTTATGCTACTGGTATGTATGTAGCTACGGTCCACGGCAGTCCCAGTTGGGCTTGTGAGGAATACACGCCCGGGTCATCGGGGAAATTTGCAATCGCGCTCCTGACCGGTCGCTCAACAACAGTCAGCTCGTTCCCACACAACCTGCGGCACATACATTTTCATTGCTTGTTATATTGCCACTTCATCACATTCCAAGCAGGTCGCTAGAACCAGAAGCCCTTCTCAACCGCGTCAGCTTTCTGTGACTTCGGCCCAGCAAGTAGCTTTTGGAATCCTTTAGACTCAAACTGCGACCTCACGAGAGCCGGACGCGCCCGAGGCTATGAGCGGTGAGAGCTGGCTGAGCTGGCTCGCCTCGCAACGTCCGCCTTCGGCGAGAGCCGGCTCGCAATTGTATTGCGACTATTATTTGCAAGGCAGCTTCCGGGGTGCCTGGTCGCGCGCCGACGAACCGCCTGCAGGACCAGCGTCCAGGGCCTTCCGCGCCCCGTCCCGCCCCTGCCCCAACTGTGCGCCTATCTGACACCCGCCCATCTGCCCTCGTCGTTCACAGGGGCCTCCCCTCCGCCCAAGCCTTGGGAGGCTGCAAAGGCGTCAGCGACTGCGACACAGGGTCCAGGCCCAAAACCTTGGGAGCAGCCGCAGGCCGCTGCAGCCGCAGCCTCTGCGGACGCCTCTGCCATTGTCCCCCGTGCCCCTGCTCGGCCTTGGGAGCGTGAAGGCGAGACAGCCAACGGCGTTGCGTCCGCCAGCTCCGCGTACGGTGCTTCCACCTACGCGGCCGGCGCGTCCCCGTACTCTCGGCCCTACAGCGCCACATCCGGCGTTGGCTACGGCAGCTCCAGCATGTACGGGGCGTCCGGCAGCATGTACGGGGCGTCCGGCAGCATGTACGGCGGCAGCAGCATGTATGGTCGGCCAGGCTACGGTGGCGTAGGCGGCATGTACGGCAGTGGCGGCTACGGCAGCAGCATGTATGGCGGCGGCTACGGCAGCAGCAGCATGTACGGCGGCAGCAGCATGTATGGCGGCGGCATGTATGGTGCCGGCGGCGGCATGTACGGCGCCGGTGGGGGCATGTACGGCGCGGGCGGTGGCATGTACGGCGCGGGCGGCGGCATGATGGGCGGCGGGCCCATGGACCCGAACAACCCCATGATGGGGCCGGGCGGGCCCATGGGCGGGCCGCCGCACCCGCCAAGCGCGTGGCAGCAGTTCATGGGCGTCATCAACGGCGTGATGCACTTCTTCGGCCGGCTGTCCTTCCTGGTGGACGAGAACACGCACGCCGTGCACTTCTTCATCAGCGCGCTGCTGCAGCTGCTGGACCGCGCGGGTTCGCTGTACGCCGAGATCGCGCGCTTCGTGCTGCGGCTGCTCTTCCGCAAGCGCGCCTCCGTCATCGCTGCCAAGAAGGCCGCCGCGGCGGCCGCCGCCGGGGGCGGCGGCGCCGCCCCCGTGCCGGGTTCGGATGCGGGCGCCATCGTGCCGCGCGGCGCAGCGGGCATGCCCGGCGCGTCAACGTCAGGCGCGGCGGACGCGGGGTTCAGCGCGGCGGCGGGCGCTGCGTTCGGCGGGGCAGGCATGGGAGCCGCAGCGCCGGTCAACACTGTTGGGTCGTACCTGGGCGGCGCACAGTCGTTTGGCTTCGGGGGCGGGGCGTATGGCGGACCGTACGGCGGGCCAATGGGCGGGGGCCCGATGGGGTCGATGGGAATGGGCATGGGGTCTGGGATGGGGATGGGGATGGGGATGGGGATGGGGGGTATGCCGGCGGGCGCTGGGCAGTGGGACTCGCTCTGGCGGTGAGGGCGCAGGAATTAACAGATAGCTTTTAGGCAGTAGCAGGTAGGCCGTACGCAGTACGCAGTAGGCGGGAGTTGACTTGAGTCGACACAAGTACGACTGACTCGGAATTCTACCACCGGGCCCATGCTGGGGGGGGCCCGAGTAGTTCAGTGTGCCTTAGCAAGGCAGAAGGAGGGTTGGTGGCAACTAGGGTTCTCGCTGGTACTCGCGGATCTTGGACAGAATGGAGATATGGATTGCAATGCTCGGCACGTAGATGGCTCGTTCACGGTGGATTGGTGCGGGCACCTGAGGCTAGATCAGTGTGCACTATTCGGGTATTCGTGGAGCTTTGATGGCTGACCTTCCAATGTCCAGCGGACTGCCGGAGAGCCCATGCATGCGATGGAAGTCATGGAACATGGACCACGGTGGGACGTCTGCCATTGCAACACAGTCTATCAGCGAAGTGCTTTCGAAACGCGAACGCGAATATGCGTAATCATGTGTCGTTGTAGGCGCTAGCACGCATAGAAGGCCGGTGAGCAAGACTCAGACAAAGCAGGCATGTTACCTCGTCCAGACGGTAAACTCCATGGGCGATGGAGGAGCGCCGCTGACCCAGCACTGATATAACCAGGTGGTGATGGCTGGGCTGTCGGACGACGGCTGGGGCTGGCGGGGAGCGGAGCATTGGGGCGCGCGGCATCCGAAACCAACCTGGAAGCGCCAGCGCCACCGGCGCCCAGCAGCACATGCGAGGGAGGAAGTGAATGGAGGCGTAAGAAAACGAAAGAAAGAAGCGGGCCCGACAGCACAGAACAAAGCAGCACACAAGTAACGGCGAGCTGGGCGGGCGGCTGTCGCTGCGGGTGGGGCTGGCGCGGGCTGGAACGGAACTACCAAGGCGGAAAGGAAGGCAAGGATGAAAACGGTGAGGCTTAAAGGAGTGTGGCAAGGCAAGTACTGCAAACCGGTGGCCGCGGAAACTTTAAGATAGCGCAGTGGCTGCATGGCTCATCCCGGTGGCAATGCATGCGCACGGGCCCAGACGGCCGGAATGCAAAGTGGCGCGCGCGGTCCCGCGACAGGGGGCCGCCATGCGGGATGCCGGGCGGCGAGCAACACGCAACAAGACACCAAGACAAACCCCAGATCAGGTCACAACCCCGCAACAAGACATAACAGGGCAACCGACGGGGCGGACCGCAGTGCGGTTCCCCACACCCGTCGAACCGGACCGGCGGCTGCACCGGGTAGCAGCGCCGGCCGGGTGTGGGATACCATGGCGTGCATGCATGCGTAGGAAGGTTATGCGGATGAACGACACCCCCAGATCGGCCGGTAGCGCCGGTGGCTTCATCAGGAATGGGCATGGGATGGGAAT
Source organism: Chlamydomonas incerta (assembly GCA_016834605.1). Classification (NCBI taxonomy): domain Eukaryota; kingdom Viridiplantae; phylum Chlorophyta; class Chlorophyceae; order Chlamydomonadales; family Chlamydomonadaceae; genus Chlamydomonas; species Chlamydomonas incerta. Next base: position 2,685,579 of record JAEHOC010000003.1, on the reverse strand, counting down.
GACCGCCGCCGCGCACGCTCGCAACAAATACTCCTATGGGTGCGGGGCTTGTGGCGGGGCCGGCCGCCGCGGGGGCAGCAGCGGCCCAGGAACAGCGGCCGCGGGGGCGGCGGCGGTCCAGGAACAGCGACCGCGCGGGCGGCGGCGGCCCGGGAACATCGGCCGCAGGGGCGGCAGCGGCCCAGGTACAGAAGCCGCGGGGGCGGCGGCAGCGCATCCAGGAACGGCGGCCGCGGGGGCGGCGGCAGCGGCAGCGGCGGCGGCGGCGGCGGCGGCGGCGGCGGCGGCGGCGGCGGCGGCGGCGGCGGCGGCGGCGGCGACGGCCATGGCGGCGGCGACGGCGACGGCGGCGGCGACGGCGACGGCGGGTGCGGGTGCGGGTGCGGGTGCGGGTGCGGGTGCGGGTGCGGGTGCGGGTGCGGGTGCGGGTGCGGGTGCGGGTGCGGGTGCGGGTGCGGGGGCGTCGAGGACGGCCCGAGGAGGGTCGCAGCCGACACAAGACCATAAAAGTCTATGTCGTGCCACTGACTAGGCTGTCAAGACTGCAGACCTTGCAGGCGACTGCAACGTAGTGGCGTGGGACAGATGGTACTAGGCACGGGGACGGCGGGGTACATTACACGATAACACGTTCGCCGTTCGCGTTCGCATTTCGAAAGCACTTCGCTTACAGGCCGGGAATTGGGATGCAGGCGTTGGCCGCCATGACCTGAATGCAGCCTACGATACCTTCGTTCTGCGCATTCGGGCACCCCAGCTGGCCAGCTGCACCTCAGGCAGCACACGCAGCCAGCAACACGCACCTCCCTGACCATCAACAACACGGAACCAAACACAGCGATATAGCGGTATGCAGGATATACACTGGGCCGTCGACAACATTTGGCATGCCCATCATACATTATTAGCAATGCTGTTTAACTGCATCAGAGGCCATGCATAACTCCAGTCTTCCCTCATTCAGCCCTCTCTCAAGCATGCGCTCAAAGAATCGCGCCTGGCATCCACCGGCAGGCATGGCCCACACTCTCATACCGCAATGGCCGGCGGCGTCAGGCTGTGCGGCATGTTGCTTGCAGGTCCTGCTGCTGCAGCGGCGGTCTGGACTCGCATGGCGCTGCTGACGCGCGCCACCGCGTCCCGCCACGCCCGCGCCAGAGACAGCAGCGTGTGGTGCGGCGAGTGGCCGTGATGGTGGTGGTGGTGGTGGTGATGCCCGCCTTGCAACGCCGTCTGCAAAGGCACGTTTTCACAAGGTATTTCGCATGTCAGTGCGGTCCACACGCACCCAGAGTAGTACGGCAGCGACGTGCTGCTGTGTATCGGCAGCACGCATTGCCTTATAAATGCGACATTACAACAAGGACTCGTGCATTTGTTGCTGCAGCCTGCCAATCTCACCTGGAAGTGCAGTCGCGCCGCCCGGCCGTACGGGTGGCTGTATGCAGGGTCGCTGGAGGAGAAGGTGGGCACCGGCGGCGCGTGGGGGTAGTCCCACGGCACGCACACGCGCAGCCGGCGCCACGGTGGGCCGCTGGCGGCGCCGGTGGCGCCCGCCGCCCCCGCTGCCGCTGCCGCGGTGCCGTGGTGGCCATCGTCTGCACCCGTTCAAAGAAATAGAACAGGCGCTTAGGGCACTCCTTCCGCACTACGCGTACAGACGCACAGCGGCCACACAGCCGCAGACAGCGTCCAGGCACGGCTACGGTCCCCGCAACCCATGGGCACGGGCAGTCGTCGGTGGCTCACCGTCCATCACAGACGCGCCGGCCGCCGCCCCGCTGCTCAGGTCTACCGCCGCAAACTCGACCAGCCAGGCGTCTGGCTCCAGCCCGCTCACGGAGCCCAGCTCCCCCTCCATCAGCCGCAGCGACACGGCGCCCTTAAGCTCCTCCTCAGCCTCCGCGCAGAACGCCTCCAGGGCAGCATGCCTGCGCTTCAGCTCCGGCGTCACCGCCTGTGCCGCCGCGTCGCCGTCGGCGTCCATGGTGCCGTCCGGCGCCTGCGGAGGCAGCGGCAACAGCAAACGGCGGGCACGGCGGCATCAGCGTCGGTTGCCTTGATGAGCGCCCGACCGCCAAGTGAATGTCGCGCAGCACCTAAACCACCACTCAAATCAATCAGTAACCAGCTGCCTGCAAGGGATGTATGTCACCCACCGAGCGCTTGGTGCCCCTTCCCGCCGCCCCGCCCGCCGTCGCCAGGCCGCTCGCCGCCAGCGCGACGCCCAGAGCTGCCAGGCTGTTGCAGCTGGTGCCGTGGCTGCCCAGGGACTGCGTCCGCATGCCGTCCAGGCCCCCCGCCGTCGCCACCGACGCCTGCCCGTGCAGTGAGCTTCCGGGCCCGTCGGGCGCGCCCGCGCTTTCGTACGACAACCCCGCCACCCGGCACACCGATACGGTTCGTGCGCGGATCGCCGGCCTGGAGAAAAGACCCGGGGTTGCGCCAACCGCAGGCGCGCCCGCGGCCGCAGCTGCTGCCGCCGCCGTCAGCTGAGCACACGCGGCCGCCGGCAGGGAGGGCATGAGGGAGTCCCAGTCGAAGTTTAGCGCGTCGGCGGCGCCACGGGAGCTGTGTGCCCGCAGCGTGGCGGCCGGCAGCGGCTGCGCCAGCAGACCGAGCAGCCGCGTCACCTGGTCCACCGCGGGCGACGTCGACTGCGGTGCGTGGGCATCGCAGGGTGACGTTAGTTTGCGGGGGGCCCTCGGGAGGGATAACTCTGCCCAGGAGCAGTCCAGCGCCAGTTCAGTGATGGCGCATGTCAGGCGGCCAATAAAAGCAGCATGCTTGTGCGATTGTGCTGGGACGCGGCGCGCGTGTTACTCACGTCTGCGGACCGCTCCAGCTTCACCGGCGCGCCCGGCTTGGCTCCCGCCTCAGCCTCCTGCTTGGCCTGGACGGCGGCAGCGGTGCCCGCCGCCGGTGCGCCGGCGGTGGCGCCCCCGCCTTCAGCAGCCCCTGCACCCGCCTTGGACTGCCCCGGCCGCGGGATCTTGATACTGCGTCGCACGGCACCCTGCACAGCCGCGGCAGCCACCATCGCGGCCCTGCTGGTGCCGCTGCTGCCGGCTGCGGGGGCAGGCGCGACCACTGCGGGCGCTGTGGCGACGCCCGGCTCCTGCTTGACCGCGACGGGCGCGGCGGCCACTTGTGGCTGCGCTGTGGGCGGGGTGTTTGTGGCGCCGCCCTCGGCCAAGGACGGCGGCACCGGCTGCGCGGCGGCTACGGCGGCGCCGGGTGCGCGCGCGCGGCCGGTCGCGCTATCCAAGCTTGTGAGCACCGCCGAGAGGAGCTTCAGAGTGTTGCCTGCATGGGCCCCACACCACAACTCAAGGCCACGACCAGACATTGATGCATGCGAGGCTCGACACGCAGCAACAGGCGGGAGCTGCCGGGATGCACATGTCCATACAAGCAAAGGGTGTTGTACAACGCCCCAACCGCACCTGTGATGGGGTAGTTGGCGGACTCCGCTGACCCCGGCTCCACCGTGCACCGCTTGAAGGCCTCAAGCAGGATGCGGCGTGAGCGGTTGGCCTTCTGGTCCTCCAGCTTTGCGTACTTCTCGATCTGTGCGCGCAGAACGTTCTGCCGCGTCTTCAGCTGCCCCACCTGCGCAGGCACATGGTTTGCAACAGCCATGGGCTTTCAGGTTGCAGGCCAGGGGCGTCATAGGAGGCGGGGCTGTTTGCTGGGTGAAGACGGGGCAGGCGAGCAGCCGATTCCTGCCAGCGCACACAGTAGCGCAACCAGCCTCCAATACCCTGAGCAACGGCCACACCACGAGCTCCACTTCCAGCGCACAGGCACATGCTCACACCCACCAGCCGCCAGTATTCCTGCTCAAGAGCCGCCGGATTGGATGGCTCTTCCGTCCCAGGCGCGGCTGCTGCAGCCGGCGCCGCGGGTACAGCCGCCCCTGCCTGAGGCCCCAGCGCGCCCGGCGCCGTGTACGCGCCAGGCTGCGTTGGGACCGGCGAGGGCACCTGCATGGCCACCGGTCGGCTCGCCTGCCCGGCCGCAGCGGGCGCCGTCTGGGGGCCAGGCATGCCGAGCTTCCGAGCGTTTGCTGCTGCCGCCGCTGCGGCCAGGCCTGCCGGGTTCGCGCCGGGCTGCGGCGGCGACGTGGCACCCGAGGCCATACGAGCCGCCGCCATCTGCTGCTGTTGCTGCTGCACCGCCGCGGCGGCCACCGCCACTGCCTGCTGTTGCTGCTGCTGCTGCATCGCCTGCACGTACTGCGCCTGCGCCGCGTTCATGTGTTGCTGCTGCTGTTGCTGTTGTTGTTGCTGCACAGCGGCCGCCGCCGTTGCGGCCATCGTCGCGGGGTCCTGCGCGGGCGCTTGTCCCGGCATGCCGCCGTAACCCATCTGCTGCCCCGGCATGCCGCCTGCCATGCCCACGTTGGGCGCGTGCTGCCCCTGCTGCGCCCCGGGGTGCTGCCCCTGCATGGGCACACCGGCCCCGCCCGGCATCACCATGCCACCCCCGCCGTACATGGACTGAGCGTCCATGGCCCCAGGAGCGCCTGCTGCACCCGGCGCGCCTCCGGGGAAGCCCAACGGCGGTGCCAGTGCTCGCCCCGCCCCTGGCACGTTTGCCGTTGGGTAGCCCTGCGCGGCGTGGTTCAACGAACATACACCCATGGTCAGCACATGGTATCCAAGGGGGCCAGCTCGTGGCAAGCCGCATGCGCATTTGCTATGCAGCAAACCGTGTGCCCACGCGTCCTCGACCTGCACCCACCTGCCCGGCCGCCGGCATGCCCGGCATCTTGCCGGCCAGATGCGAGTGCGGATGCTGCGGCATCACACCCACCGCGGCGGGTGCCTGCCCCGGCCGTGCCGCCGGCTGCTGTTGGTAGGCGCCTGGCTGCTGCTGCTGCGCCCCGTATGCCTGCTGCAGCATCTGCTGCTGCGCTTGTTGTTGTTGTTGTTGCTGCTGCTGTTGTTGCAGGGCCGCAGCCGGCCCACCTGCGTGCCAGCAACGCAGCAAGACCGCACATACGTTTGCGCGCCGAGACACAACGCATTATGCCCCCGCTAGAGCGTGTGTTTCGCTAACTACACACGCGGAACGGAATTGCACTTGCCTGCGTTCACGAACGTCCCCAGGAAATCATTGAAAAGAGCCCCGTCGTCATTCTGCTCCGGTGCAGGCTCCATGGGGGCCTGTTCGTCGCAGTGTGGGTTGGCGGCTTCGTTAAGTCCGTGCGGTGGACATACAGCCTTCAACAGCATGCCATTTGAGCACTGACGTCTCCTCAGCAGCGACACGCAGTCGCATCTCGTCACGAGGGTAACTCGTACCTGCTGTAGTTGCGCCTGCTGCGGCAGCATGTGCTGCGGCACCTGCATCATCGGCTGCTGATTGACCATGGGCACCGGCTGTTGCATTTGTTGGTGTTGCTGCTGCTGTTGGGCCATCACCGAGTGCGCGGCATGCTGCTGGAGCATCTTTGCAATGCCCTCCCTGGACTTGTCTAGCTTCTTCCGCAGCGCAACCTCGTACATCGCCTGCAGGGACCGAGTGGCGTTGGTTGAGGGGGTTTTCGGTCTGGCACAGGGTAACTGAAGCGCCCTCCCTCCTTCTCCGCAGGCTACACCGTCATAAAAACATTATGGCCCACCCACAGGTAACAACGCCATGGGTGGATCCGCCAAAGCCCTCGAGTAGACCGTGCGTGGCTGGGGTTAGACAGTGGCCGGCGTGGTCTCACCGGGTTCGACGAGCAAGCCTTGAACGCCTCCTCCTCTGCTCGGTCCACCACCGCGGCCAACTTCTGTGCATATTTGCTGCTCCCAAAGTTCTGCATAAGCAGCGTTAACCTGCGCGGGCGTGTTACAGGCGTGCGCAAGATGAACCAAACTGCCACGGGCGAGCACCGCGTGAATATACGTACCCGTATTGCCTCCATTCCGCCCGCTTGTCATCGGTTATAATGCTCGCCATGGCGCTGGGCTAGCTCCAGCGCGGGCCTCAGCGCGCGAAGTCTCGCGCACAAGCTGCTCCTGTGTTGCAGAAGCCAGCCCGTCTCTATTTCATTCTTGCGTTAACGACTTCTACATAAGTCGAGTGCTCAGCAAAGCTGGCGCAACCAGACTGAGCTCTGAGACTCGTGCAGACCGTGAGCTGGCTTATGGCTTATCAATGGCAGGGGCCGTAGATGATGGTAACTGTTTACTTCAGTGGTGATGATGTTCACTGGCAGGGGTTTGGAGACTTGAGATGGCCGTGGGACGATAATTGAATCGTTCTTGGCTACCCCAGCTCCACCGGCCCCTCCCGTTCACAGTGCAAATAATCAACAAAGCTAGAATCAACGTGCATGCCTTGGTTAAAAGCCCCGGCTTCGGAAAAGTTTGGCCATGAGCGCGGAAGACAGTGGCGGTGGCGGATTTTCCTTTCCCGTGCTGAATCAACCGACTGAGGCACCTAAGAAGGTGACTGGACAAGCTAACCGGCATTTCACGCGACCCCCGCTCGCCACGTTGCGGCACCAGACTTCACCGAACCGGCGCCACCTCGTGCCTTGCGTGCGCTGCAGATACCCCTCACCGCCTTCTCCACGGTCACGGACAGATCTGGGTCTGCGGCACAAGCACCAGAAGCACCAGTAAGTTTGTGCACCACCGTTCTTGGACGCGTGTCTTTGTGTGGATGCTTGTGCGGGCGAGCTCTCTTCTGGCAGCCAACATGTTCACTGTCACCACGCAGGTGCCAATCACCGACAAACCGGCCCGGTCGAAGGTGCGCTGAAAGCTTTTGCATAGTACGGCACACATGTCTAAGCGTTTGCAATACAGGTACCTCTAGAAAAGGGCTATAGCCAGGTAGACTGGCTTAAACTCTCCAAGTCTGGTGCGGACCTAAACGGGCTTTCTGGCGGCTCACTGCGGAGAGATATCACATTGGACGAGGTGAGACCAGATCCAGGTTGCTATCCGAAAGCGTCCCATTCACATCAATCTGCGGACCTCGCGCTCTGGGCCAACAAGCATAACTTGCGGCCTTACTCGGCCGGGTCTGCAAAATGTGCCCCACCTCCACCTCCGCCCTGACCTGACCCTATGCTGCCCTGCAGGTGAAGAGGCACTCCACGCTAGAGGACGCGTGGATGGTGCTGCGCGGCAAGGTGTACAACATCAGCCCCTACCTGCGCTTCCACCCGGGCGGCGTGCCCATCCTCATGAAGGCGGCGGGCAAGGACGGTACCGCCCTCTTTACCAAGTACCACCCCTGGGTAAACGCTGACGCGCTGCTAGAGAAATGCCTTGTAGGGCTGCTGGCGCCTGCTGTCGAGGCGGAGACGCAGGCCAAGGCAGCCGCGTTGTAGCCTAGTGCGCATGTATGTATTGCAGACTGATGGAGAGCGGGAGGGGGCAGGGTCTTGGTTGAAGTGGATTGCCGGTGGGTGAGCGTCGAACTGTGGAGGATGCGCATGCTCTGCATGTGGTCCAGCACTTCAGCTGGTGTTGATGGTCTCAATACAAGTGCTTTCTTTTTGAGCTGAAGGGTCGGGGCGGCGGGTAAGCTCCATCCCGGCAGGTGAGCTCACAGGAATACGGTAGACTTCAGGGTAGACTTCAGGGTAGGCTTGCGGCTGCATGCAGCGATGTGCTACTGGTGGCCGGTTCGATGATGAGCAGCTTCGCAGGAGGCACGCGGTATGTCCATTGGGTTGACTTCAGGCATACGCAGGCATCGGGGACTTCAAACATTGGGATGGCAGGGCACTTCGGTGACAATGTGGTGGGGTGGCTGGAGTGCAGTCGTGGCGGCGCAGACGTCGGGTGTATACTGAACTTGGGGATACGCTGTGTGTGGGCTCTGCAGTTGGTGCTATTTGCGGATTCATGATGACCCTTGTTTGAGGGCTGGGAAGGGGCTGCGGATGAGCGCGCCTCATTCACGCCGCCGCGCATGCGGTGCGAGACTGCAGTTGATCGACACGGAGTTTTTGGCGCCTGAAATATCAGTTGGCTGCAGAGACTCGCCAGCAATCAGAGGTATTGCAGAACGACTCTGACTACTCACGGGCACCAGGTTACCCGGTTGTTTTTAGTTCGGCGATTGCATGAAACCCACTCGTGCGAGAGGGGCAGGAAGCTGATAGGCCGGCCACAACGCAGCACCCGCTGCAAGAAAAACAATTGCATCTGTTTCCAATCGATCTAATCGCAAGCATTGATAGACGGTCATAGTGTGAGTTCGAGGCCATGGAAGAAATCGTCCCTCGACCGGTGGACGGGTGAACCATTCTCCTGAGGAGCTGATTGCTGAGCAACAGCTCATATTACATTATGGAGGACCCGGTTCTAGCGCCATTCGCGGCGACGCTCACTGTCAAAAGTCTTCTTCGGAGGCTGCTAGACTCTGGTTCGCCTGCGACAGGAAATGTGGGCGTCATCATAGGTAAAGGATCGAGTCGCGTGCGGGGAGACTTCCAAAGTTCCGAATCGTCAACCCAACCCCTTCTCCATATCCGCAGGCATCAACAACAACGTGTCACAGCAGAGTATCGTGACAGGTACGGACAATTTGACCACCACGGGGGGTTTGATAAGCGGGTCTCCGACCGAACGCGCCCCACCCGCGCACCCTACTCGCGGCACGCGCCGACAACGCCAACGTCGGGACACACCCAGCGCGCTGCTCGGCGGGGGTCGCTGCTGGGTGGGAAACCACACGCACAGCACATACTGGTGGTTGTAACCGAATACTGTGTAATTGCATCGCACGGTCGCGGAAGGGCAGCTGTAGCTGCAGAGCCATGCACACACGGGATGGTGGGGCGCAATGCGCGCACACGGGAGGCGTGTGCGTGTAACTCTTACCATGTGAGCACCTAAAGGCTCCGTTATCGTGGCTCTACCAGCAGCTCCCTTCACCCACTATGCCTCGCGTTTCCGGAACGCTGCGCAGGGCTATGGATCAGCGCCATCATCGGGGTCTCGGTGCTCATCCTCTTCTGCATCCTGCAGTCCTACAGTCAGCTCTACAGATACCGCTTGGTAAGGCTAGTCGCGGAGGACTGGGTTTGGTTCCGGACCTGAATCGGGTCTCGGTGGTTTGAGGATCGTGACCGGGCTTCGCCAGAGCCTGGGCCAACGGCGCAAATGGCAGTGGGCAGCGTGTCAGCACGGGACGTAGTTAACGTTTCGTGCCAGGAACGTGTCATCATCGAGAGCCCGCCCGCAGGTCACCCCGACTGTGCGCGCGCCGCCACCGGCGCTCCAGTCGACAGGATTTGGCTCATTCCTGTAAGTGTCGAGGGCGGATGCGGGATGTGTGTCAGGCAATTGCCAACGGAAATAATGACACATCACACATGTGTGTACGTCGGCCCCTGGCGCTTCACTTACAGGGACTGGGCGGCCAAGGCCATTTCGGTGTCGGACCTCGATCTGGTCCAGTCTGCAGGCCTCGATGCACTGGTGCGAACTGGTGCATACAGACCTCAATAGTACAGGCGTGACGGTCGTGTCCACTGCCTGCTTGGCAGTACCCGTTGCCGTTCTTACATGGCGTGTCAACGGAGCAACGCTTGTGGCTGGCCGCGTGCCTACACCCCTGAGCCTGCCCACATCTGCCGGCTTGCCTGTATGCCCTGAGCTTGCTTGTTTTGCTACCTTCCTGCGGACGCAGATTATGGTCAAGCTTTGCTCACTGGGTGTCCAGCTGTTCCTTCCAATGGCAATCCTCGGCATCTGTGTCTGTGAGTGGAGCGATGCGCCCCAGGGTCCGCTGCCCCATGTGTCTTATTTACAAGACGCCATGCTGTGTTGTTTGCAGCAGTACCTGTCAAGGTCGGGGCTGCCCGCATGACCCTCTGCTGTGGCCCCATGCCCTGTGCGTTCCCGCGCAGTGATTCCGCTGCACTGGACGGGCGGCGAGGCCGCGGCGACTAACGCGCAGCACTCTGATTTTATGCGTCTCACGATGGCCAACATCATGGCAAAGTCCAAGCGCTTTTGGTGCGTATTTGCCTTGGCTTGCATTTGACTAGATGCGAAAGACGCGGGGGCACGCGGCTTCACACAAGATGCAGGCTGCAGAGTGGACCGGGCTCATGATTGGGCCTCACCGCCCAACGTGTCAGCCTCCCGCGCGCCCCTGTGTTACCATGGCGACTGCGTCGCATGCCTCTCCATCCGCTCGCAGGGTGCACTTTGTGTTCATTTACGTGTACCTGGGCTGGGCGATGCTGCTGCTTCAGTGGCATTACCACCAGTACCTCACCATCCGCCAGCACTACCTGCGCAAAGGTACGGAACAAGGGTACCAGGGCGACGACCAGCAGCTAGCAGTGCTCACCACGCGGTGGCGACGGTTGCAGTCTAGTGCCGGTATGCCTGGAGTGCGTGCCGTGTGCCGCGCGTGCGCCTAGCCATATAACACTCCGCGGCTGCGGCCGCTGTGATGTCTGCCCCACAGGTGACGCCAACTTGAACGTGTGGCGGACGCTGTACCACGAGCAGCCTCGGGGTGTGGGCAAGGAGCAGCCCGTAACGGATGGCGAGCGGGTGCGCGGCTTCCTAGCCAATGTGCCGCTCATCAAGGCGCTGCTGCCCACCGGCGTGAATGTTGACGCCGACGCAAACGAGGTGCGCGCAGGCGTTGGCGTGCTGCGTGCTGGGGGCCACCTGGCGCAGCGACCTCGGCTGCCCACTCTGCGTTGCCCGGTGATGAGCGCCCGTGCGTGCACGTGCGTTGGCCATTTAATTGACGCCTGGCTACCGTTTCGATGCGGCGTGCGCAGCTGGGAGTGCGGGCGCCGTCGGCAACCAGCAGCGACGACGACAACGACACCTTCCCAACTACCGCCGACGTCGTGGGCGCCTCGCCGACCGGCGCGCGCCCCTCCCCCAGCCGCGTGATCGGTGCTACGCTCTCGCGGCTGCACATGGGGGCGGGCGGCCTGGGGCGGCTGTCAGTTAAGCGCCCGGCCGCTGTGGTCACCAACATGGGCAGCGTGACCGGCCCGGATCTCGCTGGCACGTTCACCTCGCAGCCGCCCGACCACGGCACCCCAGCCCGCCGTGTGCACAGCAAGTTCCCCTGGTCCGCACACGGCGCGGCTGGCGACCGGCTGGCTGATGAGCAGCTGATGAAGCAGCCGCCGCCCTCCTACCTGACCCGACTGGGCTCCCGCCGCATCGCGCATATGGACCGGTGGGTGCTGCAGCCCCCCTAGTGCGAATTTGTGCGTACATGTTGGTTTGCGTTTGCAACCCGGCGTGCTGCGCACTGTTTCACCTGTCCTACGTCGCGTGCCTGCGTTGCAGCTAGAAGCCCTTAGTACCGTGTTGCACGCGCCTGGCCTTGCCTTGCAGGTCAATGCTGGGCGGTAACAGCGAGTTCCTGTCCGCGGTGCCGGGCGCGGCGGCGCGGCGGCGAGCCAGCGCGACCGGCGGCCACGCGGGCGGCCTGGGCCGCGTCAGTGTGCCCATGGCCGTGTCTGGCAACCTGGCCGCAGAAGCTGCAGATGCTGGCGCCGGTGCTGGCACTGGGGCTGCTTTAGAATCGGCGGCCGACAGAGGCGGCGTGGAGGACCGCCCATCGCAGCGGCGGATGCAGCGCAATAGCCAGAGCTTAGGACCGCGCATGCTGGCTGGCGGCTGGGGCGCAGGCGGCGCCGCGGCTACGGGTCACAGCGCAAGTGCTGGTGCCGGCATGTCTGGCGGCAGCCCACCGGGGGTTGACGGCTGGCTGGCTTCAGCGCGGCAGCTTGTCAGCCAGGGGACGCTAGGCGGCGGCAAAAGCGTGTCCAAGGGGCCCGCGCTGGTGACGGTGCAGTCGGGCAAGGTGCGCACATGGGCGGGGACGTGGCGGGTTTGCGGCGTCGGCGTTGTGATGCGCGGATGGTTGTACGTGCAGGCGAGGCCCTGGGCTGTTGCTGTACTTGCTAACGCAAGCCACTTGGGGTGGAAATTGTCTCGTTATGCCTCATTGCGCCTCTGCAGGAAAGCATGGCTGCGGGGGATGCAAGCCAGCCGATCGCGGAGGCGAATGAGTCCGGCGCAGCAGGCGCTGACCCAGCGGCAGCGGCCAGGGGCGCAGGAGTTGCCACCGACACTGCCGACGCGACGGATGTGCTGCTGGATATGCTTCCGGAGACGCCGAACGCCACCGGTCGTGCCGGCAGCGCCATGGCCGCCGGCTTCTCCCGCCCCGACAGCGGCCCGCTGCTTGTGTCCATGTCAGCAGTGGGCAGCCCCGCCCGTGCAGACATTGAGGCGGGCCATGGAGCCGATAGGACCGCGGCCGGGGGCGCGTTAACGCACGGCAACGGCAACGTTGACGGCGCGGCCGGCGGCGGTGGCGACGGTGCCGCAGCTAACCTCACCAAGAGCTCGGCCCTGTCGGCGCCGTCAGGTCCATCCATGTCGCGTTCCTCGACGGGCGGCTCCTCCGCGTCCGTGTTGGACTTCCTGCGCTGGTGGGAACCGCCGGTGCGCGTGCGTGCCGGCCCCGGCGCCGACGTCAGTCGCCAGCATGTCGCAGCGTCGCGGAGCGGCCACGCATCGGACGGAGAGACCAGCCACGACGAGGGTGTGGTCACAGGCGTTCCGCTGCGCATACTGGGCGCGCACCGCCCGAAGACGGTGAGCGGGTGGGCGAGGAGGTGATTGTTCTGATGCGCTGATGCTGTGAGGTGATGCCGTGTGCGAGCTGGAGTGAACTGGGCGCGACGCCGGTGCGCACGAGCGGGTCACGGCGGACCTTGTTAGCGCTGCGGCTGTAGCGCAAGCTTGGTGGCGCTGACCTGCCTTCTGATATGTTATAGTACCGTACACTCGGCGTGCACTGTGAGAGTAAACTGTCCTCCGCTCTGTGTCCCACAATGCTCCTGCAGGAGGAGGAGGAGCTAGACGGCAGCGACGCCGCCGGGCAGGACGAGTTCATGGTCAGCCGCTCACGGCCCAGTGTCAGCTACCGCAAGACGGTGAGGACCTGACCTGCGGTGCGGTAGTGCGGCGTTCGGCGGTGCGGTAGTGTCGCGTGCGGCGCAGTAGTGAGGCCCCCGTGTGCTGCGACCGGCTGGGTCGCTCGCCTGTGGGGCCGGCAGTGGCCATTCCTGTAGGAGCCTGGTAGAAGCGCAAAACGCCTTTGCGCTTCACCCACACGCCTTGTCGCACATGCCGCACGCGGCGCACAGGTAAACGCGGTGTACGCGGACGGCACGTGGGAGGCGGTACTGGCGCAGCACTACGCAGTGCTTGTCACGGACGTCAAGGAGCTGCCGCCAAGGTGTGTTAGAGGGCACGAGGAGAAGACACACAGTTAGGAATGGTAGCATGATTAGTCAAGAGTGTGGTGTGGACGCACCTGCTCTGAGGGCTTGTGGTGGCTTCAGGCGTACGTGCCTGGTGGGCGCCCACCGTGGGCCGAGCGCGCGCAGCATCGAGTGTACGGCATGTTGCACGCACGCATCTCCATGCGTGTGCGCCGCAGGAAGCACAAGGAGACGAACAAGAAGACCGATGACGCGGTAAACGATGAGGGCCTGGAGGCGAGTGCGGAAGCCGGGCCGCGCAGTGGCGGGCCAAACGCTGCGGCGGTGAATGCTGCAGCAGGCAGGCAGGTTTCGGGTGTGCGCCCGAAGGCCAGGCGCATGGTCAGCTTCCTGCCGTCCTGCTTGGTCAGGTGAGGCTGATCGCCGCTGCGGGGCCGACCTTGTCCTCGTCCCATGTGTGCATGCGCTTGCATGCACTGCGCTCGCATGCAGAGTGTCAGCAGCACATGCGAGTTTGTCTAGCGCAAGGTACTCCCAAGTGCGCAGGCACGCCCACGCTCGATCCATTGCCAATGCGTTGCTGACAACCCGCTACGCGCCGCCATTTTCCCTCCCTGTTGCAGCTGGTGCACTTTCGGATACGGCACGCAAGCCGCAAGTCGGTGGTTGGGCATCGGCAGCGCGCGAGGCGGTGCCACCGGCTCTGTCGCCGGCTCGGAGGAGTCTTTCACGCGCCTCAACGTGCCCAGTAGCAACGGCCCTATTCAGCATGCTATCACCTTTGGCGCGGGGCCCAGCAGCTTCCACAGCAGCTTCGGCTCGCCGGCTCACCACCGCCACAGCGGCTCCGGCGCCAACGCTGCCGTGCCGCCCGGCCACCGCCGCACCCGCAGCGGCGGTGGCAGCGTTGGCGGCAGCTTCGGCGCCGCCGGCGCGGCCTTGGCGGCTGCCGGCAGCTTCGGCAGCGGTGGCGCAGGGCTGGGCGCGGGCGCGTACGGTGTCGTGCCCGCAGCGCAGCATCTCGGGCCCGGCGCGCTGGGCGCCGTGGCGGGGCCAGGCGGCTATGGCACGCCGCGGCAGCTTTCGCAGCAGCAGCTTCAGCAGGGGGCTGCTGCAACCTCGCAACGAGCCCTCGCCGCTGCTGCAGCCGCCAATGCCGCTGCCGCATCCGCGGCAGGCGCCGTCGCGGGCCCCGTCGCGGACGCTGGTGTACCGCTGCCACCTCTGGTCCTGCCATCAATCGATGAGCAGCCGTCTTTGCCGTTGTCGCCGAACGGCACAGGGATGGGCGCCCTGCCTACCGAAGGGGCCGGGCCCGTCACCACGGACGCTGCAGCGCCGCGGCACAAACGCACACCCAGCGCGCCCCGCTCTGCTGACTTCGCCGCCGGCGCAGGCGCAAGCCCAGTCGTGACCCTGCCTCCGGCACGCTTCGCCAACGGGGCGGGCGGCGGCGACGGCTCCGGTCGCATGGTGCGGGCGTCCTCCAACGACTCTTTGGGCGCCGCCGGCGCAGCAGCCGCGTTTGCTGGCGGCGGGGCTGGCAGTGCTGGCCGCACGGCGTCAGGCAAGTCGCCGCGCGCCGGCGGTGCTGCCCAAGCGCGCGCCGCGCGCTTCGGCAGCGCCAAGCCCAGGTTCATGCAGCTGCTGGAGCAGATGGTGGAACAGGCCAAGGAGCGCAGCGCCAGCGGGCCGCTGTCGGGCGACCATCAGCAGCTGCGGCCAGGCTCGGCCGACCCCACGGCCCGCGCCCGCGCGCCGCCGCTCGCACTCGCGTCGCCTGCGCAGGCGGCGGGGCGGCGCTCCGGACCCAGCAGCAGGGCCAGCAGTGGGCGGGGCCTGGGTGGCGCCGCCGCAGAGGGCGGCGCAGCGGCTGGTGGCCGCAGCAGCCAGAACGGAATGGGGGCGGGCGGCGGTGCGGGGCCGTCGGAGCCCCAGGGTGCTCAAACGCCGGGCACCAGCCGGTTCGGGGCTGGGGGCAGCCTGCCGCGTGGCCCTGGCCCAATTGCCGAGGCTGCGGAAGCAGAGCTCGAGCTGGAGCCGGTCCACACCGCAGCCTACGCGCGTGCCCATGCCTACGCGCAGCCCGCGCCAGGGATGGGGGCGGTCGCTGCGGACGAGGAGGCAGCCATGGGCGACGAATCCAAGATGGGCGCCATTACAGCAGCAATAGCAACTGCACATGGCGCTGTTTCCCGCGATGTGTCGGGCAGCACGGCTCAGTTCAAGGACGCCGTGAGCCACGCCTCCTCGCTGCGCCGCCGCCGCGCCGGCGACGCCGCCAACGACGAAGTCGAGGACGGCGCCGACGGCGTGAGCCGCGCCAGCGGCAGCATCGCGGCGCGCAGCCGCCGCACCCTGGCGAGCGACGCCGGCGGCAGTGGGCGCTCCCGGGGGAGCAGCGCTGCAGCTGCTGACGCTTCGGCCCGGGCGCTGGCTCGGTGGGACTTCGTGCGCGAGGCGATCCTGGACGGCCGTGTGGCGGAGTTGCCGTACCGCATGCGCTACAGCGTGGTGTCGGCCACCTTTGCCCGCATGTTCCCCGGTAAGAGTCTTAATTTGCTTGCCTGCACGGACGCCAACCTCCCCAGCCCCGCCTTCATGCCTACGTGCGGGCCAGCTCCTGCTCCGGCGCCATGCTCCCACCTCTTGCTTCAAAGGCCGCCGCGTGTGCTGTGCCTGCCCGCAGACGAGTTCGACCGCGCCATCCCGGTGATCGACCACAAGGAGGTGGACCTGCTGCTCATGCGCGCTGACCAGCACATGGCGCAGTACGAATACGTGAGTCGCGGCGTGCTTGGTGGGCATGGTGGGCCGCTGGTGTCGTCCGCAGGTGTTGGGGGTGGCTGGGATTTTCAGCCAGTCGGCGGGGCCTGCTGTTGCCCGGCCTGTTTGCTCGCGCCGCTCCTTGCTACTTGGGTGGGCCAACAACCGCAACCTGAAGCCAACGCTGCACGGGCGTTTTGTGAGATTCCGTGTCCTGACAACAGTATGTCGTTGGTTGTGCTGTGCCACCCCTGTGGGCGGTGTGCGTGCGGCGTGTGTGTGTCTTGGTTCGTGTGGCGCCTGCAGGCCAAGGCGTGGGAGCAGCACAACCTGGGCAAGAAGCTCATCGGGCGCACCGGCTTCATGGGCCTGCGCGGCGAGGAGGTGCGGCTCAAGCACTACCACCTGCGGAAGGTCAAGGAGATCATGGCGGAGGTGAGGCGGGGCCGGACGAGCTGAGTTGTTACCAATCATTGAACGTGCCTACGGTAAATATCCAGCTGAACCTGGAGGATGGCAGCCCAGGCCAGGTGTTGCAACGTCAGGAGTGGCGCGGCCTGTGCCTCCGCCCCTCCACTGGAGCCATGGTGCGTCACGCGTTGGCCCGTGTGCCACCTGCAGGTTGAGGAAGCGCGGCGGCGAGCGTTCGACACCGCGCACACGCCCTCCTGGTTCGTGTTCTTCCGCACGCAGCGGGCCGCAGCCGTGGCGGCGCAGTGCGTGCTGCACGCCGAGGACAACCGCAAGTTCAGGGTGAGCAGTACCGCCATGTTCCATGCAACGAAGGGTGGATACGGTATGTGTGCACGCTTTTGTGAGTGCGAGGCACCGCACGCGCGCGTGTGTGACCTACAACCGCACGCGCTGCCGCACACGACCGCAGGTTCACCCGGCACCCGGGCCTGACGAGGTGAACTGGTCGACCTTGTGGAGCGACTACCGCTCCCGCGACCTGCGCCGCAACCTCACGCGGCCGCTGACCCTGCTGGTGGTGCTGTTTCCCATCGGCATCTTCACGGGCGGCCTGATGCAGCTGGACTACCTGCTGTGCCCCAAGCACAAATGCGGTGCGTTGGTTGGTTGGCTGGCTGGCTGGTTGGCTGGCTGGGGTGCTACACCTGCGTGCAGCAGATGTGTGTATGACTGCATGCACTCGCTTCCGGGTTAGGTACCGGTAATCATGCCCCACGATAAGCATGACGCTGCTGCGGCGTGTAGTGCTGTTTGTGCGCCGCTGACAAGCGCTGCTTCGTGCGTTTTGATGGTGCCGTGCCACCATGCAGATGAGCTCAAAGAGACAGACCCGAATGCGTGGCAAGAGCAGTGCTTCGATATCATCCAGTAAGTCCTTGCCCCACCGATTTCATTTTTACACGCAGTTTCACTGAAACGCAGTTGTGCTACCGATAAGTATACCGGTACCGTATCTCCGCAAGCTCCACTGTTCACCGCGCTGTACCGCGCGCCTGGTCTCTGCGCACTGCCGTACACAGGCAGCGGATCTCCTGGTCATGGTACTGCCAGCAGACCGACTTCTGGTCGCAGCTGCTGCGGCGGCTCGTCGTCGGCTGGCTGCCCTCACTCCTCATCAACCTGTGGCAGGGCATGATCCTGCCGCTGGCCTTCACGTTCGTGGTGCAGGTGCGCTCGCAGCACTGCTGACGAATGCATGCTTCGCAGCACCTGCTGGCGCCAGGGCTCGGGCGCCACCCGAACTGTTGCGTGCGCAAGCGTGCCCTGCGTTTCTTCAAGCCCCCATGTGTCCGCCCCTTACATTCCACGCCACAGGCCAGCCGTCAGGCGCGCTCGCTGTCCGAGGCAGACCGGTGCATTGCGAGGTACATGTTCTACTTTGCCGTGTTCAACGTGTTTCTCGGCGGCGTGGTGGGCAGCACCATCATCCAAGGAA
The DNA here is from genome assembly GCA_016834605.1 of Chlamydomonas incerta. Taxonomy (NCBI): domain Eukaryota; kingdom Viridiplantae; phylum Chlorophyta; class Chlorophyceae; order Chlamydomonadales; family Chlamydomonadaceae; genus Chlamydomonas; species Chlamydomonas incerta. The sequence goes on along the minus strand of JAEHOC010000003.1, from coordinate 2,667,664 downwards.
TCAACAGCGCCGTGAACTCGGGCCCCGGCGAGATCTTCAAGCTGGTGGGCAACTACCTGCCCACGTCCAGCAACTTCTTCATCTCCTACGTCATGTTCAGGTGCGTGCGCTGCTTCCGCCCTGTCAGCAGCGCGGGCAGCGCGGCGCTGAGTTGCGTAGAAGCTGATGTTTGGCCGCTGTCTGGGGTGCAGGAGCGAGCGACCATTAAGAGCCGTTTGCAGCCGACCTTGCGGCGCACAGATGTCAGCGACGCAGCTGTTGACCTTCCTCGCTGGTGGTCCGGCCTTCCCTCCCGCAGGGCGCTGGTGGCTGTCCCGCTGCGCATGCTTTGGCCGCACATCGGCATCCGCATGTACCTGCTGCGCCGCTACCTGCGCTTCCGCTGCTGGACAACGGAGCGCGAGAAGGCGTTTCTCATGGCGCCGGGTGGGTGTTCATTGAGGTGACATGCAGCCTTCCATGAACCAAAGCCCGGTGGCCCCGCTTTCCCGCCGCACCTGCCGCGTAGCCTCGTGTGAAGCTACCCCCCGCAACGACCTCCAATCTTAGCTATTGGGCCCCCCTCTCTTCCCCCGCTATTGCGCCTGCCTGGACTCTCTGTGTGGCTCCGTTCGGTGTGTACGGTAGCTTGGGCTGGTGTTCACACACACCCTCTGCGTCCTGTACCGCTTGTCAACCATCCTTGCAACCCCCTCACCTGCCTTCTCCCGCCTTGCCGCTGCAGTGTCGCCGCGCTACGGCTTCGAGGTGGGCATGGTGCTGCTGATGTTCCTCATCACCTTCGCCTTCGCCGTGGTGTCGCCCATCCTGCTGCCCATGGCGCTGCTCTTCTTCGCGATGGCCTGGCTGTTCTGGCGCTGGGCGCTGCTGTACGTGTACGTCCGGAAGTACGAGGGCGGCGGCACCATGTGGCCCTTCATCTTCGCGCGCGTCATGGTGTGCATGGTAAGGCCTGGCGCGCCGGCTGGCACCGGCGGCTCGTGGGGCGTTGTGTGTCTGCCCGCGCGCGGCATGTGCGTGTGCCCCAACCCCATGCCAAAGTTATCGGGGCTAGCTGTGCGCTCCCGTGGCATTTGCCGATATTCGGCAGCCGGAGGATCATGGAAAGGTGCCCTGCGCCACTGGAGGTACCGCTATCATCGCCTGCTACTTGATCCGCAACCCACTTCGCCCCCTCGCCCCTTGGCCCACTTGCGCCTCCGCCCCCAGGCCATCTTCCCGCTGTTCACGGCCTGCGTGTTCGTGACCAAGGAGGCCTACATCCAGGCCATCCTGCTGTTCGTCACGGTGCCGCCCATACTCATCCGCTTCAACAGCTTCTGCTACTTCAGGTGCGCACCGCATCCTGCCGCGGCAGTGCACTCTGTCAGCGATCCTTCCTGCCTCTGGTCCAACCGGCCTGCATCGTGGGGGCATTTAGCTGCGGGCTTTCTCCATCAATAACATTACCATGTAGAACACAAACATAGAAACCTATGATACAAGGAGACTATATGCTCCCGAGCTTTAGAGTGCGGCTGGGGCGAAAGCATGCCTCGCGAAATGTGGTGACAGCCACCCTCACAGAATGCGACGGGAGCCAACCTTCAGCATCCTTACATGTCCTATAAATTAATTCCTGGAAGGCTGGGGATAATTCTGTGTGTGAGAGGAGAAACACCCTGTCCAGGCCGGCGACACGGTGTGCCACGCTCGCCACTGTTATGTTTGGTATTGGCTGGCATTGACACCCTACCGCCCCCCTGGCGACTCCCTCCTGCGACCTCCCACCGCTCCCAACCCGAGCAGGTACCAGGTGGGCCTGCGCGCCTCAATTCCGCTGGAGGCGGCCGTGACCGGCCCCCACGCGCGTGTGGACCCCTGGGTTTACATGCCGCCCCCATTGATGACGCAGCTGCCGGGCTGGAATCCCGACTGGCCAAAATGCTGGCAAGGATGGAACATGCCGCTCATGTATGTGTGAGCGGTGGAGTGGGAGGACGGGAGGAGGCTCGAGGAGGACGAGGACGAGGAGGAGCTGAGCTATCCTGAGCTGGGGTGGGTTCCATTTTTCGTCCAACTCAACCATTGCCAACCCAAACTGGGCTGGGAGTCGAACTGTTGTACTGCTTGCATGTGCGGCAACCATGGAAGCGGTAGAGTACGGCCAGACTGAACGGGGCGGCGGGGTGGATATAATCTGTGAATGGGCATGTAGCTGCGGCCGCCGTGTACAGCTGCAGAGCAATGTGGGACTTGCGAGCTGAGCTGGTTGCTGTCACTGTCGAGCTTGTATGGTGCGTGTGAATCAGTCATGAAATGATGTTCGGGGCTGCATGGTTGATGAAGTCTTGCAATGGAAGCAGATACGGTAGAAGCTTGCGCGTGGCCAAGCCATGATGCAAGTGAGGTTTGGGGCCAGGCAGGTGTGGATTGAGGCCCGGCATCCACAGCAGTTGCCTGTGTGATGCAGCACTGCCGTGCGGCGTTGCCTAGTCAGGTACCCAGGTTCAGGTTTGTGCAGCGGTGTAGGCTGGTTGCGGGCTTTAGGATGCCTGAACGGAGCGTCGTAGCCCGCCCATTGTGGCAGCAGGCGCACGGTGTACGGTGCAGAGCAAGGACGGCTTCCCGCACTGGGCGGGGCATAAAATTGTGAGAAACCCTAGAACTCAGAACAGAACTGGAGATGGCTAATTTCTTTGGCACTCACTCGGCAGTGGCTGGCTGAAGAAGCTGAATGGAAAAGGGCCTGTAAAGGCGCTCGGCGTCGGGCGAAGGTACATGCATGCTGCCCTACCCGGCTGGCAAACCCGTGCACGCCGTGTGCATGTTTGCTTTATGTGGTAACTGCTGAGATGCCTGCTCGAAAGCGGTGGCGTCTCGCCTGGCTGTCAATGGTCACCGCCTGGTTGTGCGTGCGTCATACAAGCTCGCGGCGCGGCTGAATACGGTATGCAGTGTGACAGACTGTAAGGAAGTTCTCTGCTGCTGGCGCTCACATCTCGATGTTCGAAAGACGAAAGTGAAGTACTGAAGTGGCCCCAACCCAGCTGAACACAGTGTGCCCCAGGGGTGGTGTGCCCGGACATCCCCCCGGTGCGCGTGGAACCGGAGGTCCGCTTGCAGGCTTTACAGCGAGAAGAGTCGATGCCATGAACTGCTTTGTTTCAGCAGCTCGCACGCATTGGCCACCACTGTGCGGGTGGCACCATAAATATCGTTTCGTCCAGACAATGTCTGCTGTAGTAGTCTGCTGTCGTAGCCCCGTTGAGGCTGAGTCCCACACAATCACACGCAACATGCGCGCCAAAACACACACGCACACACACGGCTTTCCGCACGACCACCCCGATCTGTATGTACCCCATCACCCGCTCCTCCGAGCCAACGTGCGCGCTACCGTGTCCGCCTCCCATTCCGACCAATGAAAACATGCAGAACTGATAGCACACGCAACACTGAGTGCCCAATTGAACGCACCACGCGTCCGCCTTGCGTATGGATACGAAGGATGGGCCGTATCCCGCCTTTCCGCTGCGGTCCATATTCCATTGCCACACATATGCTCTTTATGTTTCTGCCAGTATGATCACGGATGTTCTGCCGGGGCAGAACGCACACACCACGTGCAGCGTCATCGATAGTGCCTGCCCCCGCTCTACAACAAAGACCAACCAGTCGCGAGGTCCCTTTCCCTGCCGCGGCATGACGCCGCGGCGAATGCCGCATGATGTCAACCCCACACAGGGCTGCTCGGTCGCACAACGTTCGTACACGTCCAAAACCACTGCCGGACCGCTGTGGCTCCCGGCAGAATTACTAAACACTTTCACCACGACACAATGCGTCACATAGGGGAGTCAGAAGAATCTCCAAACGTGTGGCGTCTACCGCCACCGTCGTGCACAACTGTATGCACGAGGTATCACCGCGCCTGTGTCACACATGCGCTCGCAATCATTGGCACACACGCACAGTTGTCATGTTCCGCTCACAAGTGCAGCGCTCGCTCCCATTCTCCACAACCGCTCGGTGTTCCTAACTACATCTACATGTATCGGTGCTCGCTGGTCACAAGCGACTTCACGTCGAAGTTGGATTTCGGCGCGGCAGCCGACGGCGCCGGGGCGCTGGGCGCCACCAGCGGCGGCGGCGGCGGCGCTCCTGTCGGCCGCGGCGGCGGCCGCGGCGGCTTGCCGGGCGCGCCGCGCATGTCGAAGCCCACCTTGTTGTCCTTCATGGCGCGCGCGATGCGCGCGTGGCCGGCGGTCTGCGCGAAGGCGTCGTTGAAGAGGATCTTCATCTGCAGCACGCTGAACACGCCCAGGAAGGACAGGATGGCGATGAGGATGAACATGATGTAGCCAATGAGCTGGTCCACCGTGTAGTGGAAGCTGTCCACGAAGGCGCGCATGGCGTTGTCCTGGCTGAACGCCACCGTCACGAACTGCGCGGGCGGGGCGGGAGGGGCACAGCAGGGCAGGGCGGCGGTGAGAGGGACGCTCAGCAGCATACCGGTACGTTTTTCACTCCAGTTGGGAGTCGGAAGTGGGTGGGCTCCACCAGCACGACACCGTGAATAGGCTGTGGTGCCAGCGCCAATCCAAGGCCCCGCTGGCCACGCGGCTGCCGGCCTCACCTTGTGGAAAGCCACCAGCAGTTGGAAGTTGGCCCACAGGATGACCAGGATGGACGTGAAGCCGTTGCCGTCGTACCAGCGCGACGCCAGCGCCAGCCACAGCACCAGGAACACGAACATGGACACGGTCATGATGTAGCGGTAGATGCGGTACGGCTTGTGGTCCGCCAGCTCCGTGAAGTAGGTGCGCACCTGCGGGTCAACAAATCGGGATCAGCAACAATCAGATGCGGTACGCTACACGTGGCGCGTGTCGGCACCGCACACCGGCGGCAGGTGGGCTCCGTCCTGGGCCCCTGCCCCACTGCTCCCGCGCCGCCACGCAATGCTAGCGCTAGCTAGCCTCCAACCCAGCCACGCCACCCGGGCGAGGCGCTGGCTGGGGCCGGGGCTGGGGGGCGAGCGGGCGCCATCTAGCGCGCACCTGGATGGTGACGTACACAAAGATCCAGATGGCCACCGTCGCCATGATGAACACCATGATCTGGCTCTTGAAGATGGGGTGGAAGCGCGCCGCCGCCGGCATCACGATGTCCAGGCGGCTGGCGGCGGCGATGCACAGCAGGATGTAGGGCAGCGTGCCCAGGATGGTGTACACCAGGTTCATCCACTCGTCCGTGTTGTTGCCGTTGTCGTTGCGGAACTTCTCCAGCTGCCCCGCGTTCCAGGTGTACCAGTTGCTGCCGGTCATGGTGTCCACGTCGCCGTGCATCCAGCGCTGCCAGGCCAGGAAGTTGGTCTGCACCTTGGCGATGTCGAAGGAGAAGGGGTTGAACCACAGCGGCGCGAAGATGAGCACGAAGCCCAGCAGCCAGCCGGACCAGGTCAGCGAGCCGTAGTTGCAGACCTCGCAGCCCTTGACGCAGTACATGCTGGTCAGCATGAACAGCAGCTCGAAGGCGTAGTAGAGGTGCGAGCGCGTGTAGAGCGTGAAGATCTTCACGAAGTCCATGGCCTGGATGTTGAAGCCACGACCCGTGCCCACGTACTTGGCGCTGCCGTACGTCATGTCCGCGATGAACGACTGCGCCACGGTCTGCTGCTGGAACATGTAGAAGAACAGACTGCGGGGGGAGCAAAGAGCGGGAGGCGTGGTGAGGCGGGTCGAAGGTCGGTGAGGCCACTAGCGTAGGGGTCAAAGGCTGGTGGCCGCTCAACGCCGCGGCGCGCCCGCCCACAGCACCATCACCGGTGGTCCCCCTGTGCCCTGCTCCCAGCCTCAGGCCAGGACCTCACGAGCGCCAGCTTACCTGCCCGTGAGGATCTGCTGCATCACGATCACCACCGCCTTGACGATGCCCATCTCCAGGATCAGCTGGCCGATGTAGGGAATCATGGCCAGCGTACCCAGCTGCAGGATCTGCTGCACGTTGTAGATGCGCTGCAGCATGTCGCTCATGTGGCTGGCCTTGGCCATGTTGAACACCAGCAGCGCGTAGATGTTCCAGAACGCCGCCTGCGTCGTCAGCCAGGAGTTGATGTAGAAGCCGATGCAACTGTGGTAGAACATCAGCAGCCGGAAGAAGTCCAGGCGCGAGCCCAGGCGCGCGCTCTCGCGCGAGATGGCCCACTCGCCGCCGCCACCAGCGATCTTGAAGTTGAAGCCGTTGATGGAGTCGAAGCCCATGTCGCGGCCCTTGCCGCAGCTGATGAACTCCTTGTAGCGGATGCGCCCGCCGCGCAGCGTGTGGTTGCAGCCGCAGAACACGTCCTCAGTCAGGTGCAGCTGGCGCGTGGCCTTGGAGATGCCGCCGCGCGTCATCACGAACATCTTGTTGAAGAGGTCGGGGTGGCCGTAGTGCAGGCGGATGCGCGCGGGGTGCGTCAGCGTGCGCTGCGTGATGGTGCCGAACGCGTACTCGGTGGCGGCGGCGAAGCGGCCCAGCGCGCCCGACTTATCCGAGAAGATCCACTCGCGGAAGCCCACCAGCGCCGTGTAGGTGCACTGCACCTGCCGGCAGCGCATGACGTACATCAGCTCGCTGGCGATGGTCTTGCGCGTGATGGCCACCTCCTCGTCGTCATCCGCGAACAGGTGGAACTCGCCCTTGGTGCTGGGCAGCAGCTCCGACACCAGGTTGCGGCTCTTGAAGCACTCGGCCAGCACGTTGTCCTGGTTCATATCGATGGCCTGCAGGCCCTCGCCGAACGCGAAGATGACGGCGTGGTTCTGGTTCTCGGGCTTGCCCTCGCCGATGATCACGCCGCGGCCCGAGTACTTGTTGTGCGGCAGGCGCACGCGGTACACCTCGATGACACCGTCGTCGTTCTCCTGGATGCCCATGTCCGCCAGCAGCTGCAGCTGGCCGGGGTCGTTCAGGTCGCGGCCGCGCGCCATGACGCTGTACTGCGCCGGGCCGTTGTCGCTGTCGGCGTTGTCCAGGAAGGCCACCTTGAGCCGCGGGTACTTGCCCATGAGGATGTCGATGGAGGACGCCAGCCACTTGAGGCGCAGGTCCTTGCTCTGCCGGTTCTTGCCGTACGTCTGCGGCGTCACCACGTACTCGAACTTGCACGTCGTCAGCTGGTTGATGTAGCGCCTGGGGGAAGGGGAGGGAGGCGGCGGGGGCGCAGGGAGCGTGGGAACGCCGGTCAGCTTGTGGCACCCTTGTGGGGCGACGCGCAGGTGAGGCAGGTTCAGGTCGGTGCAGGCACAGGCAGTGCAGCCTCGACAACATGCTACGGTAATCAAACATCGCGTGCAAGCACCCCAAACACTCACTTGTACTCCAGCTCCGTCATGTTGGGCGGCTGCGGGTTCTCCAGCCGCGCCAGCTCGTCCAGCGCCTTCTCGTTCAGCATCATGCCGTGCACCGTGCGCGCGAGCAGCTGGCCGCGCAGCGAGGCCCACATCTGCAGCTCCAGCTTGAACTCGTACATCTCGCAGCCCAGCGCGAAGTCGTGTTCGGACAGGTCCTTCACGTTCACGTCCGGGTTCACCGTCTGCGGTGGGGCGATGGGTGGCGGCAGGCAGGGAGGTGGTGAGGTGGGGATGCTGCGTGCTGCGGCATGGTGTGTAGGTTGAAGCGGCTGGCGCAGTGGCAGCAGCAGGCGCCGCAGGCCAGCGCAACCGGTGGAGCAGGTATGCGGAACGCTAGCACCCGGCGCACCTTCATGCGCTCCTTGAAGTTGGACCACTCCTGCGGGAACATCGCCTTCAGGTAGCTCATGAGCGAGATGGAGTCGTCCGTCTCGCCCAGCAGGTCCGTCATCTTGCGCATCTTCAGGCCCGTCTCCTTGGCTGCAGGGCGCACACAGGCAAGCACACAGCACCAACCAAAAATGTCAGGACTATGCCAGGGACAGGGACCGGCAAAGCAACCAACAGGCAGTCTCAGACGCTTGGTCACGTTTGCCCGCAACCCAACCCTCAGCCCGCCGCAAAGCCTGGCCACAAAGCAGCGCCCAAATGTTTGCCTAGCTCGCTCACCCAGCGCCTTGGAGTCCAGCGCGTACATCACGTCCTCCTCGTACAGGGGCGTCAGGATGGACCAGCTCCACATCTTGTCGATGGAGGCGGGCTTGTCCAGCGAGGGGTGCCCCAGCGAGTTGATGAAGAAGCCCAGGATGCGCTGCGCCTCCTCGCTGTTGGGCGTGGCCTCCGCCTCCGTGGTCACGAGCATCTTCTTGATCACCTTGATCACGCGCGCCAGCTCCTTGTAGTCGGCCGTCGCGCTGTGGCAGCAGGCGGAGGGGCGGCAGGGCGCAGAGCGCAAGGTAAGCAAGGCGTGCTGGGAGCACTCCACAGCATGGCCCGCAGCCTGGGGCCAACGCCTGGCCCCATTCCACAAAACACCGAGAAGCGGCGCCGCCCCACCGAGCCCCATGGGCCCAAGCCAATCCCGCACCGCCCCCGCCCCGAGCACCCTCTCAGCGAGCCCCCAATGCCCTGGCCAGCCCCGCGCCGCCGCCGCCACTCCCAGCTCACTTGTTCAGCAGCGCCGTCTTCATGACGCTCTTGAGGCCCTCCGGGTCGGAGCTGATCACGCGCTTCATGTCCGTGACCACCTCGAACAGGATGCTCGCCAGCTCCACCTCCTCGGGCGTGGCGCGCTTGCGCTCCGCGGCCTTGTGGATGGCGAAGCACTCGCCCTCCAGCGCCACCCACAGGTTGTACAGGTTGTCCGCAATGTCCTTCATGTCGAACGGCACCTCGTGGCGCTCGCAGATGTCGCCCAGCTGGTCCACCAGCTTGAGGCCGCACTGCAGCATCTTCTTGCGCAGCAGCGCGTGCTTCACGTTGATGTTGCCGCGGTAGAAGGGCGCGCTGGTGATCACGTGCGCGTGCTTGCCCGACAGCAGGCCGACCTGGCAGCCCAGCCACACCACCAGCACGCGCAGCTCGTTGAGCACCATGATCTGCGCCACCGACACCTGGCCGGTGTCCACCACCTTGCGGACCTGGCCGGCGTAGAAGAACGTGGGCAGCAGGATGGGCCGCAGGCCGTGGCCGCGCGAGCCCATGTCCAGGCGCACGAAGGACAGCATCTCCCGCTCCGCGTTGTTGATGTAGTCAGCCTCGCGCAGGTCCTCGATGATCTTGTCCCACGCCTGCGCAAAGGCGTTCCACATCATCATCTGCGCGTGCACCTCGTCAATCTCCTCGTCCTCCTCCGCGTCCGCGCCGTCCAGGATGACGATCGAGTGCTGCCGCGTCAGGCCGTCTGCCGCGCGCTCGATGGCCTGCAGGGCAACAGAGAAGGTTTGGCAACGTTTGAATGCAGGGAAACGGAAGACTGGACAAGAACGAACGGCTAACGAGAAGACACGCACAGGCACAAGTTGAATCACCCCGGGTGGGTGCACCGACTCCGTCCTCAGTAGCACACGGTGTCTGACCCACCTGCTCGCGCTCCTTCTTCTCGCGCCGCTTCGCCGCCTTGTGCGGGTCGTCGCCGCCCAGCAGCGCCGTCATGGGGCGCAGCAGCGCTGTGGTGGGCCGCGCGGTGGTGGGCCGCAGCGCCGTCGTTGGCCGCAGCGCCGTCGTTGGCCGTCCGCCGCCCGGCTCCACGAACGAGGGGTCGCCGTGCGCGCCGCTCTTGGGCCGCGTGCGGCCCTGCACACTGCGCGGCAGCGCCGTCGTGGGACGGCCCTGGCCGGCGGTGGTGGGCCCCTGGCTGGTGTTGCCGAGCTTGAACGAGATGCCGCCGCCCTCCTTGTGCGAGCCGTGCTTGTCGTGCCCGTGGGTGGGGCGAAAGGCGCTCTTGGGCCGCGCGTGCATGCTGCCACTGGTGCCGCCGGCCATCCTGGCCGCCGCCCGCACCGCCGCCTCCTCGTCCTCCACATCCTCCACGGGCCCGTTGCCGGCGGGCGAGGGCGCCACCTTGTTGCTGGCGTTGCCGCCCAGCGCGTTGAGCCAGCGCGACATGATGCCGTCGCCGCCGGCCTTGCCGCCGCCTCCGGCGCCCGAGGGGCTGTCCGCCGCGTTGGTGCTGGGCGGCAGGCCAATCTGGCCCGGCCCGCTGTTGACGTCGTACTCCTCCACCTCCTCGCCGCCGAACGCCACGCCGCGCTTCTTGCTGCTGTGGCCGCTGGTCTTGCTGCCGCCCGCCGCCGCGCCCGAGGGGCTGTCGACGTCGCCGCCGGCGATGCGGATGTGGCGCTTGGCGGTCACGCTGGGCGAGGCCGACTCGGCGTCCTCGTCCTTGGCGTCCTTGAAGAAGTTGCTGTGCAGCGAGGTGCCCGACACGGAGCGCACCACCTGCGGCCCGCCGGCGGCGCCCTCCTCGCCCTCCCGTTTCCTGCTCAGCCCATGCACCAGCGCCGGGTCCATGCCCGCCGCCTGCGCGCGCTTGCGCGTGGGCGTGTCGTCGCCGCCGTCGACGTCCGGGGCGAAGGCGAGCTCGCGCGCCTCCGCCACGGGGCCGTGCCGCTTCGCCGCCGCCGACACGGCCGCCCAGGCGGCGGAGTCGACGGCGCCTGCGCCGCTGGCGACTGCCGCGGCGTGCGCGCTAGCGTGCACGCGCAGGTGCAGCTGCGAGTCGCCGGCGGCCGACGAGGCGCTGGAGATGGTGCGCTGCAGGTGCGCGCGGGCGCGGGCGCGCGGCGTGGGGCTGCCGTCCGTCGGCGACGCCAGCGCGGCGTTGGGGGTCTCCACCGGCGCAATCTCGCCCGGCAGCTGCACCCCCTCCATCGCCGCCAGCGCCTGCGCCGCCCGCCGGGCGGCCGCCGCCGCGCGCGGGCTGGACGCGCCGTCGGCGTAGGCCTCTGCCTCCTCCACACGCCACTCGTACGCCATAGCGACCGGCTCGCCGTCGGCTCGGAAGGCGGTCATGCTGGACAGCGCCTTCTCATCCGCCACCGCGTCGCCCTCCTGCCGCCGCCGCTCCGACGCCTCCACGCGCCGCTCCCACCAGCCGGCCTCCTCCTCCTCCTCGCTCTCCTCGCCCTCCTCGCCGTCGCTGTCCTCCTCCATGGCCTCGCCCGCGGCCGGCTGCGCGTCGCTGCTGCCCGACGTGGTGGCCTCCTCCTCCTCGTCCTCCTCGACCTCCTCAATCACCGGCTTGGGCTGCACCCACTTGCCCGCGATGGTGAAGAGCGGCCCCACGCCGCTGTGCAGCAGCTTGCCCCACTCGCCGGCCGCGTTGGCCAGGTTGTTTGTGAGCCGCTCCGCCACGTCCGCAGCCACCTGCGGCTCCAGGCCCTCCGCAACGGGGCCGGGCTTGTTCGAGCCGCTGCTGCCCGCGCCAGCGCCGCTGAGCCGAGAGCCCGTGGCGCTGAGGCGACCGCCCGTCGCGCTGAGGCGAGCACCGCCGCTGCCGTTGCTGCCGCCCGTCGCGCTGAGGCGAGCGCCGCCGCTGCCGTTGCTGCCAGCGGTGCGCGGCGGCGCGGCCTCGACCTCATTCAAAAAGTCGTTGACCTCCGCGTGCTCCGAATGCGACAGCGACACCGCACGCACCACGCCGTCCGCCTTGGCGCCCGCCGGCGCCCCGACACCGCTGCCGCTGGCGCCGCTGCCGTTGCGCAGCGGCGGCGCCGCGCCGCCGGACGCCAGCAGCGGCGACGGCAGGCGCATCGGCACCGGTGAGGGCGCCACGGAGGTGACGCGGCTGCCGGCGCCGCTGCCGCCCGCGCCCGCCGCCGCGGTGCCGTCAATGCTCTCCTTGCCCTCGCTGAACACGCGCTGGTAGCCCTGGTAGCCGCCGTCCAGGTCGCCATCGTCGTCGTCCTCGTTCACCACCTGCAGCTTGGCGTCGTCGCCGCCCGCCGCCAGCGCCGCGCGGCCCGCGGGGCCCAGCAGCTCGCCCATGTCGGACAGGCGGCCGGTGACGCTCATGCCGCTGCCGGCGGCCTCCTTGGGCCCGCTGCTCAGCCGCGAGGGGCGGTAGCCGGTCGTGGGCGACGCGGCGGCGCCGGTGGTGCGCGCGGCGGCGGCGGTCTCCGCCGCGGCGCGGTTGACGCTCAGCTGGCGGCCCATGGCCTCGGCGTCCGAGGGCGCGCCCGTCCACGAGTAGCGCGGCGGCGCGTCCGCGCTCGCCACCGCCATCGCGGCCGGCGTGGAGGCGATGCCGTTGGTGCTCATGCGGGCGCCGCCGGCAGCCGGCGCGCCGCGCAGCATGGACGCCGAGGGCTGCAGGCCAGCCATGCTGGGAGGCAGGCCCGCGCCCTCGGGCGCCGCGCCGCCGGCGCTGACGCGCGCCCCGCCCGCCATCAGGGTCGGGGTCCCCACGCGCGGCATCGACGCGGCGCCGGGCCCGGCAGGGCCCGGCCCCAGCACGCCCGCGCGCTCCAGCGTGGCCACTGTGGCGGCGCTGCCGGCCGAGGCGGGCTTGTCCTTGTCGTCATCCATGTCCGCCTCCTCCAGCGCCGCGTCCGCCTTGACGCCGTCCTCGCCGGCGCTGCCGCGCGGCACCAGCGCCTTGCGGCTGGCGGCGCCGCTGAAGGGCCGCAGCGCCTCCTCCGCGTCGGGCCTGGCGAGCGGCACGTCCTCGCCCGCCACCTGCGTCAGCGTGTCGCGCCGGGTCTCGGCCTTGTCGCCGGCGCCCTCGCCGTCCACGCCGTCGCCGGCGCTGCTGCGGCGCTGGCGGAAGGCGCCCAGCGCGCGGCCCCAGCGGCCGCCGGGCTGCATCGGCGGCGCGTCCTTGCTGGCGTTCACCATCACGCCCGCGCTCAGGCCGCCGCCACCGCCCGCCATCATGTCGCCCGACGGCAGGCCCGCGCCCGAGGGGCCGTCGTCCGGCGCCGCGACGCCGGGCGCCTTGCGCTGCATCTGCGCCGCCTGGATGCGGGCCACGATCTCCTTGCGCTTCTCCTCCGGCGTCATGGTCTTGAGCTGCTGCGCCGCCTGCGCGGCCGCCTTGTTGCCCAGCAGCTTCTCCGCCACCGACGCCAGCGTGGGCTTGCCCTCCGCCGCCATCTGGTTGTCCTTCTTCTCCGTGGTGGCGATCATGCGCTCCGTGATGGTGGTCATGGGCAGCTTCTGCGGCAGGCGCTGCATCTTGTTGAGCTGCTGCTGCATCTGCTTCATGTTGGTGCTGGTGGGCAGCATCGGGCCGCCCTTCTGCGCGCCCTGCTTGCCGCCCGCGCCACCGCCGCCGCCGGCGTTCCCGCCAGCACCGCCGCCGCCCATGCCGAAGTTCTGCAGCGCCAGCTTCCAGCCCTGGGACAGCGGCTTGCCGTCGGCGCCCTTGGCGCCGCCGCCCTGGCCACCCTGGCCGCCCTTGCCGCGCGGGCCCTGCCCGCCCGCCGCCGCCGCGCTGTCGTCGTCGTTGGCGCCCGCCTGGTCCAGCGCCTGCTGCGTGTTGACCGTCTTCTTCTGCTTGCCCATGATCTCCTCTGGCGTCAGCACCGCCTTCTTGAACATGCGCCCGTCCGACACGATGGCACCGGTCTCCGGGTCGGCCGCGTTGTCGAAGAGCATCATCTTCAGCAGCGTCAGCTGGTTGCGGTTGCCGCTCTCGCTCATGCACCGGAACCACCAGCGGTAGGGCGCCTTGTAGAACTCTTTCACCACCTCCTCCCACGCCGTCAGCACGCCCAGGTCCAGCTTGAACAGGCCGCGGAAGAGGCCGAAGGCGGTGGTGGTGACCTGGTAGAACAGCGAGGTGTCCAGCAGGATGACGATCACAAACGGCGCCAGGCGCACGAACGCCAGCACCCAGTCGCCGCCCAGGCAGGGGATGACGCCCCAGTAGCGCGGGTGCGCGCGCGGGCACTCCAGCCAGTTGACCGCGAACGTCAGTTTCAGCTGCACGAGCAGGGGCGGGCAGGGGCGCAGGAGGCTTAGTGAGCTGGCAGCGCAAGGCAGGGGTGCCGCGCTTTGCAGCAGATGGCTGGGAGGCTAAACCCCCAAGCTGCCCAAGCGCAAGCTGCCGGCCACCCACCGGCTCCACGGAGGGCAGGCAGATGATGTAGTAGTCGAAGGGGATCTTCATGGCGAAGGCCATGATCCAGAACAGCGCGTTCAGCCGGAACAGCTTCCACTTCATGTGCATGGTGCCGTAGATCCAGTTGATCTGTCGAAACAGAAAAAGGCCACGGCAACAGCAGAGCAACCCCTAGTCAATACGGCACCAACATATGGCTAGGCAAGGAGCTTGGCGGGCAGGAGAGGCGGGCCGTGTCGGATGCAGCAAGCGGGGCGCAGCGCTGAACAATGCTCACCGGGTCGGGGCGCGAGGAGCTGGCCTTGGCGATGGGGCCCAGGTTCAGCGCGTGCGTGAGCGAGATCACGTAGCCGTCGCGGGTGGTGAGGATGAAGTGGCACACGTAGGCACCGATGTAGGCCCACGAGAACAGCGACCAGTACTTGTGGCAGAACGCCCGGAAGGGGCCGTCGTAGAACTGCAGCACGTACCTGTGAAGCCGCAGTCATGGCAGGCGAGCGCGGTTGGTTGCAGAGATGCGTCAGAATGCGGACAGTTACAGTTGGATGGCGGGCAGCACGGGGCTGCCAGCGCCAGCCACACGCTATGCCCACAGGAACAGTGCAGGAGCCCTGGTGCGTAACATGTCATCAGCAACGACTGCACAACCACCATCATTACCATAACCACCACCTCCGCAGCCCCAACCAAACAACTCACCAGCCGCTCATGAAGAAGGCCAGCATGACCCACTCCACGAAGCCGAAGATGCCCAGGTAGGGGCTGCCCTCGAGCTCCACCACGCGCACCGGGTTCAGGCGCGACTTGTCCGCGCCGATGGCCTTGTTCTCGCCGAAGCCGTCCGCGCGCGCCTGTGCCAGCGCCGCCGCGCCGCGCCGCGTGATCCTGAACTGGCCCCTGCGAGGTCACAAGCGCATGAGCATGAGCATGTTACATGGCTTGAAGTCCATGCGGCCCCACTAACTCCTTTGAGTCCGGAGGCGCGATGATAACTAAACAAAGGGGAACCCTTTCCCCACAAGCGCAGGAGACGACCGAATGCGTTGAGCAATGGAGCGTGTCGCCAGCCATGCGCTGCTCCGCTCACTAAGCAGCAGTCAAGGCCGCGGCGGCGGCTACCCTCTGACATTCTAACACATGGTGTGTGGGGCGGCCAGCGGGAGCCGAGCCTGTTACACGACGCACTCACTTCTTGTCGAACACCTTGGACAGCGCCGTCTGCAGCGGCTCTGGCGGGTGGCGCGTCATGTACCAGTTGCAGAAGCGCTCGAAGGCGGTGCAGAAGGCGTGCGTGATGAGGCAGCTGCTGATGATGCGGTAGTTCCAGCCCGCGAAGGCCTGCGCCTGCATGCCGTGGTACAGCACCAGGTGCGCCGCGATGACGCGGTAGTAGGCGCGGAACACGGCGGCCCAGGTGCGGCGCTCGCGGTACGTCTTGACGAACACGTTGGTGCGCCACCAGTCGGCCGCCACCTGCGGGTCGAAGTGCGTCTCCGCGGTGCCGCGCTTGTAGCCGAGGCGCGTGATGGTGCCGTACGAGTCGTTGACGTCGCCGCGCAGGATCTGCTCGCCGCGCACGCGCAGGTCGCGCAGCGCCAGGCGCACGATGCCGGTGTGCGCCATCGACTCGTTGATGTCGTCGTACCTGGAAGCATTGTTGCAGCAGCAGGCGCGGCGTGCGTGCGTGGTGAGAGGACGTTTAGCGGCGTTGAAGCGGGGACCCGCCAAAGCTAGTGCTTGCGCCGCAGGCCTCCCTCCCCAACAGCCCCAATTTCTTCCCCTGCCCCTAGGCCCCGCCGCAACGCCGAAACACCGCAACGCGCCGCCGCTCCTCACCCCAGCCGGAACGCCACGTCCACGCCCAGGTTGGACAGGTGGTCGATCTCGTAGCTGATGACGTAGAAGATGGGCGTCACCACGCGCTCGTAGTAGAAGTTGCCGTCTCCGAAGGCGATCAGATCGGCGATGATGATGCGCTGGTCCTCCGGCACGTCGCTGCCCTTCAGCCGCGACATGATGGGCCCAAGGCGGCCGCAGTCCTCGGGCCGGATGCGGTCGGGGTAGATGCCCAGCGTGTTCTGCAGCTCGCGGATGAGCGCCTGGTGCTTGTTGCGCAGCCCGATGCGCACCTCCCGGATGTTGGGGAAGTTCTCGGGCGGGTCGCGGCTCCACAGGTCCTGCATCACGTAGCTGCGGAGAGGACGCAGGGGCACACGGCACGTTGAGAAGGCAAACAATGCAAGCCCTCTCCCTAGCGGTATGTTCCAGGCACTACCCGGTCACCGCATCAAACACGGCCCCCAGCCATGCCTTGAGCCACCAGCGCCACCGTCCCCCTCCCGGCTCTCTGCCTCCCACAACGCCATGTGCCCCTGTCCCAGCGCGCGCGCGCACCTGTGGTTGCAGCACCAGTACAGGAACCACAGCAGCTCCGGCGTGTGGCGCATGGAGGACGACTCGGTGTAGATGAGGTAGTACAGCGCCAGCTCGGTCAGCAGGCCGCACACCACCGTCTCGTCGCAGAAGCGGCTGCGGTCCAGCACGTCCTGCGCGAGGGAGTGACGCGGGCGGAAATGTGCGGGCGTTAGCAAGCTTCTGATGTCGCTGCGGGCCCATATTGGGAGCGTGGGTGGCACTTCGCGCCACCACATCCCTCGCCTCCAGCAATCCGCTCAAGCTGTGTGCCCGGCGGCTGGCTGGGTGCGTGTCAGCTCGTGCCGCCCCCCTTCCTGACTGCGGCGCGATAGATCCCGCCGCGTGGCTGCTCCGCCCGCTGGTGCGGCATGGACGCGCGCAGCGCGCAGCACCAGCAGCCAGCCCAGCCGCTGCACCTGGTGCGCCTGCCGCTCCTCCGTGCTGCTGCTGGCTCCGCTCCACGCCGGGCAACTGGAAACTGCCGCGAATGCAGCCCCTGGCGTCCACTGGCGGCGTACACTCCACAGGGTGGCTGCGCGCTATGCACTCAACTTGACATTCCAACGCTACCTGAGCACGCCAGCGTTCCTGTCGCGCCGCTGACGCCGGCTGCTGCCGCTGCCTGCGTTTGCTGCCGCTGCCTCCGTGCTGCCATGGCCATGGCTAATATATGCCGCCGGTGCTGATGCTACGTCCGCATCTGTGGCCGCGATGACCGGCTGGCGTGGCGGCCCCAGAAACCCCTGCTGACTGCACTCAACCCAGGCCACCCCATCCTGGCTGAAGGCGCCTCCGCACGACCACTAACCCATCCATCGCAGCCCAAGTTCCAAAGCGCCGCCAACTCCTGAGTTCCCTTTCCCTTTCCACCCGTCCGAGTCGAGCAGGCCCCCACCTGCATGACCTGCGGCCGAATCGACAGGCCGTGCATGTGCGTCCAGTGCTCCTCGTACGAGTAGAAGATCGTCGTGTGCAGCTCGAACACCGCCTTAGCGAAGCGCTCCTCCTGCCGCTCGTCCTCGCCTTTTTCGCGCCGGATGAAGTAGTTCCGCACCAGCTTCTGCACCAGGTGGTCACTGGCCACAAAGATGCTGGCCGGCGTCCACTCCGCCGCGTTGCCCTGTGTCGTCAGCCGAAGCACACGAGGTTAATAGAGCAGGCATTCCTTAAAATTTGTGGTACATGCATGCATGTATGCGTGCGCATCTTAATAGACTACAGGAGCCTGGGCGCGAAGATGCCCTGAGCAGGCCGCTGTCGCCGGTTGCAAGCCACGCGCGTGGTGTGCCTGGTCACCCACGCCGGCCCCCTCCCCTCCCGTAACCCTATGCCCATCCCCCCCTGTAATCCGCAGCTCTCTCATACCCGGTTGCGGGTGGCAGGGTTGACGTTGAACGACTGGAAGCCGAAGTTCCGGCCCACGCGCCAAACGATGTTGTGCACCAGGTGCTCGAACGCGAAGGTGTGCAGCGAGGGCATAATGAACGGGTTCTTCTTATCGCGCTTTGATTTCTTCTTCTTTTTGATGATGCCCTTCTCCTCTGGCATCCCGTCGTCCTCCTCCGGCGCCAGCGCGACGGGCTTTGCGCTGGCCCCTGGTCGCCTGAACGCAGACTTTGCCCGGGCCTTGGGGGCCGCCGACACGCCGCGGATCGCCGGCTTCCTGGACTGCTGCCCTGGCGGCACTGGCTGCCCCGGCCCCCCGATGGCTGCGGGGCCGTGCTCCTGGCGCTCGGCGTTCTCCAACAGCGCATTGTTTGTCGCGAAATTGACGCGCCCGTTAAACTGGTCCACGGCCACGGGATCGTTGTCGTCCTCCAGCCACCCTGCGTTTCAGCAGCAAATGGTCATTAACGCCCCTGGTGCGCGCACTGACATGGACATGCCCAACCCGCGACATGTTTAAGTACACACCTTGCACGAACGTGTTCCAGTCCTTTGCGTTGGGCTGGGCCACTGCTGCCTCTTCTGGTGTTGAGCCCAGCTTCAGCACCTCGTCGCCACGCTTGCCCGAGAAGGGGCGCAGGAAGCCCGAGAAGCCCGACTTGGGCGCGGCTGGCGCGCCGAAGTGGTGCTGCTGCGGAGTCGCCTGGTAGGGCTGCTGGTAGGGCTGCTGCTGGTAGGGTTGCTGCTGATAGTTACCAGGGTACTGCTGGTGCGCCTGGTGTGACTGCTGGTTCTGGGGCGGGGCTAGCCTCATTTGCTGGTCCTCCGAGAACGAATTTCCGCCCAGCATGGCCCGAAGGTTCTCCCAAACCGAGCCATCCCCTCCGCCGCCTCCCCCATTCTGCTGGGGAGGCTGGTTGGGAGGATATTGCACGGGCATCCTGCCTGTTGGTTCAACAGGTTGCTGGATGCTCCGCCATTAGCTCCGCGGCACCTGGTCAGGCCAGCAAAACAGCGTCATGTCAGTATATTGTTGCCTACAAGGCTTGATGCTCGCACGAGAGGGTCCCCGAAGTTCGCTCTGAAGTGGGGAACGCGGAGAAGTTGGTGCGCGGAAGAACGCGTTTCCAAGGCTGCAGGACACTCATGTACCCTCAGCTCGGCTAACCTATTCAGGAGGCCGCTGGGCAAGTCCAAGCGCTGTGAAAACAGAGTCCGCTTCGGGTGCCCTCCTCCAGCGCTCCGCTAGTCTGCCCGGACTGCGAAGTGAACCTAGATTAATTGAGCTAGTGCAAAGGACCTGTCGAGCAAAATAGACGCGGTGAGGTGAGCTTATCGGGTGAAGTGCAGTCCGCGCAGTCACGCCGCGAATAGCTATTAGCGGCTTGTCTAAATGTATTTGATGTATCGCTTAACTAGTCTGTGAAGGTGTCCGTGTCACCGGCACTCCTGCCACAGCGGCAAAAACTCGGCGTCATTGGGAATCGCACCAGCGCCCAAGCGCACAGCGCGGGCTTCCTGCAGGCAGGAGAGTTTCAACAACCAATACACAATGTTCAAGGAAGGAAGGCCCGGTGCAAGACAGTGGGCGCGGTGGTGGACGGCTCAGGCCAAAGCGTTAGTCCACGTCGCCCTGTCAGTCTCCCGGAGTGGTCGCCATAAAGGTGTCCAACCGCCCGGCGCAGTACAGTCGTGCGTGGGCAGGGAAAGGTTTGTGGGTATGGGCAGGTTTGGGGGCAGGGCGCGTTGGGGCCAGGCCGACAGGGGTAGATTTGGTGGCGGGGGACTGCGGGAGGGGCACAGCGTGTAATACCTGCGGTACCCGGCTGTCGTTCTCTGGACACGACTTGCTCCTCAGAAAGCAGTTACACGATTGGCGCGCCCAGGCGCGCCCCGTCAGGACCGCTAATCCGCTATGCTCCAAGCCAGGGGAGCCAGGCAGCACCTCCCCTGCTCCGATTCGGCATGCCAAGGGGCTGGGGCCAGGGCCCGCCCCTCGGGCGGGGTGAGCCTCCCTAGCCAAGATGCCTCCTTGGATGCCTCGGAGGGGTCACCCGTCGCCGCCGCAGCCAAGAAGCGTGCGCGGGGGCATCAGAACTCAGAAGCTACCCACCACAGCCCGCTGTAGTGCGACGCATCGTCAGCAAAGACCGCTAAGCCGACACCTGGCGGTCTCAACCCGCGCTAGCGCCGCTGTGGAGGGCAGCGCCGCGCTTTCCTCATCCACGTGGCAATGCCCGCCGCCCCTCTCTGCACAGCCTGGATGCCCACGGATGCCGCAACCTGTGCGCCATCCCACTCTGCCCGAAAGCCACCACCACAAGCACACGCATAACATATACACGCACTGCCACCGCGAGCACGGCGCACACGCAAGCAGCCCCACACTGACAGGTCAGGTACCATCCACACCCGAGCCGAAAGTACTCCCCACGCTCCAATGCCCATAATTGTGATGCATCAGCGCACCGCATCGCACTGCCCAAGCATTCTGCACGTGCGCCTGGTCCCCGTCCATGCACCCGACCATCCAGCAAGCCCATCGGATTCGTCCATGCGCGACCACCCCTCCAGCCCCCACCGCCACCTCCACAGTCCACACGTTCCCATCCCCCACCCCTACCCCTGCCTCGACCCCTACTGCTTCGGCGTGGGCGCAGCAGCAGGCGCGCTCGCGCCGGGGGCCGCGGTGGCGGCGGCCGTGGGCGGCAGCTCGGGCACGGCGTTGAGGATGTCATCGAGCTCGCGGTCGAAGGCCAGCTTGGCACGGTTGGTGCGGCCCGCCACGAACATGTCGGCGCCCTGCTGCAGCGCCCACACCTGGCTGTGGCTCAGGTAGCTGATCAGCGTGGTCACCATCAGCCCGCCAAAGCCTGCGGCGGGCGGGATGGGGGTGGCAAGGATGGTTGGATGAACGGTACCGCAGGCAGGGCAGGGGGCTGCGGGGTAAGAGGATGCGATCTGGAAGCCGGAATGAAGTGCAGCAGCGGGCGAAGCCGTCACCGCGTGGATGGGGGAGGGGGAGGAGGGTTAGCCATCCGTGCCGGGCATGCAGCCCCTCTCCCTCCCACTATGCTTGCAAGTGGGACGGGCATGCGTGCGGCCATCGCGCAGGGGCGCGCGCACGCGCGCGTGCCAAACCCTGGCATCAACTCACCCGCGTACACGGCCGGCACGCCGGGGTCGCTCTTGAGCTCCAGGCCGGTGGCGCCCGTCACGTCCTCCACCACCAGTGCCAGCCCCTCCACCTCGATGGGCTTGCCGCTGCCCGGCCGCCGCACGCCCACGAACTCGCCCTTGGAGTCGTAGAACACCACCGACTGGGGGTCGCGCGCCAGGACTGCGGGTGGCAAGGGACGGGAGGGGTACTTCGTTCCAAACTCGAAACTAAACAATTAAGGGGTTGGCGTTGGAGGGTGTGAAGGCGGCACAATACACGAGATTGCAGCGCGACCACACGCGGTCCCTGCTGATGTGCACTCGGGCTCCGGCTGCCAGCCCGCCCCCAGGGGTCAAGGCGGGCAGGGCCCGCGCGCTGCCGCCGCCGGCCCTCCTGCGCGCACTCACTGGAGATGCCCTTGGGCGCGGCGCCGTCCTGCCCCGGCTCCGCCAGCGGCAGGAAGGTGGCCCACAGCCGCCCCGCCACGCCCGGCTTGCCCTCCAGCGAGGCCATGGGCAGGTTGAAGGCGGTGCGCTGCTGCGGCAGGGCGCCCGAGGAGGAGGCGGAGGCGGCGGAGGCGGGGCCGGATGTGGAGGCGGCGGCCTGGGCCTCGGCGGCCTGGGCCGCGCGCGCCAGGGGCGCGTCCTGGCCCAGCACGCGCAGGGTCAGGGCCGACAGCGACCAGTCGGTTTGGTACATGGTGACGCCCTGTACGGGTGAGAGAGCGGGTGCGCGGCGCGGGGGCGCGGAGGGGGGCATGAGGACAGGCGGTACGCGGGGCGGGTTTGACGACGCGGGTAGGTGGAAGAAGTAGGTGAAGTAACGGCGAGCAGCTGAGCCGGGCGGCACATGCAACAAGGACGCAACGCAGGCTGCCACCAGCAACGACTCGCGGTTTGCAGAGGCTGCAGGGCTACGGGGCTACAGGGCTGCGTTGCTGCCTCACGTTGAAGCGGAAGGGGTCGTTGACGCTGATGGTCTTGCGCATCAGCTCCTTGCCGCCCTGGGCGGGATCCAGCAGCGACAGGTCCGAGTAGAACTGTGGGAGGGAGAGAGGAAGGGAAAGGAAGGGAAGGGAATGGAGACACAAGCAGTTGGCACGATCAAGGCAACGGAATGGGGTGGGGAGGAGGAAGGGCATCCCCGGACTGGCTGCACCGCACGCACCTGCGCCACGGAGCCGTCTGGGCGGTAGTCAATGGTGAACTTGTTGACGTGAATGACGTTGGAGGCGGAGGCGGGCATGTTGGCGATAGGTGAGGAGGGCTGCAGGAAGGACGCCACCTGGAAGTCTTGACCCTGCATGCAGATATCAAGTAAGCTCTAAGGATTCGCCACGCAATACTTGCGATAGCGCACACAAGCACGAAGTAGTGAGAATATACCCTAACTGTCAGCGAGCAGCACCATCACTGCTCCGCAACCACCCCGCAAACGGTAGCAATGCGTCCGTGCAGCGCCGCGGCGCTCCCTGCCCCCCTCACCTCGGGGCACATGACGTTGCCTTTGAGCGTGCCGAAGCCGCTCCACGCCGTGCCGAACAGGCACAGCAGCAGCGCCGCGTGCACGCCGATGGGCCCCAGCTTGCCGGCCAGGCCCTTGAAGCCGTACAGCGAACCGTCCTTCACAAACACCTGAACCGCATAAGAATATGAGATGGAGGCCGTGACGGCGGCGGCAACGTGAAGCCCTGACGCCCTGAAGCCCTGTAAGCAGCGCAGCAGATGCACGCTGACGCAGGCACGGTACCACACCCACCTGGTAGCCCCGCTGCAGCAGGATGGCGCCCAGGTCGTTCACGCGCGCGTTGGGCAGCACCTCCGTGCGCCCCTGCTTGAGCAGGGACTTGGGCTGCGTCAGGAAGCGCCAGCGCTGGGCCACCTGTCGCGGACAAGACGGCAGGAGCGGCACTTGCGTCACTTCAACTCGGGAGTGACCCAGATTGCCACTTGTCAGTAGGTATGAACCCAAGCCGACAACATCATAGCGCTATGCCATGCGCTATTGCTACATATGCACCCAAAGCCCCCTTCCTACTGATCCGCACCCACACCGCACGCTTTGAGCCCCGTCTGCACCTGCGCCTCCACCGTGCGCCGGCCCTCCATGCCTCTCCCCTCCCATCATCGCCGCGCACCCCCCCAAGCGCCCCAAGTCCCAAGGCTCCCGCGCACGCACCTTGACGGCGGGCCACTGGCGGGTGTAGGTGCAGGCAGCCAGCGAGGCGGCCAGCAGCCCCATGGACAGGTAGAAATAGTCGGCGGTGTAGATGTGGTCCAGCTGCAGCGTCAGGATGAGGTCGCCGGTCAGGAAGCCCAGCACCTTCTCCGCGCCGTCCGGGTAGTTGACCAGGTAGTACTCGATGGACTGTCGGGGGATTGGGGGTGAAAGGGTTGGGGGGGGGGTGAAAACTGATGAGGTTGTGGCGCAGGCGAGCGTAAGAAGGGGCGGCTTCAGCAGCGGCACGGGAAGCCGCAACCTGGTGCCCTGGACGTTGATGCCAAGCCGCACGGCTTTTAAAGGTCTATCTCCGACTAAAGGGGCTCTGTAGAGTGGCACCAGGGTCACACTCCATGCACCTTGTTCTGGGGAATGAAGGTGCCCAGGCCCGACAGCACGGCAATGAGGGCCATGATGGCGATGGCGCGTGGGAGCGACGACAGCTCCTTCGTGAGCCGGCGCCACGCCACCTGCAGGGCGTTGCTTTGCAACAGCGTCCCGGCACTCGCCGCCCCCCCGTTCAGACCCAGGCCCGAAGTGCTGGGCGCGTCGTCCGCGACCGAGGGCGCGTCGGTGGGTTGCGGCGCCTTCAGCACGTCCAGGGTGGGAGGCGCATTCCCGAGCCGCAGCTTGTCCGTCACGTTAAGCTTCTTCTTATCGCCGGGTTGGCCTCCTGTGTTATGGGTCCAGCACAGCTAGTTCAAAACGTCCAGCTGCGTGGCGACATCGCTTCCACGCATGCAAGCCGTGTGCCTCGTGCCCTGCCAGCCCTGGTGACTACAAGGTGCGCAATTTCCTTGGGTACTTTGCAAAATTTGTATGGTGTTTGGCCAGCGCACCTTTCGCTAAACAGCGAACGAACCGCCGCCCGGCAATTGCTTGCACAGGTCGCCCGAACGATATCATATGGAGCGCATCTGGTCGAGCGAGACATCGCAAGCTTGTGGAAGCGGAAGACTGCATTTTTTGTGCGTCGGTGTGCAAGCGCGGAGAGAAAGCTCAGACACAGGCTCGACGAGAATTGGATTCGCGATGGTGGTGGAAAGCACTGAGAATATGTTCCATGCAATTACCTTTTCGGCGCCATTTGGGCGCCTTGCGCGCGCAATCGCTGACAACGGATTCGTGCCACGGTCCGCGCCAGGGGCCCCTGTGTCCTGGACCCTACGCCGAGACCCCGAGGGACCCTAACACCCCTGCACGTCCGAGTCCTCAGTTGGCGCTGTAGTCGGGCCTCTCAGTCCGCTGTACGCCCCTGTTGGCTGCCACGCAACGGGCTGCACGTATGTGTACATACACGCTGGATCCATTCAATCCATTCGTCCCCATCCCGGTCCCCTCAAGCGCCTTCTGAGAGCACTACTATCGTGCTCAACCGCATGGCCCTGCGCCGGGTTGCATTTGGAGCTGCACATGGACTGCTCCCCCAATCGCATTCCGTGGATGTCCGGTATACAGTTACACAATCTCGTCTGGCTGGCAACACACAGGCCGCGTACACCTGCCATAACGGTCCACGTACGCCTGCCACTACTTCATGACCTGGTGCCGGCGGCGCAAGCCGTCCAGCTCCCACCTTCCCGCAGGACCTACAGCGCATCCACGCAGCGCGCGCCAACCCAGAACGCACGCCTACCAAACTGCACTGACGCGGGCTAGAGAGTAACGAGCTATCAAAGGCTCCTGCAGGAGCAACACTCAGCTCTCGCTCTCTGCCTCTCACCTGTGCTGCGCGTAACAAGCACGCTGGCTAACTGCACACTCCTATCGCTGAAGACGAAGGCCCACTCCACATGAGGTGAATGCCCTCCTAGGCGTCAACGTTTACGGTTTGAGTTTGAGTCGCATCAGACGAACCGACACACGAACTGAACCGTCACCGAGGCGTCTCTCTTCTCCGCACGCAAAAACGCCCGCATCGTCAGTCGCGGTCACTGAAGCTGTGCCTACATGCTGCCAAGCACACACGGCCCACGGTGTCACCCAGGGGCGCGCGCCAAATAACTCCATAAGCCACCTGCTAACTGGGCTCCCACACCATGCCCCAACCCTGACTCGCCCAGTCAGGTGCGCGACCAGCAGCGGCACAGTCCCCCATATACACCTCCCCGCGCGCCTGATTTCTGCAGCGTCTATCTGCCCCGAGCATCTTGGCTAGTTCTTGATTCAATTCGTTGCCTAATACCTTGGCTAGGTCCTATGCTGGTGGTTGAGATGCGCCCCTTTCAGCGGGACTCCGGAACTAGCAGGTTGAGCAGGTCCTCGACATCGCCCTCATCCTCCGCGCCCGCCGACGCCGACATGGGCTGCTGCATGTGCGACGCCGCCACGCCACCGGTAGCCGTTGCGGCGACCAGCTTATCCTTCAGCCGGCCGGCACGCGCGTCGGTGCGCGGCTGCATGAAGTAGGGCAGCTGGGCCTTGGACTGCGGCTGCTGCGCCGCCTGTTGCGGCATGTAGGGCTGCGTCTGCGCCAGCGGCTGGCGCTGCGGCTGCAGCGGCTGCTGGGCCTGAACGTAGCTCGGCTGGCAGTACCCGGGCTGGTACGCGGCGGGGTTCGGGTACGTGGGCTGCACGGGCGTTGTGGTGCCGTACGGCACGAAGCCGTACGCGCCGACGTTGGGCATAGAAGCGAGCGCGGGCATCGCGCCGTACATGCCCTGCTGCTGCGGCGGCTGGATGACGGGCACCCACGTCACCTGCGACCCCGCCGGCCAGCCAGCCTGTGGCGGCAGCTGCCAAGAGGGCGGGGCGGCGGCCTGGTGGCCCGGACCAGCAGCGCCATCCCCGCTGCCGCCACTGCCCAGCGGCACCGCGATGGGCATTTGCATGGGCGCCAACGATGTGGGCGCCATGAGGGCGACATAGCCGCCACCGCCCGGCATCGCCATGTAGCCAACGGGCTGCTGGGAGTAGAATTGCGGCTGCTGCTGGGCCGGTTGGGCGTACTGCGGCGCGGGGTGGTACCGCGGCGCCTCGTACGTTGGCTCTGCTGCCACCGCCTCGCTACGCTGCTGCGACTGTGGCTGTGCGGCGGAGGCGTTCTGGGCGTTGGCCTGGGTACCGGTAGAGGCAGTGGTGCTGGAGGTGGTGTCGGGTGCGGGTGCGGCCTCAAAGCCGTCGGACAGCGACTTGCGGGCAGCGGGCTTGCTCGCGGGCTCCGCCTCCGGCACGCTGGCCGGCTGGGAGATGGTCGCGATCACGACCTCACTGTCGGCCACAGCCTGCCGCTGCCGACAGGCCTCAGCCTTCTTCTTCTCCTCCTCCTCCTGCTGAGCGCGCCGCTGCTCCTTCCAGCGCTGTTGCAGCTGCGCCACCTGCTGCTGCACCTGCCGCCGCTCCTCCTCAGCCTGCCGCGAGCACTCCTCATCCGAGCCCTGCTCCTCTTCGGCCTCGTCGTCCTCGTCTAGCTCCTCGACCTCGTCGTCGCTTTCGGCAGGCAAGCCGTCGCGAGCCCGCTGGGCCGCGGCTGCGGCCGCCAGGGCGGCCGCGAAAGAGACGCAGGGGATGTCTCCCGAGCGCTGCGCGGTTGTAGTGGTGGTGGTACTAGTGGTGGTGGTCGTGGTGACTGCGGACATCGGGCGCTGCGGGGGCGGTAGCGGCGGCGCAGGTGCCTGCGTCCGCACCTGCTGCCGCACCTCCTGCTGTGCCTTCTGCTCGACAGCCTCCACCGGCCGCTCCTCCCGCCTCCAGCGCTTGGGTGACTCCGCCTGCCGCCAGCCCACCTCCGCCTTGACCTGCAGCCCCCGCCGCTCCTGCTCGGCCCGGCATGCCTCCTCCTCGGCCGCCTCCGCTTTCGCGGCCAGCTCCTGCTCCTCGTGCTCGGCCTCATCCGCCCAATTGAACTTGCCGGCTGCCGCCGCTGCGGCGACCACCGCCTCGAATGCGTCGCTGTCGCCCACCTCGGCCGCAGCCCCGCCCGCCGATGCCCGCGATGCAGCGCCCGACAACTCGGCATCCACACCGGCGGAGCTGCCGGTAGCTGCTGGAGGCGTGGAGGGCGCTGGCGGCACATGGCACGCCTCTGCGCCGGCCGGCGCCGCCGACGCGAGCTTGCTCTCCTCCGCACTGGCATCCGGAGACGCCTCATACTGCTCCGCGATGGGGTCTTCGGCAGGCTTTGGCGCGGGCGTGGCCGCCGCCGCAGCAGGCGTGGCCTTCTTCAGGCCACGCCCCGGCATGCGCATCACCGCCCACTGTCCGCAGAACGAGATGGGCGGCACCGCCACGGGCTGCGGTGCCGCCTCCTCCTGCTCCTGCTCGTCCCCGTACCACTCCTCATCCTCTAGCTCGGGCTCCGGCGGCGGCTTGGCTGCGATGGCTGCCCACGACCGCACGCCTGTTGTGGCAGGTGTAGGTGCGGGTGCGGGTGCGGGCGCAGCTGCCGGAGCAGGCGTCGGCGCAAGGGCAGGCGTCGGCGCGGGTGGATGCTCTGCTGCGGATGTGGACGGCGCGGCTGCGGGTGCAGGGGCGCTAATAGAAGTCAGCGCCTGCTCAGCAGGCTCGGTGGCAAATGCTGAGCTGAGAGAAACCTCGGGCTGCGCAGCCTCCGCTGCAGCCGCAGCCTCAACGGCTGCATGCTCCCCCGCCTCCTCCTCCTCCTCCTCCTCCTCCTCCTCCTCCTCCTCCTCCTCCGACTCCTCAGCCTGCTCGCTCATAGGCTCCTCCGACCTCGGCGCGGGGGTCCCAGCAACCGAGGCAGGCTGGTCCTTGTCACAGCTGCTTGCGGCCGCGACAGCTGCCTTGGGAGCAGCGGCCGGCTCTGCAGCATCAGAGGCCGCTACCTGCGGCAGCGACACTGCCGCCCGCCACGGCAACGCCGCTGGGTTGAGCGACGTCAGCGCCGGCTCCGAGGTGGAGCTGGATGGGCTTCCCGTGGAATCCATCGAACCGCTTGACCCTGCAGAGCGCTGCACGCCCTCTGCTCCTGCCGCCGCACCCCAGGGCTCCGCCGCTGGGTTCAGGGACTTGTTGACCGTCGAGGACTGGGTGCGGCTGGCCGCCTCAACAGGGGCTGCCATGTCTGCGCTCTGCGAGCCGCACTTGGCGAGCGCAGCAGGCCAAGGCGCAGCCGACGGGTTAAGCCGCTTTGCCGACGCCTCCGACTGCACCAGCGATGCGGCCATGGCCACCACAGGAGCAGCGGTAGCAGACGCAGCGACAGGCGCGGCCGGGAACACCTCCACGGCAGGTGCGGATGGCTCGCAGGCCGCCGGCGCAACGGGCAGCTCTGAGGGCGCGACAGCCGATGCCGCGGTCGCCGCCTCATACCACGCAGATACAATGCTCCAGGTGGACGCCGGCGCTGTCGTTGCCGCCGCCACCGCCTCGGCCGGCGCAAGCGTGGGAGGGGCGGCCACGGTGGCTGCTGCTGCGGCGGCCGCGGCTGCCTCCGCAGCCGCTGCCACTGCCGCCAGCCGCGCGGAGCGGGTCGCCGCGGCCACCTCGGCCGCCGCCACCGCGGCCGTCACGGCACGCACGTAGCTGGTTGAGGCGGTGGCAGAGGCACCGGGCGCTGCCGTAGGCTCGTCCTCCGTGTCACCGGCGGGCGCGGCCTCGACCGGCTGAATCCGCTCCGGCTCATTCTGCTCCTCCCAGTCCGACAGATCGCTGTCCGAGTCGCGAGCAGGCGTCGCCTCCACCTCCAGAGCCGCGAAGCCGCTGCGGGTGGCGATGCCCTTACCCGCAGCCGCCGCGGCCGCCACCGCTGCGGCCACGACAGCGGCGCGCTTGCTAGGCGCTAGCTGGCCCACGTTGCGCGCTCGGCTGTTCGGCCTGGAATGTAAACCAGAACAAGCAAGAATATTGTAGTCAGCTCGGTGGGCGGCGACCAACGAGTTACGCAAGTGAAGACTCAATAGGCAAGCAAGTTCGTGACGCGTCGCCCTTGCTCACCCTGCCGCGGGCTTCTTCTTGGGCGCCGCCGCCTTCAGCTGCTGCACCACCGTTGCCAGCCGCAGCTCATGGCCGCTGTGGCAGCGGTTGCACTGGGGGCCCTGTGGTTAAGGCAAGGCGTGGGCAGTGCCACGTAAGCGGTGGTCGAGGCAAAGCAAGGGCGGAGGGGTTGCGAGTACCAGCCCAAGCTGCTAAATCAGGTCGAACTCAACGGAGCCAGGCACTTAGAAGCGAGGCCTGCTCGGCCCTTCCAAGCACACACGAGCGCATACACAACCGGTGGCAACACCAACCGGTGGCGAACAGTAACACTGCCAAGGTATGGGTTTCGATGCGAGGTCAGCCCACGCACCTGTGCGCAGAAGCCGAGGTAGAACGGCCAGCCCTCCGGCCGCACCGCCGCAGTTGCTGCCGCGTACATGGCCTCCCGCTCATCATCCTGCGGCTTGGAGGCACCCGTCTCGCCTGACTCCTCGCTGTCCGCTTGTGCAGCGGTGTCCGAGTTGCAGGTCGCCTGTGCAAACACACGCCAGCCATGCATGCAAACCAGTCATGCCTTGCCGGAGATGCAGACCGCGCGCAGACTTCGACGTGCCCCTGACCGCCGCCATACGCGCCCCATCCGTCCGATTCGACCACGCCTTACCGGGCTCCCAGCCGGCGACTGCTCCGCTGCCGGGCCACTCGTCGCCATTGCCGCCGCCAGCGCAGCGCCGTCCATGCCGCCCTCCACCGCCGCTGCCACCAGGTCCGTCAGGGGGCCACACCACGCGTCCGGGTCAGACAGATATGACACCAGCGACTGGCACGGCTCCGCCACCAGCGCCTTCATTGGCTGGAGCACCGCCTGCACGCCCCCGCCGCCGAAGACATTAGCGCCAGCAGCCTGCATCGTAGCGCCAGCCGCGTTGCCGGACGCAGCAGGCGCGCCGGCATTCGGCGTTGCCGCTGCTGCGGCCTGCAGGGCGGCGGGGCGCGCGGCGTTGAGCACCGGCGGCGCCATGGAGGCAGCGACGGTGGGCGAAGGCTCGTAGGCGCCCTGGTTGGAGGCCATGAGTGGCGCCAGAGGGTCCAGGTGCCTGCAGCCAGCCGCATGAGAGAACAAGGTCGGCGCAGAGCGTGCGTGCAAGGCGAGCACGCAAACAAAGACTAAAGTCGTTGTGTGGGATTGAAGGTTCCTAGTTAGCCACGCATATGACGGGCGCTTACCTCCACATGTGGCCGAAGGGGCAAAGCAGCGCCGCACCGCGCCTTCCGGGATGGCACCAGGGGCTGGTGCAGCGCACGCAGCGCAGCAGCGGTGCCAGCTCCTGCGGCACGCCCGGCACCGGAACCATCGAGGCGCCGCGCGCCTCCGACCCGGCGCCGTCCTCCTCTTCGTATTCCTCCGCAGCCTTTCGCGCAGCCAAAGCGGCTGATGCCAGGAGTGCCGCCGCCTTGCCTGGGGGCATGGGCGGCAGGCCAGCCGCCTCGCTCGCCAGCTGTAGCGCGGCTGCAGTGTCGGGGTCACCGCGCATGTCCAGCGGTGTGCGCGGCAGCCGCAGCAGCCAGCCAGCCTGGCGCTCCGGGCCCAGCCGCATCTCCGACATCATGGCGCTGTAGACAGCCATGCAGACACGTGTTACATTATGTATATGCGTCATTTGAATCTTCGGCAGCCAAAAGGGCCGTGACATCATGTGCAGAAGGTGCGTGACGTGATGTCCGTAACAGCTGACAGCATGGTCGGTGCCGCCCTATCCCCGACTCACTCGCTTTGCTGCAGGTGCCACGCTACCGTCTCGGCGTTCAGCATCTCGTTGCGCAGTGAAGTGACGCTGACTGGCGCCAGCAGGATGCGGTCCTCCGACGGCACACAGCAGGAGGAGCCGGAGGAGACAGAGGCCGCCGAGTAGGATGCGTTGGCGACGTGGTTGGAGGCAAAGTCCTGAGGTGCACGATAGAAGCGGCGGGAGGTTGGGGACCCATGCGTCCTGGCATCGAACTTCACGCTGCAAGGGGCCGCAGTCACCTCTCCCCAGAACGCCGCTTAGTCACTGCACCTGTGCAACTACCATGCTCACCAGCCACAACCGGATGACGACCGCGTTGCCGTACACGCGCTGGCCCAGCAGCGCGCTCATCGGCGCGTTGAGCGTCAGGCGGCGCCGCCGCCGCTGCATCAGCTGCCGCTGAGCAGCCACCGCGGAAGTGGGCCGCGCCGCACTGAGAGTGAGCGGTGGCGGCGCCAGCGCGGGCGCAGCGTAGGCGTCGGCGCGCACCACCACCACCGCGTAGTCCTTGAACGCCAGCACGCGCAGCAGGTCATCTGCGTGTTGCGGGCGTATGATTAGTACAGGTTGGCGGTGGGTAAGTTGTTTGGGTCAACCCATAAGCAATGCGAATGACCTGCTGCGTACGTTACAATCGCAGGATACAATCGTGCGATACTCACCCTCGCCGACGGGCCGGCCGCGCACGCCGGCCCACCAATGCAGCTCAAAGCCGTACAGCTGGCGGAACAGCTCCGGCTGCCGCTCAAATGAGGAACCCAGGCCGCGCCGGATGGCCGCGGTCACAGCGGTGCCGCGCGTCGGGCCGAACATGAGCGGCATGGGCGCCAGCGCGGGCGGCAGCGGCAGCGACGCAGAGCGCAACAGGCTGTGCTGCTGCAGCTGGCGCGCACGGTAGAGCTGCTGCAGCTGCGACAAAGCCGTCTGACCCTGCTGCTCGCCCTGCTGCTGCACCTCTGCTGCCGGGCTGTCGCCGGCCGCCGCGCCCATCCGGTGGTAGCCGCTGCCCGCCTGGTAGTAGAATTGCACGCCCGCGGCCTGCTGAGCTGGCCGGGAGGCCTGGTGGCCAGCTCCGGCGGCGGCGTGGGCTGCCGCTGGGGCGGGCGGCAGGATGGCGGCGCGAGAGGGCACGGGTACCAGGTCGTCGTCGCTGGCGTCCTCGTACAGCGCGGCGGCCGCGGCGGCGGCGACGCCGGCCAGCGGCACCATCTTCTCGAAGCCGGGCGGCACGGGCGGCGCGGCGCCGTGCCCGGCGGCCAGATACGGCGGGCTCGACTGCTCTCCCGGGCAGCAGGCGTCGAAGCCACAGTGCGTCAGCGAGCTGGACGGGGTCTCGGCCGTGCAGCCGGTGTAGGGCGTGCTGCAGTTGCTGTCCGCCGCGGCCAGCCACGCCCGCGAGCCGTCAATGCTGTACACGCCAATGTGGCTGTCGAAGCTCGCGAGGCTGCAGCTGTCCAGGTCTGCACCCGTGCCCGTCGAGGCTGTGCCGGATGCTGGACGCCGTGGCTGGACGATGGGCAGGGGTGGCAACGCCAGCGGCACCTCCCGCAGCGCGAGCACGCCTGCAAACGTGGTTTAGTGCCCAGATCATTCACTAAGCCGCGAGTCACCGTGAGAATTAGTCCTTAAACAGCCAGGTGCGGGGAAGGGCGCCAAGCCCGCGTGAAACAAACGGGAATTGGCTCACAACATCCTGATCTAGTCTGTACATACCCGACTCGCGCGCTGCGCCAGTCGGCCGCCCCGACCCCACCAAACCTTCTAAAGTCATCAAAGGTGTATGCGCAGGCCCTGGTCCCGCCCAGGAAAGGGCGGCCGGCCCACACTTCGTTCGCTCACGCACACAACAGGGGTTCCCCCCACGTACCGCTGCGAGTCGCGATTTCCTCCAGCGTGCAGTAAGCAGGCACCACCACACACTGACGAACATGCTGCTTGGTGTTGGGGGCCGCGTTGCTGACGGCAGGAACGCCAGGCATGGTAGTTTGGCATGAGTTTGGCTGAGCGGTCGACACGCCCTCCGCAGGCGCCGCGATAAGCCCGCGCGCCTGCAGCTGGGCAAGCTTCGAAACAGCCCGCTCAGCCACCAAATCGGCCTTGTTCGGCGCCATTTTTGTCTCGCTATCAGGAAAGCGTCATACTGTCTCCGCGCGCACGCGGAATGGCGTCTGAAAACAAGTGTATATGGAGAACTAGCTATGGGCACGTAGTATGAGCGGCCTGACTTGAGGAGGGGCTTTTGCGGATGGTGCCAAAATGGCGGGCCCGCTTTTCATAGCGGGCGAATTTCACGTTCGCAGTTGTGCCAATTGTCCACTTCCTAAAGCAACATGATGATTCAGGCGGCTAAGGAGACCAGGCAGTCATAGGACATGGACAAGGGCGTGGTGTCGGCAGCGGCACTGGAGCTGCTGAAGACGGAGCTGCAGGTGTGCTTCTTTGTGATGCATGCTTGAATGGGCCGTGCACAGAGAAACATTAGGGCCCAGCTGTCGCTCAGCCTCACTCGCGAGCTGTCGCACACTTCTCGATGCTTCTTTGCGGGTGCACATTACAGTAGAGTGATAAACTAACACAATACACTGCGCACCCGGGCCACGAGGGTAGGGCGTCAGGACTGAGTGCTCGTCGTGGGGCCCTTTTGCGCCTTTCCGCCTGGGTAACCGCCGCCTTCGCGTGCCCGTTCCTGCTCCCTTGCCCGACAGACGCATCGACGAAACCTCGCGCTGATTTGCGGTCGGGGCACAAGCACAGGCCCGATCAGTCGGGGGCAGGCAGCGCCAGACGCGGCCAGCGTGCCCGCAGCGACGCTATCCGCCCAGCCGGGCAAGACCGGCAATCCGGGGCAGCAGCAAGCAGCAGGGCAGGCAACAGCAAAAGAGGTCGCCGCTGCCCTTGGAGACGTCGCGGCGGCGGCGTACCTTGCTGTGCTCAGCACCACACGCGGGGAGCTGCGCGGAGCTGTGGAGGCGGACATCGGCACCTGCGACCAGGCACCACGCGCCTCATCAGCTGCCTCTGACCCCGCGCTGATGCAGCGGCCCAAGGCGCCGGCGGCTGGGAGCAGCAGGGACCAATCCGCGACTACGGCTTCTGGTGGTAGGGTCCGCGATGCGATGAAGGCCCTAAGAGGGACCACGGCAGCAGTAGCAGCAGCGGCAGCAACGCCGCAACAAGGGCCCCCAAGGAGGGCAGCAGGCCACGCCCGGCCGTGCGGTGCGGAGACGCGGCAGGCGCCCCCACCCTCAGGCGCAAACCTCGAGACAGCAACGGCAGCGACAGATGAGGCGGCATCGTCATCTATGGGCTCCGGCAGGGGGCCCACACGCTCTGCGGCAGCCACTGCAAAGTCAAAGCAGCAGCGGCCTGAGTGGATTGGCATCCGCAACATCCCCACACTGCCGGACCGGACCGGACCGGAATGCTGTTACGTGCGCGCGGACTCGCGTGCGCTTGCTTGCGTGCATGACATTAAGACGACAGGTAGCACCATTAACCGTGCTGCTGGGGCCACTGGTACCAGCGGTATCCTGGGCCGCACGCCAGCTGCGCCGGGCGCCATGCGCAGCTTGAGCGCACCACGCAGACGCGTTTGCAGCGAGGACGGTGCGGCACAGGAGCGGCGCCAAGACCACGAGGCAGGGCCCGCTGCAAGCCGTCCCTTAGCTGCGGCCGCAGAGCCATGCACGCGCCAGACCGCCTCCACCGCTGCTACCGGCGCAGTGAAGCAGCAAGTCATATGCTCTCCTGACTCCGCGTCGGCTGGAGATGAGCCCCTGATCCCCCGTAGCAGCACTGCTAGGGAGGCAACCTGCCCCAACCTGCCATCGGGTGCCACGCGACACTTCCCGGCGCTAGAGCGGACCATGCTGCGGCGGCAGCGGCTGGCATCGCTGCTGTCGCGGACTCGGGTAGCATCAGCCGACGGTGCAGCCAGTGACGCTGCGCAAGCAGAAAGCTCTGCGCCCGACGCCGCGGGCATGTGCGCTCGCGCACTTGCGCGCCGCGCTGGCGGTGCAGCGTTGGCGGACATGGGGATCGGGGCGTTGGCACCGCCGTCTGGACCTGGTGCTGGCGCTCTCACGGTTGGGCCCGACGTGCTATGGTCAAGAGGTCCAGCGGGCGGGCTTCCCAGTGACGGTCTCGGTGACCTCAAAGCTCACGCACGTGAGGCAGGAAGCGTGGGCTTGGCGGCGGGCAGCGGCGGCGGCGGACGTGGTTCGGCGACTAGCGTCATTGTGAGCAGCCAGAACGTGGCACGGCTAGGCGTGGCTGCTGCCGCCGCCGACCTGCCGCTGGTGGCAGCTACGGACGCATACGCTGCCCTGCGCGCCTGGCGCGCCAAGCGCGCCTGGGCGGCGGCCGTAATATGCGGCGCTGCGCGGCGTTATCTGGATCGCAGGTAGGCGGCGTGCAGCCGAGCAGTGCGCAATCATTTGTTCGCTAGCATTGAGGTGGAGCATCGCCTCACGCCTGTGCGGCCTTCCTTTGTTGCGCTCGCAGGTCCCGTGCACAGTCGCGGCGTGCATTGACGGCAGCCGCGCAACTGGGGACCAGCAAGATGTCCCGCATCCTGGCGCGCTGGCGCGCCGCGGCAACAGCGCGAGGGCTGCTGCGACGGCGATACGCGGGGTGAGAGCTGTGATTAGGCACCCTGTAAGCTCATCGTTATTTAGGCATATGGGTTGGCAGAGGTGGCACATCAGGCGTGTCAAGTGGCGCGTTGCGAGGCTTGCCTTTCCGGTGCTGAGCAAGATGCACACACACGTACCATGCAGGGGTCGCCCAGGGCTTTGCACGGCAACAGTAACTGACAGTCCTTGTGGCAATGAATTGTGTTTCGTGCAGGCTTGGGCTGTTGTCGGCTGAGGCCCGAAGGGTTGCTGCAGAGGCGCTTCTGGCGGATCTGGCGTCGCACGGACCTACTGAGGAGCATGAAACCGGAGCTGTGCCGGCAGAGGAATCAGGGCAAGACGCGCTCAACCTGCGCGCGCTCAGTCCGGCGCTAGCTGAAGCCCTTGCGTGGCTGTGCTATAGCCCGGCAGCAGCATCGGTGGCTGGAGGTGGCTGCTGCGAGGCTCTGAGGTTCGGCGGGTTCGGGCTGGTCCGCGGTGACCGGGGTTGGGGCAGCTCGATGGCGACCAGCCACCGGCAGTTCTGTCGCGGGGGCCTTGTGGAGGGTGGCGCGTTCGGCAAGGCCCTGGCACACAGGAGGTGGTGGCTGCTGCGCGCCGCGTGGTACGGGCTGGTGTTAGAGGCGGTGGCGCCGCTGCCTGAATCAGGGCAATGTTTTTAGCGGGGGAGTCAAGGGCCGGGCACAGGGACCGAAGGGCGTCGCCACGGTGTGTTGTGCCAGAGCCAGCGCCCGGAAAGAATGTGTTGCATGGGAATGGATGCCTTTATCTGTAATGTAGTAATAACTCGGTGAAGGAAGGCGCGAGACGCCAGCCCGGATCCAGCTGCTGCCGTCTGCTCGGCAGATCCTCGCAGGAGGCCTCGGCTCGCCGGGCCGATACATCTAACAACTTAACAGACTCGTGTAAATACAACTGGACGGTCGCCGCGCAGCACGCGAAGTTTAGGGCTAGGCTGGCCCTTCGTTTCGCGACAGCGCGATATTGTGACCCCGCGGGTGCTCGAGCTGTATGCTTAACATTTGGACACCTTGTATCAATGGTTTATCTGGTGGGTCGGCAGCCTTCGCGGTCGCGGTCGCGCAGCATGTCTGATGGCGGCATACTTGCTGTGCCCTCCTTCAGGACTCGCCGCGTGGCCGGCAACCATCTCATCCAGCTATGGGCAGCAAGCCTGTAGTCGCGCAGTCAACCAGTGAGTACGAGCCCCCAGAGCGCAAACTGCGGTCGCCACCGCAGCAGGCGCAGCACTGACTCTGCGAACCGCGCCCAGGCTTTTGGGCTATGAGATGCTGCTGAAGCATCGGGGAACCTCTTGGGGGCTCAAAGACACATGTTTGACTCCAGCGGTCGCTACACCCTTCTCGCCCCACCCACCTCGCTCGCATGTCCGTGACATCTGACGCGGCCGCCTTGCGCCGGGCTCCCCTTTCCCTCATCACCTCTGCCTCGCTACTGTCCGCAACCGCCACAGGCATCCGGTTGGCGCCGCACGTCAAGAGCATTGACCGACGCAACCTGCACATCAAGACGATACCCAGGCCTAGCACGAACGGCCGCCGGAGGTTGATGCTCCAAGGCCACGAGGAGAGTGCGACGGCGGTGCGCCCCATACACGAGCGCATGCTCGACCTGCTGCTTCAGCCAAGCCAAACCTTCGTACAGTCTCAAGTACCAGACATCACCTCGAGTTTTACAGCCCAGGAATGCGCCGTGATAATCAAGAAGGCGCGCCTCCTCCTGGCAGCAGAGGACTCGCTGCTGTACGTACCAGCCCCCTGCCGCGTTGTCTCCGACCTGCACGGGTAAGTCTAAAGTGAGGGTCAAGAAGTTGCATCGTGTTAGGATAAGACGTGGTTACTTGCGCGTTCGGACTTCCAGACTTAGGGCAGGGGTTTGGGCATGTGATGCGTACCGGAACCACATCGTCTACTTCACTGACGCGTGCCCCGTCCTCCTGTCCACGGATACATTCACATTAGCAATCATTTTTTTATGCCCACCTCGCTCACCACCTTGCGCGGCAACGGTGGCTACACTGTACACGGCTCTTTGCACAGACAAGTAAGTCGTGCGCTGTGCTGTACACCTTGTAACGTATCCGTGTTTAGAGGCATGGCGCCACGCCGCGCACGCCGCCGGCCTTCACACGCCCCGCCCGGCCACGCTGACCCGCATGCTCGCACCCTGTCGCAACACCCCAGTTTGCGGAGCTGATGCACATCATGGGCTGGTGCGGCGCCCCCGACGGAAAGTAGGTGCCGAGTTGCCCTCCCGCATCAGTGCAATGCCTCACCTTGCCTTGGGCTTGCTTGACTTTCCAACCTCACCAATCACGTAACCCATGCGACTGCTCGTGCTGCGGCCCGCAGCATCCCCTGGGTGTTCCTGGGCGACTACGTGGACCGCAGCGACTATGGCTGCGAGGTGATGCTGCTGCTTTTTTCGCTCAAGATCAAGTGGCCAGACCGCATCTTCCTGCTGCGCGGCAACCACGAGATCGACTCCATCAACAACGTGTACGGCTTCCGGGTGCGTGTGTGCAGAGTGCAGAGTGCGCGGCCCGCACCGACTACTCGCGATAGGGCCTGTGTGCAGAATGGTCGCATGCAGACCGTTTTCTTTCGAACATGTGAGGGCGCCCGAGTTTACGGCAGTCAAGGTGCACGGGTGCAACATTGCACGACGTGGGTCAAGTGACCGCATGGGCTTCGCAGCTTCGCTCGTGCTGCACGCCAACGCGTGACTGCCTTGCTCCACAGGCGGAGCTGACCTCCAAATGGGGCATGCACCTCGGCACGTCGTTGTACAACGCGTTCAATGAATCCTTCGCCTACATGCCGCTGGCGGGCATCGCCGTCCCGCCTGGTTACGAGGGTACGCGCCGCGTGCATGCGCATCCTCCGACATGCCCATCCCCTATCTCTTGCTAGTTACGTATGCCGCCTGGTTGGCAAGCCCCTTGAGGCCAGTGCGCTTTTCATTCAGTCGCCGTATCCCTACTGCACGCAGGCGAGGTGCCCGGCATCACTGCCGAGGACTCGCGTCAGCAGTCGGACAGCCCGCGCAAGCAGGTGCAGCAACTCAAGTATGTGCCGGACCGCTACCTCATGATGCACGGCGGCATTGGGCGGCTGGAGTGGCTGTCGGAGATCGCGGCCGCGAAGCGGCCGCTGAGGGGCGGCGATGACGAGGAGCACGGCAATGTGCTGATGGAGGTGGTGGGTCACAAGAAGCGATTGCGCTGCGCCTACCCACACCGCGGGAACTCCGCCGGGGTCACCCGGGCCGCTAGCTGTGCTCATGTATCGTAGGCAGCACGGTCATGTGGTGTAATAGGCACGTGCTTGACTGCAGGTGTGGAGCGACCCAGCACCCAATGACGATGACACGGGACTCCAGACGTCCGGCCGTGACGGCAATGTGGGCGGCATTGTCCGCTACGGAGCAGACCGTGTCGAGGAATTCTGCAGGGTGCGTTCTGGGGCGTGTGGCCAGAGATAAGAGAGACCCTGGCGGGGGCACTGGCGGCGGCGCTGGGGCTCGAGCTGCGTACAGGACTGCACCGCACGCGCTCATTGTGCCGCCTGTGCATCGCCCGCCTACCCCATCTTGCTTCCCCGCAGCGCAACCACATCACCGCAATCCTGCGCGGCCACGAGGTCATCCAGGAAGGCATGGAGATTGCGTTTGGTGGCCGTCTCCTCACGTTCTTCTCCGCTGCCAACTATGGCGGCAGAGGGACAAATGACGGTGTCATCCTAAACCTGGCATTGATCAAAGACCAAATCAGTGAGTGCGGGGCGCACCGTGAAGTGGGGTTAGTGGGGTAGGGTTGTGGGGTGGCGTGGGGTTGTGGGGTGAACACCAGCCCAATCTAAACCAAGCTAAACTAGACGAGGGATAGGCAAATGCAATGGGGTTGCGCGATATGCCCTCCGCTGCAGGCGAGAAGTCATGGCACGTGGATCGAAGGCCCGCCTGCCCCGGACTACCCTGTCCTTGAAAGAAAGCCACCTTTCTTGTCGTAATCCGTACCGCCCCCTTCCGGTGTACTATCCCATGTCCTCAGGCGGCAACACCAACATTGAGGTGCATCCCGTCCGTTTTGAGGCCATCCATTATCACGGGTCACCAGATAACGATGACTCGGCTAGCGACGTGACGGAAATGGAGCCGCATGAAGCAGAGGACGAGCCACCGGCGCCGCTGCCTGATGAGACGTGGCAGCGTGAGCAGCTGGCGCTGGAAGGGCAGCAGCCGCAGCCGCAACCTCCCTCATATGCTGATGTGATGGCACATGCGGCTACGCTGGCGGAGGTCTGCCGGCAGGTCCTCGCGGAAGGTGCACTACTAAACCCGGCTCATCAGGAGCTGCAGCAGGAGGGCAGCGCGGCGCACGTGTTGTCCACGACTTCGGGCGAGGGCCAGCTGCAGGCCGACGCGTCTGCATGCGCCGGCTGCGATCCAGCGCTGTCAAGCATGTTCTTATGGAGCACAGCAGCTGGCGCTGAGGCAGCTGCGCACGGCCTCTCGCCTGCCAACGCTGGGTCAGAGGGGTCGGCGGGCGAGCACACGGCCAATGGTACCGGTGGTGGTGGCAGCAGCCCTGCAGCGGCGGAGGAGGATGGGAATGAACAGATCGTGTTCTGTCCAAAGCCCGCTACGCACAGCCCTGGGCGGCGCGGCCTCGTTGGCGGCGGCAGCAGCTGCGGCAGTGCGGTGCCGCCTGACCCAGCGAGCGGTGCGCCAGACGGCTGCATGCAGCGCCCTAGTGGTACGTCTCCTGTGCTCACGGCAGAAGCGCTCTGCGCCCTCAACGCCATGGTGCCGAATGGTGCGCGGCTGCATGAGCTGCGCAACCGATGGTGGCTGCAGAATCATGGCGCCGGACCGCAGCAGGCACACGCGGGCGTGTACGACATGCAGCGCGTGCCCCCGCCGCCGCCGGGATTTGAGCACGTTAAGCTTGTGAGGCCTGCACCCCGGCCGCCGCCTGGCTTTGGGCCACTGCCTCGGCCGGAGCCTGGCTCCACGCCTCATGCTGCTGGGCAGCATGGCAGCATGGCGAGTGCGGCAACCGCGAGCGGCGATGGGGCCAGTGGTGGTGAGGACGAGGGCGCTCTAGCCAGCATCGCGGCAGGTGGCTTCCGAGCAGCCCTTGCGCCGGCGGCTGCTCAGCAAGCCACAGCACGGCCGCTGGCGGTGGTGCGCGATAACGGTGAAGCAGGCCGGGCAACGTTGGCGCTGCAGTCCACAGGGGACATGCCGGACACGAGCAACCTGCGGCGGCCCTTCCTCTACCTGGCTGCTGCTGTTGCAGCAGAGTTTGCTGACGTGCAGCGGGCCTACGACAACTTGGCTCTAGCTGCTCAGCACGCCGCTGCACGGCCGCTGGCGGCCGAGCCGCTGGCGTCGGTGCGCGGTAACGCCGAAGCAGGCCGGGCAGCCACGGCACCGTTGTCGCTGGAGGCGGATCTGGTTGGGAAGCCGCCGTCCTATGTGGCGCTGCAGTCCACATGCTTCGATGACGAGGAGCCGTGGGAGATGCCTGACCTGACCAATGGACCATACGTGCAGCGGCCCTATGACGACGTGGTTGTTGCTGCAGCGGAGCCTGCCGCTGCAGCGGATGATGCGGCCAGCAGTGGCTCAGGCGGCGGCAACAGCGGCTTCGGCTCACCAGTGAACAGTGCTGGCTTCGGCTCGCCTGTGACATCGCCGACAGTGGCTCGTAACGGGGCCCAAATCAGCGCACGCCTCGACAATGAGGCTGCGAGCCTCGTCACTGCAGTCCAAGCGCAGTTGTTCGGCGCTGCTGCGGGCTCGCCACCACCGACTGACTCATCCCCAGGAGCGCGTCAAGTGCCGTCGCCCCTAGCAGCACTGGCGTCATCGGCCCCGCAGACGGTCTTTGCAGTGCCCAGCCTGTCAATGCTGGCGCCACTCCTGATGCAGACGGCAGGCGCAGTCTTTGATGCGGCTGCGGATGGAGACCAAGCCATGGCGGATATGGACGCCTCGCAGGGCGATGGGGAGGATGACGCGGTGATGCGCGACGCGGGTGGTAGCGGCGGCATGGACGTGGAGCCCAGCGCAGAGGCTGCGGGCCAGGGCGACGAGCAGCAGCAGGCGGGCCATGGCTCCGCGCCAGCGGCGGGCGCCATGGTGGTGGAGATCCTGGTCGCGGGCAGTCCCGTTACCAGCCCTGACCATCAGGGCGCCAGCAGTGGCGCTGCGGGAGCGGTTCAGCCTCCATCGGTGCCGCAGCTGCCGCCGCCTGAGGACCAGGCCCTGTCCTTTCCGCTGCTTGGGATTCAGTCTGGCACCACGACCCCATTCAGGCTGCCAGTGATGGTGGCACCTGCAGGGCCCCAAGCTGGCGCAGCTGCGCCCCAGCCGATGCCCATGATCACAGGCTCCTGGAGTCCCACGGCAGACGCCATGGCAGCAGCAGCGATGGCTGGTGCGCGCAGCGGCCGCAGCAGCGGCGGCGGTTTCAAGTTCATCCCTGTAGCTGGGGCCGTTACCACAGGTTCACCAAGCAGCGGAGGCCCCGCGCCCGGCGCACAGCGCGTGCTCAGCCCGGGATGGGCAGGCTATCCTGCCCGCCCCGCATCAGACCCGCTGCCGGCCACCGCACGCACCCGGCGCGTCAGCATGGGTTCTGCCGGGGCGGCTGCTGCTGCCGCCGCCGCTGCCACTGCGCCTCGAGGCAACGTGGGTGCGATGTCGGTGACGGGTTTCCCCAACCGACTAGCGCTGGGTACTTCAGAGGGCAGCGCCAGCATTCATGCGGCGATCCAGCACGGTCACGACCCACGCCGCCCCACGCCGCCCCGCATGTGCCGTGAGACGGGCGCAGTGATTGAGAACGAGCCTAGCCAGTGACGGTGGGAGCGAGTGTTTGAGGTTAGAGAAACAGGCATGACGCATTGACGCGTAGGCAGCCGGAGCTGCGCATGCGTAGCACTTTTACGGCGGTGAGAGTGGTGGTAGGAACAGGACAAGGGCGAGAGTTGGCATGTCCCGGTAGTGACAGATGAATTCCCCGCACCCGGCAAACCATGCGTTGCGCGCGACAGAGGCTGTGGCTGTGCGACGCGGTTACTGGACGGCGGTGAGAGTGCTGATGTCTGACGATGGTGGTCACGTATCTGGTACCGTGGTACGTGCATGCGGGCGAGCTGATTGATACGACGGTCTTCATCATGTGCTGCTGGAGGACATCTTACCGTACATCGCTCGCGTGCAAGCAAGGCAGGCGTGTGAGGTGTGTGCGCCCTGGGGTGCGGCCTGAGGCAGGACCCGCTTGGCCCTGACGACCAGGAATTGATGAATAGGCCGCGGTTCTGTACCATGAATTGCGCATGCGGGCGTGTGGCATCATGGCCTGCGTACGGCTGCGTACGGCTGCATATGCAATGATGGGGCGGCACATCGCAGCTTCTCACCGCAGCTTCTGCACTCTAATGGTGATCCCTTCTCAAGAGTTACAGTCGGAGGAACGCGATGTCCTTATTGCGAGTCCCCAGCCCCCCACACCCGGACCGCTGCGCACAGGACAGAGCATAACACCGGGAACGGCATCACATCCGCGTCCCTGTTGTCGCCTGTGAAACAGGAACCGCGACCTGAACGCTGCGGCAAACATCCGCCTCATCACCGCGTGCGTGGAGGACGGCACGCCATGGCCAGCTGCGCTGAGCAGGCCGCCCAAGCGGGGAGCCGGCTGGATTGATGGCAGTGGCTGGTTTGGTGGTGGCGTCCAGATGCACGGTGGCGGGTGATGCGTGTGTGCTGCAGCGTGTGCGTGCTACAGGTTGACCCCTGTCCTCCCCAGCCGTCCGGCCTAGGTCCGTGATGTGAGGAGCTAGATAGGTTGACCCTGTCTAGCGCTAGCCCTCTTACACCGTCCTGAGTGGTCGCCTGTTCTGGGCGTAAACTCAACACATTGTTCGCGTGTGGGGACGCCGCGTTGGCGAGAGCCACGGATGGCCCTAATATACCGTGGGGGCATGACGCACCCGTGGAGGGCACTGTACAAGCTATTTTCCGCATCCTCGCGCTTCCATGGACAATTGACACACCAGCAATGCTATCCTGCCTGATCACCCACAGCCACTCTATGCCTGCACAGTTCTGCGCTACCTAAGCGATAATCACCATAACATGCCACCAGCGGCTACCTCAGGCCCGTTGCGGAACCCGGCCCTGTTGGCGTGGCGCACAGCCCCAGCCCGCCGCCCAGCCCCGCCAGCATGCCCTGCACGGACGCGCGGATCACGGGGTCGCCGCTGCCTATGCACTCCACCAACACGCCATACAGTGCCGCCACCTGCGGCTGCTCCTTGGCCCACTGCAGCTTGCCCGTTAGCAACACCGGCGCCGCTGCGGCGGGCGGCACCG
The DNA here is from genome assembly GCA_016834605.1 of Chlamydomonas incerta. Classification (NCBI taxonomy): domain Eukaryota; kingdom Viridiplantae; phylum Chlorophyta; class Chlorophyceae; order Chlamydomonadales; family Chlamydomonadaceae; genus Chlamydomonas; species Chlamydomonas incerta. The sequence continues at coordinate 2,623,829 of JAEHOC010000003.1, read as the reverse complement.
CAAGAGGTCCGCCGCTGGCACTGCCAGGCGCCGCCGCGCCTCGCTGGGCTGCCAGCGTCTGCGCGCCGCCGCCGCTGCCGTCCGTGGCCTGGCGGCCGGAGGGCGACTGGCCCAGCCCGCCGTTGGCGCTGGGGCCGTTGCCCGCCGCGGGTGCCGCGCCGCCTGTGCCCGCTGCCACGGCCATAGCTGATGACAGGAGCGCTCCCGTGCTGCTGTAGGTCCGAGAGAAGAACGAGCCCTGGGACGATGTGGATGCGCGACCCGCGAGCCCGCCGTTTGAGGGCCCCGACGGCGGCACGATGTCACCCGCCACCGAGCCCCCGGCGACGGAGCCGCCCCCAGCTGCCCCAGGCAGCCCACTGAGCGCGTCCGTGCCGCTGCTGCTCCGGCGCGACAGAGGCGGCGGCGTGAGCACGCCCGCAGCAAAGGGCGCTGGCGGGGCGCCAGCGCCGCTGCCGTCCCGTCCCGCGGCGGCCGCGGCTGCAGCCGCCGCAGGCGCGGGTGGCAGCGCCACCTGCATGCGCACGGCCCGCCCCACGTCCAGCCAGAAGCGCAGGTGCGGCCGCGAGGACAGCAGCGCGTCCGACACGGCCGGCATGACCTTCAGCTGCTGCAGCAGCTCGATAACGTGCACGGCCTTGTCGTGCAGCGCCGGCGCCACGTGCCCGTGCGCCCCGTGCGGATGCCGGTGCTGCCCCGAGTGGTGGTGACCGTGCCGCGGCGACGCCGGCGGCGGCTGCTCTGGCGAGGATGCCGCGTCGAGCGCGCTCCGCGCGTGCTGCTCGGCGCGGGTGTAGTCGAGCAGGATGGACTCGCAGCGCGACACGAAGACAGGTAGCGCAAGCTGGGCAACCTGTTCGCAACAGCAAACACAACAAAAAAACAAACCGTTTTAATGCCCAGGCATGTTTATTCACGCCCACCTAGCTGGCGAGACGGCCCGCGCGCTGCCGGCCCGTAAGCCGTCCGGAGGTGAGCCGCCCCGCGCCACTGATGCCCGGCTCGGCTCACCTCCATCTGGGACCGCACGCCCGGTAGCTCGCGGCCCTCCACGTCTGGCTGCTCCTGCCCCCGGCTGCACAGCACGTACAGCTTTGCTAAGCACACGTGGCTGAGGCGGCTGCCGGGGGTCTGGCCGGACTCATCGTACGCGCCGCCGCCACGACCCGGCAGGCCACCAGCGCCGGCGTCCGAGGGCGACGGCGGCGGCGCCGCGGCGGCGGCGGCCATAGCTGCGGCGCTGATGCCGGCCGCGGCCGGTGCGGCTAGGGAGGAGGCACCGGCGTCCAGGACCTCTACCAGCGCCCTCCGAACCTGCATGCATGGGATGACCGCAATTTCTCAATGCAAGCCAAGATTAACCCTTTTCCATACACGGCGAGAGATTGAGAGGGGTATCGATGAGTGAATTTGCTCCAATGCAACCATCCACGCACCTCAACAGGCGCGTGCTGGCACGACGACAACACAGTGTCCGACAGGCAGTCCAACACCGCGGCCGTGATCTCTGAGTCCGCCGCCACCTGCTCCGCCGACGGCGCCGCCAGCGCCGCCGCCAGCCCGCCGCCGGCGTCCGAGGTGATGCTGCTGACCGCACTGCCGCCGCGGCCCATGTTGGCGGCTGCGGCGGCCGCCGCGGCGATGGCGATGGAGGCGGCGGCGTCCGCGGGCGGCTGCTGCAGCGGCGGCAGGCTGGTGGCGAGGAAGAACATTTGGAAGGCACGTGCCAGGGCCGGCCACGTGGACTGCGGCACTTGCTGGTTCACCGACGAGCCGCCGGAGCCGGTAGCCTGCAGCCCACAGGTGTGCGACACGGCGGCAGGATACGGGGCCATTCGTCAGATGCGCAGGGCGCACCGTTACCACGGCAGATACAGCACTGCATCCCAGGTAGTGCTTGGCGGCACAGTCATCAATCCCGCGCCCCCACCTGGCTGCAGATGTTGATGGAGGGCAGGCCGGTCTGCACCACCGTCACGAACCCGCGCGCCGCCGCCCGCCACAGCTCGTCCAGCGGCTCGCCCGCATCCACCGCCAGCACCACCGACCCGCCCAGGCCCGGCACCAGAGAGGAGCCCGAGCCCGAGCCCGCCGAGCCCGCCGCGGCTGCGGCGGCGGCTACAGCCTGCTGCTGCTGCTGGATCATGAGCAGCTGCTGCTGCGCCTGCAGGTGGCGGCAGGCCATGCACTCCGACAGCGCCGCCACCAGCAGCGGGAACGTCGCCACACGCACCTGCGGTGGCCGACAATGCAGAGTGTTACAGCTCCGCTGATGGTTAGGCGGGACTTTGACGCGGCGGGGCAGGGGCTTGGCCAGAGCCTCCTCCATAACTTATACACCCGACGCCATGGACCTACTGGACATGGTCTCGCACCCGCTGCACCCGGCCCCCGACGACCATGCCCCCCGCGCACCTGCCACGACACCTGGTCCCGGTACCAGGTGGCGAGCATCTCCGCCACCTTGGCCATCCACTGCGGCGACATGGCGCGGGCCTCCAGCGCGTCATCCGCAGCCGGAATGACCGCGCCCGCCCGCTCCGCGCCGGGCCCGGTCCCCGCACCCGCGCCCGCCCCGGCGGCAGCGGCGCCGCCGCCGTGAATGCTGCTGCTGCCCGCATGCGCCGACACGTCCCGGCTGCCCGGCGCGGTGCTGGCGCTGGCGGCGGAGGTGGCGGAGGCGAACGAGTCGAGCGGCGCGCCGGCGGCGGCCGCGTCCGCGGCGGCGGCCGCCGCAGCTGCCGCGGCTGCTCTCCGTTGCTGCACAAAGGTGAAGGGGGCATAGCGAGTCAGGCATGATGGAGGGCTTGCTAGACAGGTTACCGGCACACGAGCTCGACAGCAAGACCCAGGCGCACAAACCCGCTCAACAAACAGCGTCCCCGCCAAGCTCCGCTGCGCTCACCGCCGCCACGCACGCCTGCTGCACCGCCGCCTGCTGCATGGAGTACTGCCGCAGGGCCAGGGTGTTGAAGGGCCTCAGCATGTGGCACAGCACGCCCAGCACCTCGGGCCACGCGCCCGCCGCGGTCACGGCGGGCGGCAGCACCGCCAGCGCGCCCAGCACTGCCTTCTGAATGGGGCCGATGGTGGTGAAGTGGATCGTGGACGAATCCTCCGCGCCTACCGGGTACCGCGCAAACCGGTCCAGCCACCCCACAAACATGAGCAGGTGCTCGGGCTCGCCGGGCGGCAGCGCGGCGCCAGCGCCGCTGCCGCCGGCGGCGGCTGACAGCGACGCGGCGCCGGCTGCGCCGCCCAGCAGGAAGGAGGAGCCAGGGCCGGGGAGGTCGGCGCCTCCCGAGGCGGAGGTTGCGACGGAGGCGAACGAGTCCAGGGCGGAGCCGCCGGCTGGTGACGGTTTCGTGCGGAGCAGCAGCAGCGAGGCGAGGGTGGAGATGCAGGCGAGCAGCTCGGCGCGCGCCTGCAGCGGCGTCGACGTGTTCGGCGCCGCCATGGTGGTCACGCCTGCGTGCACACCCGCGCCCGCAACAGTTTGGATGTCACGATGCGCGCAAGGTTGTGCCCGTGCAGTACAGACCGGGGTGGCCTGCCTGGCAGCGCTTCCGGCTATGGACAGCGCCTTCTCTCACACACACACGCACGCATGCACACGCACGCACGCACCGCGATCGATGGCGCCCAAGGACTGGCGCCACATTGTGCGGGTGACCAGCGGCCCCGTGCCGTGTGCCTGTGGTAGTTGTCACCGAGGAGCAGAGATCGGCAGGTGGTGGTGGTGGCAGCGGTGGAAGCGGAGAGCTACGGGCATACGGCGCACACATTTGGTGACAGCATGCGTATGAATTGGGTCTGCTGGCGCCTGGCGCAGCCCCCTCAGCCGCAGGCGCCGCAGCCCCCTGTCTGGCCGCACCCACCTGCAGGATGGTGGTGAGCAGGCTGGTGGCGGCCATGGACACGCCCTTGCGCCCGCTGGCCAGCACGTCGCCCAGGATCTGCGACGCACGGCGCGACACGCAAAGATGACAGGCGTGAAAAGAATGGGGGCATTCAGGCATGGGCGCGTCCAGCGTGGTTCTTGGCACACTGCTGGTGTGACCCGAGTTCCCCCCGCCTGCCGCTGGTCCGCTCCTGAGCCATGCCACCCCAGTCCCCCCCCTCTCAGCAGTGCCTGGTTTAGTTATTTTAGCTTGGGCTGGTATTCACAGCCCCCCTCAGCACTGCACAGCACGCCACCGCCCCATCCCCATCCCCGTTGCTGGTACCCCGACAGCTGCTGCTTGCGTTTCCCGCCCCCGCCCCCTCCCCCGCGCCCCCAGCGCCGCACCTGCATCAGCTCCTCCCAGGCGCGGCCCCACACGTCCAGCCCGCTGAGCAGCGGCAGGTAGGAGCGCAGCACCTTGCCCGCGCCCGCCAGCGCCAGCACCAGCGTCTCGTCCCACTGCTTCTGCTCGCTGTTGCGGCTGTGGTGCACCAGCATCACCACCGAGCGGCCGCCTGGGGAGGGACGGTCCAGGGGATGCGGGCGAATACCGGAAACCGTGAGGGAGGTGATTGCGCACATGGCCAGCGATGTGCAGGCACACCGAGTCAAGGCGAAAAGGCAGCAACGACTTGGCGCCCGCGCCGGGTCCTTCCACTTCCAGCCGTGGCCCAAGTCCCACCACACCCGCGCCCCCGGGGTCTCACCGCGCTCCTTGCCCAGCTCCACCGCCGCCGCCTCCTCCCTGCTGCTGGTGGCGCTGACGCGGTGGATGGTGGTGAGTAGCTCAAACAGCAGCTGCCAGAACAGCTCGTGCCAGGTGGCGGGCGGGAACTTGCCGCCGTGGCTGCACACCGCCAGGAACAGCGTGCGCACGGCGGCGTTGCGGGCCTGTTGAGGCAGCGAGGGCGAGGCGGGGGATTGCAATGATGGTCCGGAAAGCGGTACAGGCGGAAGATGGAGAGGGGCTTTGGACAAATGGCCAGAAGTGGCAAGTGGACGTTGCATGGAGGGTTGGCCGGTGCACGCCCCAGGTTTGAAGTGGCCTCAAGAAGGCATCAAGAACACCTTGCCCTCACCCGCTCACCTCTGGCCGAGGGTCCACCGACAGCGACTTGAGCGACCGGAAGGCGATCATCAGCATGGCAATGCTCTCCTCCTCGTTCAGGTCGTGCAGCGGGTAGCCGCCCGCAGGCGCCGCGCCCGCCGCCGACGCCGCCGCCGACGCCCCCACTGGCGCGCCTGCAGCCGCAGCGCCGCTGGCGCCGCCGGGCCGGCTGTCGCCGCCCGCAGCCGTCGAGGTGGCCGCGGCCGGCTGTTGCGGCTGCTGGTCCAGGCCGGGAGCGGAGAGGGAGCCGCCGGGCGAGGAGGTGGCGGGGCGGGAGGGCACGCCGCGCGCGAAGTTCAGCGCGGCGGCGAAGGCGGGCGACATCGGCTTTTCGGTGCTTGCAGCCGCGTCAGCAGCGCCAGCGCTGGCGGAGAACAGGTTGTACGACGTGCCCGATGCCGTTATTGCAACCGGCGCCGAGACCCCCGGCGGCGGTTGCGGCGTGCCGCCGCCGCCGCCGGCCGCCGCCGCCGGGGTGGCGGCGGCGGCGGGCGCGCCTGCGGCGGCGGCGGCAGCGGCGGCGGCGGCGGCGGACTGCACGCGGTTGAGGTGCTGCGCGGCGCGGCCCTTGGACAGCGTGCCGCGGGATCGGGCCAGGTGGTCGGACACGTTCCACAGCATGGTGATGGCGGTGAGCGACACGTTGAGCACCACGTCCTGCCCATCGGGAGATGGAATTTGTTTCTGATTATTCGAGTTTGGTTGGGATGAGGCGATGTAGGGGAGGTTGTCGCAATGATACGGCAACGTGCAAGCAGCACCCCTCCAGGCAGCACGCAGCCGCGTCCTGCCACCTCGCTTGGGCCCGCCCACCAACTTCCCCACACACAGCACGACCATCCAGCCATCCCCCCTTCGAGACCCACCTGCTGCGCGAACTTGGCCACCACGTCCAGCGCCTTGGCCACGTGCTCCTTTGGCAGCGAGGAGGCCAGGTAGTCGGTGGCCAGCAGCTCCACCACCTGGGCCGGGGCGGGGCGGGGCGGGGCGGGTTTGGGGGTCAGCCGTTCATGTGACGGTGGGCGGGGGCTGCGAATGTAGTACAAAGAAGTGTAGCAAGGTAGACAGCCGGCGTATGCGCGAAGGAGTGCGAACGTGGGATGCCATGCGGCGCAAAATCCCTTTTTCGAGCGGCCCCGCCCGTGCTTGGTTCCGGTGTCTACCGTATCGTATCCCGCACACCCTTGCCCAGCCTAGCCACATCTACTGGTTACGGTGCTGCATGGCTTGCCTACCCTGCACTGCACTGCACCCGCGCTCGCGCTCGCGCCCCCCGCCTCCCCCCCCCGCTCACCTGGAAGCCCAGCCGCACCTCCTGCGGGTCCTGCCCCGCCCGCGGCACCGCCTCCAGCAGCCGCATGAGCGGCACCCAGCCGCGCGTGAGGCCGTCGCCGTGGTGCTGCAGCACGTGCAGCGCGATGCGCAGCAGCCCGCGCCGCACGTCGGCGCTGCGGCTGCCCTCGCGGTACAGCGAGTCCAGTGCCACCAGCAGCATGTGCTGCACGTCCTCCGACTGAGCCGCCTGCTGCACGCCGCGCACCGCGGCGGCGGTGGCTGCCGCGCTGGTGGTCGTCGTGGTTGCGGTTGTGGTGGTGGTGGTGGCGGTGGCGGTGATGGTGGTGAGCGTGGCGGTGGGCGCGGCCGCGAGCGCCCCCGGCGCCATGAGCGTGAAGGAGGGCGGCGAGGCGGCGGCAGACGACATGAAGCCGCCCACGCCGAAGCCCGCTCCGGGGCTGCCCGGGCCCGCCGCGACGGTCGCGTTACCCAGGCTGCTCGCAAAGGGCGTGGCGCCGGTGCCGGCGCCGGGCAGCGGCGCGGGCGGCGACGGCGACGCGAGCTGCGGCGGCATGGGCGGCCGGCCGGCGGCGTCCATCGAGGGCCGCAGGCTGGCGGGCTGGCTGCCGCTGCCAGGCGTCAGCTGCTGCTGCTGCAGCTGCAGCTGCAGCTGCTGCAGGGACGCCGTCAGCGTCGAGGTGGCGGGCCCGCCGCCGCCGCCGCCGCCGCCGCCGGCGCTGCTGCCGCTGCCCGCCCACGGCGGCACGTCGCGCGACATGCGCCGCGACGCCATGCCGCCACCCGGCCCCGGCCCGGGCGAGGGCGGGCCCACGCTCCCGGGCAGCTGCAGTGCCGCCTGCTGCGCCGCCAGCGACATGGCGAAGGACGGCAGCGAGGGCGTCATCAGGAAGGACGAGCCGCGCCGCCCGGCCGCCAGCAGCATGCTGTCGGCGGCGCCCAGCGTGCCCAGCGGGCTGAGCAGGTCCTCCGGCATCGGCAGCGGCGCCGTGAACTTGTCGGGCACGTGCTGCAGCTCCGGGTTGAGCGCGCCGGTGATGGTGCGGTCCAGCGCATCCAGCGCGGCGGTGCGCACCTGCGTGGGGTTCCGTGCACGATTAAAGAAAGACGAGATGGTGATGATGCCAGGTTGTTGCAGCAGATCAGTGGGGATAAGCGGGGTGGCGGCCGACCGGGGCACATGCAGTCGTTGACGGCGCCATTGCATGAAGGTCGTGGGGAGCACACGCGACCGCGACCGACCCGGGCAGTGGGCACACGTGCAGACACATGCTAAGCGTTGGCGGTGCCGTTTGCTTGGCGGGCGTGGGGAGCGCAGCGAGCCCGAGGCTGCCGGGCGCAAACCCGCTGCAGACGCACGCACGGGCGCGCCCGTGTCCAAACCCCGTCTTCACCAGCCCTGCACACACACACACCCATTATCTCACCTGCGCGTTGCCGCTGCCCAGCGCCTCCAGTACGTGCGCCAGGAAGATGCCCCACAGGTCCTGCCGCGGGGCCGCAGGGGCAAAGGGCGGGCGTGCGGAGAGCGCAGGTCAGCACTACCAGCTGGGGCTGCACCCATGACCGAGACACATCTCCGCAGCTGCCAATATTTACCAAACCAACCGGACGGCTAGCCCCCTTCTCCCCTCACCTGCACGCGCCACAGGTTGTGCAGCAGCGTGTCCACCATGCGGTTCAGCGCGCACAGCCGCACCGGGCCCGGAGCCGGCGGCGCCAGCAGCCCGCCCGGCCCCACCACCGGCTGCACCACCAGCACCGCCGCCGCCGCGCCGCCGCCCGTCAGCCCCGCGCCGCCGACCACCGCTGCCACGCCGCCCAGCGCGCCGCCGGCCGATGCGGCGGCGCCGCCGGCCGCGCCGGCGGCGCCGCCGGGACCCGACCCAAGGGACGCCGCGCTGGCGCCGCCCATACTCATCATGCCGCTCAGCCCCGACGCCGCCGGGACCAGGCCGCCGCCGGTCGACATGCCGCCCGCCGCGCCCGCGGCACCCGCCGCCGCCGCCGCCGTAGCGCCGGCGGCGGCCAGCAGCCCCATGCCCGCCAGCGTGCGGTGCGATATCTCGCTCAGCGCGCCCAGCAGCGACACCACCGCCTCCGGGCTCATGTGGTGCGTGTTCTCAAACAGCTGGTCCGCGGCCGAGGACAGGATGCGCAGCTCGCGCTGCGCGCTCGTGGCGCCGTCCTCGTCGTCGCCATCGGGGCCCGCCAGCGCGGCCGCCGCGGCGGAGGGCAGCGGCACCACGCCGCCGGGCGCGGCGGAGGGCATGGGCGTCATGCCGCCGCCGCCGCCGCCGCCGCCGGCTCCGCCGCCGCCGCCCGGCACGCCCACGCCGGTGTAGGCGGGCTGCAGGCCCATGGCCATCTCGCCCTCCGTCTCCTGCGTGCGGCCAGGCGCGCCCGCGCAGCAACACGTCAGCGGACATCTGGCCCGACATAAGCATGTGGACTTGCCACCTGCCGCAACACTTGCCCCCCGCCCCCGGCGCGACTGCTCGCTCCATCCCTCCCCTCCAACCCAAAACGCAAATCAACACACCCGTACTTACACTCAGCACCGCACACCGCGCCCACATCCCCTCCTGCTGCCTCCTCCCGGCTACCCCCCTTCTCTTTGGGTTAGGCTGAGGCTGGAATCCACATCCAGCCCCCCTCCCGTCCCCTCCCCTCCCCTCCCCTCCCCTCCCCTCCCCTCCCCTCCCCTCCCCTCCCCTCCCCTCCCCTCCCCTCCCCTCCCCTCCCCTGCCCCCCTACCATGAGGTATGCGGCGGTGGTGGTGTGCGGCGAGGCCAGGATGCGGTCCAGTGCGTTGACGGCGTCCACCACGTACAGCCAGCCGCTGCCGCCCAGCGCGTCAGCCAGCCTGCGGCAGCCAGCACATGCGGTAAGGGTTATTATTCGTCAAGCGACAAGCGGGCATAAGCTGGCCGAGCAACCTCCAGCGTTCCGCGACTTCAGGCCCCATGGTCTTTCGCCGTGCTATGCCAATTTCTTACGCAATTCTTGCCGATCGAATCAAAGCCCCATGGCCGCATGCCTTGCCTGTGCGCCAGGTTGAACAGCGAGCGCAGCGCCGCGATGTTGCGCGGCGTGAGCACCACCCGCAGCGGCGGCCCCGAGGCGGCCGAGGGGCCGCCGGCGGAGATGCCGCCTCCGCGGTCGTTGAGGATGGCGGTCAGGAAGCCGGGCGGCAGCGGCGCGGCGGTGAAGGAGGCGGCGGTGGCGGCGGGCGCCGCCACGGAGGAGGTGCGGCGGTTGGAGCTGCAGGTGGCGCGCGGTGCGGAGGGGGGGGGGTCAGAGGTGGCGCGCGCTGGAGGGCAGTGAGGCCCCGCCGGGATCCCATGACGTTACACAAGACAGACACAACCCCGACAGGCATCGGCAAAGCCTCTTCCCCGGCACCCACACCACGACTCACCCATTCACGCTGCGGTCCTCGCCGCCGCCGCCCGCCCCCGGCAGCGGCGACAAGCCCACGCCGGTGGCCGCCGCCACCATGGCGCCCATGTCGTCCTCGCCCGGCGGCAGCAGCGCGTGCGTGCACAGCCGCGCCAGCAGGCAGTCGCGCGCGCGGACCTCGCCCAGCGCGCCCGCGCAGTAGGTCATGGTCTGGGAAGGGGCGGCGGGGCACAAGGCGCAAGGGAGGCGCGGCGTCAGACCGCGCCTCCAACCGGCCCCGCGGGCCCCGCCGGTCGCGCCCATCCCACATTCCCACCTACTACTCCAAGCCGCTGCACCCCGACTCGTTTACCCCCAACAGAACCCGGGTTTTGCTCCACCTGCCTGCCACATGCGCACCGTGCACTCTTGGTGGAGCAAAGCCGCAACCCCCGGCCTGCGCCTCTGGCCCCCGCACCTGCAGCGCCCGCACCAGCAGCTGCACCAGCACGTCGTGCCGCGCCGCGCGCAGCAGCGTGTCCGTCACCGCCAGCCCCGCCGGCCACAGCAGCCGCACCAGGCCCGCCACCGCGGCGCAGCGCACGTCGGGCGTGTCGCGCATCACCACTGCGGCGCGCCGACAGCGGCGGGCGCACACGGTGCGGGGTTCCATTCATGATTAGTTGAGGTTGACGGGGGGGGGGTTGCAAAGATGGTACATAGAACGGTGGGGGGGTAGCCGTCCATGAGACGGTGTTTTGCAAATAATTGGAACTGCCGATGTCCAGTGGTACAGCGGGAAAGCGTCATACCGGGGGGGGGGGGGGGCAACAACAACATGCAGAGCAGTTGGGCGCACGCCTCGTACACGCCTGCTAACCACTACAGCCCCGCCTCGGCCGTGCCGAGACCGTGCCGGCCTCACTCACGCTTGGGAGAGGGCATGCCGGGCTCCGCCGGCACCACCACCACGTCCGCCAGCGCCTCCGTGGCCGCCACCGCGCCCAGCACACACTCCAGCCCCAGGTGCGCAATGACCACCTCGCTGCCCTGCGCCAGGTGCACGCCGAAGGCCTCCGTCTCCTGCGGGGCAAGGCGTGTGTTACCGTGCACGGCACTGTATTAGAGAGCAGGGTGTGTTTGTGTGTCAAGGGGTTCGGTGTCACAAGCTGCTACAGCGAAGTCGATGGACGCGGGCAGCTGTGCTGCTACTCAGCCAAGCGGCACGGGGAGTTCCGCCAAGCAGTTGCAAGCCCGGCGCCCTGTGGCCCTGTCACCCGCTGCCCTGCCGCGCCGCTTCACCAACACGTGCAGCGCACACGACCCTGCGCCTGCAGGCCCGGCCCCTCCCGACCGCTTTCCAACCATCCTGACAACCCCCTGGCATTCACAAACCCCACCCCACTGCCCCACTGCCCCCTCCTGCCCCCCCCCTCCCCTCGCAACCCCACCGCGCCGCCCACCTGCACGGCGTCGCGCGCGCCCATGGCCCGCTGCAGGTACAGGTTGCCCAGCGCGCCCACCACGTCGTCGTCCGGGCTGTCGGACGCCGTGCGCACATACCACATCAGCGCCTCCTGCAGGCACCGCACCACCGCCGGCAGCGGCCCGCCGCTGGGCGCGTCGGCGCCGCCGGCGCCGCCGGCGGCGGCGCTGGCTTCGCCGGGCGCGGGGTACGACGCGGCCAGGCTGCGCTGGCTGTTGGGCGCGCTGCCCAGGCCGCCGCCGGTGCTGCCGGGCTTGTCGCCGGCGAGCTGCGGAGCCGGGAGGTGGTACATCCTGCCGCGGGGGAGACGCCGGCGCGGAAGCTCAAGATGTACCGTACTGGCAGGGCAGCGCCGGCGCCGCAAGTCCAAGCACCGGTACTGCGTTTGCCGCCCCCCCCCCCCCCACCTCCTCAACACCCACACTTCCCAGCTCACAGCACCAGGGCGCATCTCACGCGACGCGACGCGTCCGCCCACCCGGCGCGTCCGCCCACCCCGCGCGCCCTCACCTGTACAGCAGGTAGGGGTCGCTGAGCAACGGCCGCAGCGCCTGCAGCGCCATGAAGCGCTGCCAGCGCGACGACACGGCGCCGGCGCCGCCTCCCGCCCCGGCCCCGCGCCCTGACGCCACCACGCTGCCCGCGGTCTCCGCCAGCCGCGCCACCAGCAGCGACACCGCCTCGGGCGCCAGGTCATGGTGGCGGCGCACCAGCGCGGCGGCGCAGCGCACCACCAGCCGGCAGTCGCCCGCCAGGTTCTCGTCCACGCCCCTGGCAGGACCGGCGAGCGAGGTGGGGAGGGGTGCGTGAGCAGCGTGCGCACGCGTGGCGGCAGCGTCGCAAGCCGCTGTTTGAGGGGTCGTGGGGCCCTGTTACGACACGTGCGTCCGGGCCCCATCAGCCCCTGCCCATCAGCCCCATCCCCATCAGCCCTAGTATGACAGGACTCCCCGGCACTCACTTGCGGCACGCGCGGTCCAGGCGAACCACCAGCAGCGGCGCCACCTGCCATGGAACCAGTACGGTATTAGCGTCAGCGACCTCAAGCACGAGGTGCGCAACCCCACCAGGACGGGCAACTCTTTGCCCGTAGGGCCTCCCTGTCCCGCGGGGCGCCCATGGTCGGCGCGCCGCCGCCCCTGCAATCCACCGCTGCCCCATTCACGCCTCGCAATCATCAGCTCGACGCCCGCGCCCCTCGCTCCACTGTCACTCCCGCCAGCCACCACGCCCGCACCTTGTGCCGCACCACGCGCGCCAGCGCCGGCAGCTTGTGTATGGCGCCCGCCCGCTGCAGCAGCACGCCCTCCAGCATCTCGTACAGGAAGGTGTCGTCGGGGCGCGGCGCCTTGGGCGGCAGCTGGATCCAGCCCACCTCCTTGTCTGCGGGCACACACGATGAGCAGGCACGAGCGAGCGTGTGTACGGCACGACACCCACGCAACCGCACTACCCCGCTCTTGCAACACACCCACTCGGCGGCCCTGAGGCACGTTGCGCGCTCGCGTGCCCCGCCCCCCGCCCGCCGCCTCGCCGTGCCGACGCCGACTCCAGGAGGATGATGCCAGCTCCACACCCAGGCCCCGCGCACCTTCGCCCAGCCAGCCCATCATCTCCTCAAGCAGCAGCACCGGCACCGCCTCGCGCCCCACCGCCTGGCCAGCCTCGCCGCCCCCGCCCCCGGCCGACAGCGGCGTGCCGGCGGCGCTGCTGCTGGTGAGGGCCGCGTAGCCGCCGCCGCTGCGCGAGATGGGCGTGGAGACGGACGCCGCCATCGGGGAAAGGCTGGCGATGGGCGAGCCCATCACGGGCGAGAAGGAGGCGGACATGGTGGTGCGGGTGACGCGCATCACGCTGTGGTCAAACACCAGCGCCACGGCCTGTAAATTGGGATGGTGCAACGAAGCGACAGGATTGATGGGTTGTATCAGTCGTGTGGAGCAAGGTGCGCGCTCCTGGCTTCAGTGCGCGCTCAATGCTCAGTCCCGTACTCGGCCCCCACCCGCCTACCTGGCGGATGGTGGCCGCCGCAGTGCTCTGCACGGCCTGGTTCGACTTGTTGGTGACGTACAGCCGGAAGATGACCGACAGCAGCTGCTGCACACCATCCTGAGCAGGGGAAGTGTCGAAAGTGTCAGTCATGGCCGGGGAGTCGCTCCTGCCAGAGGCCCCCTGCCTCTCGACCGGCAGCCTAGCCGCCTGGTGCAGCCTCCGAGGGCCCCCAAGGCGTTCTAGCCCCCTTTAGGCCCCCCAAAAGGCGTTCTAGCCCTACTAGCGTCCAATTTGCCACGTAACCCCACCTGCTCATCCGCGAAACTGGCACTCTGAATGATGGTCAGGCTGGCCTGCAGGATCCTCAGCTTAACGTTCTCATCGTTCAGCTTCTCAGCCTGTCAAGTAGTGAGCAGGCGGAGGCTGTGGTCAGAGGCTGCACCCGTGTTGACCCGCAATCCAGGAGCGCCCACCCCTGGCAGCAGGCCCGGCGTATCTACCCCCGGCCCTTGCCGCTGTGGTACCGCATGTTTGCCGCCGTGCCTCGCTCGAGATGCCTCTGCATCAGCTAGCATACAACCTAGCAACGCCGTGCTAGACGCGGCAGGTTCACGTTGACGGGTCTGCAAGCAGTAGCCGCAGCGCACGCCCGCGGGCAACAACGCCAAACCCCACGGTGCCCGCGTGCTCACCGCCTGGAATGCCCGGATGATTTCCAGACGTCCCTGAATGGACACTGCATCATTCGCCAGCAGCTTTTGGAAGGCGCTGAGGCCGATGCAAGCCAGTTTCGGGTACTTGGTCTCACACGCACGCACGAAAGGCGTCAGGATCTCCTGTAATAGCAAAACAAATTCCATAGTCAAGGAAGCCCATTTCACTCGTTTCCGCGCCTCGCGACCGATCGCAGCTCCGCGGAACCGGGAAGCTACGCCAACCAACGCAGACGCTGTAGAAACATGCCCTTACCAAAGCCTGCTGCACGCCCGCCAGCCCAGCTTGCCGCTCCTCCACTTCGCGGACTTTGCGCGCGGCACGCTCGGTTGCATCCCGCAGCGCGGGCAGCTCGCTGTGGTGCAGCATGCCCATAAGGTTTCCCATCATCGACTCCGCTTTCTTGGCCTCCGCGGCCAATAAGCGGAGGTCGGTCTCGACCACCGAAAGAAGAATTTCCTGCATCTTTCTGGTGTTGCACCAAACTGCGTGTCCAGTTCTCACCCCATTCGTGTGTAACTAATGCACGGTTCGGACGTCAAGCTGTCGAGTGTATGATGGCTTTGTGTGCGGTGGCGTCGGGGAGGGGGCTGGCGTGCTCACGGGGTTTCGTGTTCGTCTACGACGGGAGGCGCCATGCAGGTGGCAGTCTGGCAGCGGCTCAGCCGCAGTTCCTTGGCTCACTTCCCCTGGCGTGAGAGTCAATGTGTCATCAAGTTACGCTGGGTAGTCAAGCTTTTGGAAGGTGCGACGTTCGCGTCCTTCGGAATGGGCTGAAGCCTGAAGCCACTGGGCACATGGCACGCGCGGTGGCCGTCACCAACTCGAAGCGTTACCGGTAACCCAGATCGAACTGTTCCTCCCGGGCCGGATGCAATCCATAACCAGCAAGATGCCTTCATCCCTTGAACTTTGATGCCGCTCAGGCGTTGAAGCACAGAATGCTCCGTGGCCCCAGCAGCCGATTCCCAAGCCCACCCTACCTAGCCACTCCGTCGCCAGTGCAGACACGCCAAACCTTCATTCACGCAAGCCTACACACTGCCGAACACAAGCCAACACACTACCAGCCGTCCGGGTCGTCACTGCCGCCGAGGCTGCCCTTCGAGCCGCCCGCCGCCCCCGACCCGACCTTGGTCACACCCAGCTTCATGGCTCCTAGCTTTGGCTTTGCCGCGCCCTCGCCCGCAGCGCGTGCCGCCCGCCGCGCCGCAGCGGCAGCGGCGCCGGCTGGTCGTGGCGCCGCCGCTGGCGCGGGCTTGGGCTTGTCCATATCCTCCCATGCATCTGCTTCCTCGCCGTCACCCCAGCCTCCGCCTGCTGCCGCCAGCGCCTCTGCAGGGTCCTCAGCGGCAAAGCGGCTGCCGCCGCCGCTGCTGCCCGCGGCGCCGGATGCCGTGCGCGCTGCGGTGGCCGCCGGCCGGCTGGCAGCGGCTGCCGCCGGCTTGGCAAACTTGGCGCGAGCGGCCAGCTCTTCCGGGTCCTCCTGTAATAACATTTAAGGGAGCAACACACCACAATTCAGAAACAGGGGAAGCGTGTCTAGCTGCTCTTACAGCTTCTGGAGCCGCAAGCAAGCCTGGAGCGACAACGCTGCTTCGTACAATGCGGTAGTTACCGGTACTCACCTCGAACTTCTCGTCGTCATCCTCCCAGCCGTCGCCACCGCCCCAACCCTCGGCCTTGCCGGCACCGCTGCTCGCGGACGCCAGCGGTGCCGCCGCCCGCGCCGCTGCGGCCGGGGCCGCTTTGGGCGGCGTCGATGCCGGCGCCGCGGCGGGCGCCGGCGTCGGCGCTGCTTGTGCCGGCGCGGCGGGATTGGAGCCGCCCACGGTGTTCATCAGACCTGACACTGCCCAGGTCAGCATGCTGCTGGTCGCGCCCAGCGCCTGGTTGCTGAAGTAAGATGACGCGCTGCCTGTCGCCGGGCCTCCACCAGTGGCGCTGCCGCCGGCGCCACCCGCCATCGAGCCGCTGCCTCCGCCGGCCTCCGCCGCCGCGGCCTCGCGGCTGCGGCGGACCTGCTCCTCGTCCTGCATCACCTTCAGGAAGGTCTCGATGAGCGTGAGCGAGGCGCCGCGGACCTCGGGCACGGGGTCCATGCACAGCGGGCACACGGCCGGCAGCATGCGGATCGCCACGTCCTCTGCGGGGAGCGGCGGCGCCGGGACAGTGCAGTGCAGGTCGCTGGCGGGTCCAGGCACAGCAACGGAGGTACCGTATCCGGGCCCACTCGCGGCAATTCAAAACCATGTGCTCGCCATCCTCAAGCACCGTTATGCCCGCACGTCGCGCGCGCGCCCCTACCCACCCGCGGAGTAGTACTGCTTGGTGGCCACCAGCGCGCGCAGGCCGGCGATCCGCGCGGGCGGGAACACGTCCTTGAGCGCGCGCGTGAAGGCGTTGAGCAGCACGCGGCGGCAGGTGGCGTCGCCAAGGTAGGAGGCCATGTTGCCCAGCAGCACCGTGGTGTTGGCGCGGATGGACGGCTCCTCGTCCACCTGCCGGGATTGACGAGGAGTAAGGGCGCGGCGCGGGGTGTGCGGTCAGTTGCGTTACCGGAGCCGCCGGTTGGTGCTGGGTTGGTGCTTGGAGCAGAGAGTGAGGTGGCTCATGGCGACTGGCATGTGTTGCGCCCAAGGGCGTGTGAGGCGTAGGCGCGTAGGCGTTGCGCACGGACAGCAGCAGGAGGGGCAGGCTCTGTAGCCTGGCGGTCGCTGGACCGCGGACCGCACCTGCAGCTTGGACAGGTGCTTGAGCACGGACGTCACCAGCGTCTTGTTGGACATCTTGGGCGCCAGGCTCAGCATGGACTTGAGCGTCAGCTCGCGGATGTAGGCGTGCGTGTCGCTGAAGCCGGTCTGCGGGTGCAACCGTCAAAAGAGGGAGGCAGTAGAGACAATAGCAGCAAAGACAACATAGTCAGTCAGTTGTCGCAGTGGGAAGCTGTGTAAGCGTAACTACCAGGGAACTACCAGGGCTGGGCTCCAAGGCTGACGCCAGTTGCGAGCCCCGGCGCCGGTCGCCGCGGTGCCGGCCCGCCCGCCCGCCCGCCCCACCTGCAGCTGGGGGTAGATCTGGTCCTCGATGACGTTGGTGGTGAGGTGCACCGAGTACTGGTCGATGGTCTCCAGCAGCGAGCGGCGCAGCGCGCGGTCTGCAGGGGCGGCACTTCAGCACGTCAATGCCGCCACAACACGCCTAGGGTGGATTGTGTTGTGAACTTTCACATTCTCGGCGAGGCCGCTGTCGCTGACTTGGGGTTACATCGCCACCCTCCGCGCTGCGTTGGCACCCACCCGTGGACGCGAACAGCTTGGAGAGGCAGGGCACCACGCGCTTGTTGAACTCGTCGCCCTCCAGGTGGCCGCCGATCACCATGAGCGACGACACCGCCAGCGGCGGCGCGCCGCCGAACTCCAGCGCGCTGGACAGCAGCGGCAGCAGCTTGCGCACCGCCACCGGCGCGGGGATGGAGGGCAGGATGGCGGGCAGCCGCCGGAAGAACGTCTCCTGCGGTTCGTTGAGGCAGCATCATATCGCATGATGGGTGTTGGCGTGACCGCCTTTTTGCGTGTGACGAGACGCGCGCCGCGGGCTCTGCGAACACGCATGAAGTCACCAAGGCATCTCTGCTCCCCTCTGCGTTACGTTACGGTATTCCGGACTCGGATTCGGACCTTCTCGACGCTGTCCTTGACCGAGATGTTCTCCATGAACGCCACCACCTCCACCAGCCGGTTGTTGAGGAAGCGGCTCTGCGCCACCTTCGCCGGGTTCAGCCGCCGCGCGGGCGCGGACGACAGCAGCTTCTGGTAGTCCTGCAGCAGCGCCTGCGGCATCAGCTCCGTGCGCCTGCGGAGTGCAAGGAGGGACGGAGGGGGGCGGGGAGGCGGGGAGCAGTCAGCGCGGCGGCGGAGTCAGCGCTGGGCGACGGCGGGTAGTCCATTCCAACCCCAAAAACTCAAGGCGCGGCGCGAGCGCAGCATACAGGTTGGCGCGCTCCCGCAACACAGCTAGCTCAAGCCATGCGCCCCTGTGCCCTTCCCGGCTCATCAGACTGCCGGCCGCATCCCAGGATACCGTACCACGACTCTGCCCACCCCGCCGCCGGCCCCCTGCCTCGGGCTGCACCGCTCACCGCAGGTCCTCCACGCTCTGCATCTCCGACACGTTGAACACCTCCTGCGTCAGGCAGCCCAGGCCCCAGGCGTCCACCGCCCACGGCGGGCCCTGCTGAATGACCGACCACTCGCTCTTGGCCAGCTCGGCCGGCTTGTACTGGTTGCCGACCTGTGGACAGGGAGCGATTGAGGTGGTGTTGCGGCCAGCCAACGCTTGCACGAGCCCTGCATCAAGCCATTTGCGCCACACGCGTAGTGGGCATAAGTAGCCTGCTGCCGCCTGCGCCCGACCAATGCATTTGCCGGTGCCGTGTGCCTCGCTGCCACTCCCATTGCCCGCCACGCTGCTCCCAACTCCCGAGCCCCTCACCATCCAGCTGGCGTTCTGCAGCGCGTGGTCGGGCGGCAGCGAGTGCTCGCTGAGCAGGTCGAAGCCGCTGAGCTTCCAGTCCAGCGAGGCGGTGACCAGCACCGCCGCCATGCAGATGTTGCCGTGGATCTGATGGCGCGTGTGGTGGGGCGGCGGCGGTTTGTGTGCGGGGTCAGTGCGGCGTGTCGCTAGGCAGGCTGCGAAGCGCGTGGGGCTCGGCTTGAGGAGGAACCCTTCGCCGCGGCACGGTTGGGGTTGAGACACCGCCCGCCAGCCACCACGCCAGTACACGCGTGCGCAAACCTTGGCCCATCAGATTGCAGGCTTCTGCAGCCCACGCAGTCAGTCCACCCACCAGCTTGCAGTCGTTGTTGAGGAAGCTGACCGCGTTGGCCATGTGCAGCATGCCCATGGAGTAGTACTCGTCCCTGTGCATCGGAGGAAGCGTGGCGGCGGGTGCCGAGCGGCGGCTTGGGTTCCAGCGGCAGCAAGCAACAGACACCGAGTGCTGCTGTCACCGCTCGCACGGATCCACCAACCCTAGACTGTAACGGCGATCCAAATGGAGCATTCTCCAGCAGCGGATGCCAACACAGCGTGCGGCCACTCAAGTCTCGTGTGAATGCAAGATGCCGTGATGCGTGTTGACGTTGCCATTCGTGATCCTGGCTACCATGCCCACGCCCCTGTAAGCTGTGTATACCTAACTGAAGGCCCCCGCTGACAAGGCCTGATAGCCACGCGGCGCCGCCCACCTGTGCTGCCCCTGCAGGTCCAGCTCCTTCAGCACCTCCTTCAGCGGCTTCACCGGTTCCGTCACCAGCATGATGACGGTCGCGCCCTTCTCGGTCATCTCCGTGCTGTCTTTGAAATTCAGGAGGTTAGGGTGGCGCAGCTGCACAGGGCCAGGGGGCAGCGAGCGATAAGACGTTTCATACAGTCGGAGCGGGGTTGGGTAGAGGGTTGTCCCAGGCGTGTCCCGTGCAACACCCTCTGCCCGGCTTTGCCCACATCCACGACCCTCTATCACCCCGGTTTCGCGCCAATGCCGTGCGGCTTGCTCGCAGTGCGACCGCGCGAAGCTCCGCGCAAACCCGCGCGCACCATTTTCAGTCGCTTCACGCCGTTCCTGGCGCAGACCAGCTTCCGGTCGTTGGGGTCCGTCGCGCTGATGCGAAAAATTGACACCGGCGAGTTGTCATCCTTTGATTTGCCGCGGTGGTGCGTCCACTGGCCCCAAGAGCTCTCATAGGCTTCCTCAAGCGTGTAGGGGAACGTGTAGCCGCCCCCTACTAGGGCTGTGAGCTTTGCAAACATATTATTGGATTTTAGCGGTCAAGTGTTCTCTCTCGGTCGGCAACAGCGGCAACTCGCGCGCTCTTCAGCGCCCGCCGGCCATCATATCGTGATCTTCCGGGAAAACTGCACTGAACAATAGAGCAGTCCTGGCTCCGGTTGGGCTGCGACGAAGACGAGCGCCGGATCCAATAGGTCCATGCAACCGCGTGACTCTGCCTATTTGGCAAAAGGAGAAATAAGACGCAAGATACACGCAAATAACTTTCATACGGCCACGCGCCCCTGCTCGAAAGCTCATGCTTGACCCACAACACGCTGCGTTGTGCTCAGTCGTGCTCGAATTCCTTGAGGTCGCGGTCCACACGGTGCTATTCACGCGCGGCATATATCACAAAGACGCCTTTGAGCGAGTCCGCGCCTTCAACACCTACTGCCGTCGCTCGCGCCATCCAGAACTGAACAGCTATATCTCCTCCACCATCGGCCGCCTGCGGGTGAGGCGGGGAACACGCAGCGACAGAAAGCGGCGCGAACAGCGACACGCGCCTGGGGAAGCCCAGGCTGAAGCCCGGACTAGTCTGGGCGCCGCACGCTCCGCACGCCCCTGACACCTCGTCCTGACGCGAGTCCCTGGCCCGCCTGTACAGCCCCTGATTGAGTCGGGTCACCTGCGGGAGCTCGCTGTGCTGGTGCTGGACAGTCGGTCGTCGGTGGTGGAGCGCGTGAGCTTCTGCACGCAGGTGAGTGGGTGTCTCTCCCGCTCTGCGTGTGCCTCTGCCATACTCGCCCGCCATAAGATGGTTACCACTTGGCGCTTCCTCGGCTACCCACCCCCAGTTGCTGACCTCCTCGGCGCTGGACCAGGCGCAGCAGGCGCAGGGCGTGGTGGACGTGGAGGCGCTGGAGGCTGGGCTGGGCTCGGCCCTGCTCAAGCTGCAGTTCATCGACAGCCTGCTCAAGCCGCTGCCCCAGGGTGCGTGCGCACGAGCGGCCCCGTGTGCTAAGCCTCACAAGAGGCGAGAGCCCAGGGACACCGCGTGCCGCCGCAGGCTCAACGGACGTGTTGACAGCGATACCGCTTGCAAGCTGCATCAACAGTGAAGCCGCGCAGATCAATACGATAGGGCCCAGGCGGCTTACCGTAATAGTGTCCCCGGCCACGCCCTGCGCAGGCTGCACGTTTGAGCTGGCAGCGTACAGCACGTCTCGCGCGGGCGTGGACGCCCAGTACTTCGGAGAGGAGAGCTCGGGGGCGCTGGAGCTGCGGCAGCCGGTGACGGGCACCCCGCTCAAAACAGTGCGCGTGCCGGGCTGCATCAACATGCAGGTGCGTGTTGCGTGTAGCTTGGGGGCAGGGTGGCAATACTTGCGTTGATAAATTGCTTGGCGCGGGCGGGGGTGCGGGTGCGGGCGAGGGCGAGGGCGAGGGCGAGGGCGAGGGCGAGGGCGCGGGCGCGGGCACGGCTGGCGACACCCAGCAGCAGCAGCCGCAAGGCCTCACCAGGTTCACTGCGGTGCCGCGTACCGGTGCGTGCTGCGCCTGCAGGTGCTGGTGGAGGAGGCCGCGCGCGGCTAGACCGGACACTGTCAGTGGCACTGACGGCGGCGCCAACCTGCCTGCCGCCTGCTGGACACCGGGCCTCGGCTCGCTTGACCGTCGCACTCACCGGCGCCCATGTCGAAGCGGCCGGGGTCGGCGGCCGGCGGCAAGCGCGGCGCGGCGCTGGACCCCGGGGAGGCGCTGCTGGCGCAGCTGCTGACGCAGCGGGCGATGCTGCTGCAGGAGCAGGTGCAGAGCGAGGGTGTGACAGCATTCCTGCGCCGCCCGCCCGTGCGCGGCCGCCTGAATGAGCGCTTCCTGCAGGTGCGCACCAGCGCGGCTACGGGGCTGCCGGTGACACGTGCGTGCAGCTGCCCGACTTGGCGAACAGACGCTGGTGATTCATTAAATGTTGGGGTGTCGAGGTGCTTGTCGAGGAGGGGTGTCAGGGCGTGTTTTGGCTGTTTGCTTGTGGGCCCACAATGCACCACCTGCCGCCACCTTGCGCCACGCCTGCCTGCCGCCTGCCGCAGAACACGCTGCGCGATGTGCGCACGGCCAACAAGCGCGCTGAGGAGGCGGAGATGTGGGAGCTGCGGGAGGCGCAGCTGGAGCGGGAGGAGCGCAGCCGCAGCCCGGCCGTCGCCGGCGCCAGCGGCGGCGGTGGCGGCGCCAGCGGGCGGGAACGGGCGGGATCCGCGGCCGACAGGGGCACCCGATCTGGGTCGCGGCAGCGGTCGCGCTCTAGATCCCGATCTCGATCGAATTCGCGGTCAAGGTCACCTCGGCGGCGAGAGGTGGGCTGGTCCGGCTGCATTGCTGTAGCAACGTTTCGGCATGGGTATCTGCGCAGTGCTGCGCGAAACAATTCGGCGAACTCTGAATAGCTTCGCTAATCCGATTGGCGCACAGGGGAGCGTCCGAAGCGGTAGCGGCCGCGGCGGCGACGACCGTGGTGCGGCCAGTGGTGAGCCCTCCAGGCTGAGGCACACAGACCGGGCCTCGGAGGGTCAGCGCGGGGGAGCTGGAGATGCGGGCAGGCGCTCCGACAGCCAGCCGGCCGACGACCGGTGGCGTGGCGAGTCCGAGGAGCGCAGCAGGGAGCGCAGCAGGGAGCGCAGCAGGGAGCGCAGTCGTGACCGCAGCCGACGGAGAGGGTCAAGGTCGCGCTCGCCGGCATCACGGTCCCGTTCGCCCTCGGTGCGACGGGAGCAGGCAGCAGCCGGGGGGTGGGATGCTGAGGACGCGCAGCCGCGCAAGCGGCAGCGGCGGGGGGATGAGGGCCAGCCGGCAGAGGATGGGGACAGGCGACGCAGCCGTGAGCGGGGCAGCGAGCGCCCCTCGAGCCGGCGCGACAGCGACCACGGCAGTAGCTCGTCGGGGTCTGGCGGCAGCGGCAGTGCCACCAGCAGCGGCACGACTAGCAGCGGGCCTCGCCGCGACGGCGACGGCGGCGAGGAGTTGGACAGTGACCGCTACGGCTCACGGCGCGCGGCCGGAGGCGCGAGTGGGGAGGTCCGCCGCCGCGCGGGACGCGCTGGCTCCCGGTCGCCAGACAGCCGCGAGGGCACGCGCAGCGACGACGACCGGGAGCGCGCGCGGCGCGTCGAAGGCCACGAAGGCGAGGGCCCTGCCGACGCTGGCGATGACGGCGGCGGGGGCGCGGCCGGGGATGATGGCCCCTACATGATGACGGACGAAGAGATTGCGGAGATGCTGGGGAGGTACCGGGTGCGCGGCCGCGGCGGCGTGGGCTCCAAGGCCGACGCCGTGGGCCCCGACCCTGAGTTCGGGGATGCCGGCGACGGTGATGGCGGCGGCTTTGGCGGCACTGCTACGGATGGCGCCAGGTGAGTGCGGGGCGGCGAGCGGTATGGATGCGAGGTGGAGACGCCGGCGTGAACGTGGTTCGGATTGCAAATCGGGCTGACGGACTGGCTGGCTGCAATGTCGCGTGCAGGGCGAAGCGAGGGCCCTCAGCGCCGGCGTGGCTGAAGGCCGCGGCAGCTACCCAACAGGTGAGTCTCTGCGGATGCGGGGTCTCATCTGCTGTCTAGTTGTGGCGCAATGAGCCTATTGCGATGAAATGTGGACTGCATCCCTCGGATACCTGGGCCCTGGGCAGGTGCTGGGCCGCCTAGGGCTGCCTGTACTGGGCCCTGCTCCGGAGGCGCTGGCGGCGTTGCAGCGGCAGCTGGCAGAGCGGCAGCTGGCGGCTCTGGAGGGGCTGGAGCAGCGGCACCGCTCCAAGAAGAGCCGCAAGGACAAGAGGCGCAAAGACAAGGAGAAGGACGCCGACAGCAAGAAGCGGAGAAAGAGCAAGAAGGGAAAGGACAAAGGGAAGGAGAAGGAGAAGAAGGGAAAGGAGAAGGAAAAGAGTCGGAGCAAGGAGCGGAAGCGGGGCGATTAGCCGTCACGCGGGTGTGCGCGCGGCGTACGTAACACATTGGGTATCTGAGCAGGACTTTTGCAAAGTATGATTGTTTTGTGTGTGTTCATGGGCAACCCAGGCGGAGCTAATAGGCGGTGGAGCTTTTAGCGCGGATGCGGCATTGCACCGGATGCGGTGGCAGCCCGCCGAACAGGAGTTGGGGCATCGTGGCCTGCCGCACTAGTCATTCCAGTCGCCACTCACGCATTGTTTGGATGTGGCGCAAGTAGATTCAAATGGTATATGTTATAAGGCTGCTCAATGTTAGCCTTGAAGCTGTTGTACCTCACCACGATTCTTCTTGTCGCGTCTCCATCCACCCCACTTGCGCAGCCAGAGTCCCTCCCAGACCCCGAATGTGCTCCCAATCTCAATGTTTCGCTATATAATGTGTCATCATGGCTCAGCGACCGCCTCGTGGACGTCACGCACACGCAGTCGGGCCGCATTCGCAGTCGCTACGAGGACGATAGCGTTCGCCACAGCTCGCATGTCGCTAAGAGTAAGCAATCCAAGCGCTGCTCGCACTCGCTGCTGATTGGGCGTCGGTTCTGCGGGAAGCTGGACTGGGAGGCGCCCACGCAGGTCGGTCTGACAGCGGGGTGGGACTAGTCGTGCAGGCACGCACCCGAGCGGTCGATTAGGCATGCGTGCCTTGAGCTGGGTTTGAACTCTGTCCTAGAATCTGCTCCAGCGATTGTTCAGAAGCGCTTTGGACACGGATGGGGAAGCCGCACGAGGAGAGGAGGGGTTGCAGTGACACGCCACGCGCTGCTCCATTACAGGGCCACATCTACTACCACTTCTCAACTGGGCACTACACCTTTGAGCCCGACCTTTGTGTGCTGCGGCGGCTGGGGCGAGATGAGGCGCAAGCGTGCATGGCGGACGTGGGACCGGTGCTGTTCGCAGGTGCGGTGTACACGAGCTGGGCACTGCGCACAGAGGGCTGGCTGGGCCGGGCAAGGTGCTCCTTTCCGTATTGGGACCATTCACGCCAGCGTCACCTCTTGTGACTTCGATACCGTGCTACCACATGACGCGAATAACCTTCACTGTTTTAACAGCACTCGCCATTGTACTTTTGCACTCTTCTTAACCATGCTTGACTCAGGCGATTCGGTGACGCGGTACCAGTACCTCACGCTCATCCATTTTTTGGCGTCCGGGAAGTACCAGCACCCCTTCAATGGCAGCAAGAGCCTGTCCAACGCACACGCACACGTGGCAACAAGTGCGAATGAAAGGTTTGAGAAGGTGCGGCATCGGGGGTCTGAACAGATTATCAGGTGCTGAGCGGGCGGCACGGGAAGTGTGCGTATGGTTGCACGGAGGGTGTGCACAACCCAGCGTATCTTGCTGTTCTTGAGTGGTGTTCGCGTTCCTTGCTTTGCACGCGCCGCTCTATCTTGTGTGCCGTACCGTAGCTGTGGGAGCACTCTGAAGAGCAGGTTGAGCGGCACAGAAAGGGCAGTGACCTATACTACAACACCGATCGGGATGAAGGCCTGGAGCACGCCCACTTGACGCTGCCGCTGCACGCCAATGCCTCTCGGGAGGTACGCAACCTGACTGACGTTCGTGGCTACGTGGCTCGGGTTTGGGGGGCCGGGCTCGCCCGTTAGCTTGTCAGGTTTCGGCCCACCTGCGCCAACCGACAGGCCCGTGGCCCGTGTGTGCACATTCTGTCTGCTGCGCGACACCTGCATTCGCTGCTCGCAAAGGCGGGCGGGCAAGCTAGTAGGTCGCATTACAGTACAGGGCTCACCCACTGGCCCGCTGTAATCCTTGCGCAGGCTCATCTTTACTACACGTACGTGGACGTTCACTCGTCCCAGATCAAGGAGGCCATCGAGTGGGCCATGAGCAAGCGGGAGGACTGGCGGTGAGTTACTAGCCGTGATGTAAACCTGCCCTGCCCGGGCTGCCATGGATCTATCCGGGATGTGGATGTGGCCCCCAAACGCCTGCTGGGGCTCCTCCTCCGCCGCCTGCTGCTGTGATCAGGTACCTCATCTTCAACATGTGCGCCCATTACGGACGTACAAGCATGAACACGCTGTCAGGCCATATCATCACCGCGTTCCAGTGGGCCAACCTCACTTATGGCGAAGCGTTTGCGAGGTGCGCTCGCTTGTGCAGCGTCCTTGGCTTAGCCTGGCAGATGCACGTGGCATGAAGCAGCTAGCAGTGCGTCCACTTAAGCAGCAGGCCGCCTAGACGCCTGACGCACGCGCGGTGTTGGTCTGCTGGTGCCCCTCCTGCGTTCTCACAGGGCGGGCACGCAGCTGGTGTGGAAGAGTTGCACCACGCCCTTTAAATCTTTTCAAGACAAGATCGATGCGGAAGAAGAGAAGATTGCGCGGTACGCAGCGTTTGCACGCGTGCGGATCTACGACCTGCGGACTGTGGTGAAGGCGGCCTTCGCCCAGCACCTCACCACAACGTGGGATGATGAGACCGTGCACTACCTGCAGTTCATGTACGAGCAGTGGAACGATCTGCTGCTCAACATCGTGTGTCCTGTTGGCGATGCGGATGCGGATGCGGATGCGGACGCTGTGGGGCCCGAGGAGTGAGGGCGAGTAACGAGACTTGATTGAATGGACCATGCTTGCGTGCCAACCTTCCGCGATGCTGCGTACCGTGAATCGAAGCCAAGCATATGCGTATGGATGAACGACATGTTTGGATTCTGACCTTGGTTCCAGTGCAGTTCACCCCATCCAGTGCACTCCATGTGCGCAGCCCGTGTACGGCGTGATGTGATGGGGTGAAGTGGCACCTCAGAGAAGCATTGGGACTGAGGCATGCATGGAGCACTGTTTGCGTGTTGAGCACCAACTGGCACCAATAATGAACGAACGCGCGCATATTAGTGCACCTGCTGCATACCGCATGTAGAACTTCAATGGGAGGCTTTGAACACTAAGCCCAACGTCAACCAAATCCAAACGAAACCCATTTTGGGACCGTATGTGTTCGGCAGTACACGGAGGACAGAACGAAGAGACAGTCCGGGCATGCAGGTGGCTGGGTGAGACGACAGAGGTCGTGCCGATGAGAGGTGTGTGCGCACGTTTTTATGCAACGAGGCGCTGAGTTGAGAACGATGGGGGCGTGGGGCGCAGGGCACGGGCGCAGGGGTTGGGTGGAGCATTTACTAAGGAGAGGGGAGCTGCGCGCGCTGTGATGAAAATGTTTGAGCGAACTGACCTTAACAACGGCACGACAGGAGACGGCAGATAGGTGTTGATTTGGGAACAGTGAGGCGCGGGTTCGGCGGAGGGACGAGGGAGGGCAGGACGCGCGCGTGGTGTACAGCCGCACTGAATTTGTATAAATGCCGCAGCCGCAGCTGAAAATGGGACCGGCGGCATCATTTCCAATTGAAATCCACTGCCTCAGCAATATCCCGGCGCTCAAATTAGGACGCGAGGACACGCGGCGCATTTGCGGGAGCTGTGCAACTGCTGGATCGCATAATGACAGATGACGCCAAACTTTCCTATTATCCTCTTTTATGAAGTCGCACTTGCATACACTATTAATATGGATTAACGGATTACGATGCGCGCCTGGCTGACCTGACTGTTGTGTTTTAGCTTCGCTGCGTCGGCGCTTCCCCGGCCTTCTCCACGCCCTGTGCAAGCGCCAGCATGTTCTATAAACCTTAAACAAAGCCCTGGGAAATGGCTCAGCGACCGCGTCGTAGACGGTCCGCATTCGCAGAATGGGCGAGTCAAGTGTCGCTACGAAGACCCAACGCAGCGCCATAGTTCCCACGTGGCGGCAGACCCCGAGGCAGTTCGTTGCTCGCAATTTCTGCTTGTGGGGCGGAAATTCTGCAGCAAGCTGGACTGGGAGGCACCTACGCAGGTCGGTCGGGTAGTCGGGGGCATGCTTGGCGGCATGCCTGGAGTCGTCCGGCGCAACTTCGTCGCCGGCCAGGCATGCGGGGGATGGAGGGCAGGGGTGTGTGTTCATCGCAAAATGCGCAAGACATGGAATAGGTGGCGTCCCAGGCGTCCCCATAGGTGGCGTCCAGGACGCACTAGGGTGGTGGTCTTACAGCACACGCGTGGTCTGGCCACTTGAGGCCGGCCGTGCGCGGACACGCAAACCCTTGCCCATTCACGAAGAGTTTCGCCAAAACAACCCAATGACACATGTTGCAGGGCCATCTATATGACCACGGCGGTCACTACACCTATGAGCCCGACCTGTGTGTGCTGCGGCGGCTGGGGTGAGACGAGGCGCAGGCGTGTATGGCTGACGTGGGGCCGGTGCTGTTCGCAGGTGCGGTGTGCTGGGCAGTGCGCCCCTGCGGGCACGGCAATAGCACGCATCCTGTGTACTCGTGTTTGAGGCATGTTTCGGCCCGTCACGGCTCCTTGGTTTGCGTGGCGCCTGTGCGCTGCAGGGGATCCGGTCCACGGAAGCTGCCCCTGCCTGTCTGCCTGCCCGCTCCAGGGGACTCTGTGACGCGATACCAATTCATGACCTTCGCCCACTTCCTGGCTTCGGGCACTTACCAGCACCCCTTCGACGGCAGCCAGAGCCTGTCCGACGCAACGGGACACCGCCAGACGAAGTTGTTGAGCCGCTACGATAAGGTGCGTCTGGGTAGTCTGGGCGAGGTGTGCTGCGGCCGTGGCGCATTGTCAGGAGGTCGCGTTGGCGGTCCCTGTGGCGTTGCTGCCGCTTCCAGCATGGGTTGCAGTGCGTGCCAACTAGCATAGCCAAGGGCGCACATAACTGATCCTGGCCCGATTGCAAACCCCTCCACCTCCATCAGTACCTTGACCTCGACCTTGACCATACATAACCAAAAGCCGGCGGCGCGGCTTCCTGCGGTCCGCGTGTGCCGTTCCCGCCACGCTCACAGTTGTGGGAGCATGCCCGTGACCAGGTGGATGAGCACAGCAGCGGCCACAGTGCCCTGCACTACACCCACAACCGGTCGGCGCACCTGGAGCGCGCACACCTTGAATTGCGGCTGCAAGCGGACCCCAGCCGCAAGGTGGGGCCTGCCATGCAAATCTGGCCAACAGCAGTGCCAGGTATCTCCAGAAAATATGGGCCCACACATACCCTGCTGTTACCAGCAATACAGGCCCGGCGGACGCAAAAAAACACGTCGCGCCAAACCCGCAGGCGCACCTCTATTACGACTACATCGGCAGCGGCGTGGGCGACCTTACAGGCGCCATCGAGTGGGCCATGCGCCAGCGACAGGATTGGAGGTGAGCCATGCATGCGCACACGGACCCTTGACCAGGTGTGTTGGAGGCTGTTAGGGCCGACCAGCGCTTTCCCAACCCCGCGCTGGCACATGCCGTCCTGGCCTGGGGTGCCACGCCTTTACACGGCCCTGTCTGCCGTCACCTCGCTCCTACCGCTCCATGTCCCCTCGCGCACCTATCGGCCAGGTACCTCATCCTCAACGTGTGCGCGCACTACGCGAAGAACAACACCCAAACCATCTCCCGCGACGTGATCGCCGCGGTTGAATGGGCCCACCAGACGTACGGCGAGGATTTCGCAAAGGCGGGCACGCAGCTGGTGTGGAAGAGCTGCACCACGCCACAAGAAAACGTCAGAGAAAGACTGGATGCGAAGGAAAAGAAGATTGCGCAGTACGCGGCCGCCGCAGGCAATTTGCGTGTTTATGACACGCGGACCGTAATCAAGGCTGCGACGGACCAGCACCTGGTCACCACGTGGAGCGCGGGCGAGGTGCACTACCTGCAGTTCATGTACGAGCAGTGGAACGACCTGCTGCTCAACATCGTGTGCCCTTTTGGCGACGCGGGTGCGGGTGCGGGCGCGGGTGTGGTGGAGCCCGCCGACAGCGATTATGGCATGCCGCCGCCGTCGTCTGAGTGACGGGGCACGGTGAGCTACGTGGCATGCGCGCTTACCGTATGTGGATGCGGTATGGAGTTGGGGTAGGGAGGTTTGTGGACACCGGTCCGAACCAAGGAACTCCGTGCGTGGGCAACAATTGAGTGCACGTGAACACATGAAAACGCATGGGGTGGGTGGGTGGGTGGGTGGGGAGCGAGGCTAGATAGGGAGAACGAGAGGCGCATCCTAGGACCTTCAGCTGGGGCGGGCGTGGCTTCACACCATGTCCAGGTTGAACATCGAGTCGCCCAGACTTGCTGGCGTACGTGCTGGTTACATTCATCGTATATGCTGCACCACTTGTGTCAGTATTGCTTGTGTACACTGACCCTACGGGCTGCCGCGGAAATCCGCGGAATAGGGCTATGATTGGGTTGTCGTCGATCCGTGTTGAGGCGTTGTAGGGGAAATTCTCGTCTGGGTTGGCAGCAGGGCATTTGGCAGCGGAGCTGAAGAACTGGGGACGCCTCGGCGCGGAAGCGGGGGGTGAGCAAGCCATTATTTGGATGGATTGGTGGATTGGTGGGTGACTCATGCGGTGTGCCGAGTCGTTAAAAGGGGGCTAGGGTTGGTGCAGGCGGGGGGCCCGCCCCTCCTGCTGCTGGAGGACACCGTGAAAGCGGGGAGCAGAGTCCCAGCGGCGTGGCACGCCACGAACCCCAGGGTCCTGCGCTAATTGCTGCCGCCAGGACATGAGTGTAGTGTTGTATGAGTGCCACTGAGCGACACTGAGTCGGGCATCGGTCATTTGCGCGGGAAGGAGTACGCGGGCACGACTAACGGACCGGTTTCCTTTGGTCGCGGCTCTGACCATCCTCAGGACCTCGGTTGAATGACAGTCGCTATCATAAGGGCGATCACGTCTGATAGTTCATTTCTTACAGTGTCTCGTATTTGGCGTCATTGTTGGTTGGAGCTAACGCGGCCGTGATGGCCCCGCGCGACAGCGAGCAGCATAGCTACATAATGTAAGCCCGCTCAATGTTAGCCCTGAAGGTGCTGTTGCGCCTTGCAGCTCTACACGCGCTGGTCGCATTTCCATCAGCGGCCTCGCCGGCCTCTGCGCCAGCAGCCGACCCCGGATGTGCTCCCAATCTCAATGTTTCGCTATATAATGTGTCATCATGGCTCAGCGACCGCCTCGTAGACGTCGCGCACACGCAATCGGGCCGCATTCGCAGCCGCTATGAGGACGATAGCGTTCGCCACAGCTCGCATGTCGCCAAGAGTAAGCAATCCAAGCGTTGCTCACACTCGCTGCTGATTGGGCGTCGGTTCTGCGGGAAGCTGGACTGGGAGGCGCCCACGCAGGTCGGTTGGGTAGGGGCGGGGGTAGGGGCGGGGGGACCGGTCGAGAAGGCACGCACCCGCGCAGTTGACCAGACATATGAGAGGCCTGGTGTCTTGAGATGGATTCGAACGCTGCGCTAGACCCTGCACTAGCCATTTCCAGAAGCGTTTTCGGAATGGATGGGGGAAGCCGCACGGGGAGAGGAGGGGATGCAGTGACACGCCACGCGTGCTCCAATTGCAGGGCCACATCTACTACCACTTCTCAACTGGACACTACACCTATGAGCCCGACCTGTGTGTGCTGCGGCGGCTGGGGCGAGATGAGGCGCAGGCGTGTATGGCGGACGTGGGGCCGGTGCTGTTCGCAGGTGGGTGCTGCTGCACGGCTGGGCTATGTACTGCCAAGCATCCTCCCACGGTCGCTTCGTCTCCTGTATTGTGTTGATGCCCGGCGACATGCACTCGTGCTGCACCAAGCGTCCTACCATGCGTAGTGTATTGCCTAACGACTCTGTCTTGCCCAGGTGTTGCCCCTAGTTGCCCCTAGTCGGCACGCTTACCGTATCACCTAAAAGGGGCCGGGAGCTTGGCCGGGAGGAAGAAGGGAGCCGTGGATGCCGTAACATTTGGGGCTGCGGGCGCGCCCATGAAACACTCAAACAGGGCTGCGCCGTGCTTGCATCTCCTTGCCGATGACTGGCACAGGGGACTCGGTGACGCGGTACCAGTACCTCACATTCATCCACTTTCTGGCGTCCGGGAAGTACCAGCACCCCTTCAACGGCAGCAAGAGCCTGTCCAATGCGCACGCGCACCGGGCATCCGGGGGTTCCGACATCTACGAACAGGTAGCGTCATGGGCGGGCGCACGCGCAAACACAGGGACACACCCCATCGGGGAGCACAGGCAGGCACACGCAGAGCGAGCGGAGCCGTGTGCAGGCTGCTGGCACGCACTCAGGAGCCGTGCAATCCACCCATCCACACCAACCCGCCACCTGGCGTCCCATGTGCCGCCGTGCCCACGCGCCCGCCCGACCGACCGACCGACCGACCGACCGCGGCCCCTTGCGTGCGTGCAGCTGTGGGAGCACAGCAAGCACCAGGTGGAGCAGCACAGCAAGGGCAGCGGCGGCAGCAGCGGCCTGTACTACAACATGGACCGGTCCAAGGGGCTGGAGCACGCGCACCTGACACTGGCGCTCAGGAAGGACAAGAAGCGCAAGGTGGGAGGTTTCGGGCTTGACGGCGGAGGGCTGGGGGGCGCATACGCTCGGACTTGCGCGTGGGCACACGTACGGCCACACTGCAGGAGCGCTGCCTGGGCTGCGGAAGTAGGTGGTGCGAGTGGTTGTCTGCAGCGAGCTGCGTGCGCAGACTCGCAGCCCCCAACGTCCCGCGGGTCCGCAGGTGCACCTGTACTACTGCTACATGGCGGACGGCGCGGAGGAGATCAAGTCCGTCATACGCTGGGCCATGAGCAAGCGGAAGGACTGGCGGTGAGGCTGCATGCGGGGAGAGAGCAGCAGGGGCGCATGCAGTCGCGGAGGTGCAAGCGCCGGTCCCTCTGGTGTGCCGACTACACACTGTGTAGTGGGCAGGCTTCACGTGTACCTTTGCGTCCCCCCGGATGGTGGGAAAGTTGGCTGGCCGCGGCAACTGGGGGTTGGGGGTGGTGGGCCTGGTCGGGCATCTTGGCTGTCCCGCCCGCGCATTCCGGCTGAGGCGCCGGCCGCGCCGAGGCATCTTGGGCTGCCACGTAAACCTCCACCCGTGCACTGGCAACCAAGTTGCACGGTCGGTCGGCCCACGCGTCTGTATGACCAGAGACCTGCGGCATCTTTCCGGGTTTCCCACCTGCTGTCCCCTCTGGCCTCTGCGCTTCATTCTCTCACCACCTCCACACGCGCCGTGCTGATTCCTCCTCGCAATTGCTCAGGATTTGAACTCCGTTCCATGTCGCCCAGGTACCTCATCCTCAACGTCTGCGCCCACTACGGAAAGGACTACATCGGTGCCATCGCCCGCCACGTGATCGCCGCGGTGGGCTGGGCCAACCAGACCTACGGCGAGGACTTTGCAAAGGCGGGCACGCAGATTGTCTGGAGGAGCTGTACCACGCCGCGCGCGTCTGTGGGCGACAAACTTGATGAGCAGGAGCGTTTGATTGCGCAGTACGCAGCGTCCTCAGGCAACTTGCCTGTGTTCGACACGCGGACTGTCATCAAGGCGGCGCTGGACCAACACCTGGTCACGACGTGGGATGACACGACCGTGCACTACCTGCAGTTCATGTACGAGCAGTGGAGTGACCTGCTGCTCAATATCGTGTGCCCTTTTGGCGATGCGGGTGCGGGTGCGGGTGCGGGTGCGGGCGCGGGCGCGGGCTCGGGTGCGGGTCCTGCGCCGAGGAATGCAGGCACGCACCCGCCACCAGGGCCTCACTGACACATTGTCTTGGGAATTAGGTTGCATCCTCATGGCAAGTGCATGTCTGCACGGATCTGAAAAAGGGGGGACTAAGCAAAATGAAGATTGAGAACTGCGTAATGGAGGTGTGGGGAGTGGGGAGTGGACGTCGGAACGGGCAATGGGACGGCTGAACGGCCGAATGACGGACTCAAGGTTGGAGGACCAGGTGCAGAAGGACAGCAGCGGCTTTGAGGTGTTGGGGTTAGAGTCCTCATTTGGTTCACGGGCGTCTGCCACTGGTGCAATTGTCGGACACTCGGACTAAACTGCCCGACTGTTAGGAGTGCCTGAAGGCACGCAGGAGAGTGCGAGGGGATGCAAGGATGGTGGCTCGGGCGGATGGATGCAGTATCAATCTTCGGGATGATACGTGTACATGCCATCGATGTACGATGAAGAAAGAGACTGGGGGGGCGATGCCCGCGTTGGCTCGTGGCTGAGGCCTGCTGAGATGCATCCCCGCGGCATGCCGCGGCATTGAGTAGGTTAGGCAGAGCGACGGAGCCCCAAAACCAACCATCGAGGTGATAGCTGTCCATGAGATTGATGCAGTATGAAGATAAAGAGGGTTAGAGGGGCAGTGGCCGGTGGAGGTGGCGGAGGGCCTCACCGTGTGCATTGGGCGCCGTGTGCGCGCGTGCGAAGCGACTGGCTGACAGGTTGCGAGGGCCGGACTCACGGAACATCACGCTCATTTGCATCACGCTGGCACATAATTCAACGTACATGGCGTCCAAGAGGGGACAGCCCGCTTATAAAATATCTATGCGGCAGGCCCCAGGCAGATCATGCGGGGCGCCGGCCGAGTTGGGGGCCTCGGGGGACTGGCGTCAGGAGATAGGGGAGGGGCGGCGGGTTGGTGGGGAGGGCGCATGCATGCAACCAACCTGCTGCAAGGCAGCATGCTGTTGATCACAGCATGAGTATAACACGCGCAAGGTCTTCATAGCAACTAGCGCATTAGCTCTCCAGGCACACGAGTCCTTGAGCGTCGGGACATCGCCAAGTATCACGGATTCAAGATGGGCGTGGATTAGTACAAGAACATTAAGCTGCATAGGAACAGCTTGGCCGAATGGACACAATGGTCTAGGAAAAGGTTCGCGGTGTGGTCACGATCCGCGACGGAGTGCCGCGCGCAAACTCCGGGTGAAGCCACGGACGACCAGCACGAGCAGCAGAAAGTTTGACGTCTGCTTAAGCCATAATGCAGCAGCCGGGGCAGGGTGCGGGCCCGGACCGAGCGAGCCAGGCCTACCCTGGGTACCCGCCTCAGCAGCAGCCTGGTCAACACCCGGGCGCCACCGCGCCTGGCGCGCAACGTCCCTACGCCCAGACCGCTGCAGATGGGGCGGCTGAGCGTCAGAGTCTGCCTCCGCACCTCGCCTATGCTGCCCCGCTGCAAACGCGGGTCAGCAGTGGGGCAGGGCGGCCAGCGGCCGCCCCGGCGGCGGTGCCCTCGCACCTGCAGCCTCGCCAGCTCCCGCAACAGCACCAACCACCGCAGCAACAGCAACAGCTGCAGCAGCAACGACCACAGAATGTGCGCCAAGAACCTACGGACCAAAGCCACGCCGCTGCTGGAGTGCCGGGCACCGGCACTGCGGCCGGCCCGGCGCCTGTGGCGGCGCCTGGCCCCAACGCGGACTGGTACCGGCCTGCTGGCGCTGCTTCTGCTTCTGCTGCTCCGGATCTAGCCGCTCAAACGCACCAGCTGCAGCAGCAGCAGGCACACCTTGCCGCCGCCATGTCGGGGCAGGGCTACATGGTATCGCCCCAAATGGCGGCGGAGCTGCTGCAGGCAGCGGCCGCCATGCAGGCGGGGCCGCAGCAGCCGCAGTATGCGCAACAGCAACCGCACCAATCCCAGCACCCGCAGCAACAGCACTACGTGACCACCACTGCCTCCGCTGTGCAGCACTTCATGGCGGCCGCGGGCGGGGCTCCGGGGCCGGTGCTGCTGGTGCCGCAGACCACTGGCATCCAGGTCGACCCACACGGCGCGCTGCGGCTGGTGGTGATGGCAGGAGGCCAAGCGCCCGCGCCCGCTGGCACCGCCACGGGTGCAGCCCCAGCAGCGGGCGCCGCGCACATGCAGCAGCAGCAGCAACAACAGCAGCAGGGCTCCGCTCCTAGCTTCATCCCCACGCCCAATTCCACGTCCGCGGCTGCCGGAGCAGCCGGCGGCGGTGGTCAGCGGCAGGGGCAGGGGCAGGGTGGGCCAGCGGCGGCCGGCATGGGCCAGCGCATGGACGGTGCCGGCGACGGAGTTGGGCCCTCTCAGCAAAGCCAGCGTCAGGGCCAGCAGCAGCAGCCATCGCAACAGCGAGACTACGCGCAGCAGGAGCAATGGCAGCAACAGCAGCAGCACCAACACCAACACCAACAGCAGCAGCATGGGCAGCAGCAGCAACAAGGACAGGAGGGGCAGGGCGTGCCGGTGATGCCTGTGGTGGACGCCCTGGCGCTGATGCAGGGCGCCGCGCACTTCGGGTCGGGGGCGGCGGCATACCAACTGCAGCCGGGGGCGCCGGCGCCGGCGCAGGAGCAGGGGCAGGGGCAGGGGCAGCACCGCTCCGACGGCCGCTGGGGCCCGGCGCAGAACGGCCCAGAACGCGACAGCCGTGACCGGTCACGCGACCGGCGTCGGGTCCGCTCTCGCTCTCGGTCTCGTGATCGAGACCGGGACTGGGACCGGGACCGGGACCGGGACCGGGACCGCGGTGGCAGCGTCAGGGACCGAGACAGGGACAGGGAGCGGCCGCGCTCGCGCTCCCGGGCGCGCTCACGCTCCCGGCCGCGCGCTCGGGACGCAGCTCACCTGGACAGGGACCGCTCGCGGGAGCGCACACGCGACCGCTCCCGCGGCAAGTCCCGGTCCAGGTCTCGTTCCCGCGGTCGCTCCGACCGCCAGCCGCGCGACCGCAGCCGTGAGCGAAGCCGCGACCGGGACAGGGAGCGCGAGCGGGAGCGCGCGCGGGAGCGGGAGCGCGAGCGCGGCAGCAGCCGCGAGCGCAAGCGCGAAGACTTCCCGCGCGACCGGCGGCCAGGTGCCAGCGCCAGCGCGGGCGGCGCGCCGGCGGAGCCTGCCCGCGCCGCCAGCAAGCCCGCCGGCGCCGGCACCGGCGCCGGCGCCAGCGCCGGCGCGGCTGGCGCCGCCAAGCCTGCCGCGCCACGCGCCGCCGCCGCAGGCGGCGGCGGCGGCTCCGCTGCGCCTGCCGCCGCCGCGGCCCCTGCCGCGGCCCCCGCCGCCGCTGCAGCTGCGCCCGCCTCCGATGCCGCCGCGGAGGCGCTGCTGGCGCAGCTGCAGCGCGCGATGGACAGCTGCGTCAAGCTGGAGAAGACGGTGGCCACCAGCCGCGACGACCCGGACCTGTTCAAAGACATGCGCCCGCGCCTCGCCGCCACCGCCACCGAGCGCCTGGCCGAGTTGCGCCGCGCGCTGGAGGCCTGGCGCCCGCACGCCGCCGCGCTGGGCGCCGCCGCCGGCCGCGCCGAGGCCGCCGCCGGCAGGGCGGAGGAGGCCGCGCGCGCGGAGGCGGCCAAGGCTGCCGAGGCGGCGGAGGATGAGGAGTTGAGCGGCGAGGCGCGCGAGCCCGGCAACCTGGCATTCCTGTTGGAGCGCGGCGTGCGCATGCTGTTCCCGCTGCGGCGCGACCCCGAGCAGGCGCTGCTGCGCGCCGCGGCGGAGGTGCTGCTGCTGGACGGCGCCACCGACGACCGCGTGGCGGCCGTGTTCCGCGGCGAGGTGCGGCTGGCGCGGCACCAGATGATCTCCGCCGCGCTCATGAACCACGGCCGCGTGCGCGCCGCCGTGGCCGCGCTGGGCGGCTCCGGCTCGGCGGTGCTGCGCAAGTACGGCGAGTGCTTTGACTTCAAGGACATCGTGCAGGACAGCAACCCCACCAACAAGCAGACGCTGGTGCGCTTCAAGGCAGAGAAGCTGCCCAACTACGGGAAGCTGGTGGCGGGGCTGCGCTGGGTCATCGACACCATGCTGCCGCCGCTGGCGCCATCAGCCGGCGGGGGCGGCGCCGGGGACGGTGGCAGCGCAGGCGGAGGCGGCGGCAAGCGCAAGGTCGGCGAGGGCGAGCGCGGCGGCGGCGACGGCAGGGGCGCGCGGGAGGCGTCGCCGTCACGGGCTGCGTCCGCCGCCACCGCCGCCGCCGCGGCGGCGGCGGTGCCCGGCCTGTCGCGGCTGCTGGCGGCCGAGCCGGAGACGCCGCCGCAGCGCGAGGCGCTGCGCGGCGCGGCGCTGACGTGCCTGGTCGCCAAGGATTCCCGCTCGCTCATGACCGCGTCCGTGGACACCGTGATCCGCGCGCTGCCGCCGCACCTGCAGCGCAGCTACGGCTCCGCGGTGGAGCTGCTGGAGCTGCTGCGCCGCCACCCCTTCTTCAGCATCCCCAACCCGCCCGGCGGCGGCGGCCCCGCGCCCGACAGCTACTACACGTCCGTGCGGCTGAACACCAACCTGCTGCTGGAGCTGCGGCACTTGCTGAAGCGGCTGGAGCTGGAGGCGAAGCTGCGCGCGCGCGAGGCGGCGGGCGGCGCCGGCGGCGGGGGCGGGGGCGGGGCGGGAGGAAGGGGGCGGGATGGAGGGCGGGAGGCGGCGGACGCGGCGCCGCCAGAGTTGGAGGATTACTGGCTGGTGGCGCGGTGGAGCAAACCGCACGACCGGGCGGCGCGGAAGTGAGAGGGCCACGATTCCACGAAGGAAGGCGAAGGGGGTCGGGCGCTGTGGAGGTGGCGGGGCCGGCGCCGACCGCGGCAGGGGTACGACGCGCTGCGTTTGGTACCCGGGGCAAAGCGCCGCGTGTGCGAGGCTTAGCTCAGTGGAGTGTGTCCTTGCTCCGCCTTTGCCCGCCGTTTGTCCAGCGGCCCCCGGCGCCCACGGATTGGGGAAGCGGGGCACCGAGGCGGGGCACCGAGGTGGGCGCATCTGCGGTGTCTGGAGCTTCGGTGCAGTGTTGACGCCGGCGCAGGTGGCATTTGGATCGGGCAGGGATCGGCTTTTCGAGGTGTTTGCAGGCAGCGACGCTGGGTCGCGCTCTTCCGGCTGGTGTGCTGCGCATCGGCGCATCCCGGCACGGTTTGTGCCCGCTATGTGTTTGTGCGTGCCGGCAGGGAGCGCGAGGGAGCGCAAGGGAGCGCGGGGCAGCGGGGCCCAGCTGGCTCAAGCCGGAAGCCCGGTCCGAGGGGCTGGGGCGCTGCAGGTGGCGCGCCCCTGAGGTCTAGAGCAGGGCGTTCGTACTAGTGCGTGCTCGCTGGCTCGTGAGCTGCGTCAGCAGGTCCCTCCTGTAACCAATGCAATCTGGGGCTCGGTGCGGGGTGGCCTGCCACCGGCGCACCCGGCGTATGCAGCCTCATGGTTGGCTGCATCCCGTCGTGCATCCCGTGGCTTGTATGCCCCACCAGCTGTAACACGGCATGCATGCTGGTGCTGGTGCACAGGCACAAAGATTGAACCATCGCAAGACGGCACAGGGTCGACGAGCAAGGGCGGGCTGC
Organism: Chlamydomonas incerta; assembly: GCA_016834605.1. Taxonomy (NCBI): domain Eukaryota; kingdom Viridiplantae; phylum Chlorophyta; class Chlorophyceae; order Chlamydomonadales; family Chlamydomonadaceae; genus Chlamydomonas; species Chlamydomonas incerta. The sequence goes on along the minus strand of JAEHOC010000003.1, from coordinate 2,584,962 downwards.
ACCGATTGGCATTGGGGGCGTCAGGGGCCAGGGCGGGATTGGAGCATGCATCGCAGTCTCGAAATGGTTCTCTCACTGCTTCCTTGTATGCCATCGTAAATTCTTCACAAGTTTTTGCTTACTTAGGTCCCCTTGAAGTAGTTTAACATTTCGGCTGTCCGATTCACCTGTCGAGTGAAACAGTTCAAGAGACAGTGACATACATATTCTTACTTGGTACTTCGCACGACCAAGCCACGCCCACGAACCGCAGACCTCAGTGTGCCCGAAACTTGCGCCTCAATTCCTCGTCGTTTCGCCACTGTTAGGGCCGCGCCCGTTTGTTGCATCGACACAAAGCTCTGGTGCTCTTAAAGCGGCTCATGGGGTGATGCGGGCTCGCCTGGGCCGACCCAGCTGACGGCTGAAGAAGGAGCGCAGCGGCACGATGGCTGCCCAGACCCCGCCCCTGCCGGTGCTTGACCCTGTCTCCAACTACGAGAAGCTGCACCGTATTGGCGAGGGAACGTATGGCGTCGTCTGTAAGTCCTGGATTGGGCACTGGGCTTACGTCGATGGCGCTGACGCAGCGTGGGCACGTTGCGGTGCTGCTGCTGGCGCGGAGGCGCCACCCTAACGACAGCCGTGGCGCGCACACGTAACTCGCTCAATTGTCTTGTCGCTGCAGATAAGGCGCGTGACCGCACCACGGGCGAGATCGTGGCGCTCAAGCGGGTGCGCTTCGACCGCTCGCGCGACGGCGTGCCCGTAACCAGTGTGCGCGAGCTGCGCGTGCTGCAGGCGTGCCACCACCCCAACATCGTGCAGCTGAAGAAGGTGGTGACTGGCTCGCAAGCAGACAGGTATGCGTGGCTGACTTAGGGACCTAAGGACCTAAACAGAGGGATGCAGCTGCCTTTCTTACGCACCACGCGTCGGCTGCGGGCCTATTAATAACGGCCGCCATCGCTCACTCTGTGTGTTGTGGCCCGCCGCCTTCCAGCGTGTTCCTGGTGTTCGAGTATTGTGACCACGACCTGGGTCGGCTGCTGGACTCCATGGCGCCACCTGGCGGCGGAGGGGGCGGTGGAGGCGGCGGCGGCGGGGCGGCGCGGCGGCCCTTCAGCATCTCGGAGGTCAAAGGTCTCATGCGCCAGGTGCGCGGAACATGGCGGCGCGCTGGGATGCGGTGGTGGTGTTGGGGAGGCGCTGTGCGTGTCTGAGGATGGCGAAGGTATCATCAAGAATCACAAACACGCATGTACACCCCCGCCCAGCGGCACTATGGCATCCTGCACGCAACCCCCCAAACACCGCCACCGCTCGCAGCTGCTGGAGGCGGTCTCGTTCCTGCACGACCACTGGATCGTGCACCGCGACATCAAGTGAGCGCGTGCATACCGTAAAGGATTTTGTCTGCTGGTGGGGGCGGGTCGATGTGTCTGGGGTTGGGCGGCCGCTGCTCACCAGCTCCCCTCCCCCTTTCACCCCCACGTTCCCCAGGGTAAGCTAGAGGAGACAAGCACGGGGCCCAGCAGGAGCAGCCCCAGCGCCAGTGCGACGAAGAGGCGGGAGGGCATTCTGCCTGCTTTACGCTAGGGATGCTGGTGCCGGCGCTCGGTGTGACTAATGCGAACTGCTAACGTGAAACGGCTTGGGATTTAGCAGTCACGTGGACACGGAATTGGCGGGGCTGGATTTCCTCAAGGTTGCTTTGCATGCGCACCGACAAGCCCCACCCCCCTGCCCTACCACGATGTACAGCTGTCCAACTTGCTTTACACCCACACCGGCCACCTCAAGCTGTGTGACTTCGGGCTGGCTAGGTGCGGCGCGGCGGCGGGGCGGCTGCAGGGGCGCGCTGCCTGGAGTTGGATTGGCATGACGAAGTGATAAGGGCACGCGCATGCCGGTATGACGGTATACGGTATGACGGTATGACGGTATGCCGGTATGACGGTATGACGGTATGTAGGATGTCCTGGTGTACGGTACCAGGCGTGGCCAGGGCGGTCTGAGCAGCGCCAGCGGGGCCGAGCCCAACAGCCTCGAAGGCATGCCATCGGCCTGACATGCTGCCCCCACATCGCATTTGCCTGGACCCCGCCAAATAAGGCTCGTTTCAGCTTGCGCTGATGTTCACAACCCGCCCTGCCCCTGCACAGGTTCTTCTCGCCCTTCGTTGCCAAGTGAGTTGCAGCGGCGCTTGGGCCTTTGCACGGTCTCGGCCGATCCTCGTCGGGGCGTGTGCTTTTCGGGACACACCTACCTCGCAAGCACGCCCCGCCCCGCAATACCAGAAGTCAGGCAGACCTGGTTTGCTGCGATCCGCCCACCCTATCACTTCAACACCACGACGCATTCGGCACAGCAGCCGCTCGTCCGGCAGGTTGACATGCCCTGACCCCTGCGTCCTGGACTCCGCTGCGGCTGGCGCGCAGGGACCGCACGCCCAACGTGGTCACGCTGTGGTACCGCGCGCCCGAGGTGCTGCTGGGCAGTGAGCAGTACGACGAGTCCATTGAGTGAGCGTGTGTGGGGGTGCTTGGGTGGGGGGGGGGCGGGCGGGTAGGTGGGCGGGCGGGTAGGTGGGCGGGCGGGTGGGTTGGTGCGCCGGCGTGACATATGTGCCGGTGGCCGATGGAGGCAAGCCCAGCAGGATCCAAGCATGTCTTGCTATGGTAGTGGGCGGCGTGTGTGCGTCCCACCCCTGTGCTGCACCTGCTTCACCCCGCCCCACCCCACTCCACCATCCCGCCCCCCTGCACGCCCCCTGCCTCCGCCCGCTCTCGTCTACCATGCATGGGCCCCCGCCCCACATCGGTAACAACTGCAAGCTGCTCCTGGCTACGCCTTCACGTCTTGACTAATGATGAATGCAACCCCCCCCTGCACCTCCCCCTGCACGCCCCCCCCAGCCTGTGGAGCTGCGGCGCCATCCTGGCCGAGCTGCTCACCGGCGAGCCGTTGTTCCCCGCCGCCTCCGAGGCCGAGGCGCTCAACATGATGGCCAACCTGCTGGGCGCGCCCGGCGAGCGCATCTGGCCGGTGGGGAGGGGCGGCGGCTGGGGCGGTGGCGGCGAGGAAAGGGGGGCATGGCGGGTGCGGGGAGGACGCGGCGGTGGGTTGTACGGGTGAGGGAGCGGGGCATCACCGCACCGCGTCGTACTACTGCACGGCACTGCTGCATGGCCGCATTCTCACGCATTCTCACCCCCCATCAATCAATGGTTGGTTGGGGATTGGAAAAAACTACCCCCATCCGCCACCATCATCCCTGCCCCCTCGCACGCACACGCACTTCGAGTGAGACAGGGCATGAGCCGCATACACTGTCGTGTCTTTGTGTGGTTCTTCCAACACACGCACGCTGGGTTCCGTTTGTTTCTCCAACACCCAGGGCATGTCGGCGCTGCCCAACGCCGGCAAGTTCGTGTTCCCCGCCCAGCCCTACAACTTCCTGCGCCGCCACATGGCCGCCTCCTGCTCCGCCGGCGGCGGCGGGCTGAGCGAGGCCGGCATGGCGCTGCTGAACGGGCTGCTCACGTACGACCCGGCGCGGCGCATCACGGCGCGGCAGGCTCTGCGGCACGAGTGGTTCCAGGTGGGGTGGGGCGCAGCCGGCGGTATCGGGCAGGGGGTGTTTGGAGGGGGGTATGGGGCAGGGGGAGGGGAGGCGGTCGTGTGGGGGAAGGGGTTGTCCGGTGCAGCGCAGTGGGCGTACGGAGGAGGAGGCCTCGTACGGACGCCAGGGGCTTGGCGGCGACATGAAGGCAATGTCGCAAGTGCGTGCGTGCCGCCTCGCGTGTGTACGTGAGCGTGCGCCCTTCCACCCGCAGGAAAAGCCGTACCCGAAGCAGCCGGGGGACATGCCCACCTTCCCCTCCTCGCACGACGGAGGCCGGGCGTCTGGCCACCACCACGCACACCATCACCACCACGCCGGCGGCGGCGGCGCAGCTGGCGGCGCCGCCGTGGGCGGCAAGCGCGCGCTGTCCGAGGCGGCGGTGGGCCTGTTGGCGGAGGCGAAACGCCAGGCGCTGGGGAGAGTGGGAGCCGTAGGTGGGGTTGGGGGCGGGGGCGTCGGGGGGAGGGATGACAGGTTTGGGGCAGCGTTTGGTGGGGGCGGGGGAGGCGGGTTCGGGGCGGGCTGGGGTGGCGGCGCCAGCGCCGGGCTCCTGGAGGGGTCGGGCGTGCAGCTCGTCCGCAAGTAGGAGTGCCACGCGTTGTGCAGACGCGCCTCTGTTAATGTGACGGGCTTTCTCGTACCGGGTGTGCTGAAGAGGGGCCGGGAGATTCCGACTGAAGCCTCAGACAGGTTTAGCCATGTTTGAACAGGTTCACACACGCTGGGCCGGCACATGGCAGCCGTGGTCCTTGGGCCGTGGGCCTTGCGAGAGTGTTGGCGGAACGCGGGGAGGTGGTCAAAATGGAGGGTCACGGGAGCCAGACCCTGCGCGCTGAAATTTAGAGTGATAGTGTTAGTGAGGAACATACGCGACCTGCGGTGTGGTCGAACGCGTGAAAGACAAGAAGGTGTGGCGGAATGGCGGGCGAGGATTCCGACGGGCCCGCCGCAACTTATCTTAATCCAGGCCCAGCGCGGTGTATTCCTGTTGTATATATAGGTTTGGGAATAGACACTGCTGGCTACAGCGACAAAATCAGCGTTCGCGCCCATTATTTATCTTCACCTTTGAGCCAGTCCAGCCTCCGCGCGCGCAAATCACGTTTTGGCATACATACTGTCACGACGACTAGTTTGGAGCCTGGGAAGCGGCGAAAAGCGGCATGACAGCAACAAGTGATGTCACCGCGACAAATGTCGACGCCGGCCGTGCGACGCAAGCGGGCAGCGACGATCCGCCTGCTGACCGCATCCGTATCCGCAGCGCCACAGCTGTGCTGTCGGGCGATGCGGTCGATCTGGGAGAATTTATCTCCGTGCACGAGGCGCGACAGCTCCTTGCGGCCCCCGCCTCCGCCCGGCGTGACCTATCGCTGAAGGAGCGATGCGCGCTGCGCCATCTCGTCGCGAGCAGCAACCCCACGTCAGCAGACACTGACGCGGCTCCTGTCGCGGAGGAGGCCTCAGGCATGGCGGGGCCTGCGAAGGAGGCGCAGCCGGCGGCAGCTGCGGCTGCCCCTGCTACAGCCTCCCATCAACTGTGGCGCCTGCTTGCGGACGTGCCGCACTCGGCTTCAAGCGACTTCCTGAGGAGCTATGATGCGGTGCTGCCGTCGTGCGTCATTGAATCCATACGGTAAGCCAGAGGTGACGCGTTGGCCCATATGGCATGCGGGGCTGGGCTCTGGGCCGTCAGCAGAGCTCAAGACTAACGCCGGTCGAATCACGATGTGCGCTGCCGCAGGTTGCTGGGCACGACGAACACCGCGCCACCGGGTCAGGCCGGCACCGTGTCCCCTGGCGCAGATTCTGCAGCCACTGGTGCTGCAGCCGAGGCCGCCAGGCGGCTGGCTGCTGCTACTGCCTGCCGTGACGCGTTCGTTGCGGCGGCGCAGCACGGCGACACAGACATGCTGACCCTGCTGGCGGCAGACGAGACCTTCAGGTGTGTATAAAAAGGAAAGGAAGCCCGCCCAGAGCTTGCAATTGTATGTGCGATTGTGGATGTGTGTTAATTAGTGGCCGGGCTCCTCATGCCTATCTCGGTCCCTGGGAGTGGTTTGTTTGCTGCGAGCACTCGAGGCCTGCCGGAGTAACCCCTTACCTACTTCTGCCTCACGGTGTTTCGCAGGCGCGTTACGTCGGTGACATCTGATGCCGATGCGAAGGCTGGCGGCGGCGGCGGCGGCGGTAACGGCGGGCAGCGCATCCGAGACATCTTACTGTCGGACCTGGTGTGGGCGGTCCACCGCGGCACGGTGCAGCCGCAGGTGCTGACCTGGATGTTTGGGGAGTCCGGCGCCGCCGCCACCAGCCCCTTTGCGGACTGGCGCGGCAGCGGGGCGCCCTACCTGGCCGCCGCGGTGGCGATGCTGGAGCAGGGTCAGCAGCAGGCGACGACGGCCGCGCCGCCGGGCCAGGGCGGCGCGGTGGCGGATGATGCCAGCACCGTGCCGGGCGGCACGCACCTGCTGGAGGCTCTGCACCGCCTGGGCTTCGAGTTTGCGCCCGACGGTGCCACGCTGCTCACGGCGGTGCACCTGGCCAGCACGGGCCGGGCCTCGCTGCGCGCAGTGTTGTGGCTGGTGGAGAAGGGCTGCCCCGCCGGAGAGGTGAGCGCACTTGGCCAGCACCTTGTCCTGAGCGAGGGAGGTGACCATACCGTTGGTGCTCAACAAACACCGCACGGTCACAAGCAGCCGGCGCTGCGGGTTTCATTTCCCTGCCCGCTCGTTGCGCACGGGCCCTTTCTGCCTTTCGCTGCTCACGTTGCGCCGCCCCACACGACCTACGCCCCCACCCACCCCCTGCAGCCCGGCCTGGCGTACGCGTGCGCCATGGGCCTGGGCCCGGCCGTCTCCGCGCGGGCCGCGCTGGGGCTGCAGGTGCTACAGCCGCACCCGGCCTTGGACGAGGCCCGCGCGGTGCTGGCCGCGCTGAACACCAAGGGCGTGCCGCTGGGTGCGGCGGCGCTGGAGGACCTGTGGCGCCTGCCCCGCCACAAGTACTACGGCTACGTTGCCTGGCTGGCTGCAAACGGCGGCTACCCGGGGCCGGAGGAGGGGGCGGCGGCGGCGCGGGAGCGGCTGTACCTGCAGGCGCTGCAGCTGGACGGCCAGGAGCACCTGGGCTGGCGTGACGGCCGCGCCGCGGAGCTGCGGCGGCTGAAGCTCGCGCCGCCGTCCGGCCGGCGCTGGGTGAGCTGGGTGGCCAAGCCGCCCGAGTGCTTCGCGCCCGGCGCGGCGGCGCAGCTGCGCAGCCGGCGGGTGCTGGACCCGCTGCAGGACGCCCTCGCCGCCACGCCGCCGGTGGCCGTGGCCGCCGGCGGGCCGCGCTTCGCGCACGGCGGCCTGCCGGGGGTCTTGTCCGACGCCTACCATGGCGGGGCCAACGCCGGCGGCTGGGCCACGTGCACGGGCGCCCAGCAGGCCGGCGTGCTGGCCGCCGAGCTCGCCGCCCTCCAGGCGGCGTCGGCGAAGCTGGCGAAAGCTGTTGAGGACTGGAAGGCGTCAGGCGTTGTGGGGCTCTACGCTTACAAAGACGACGCCCAGAAGCTGCTGGCCGGCGCTTCACCGCTGCGGATCGGGAAGCAGCTGGGGGACCTGGCGGCGGCGGCGGCCGCCGCGGAGCTCCGAGCGCAGCAGCGCGCGGCGGGCGCCGCTTCGGAGGCGGACAGCGACGCTGGGGGCCAGCTGTGGCTGCTGCGCGTGTGCGGCATGCTGCGAGAGAAGGTGGTGAGCATGCAGGCGGCGCTGGCGGACCCTAAGCTGGCGGCGCCGGCCCACCTGGTCCTAGCGCTGGAGGCCGCGCAGAAGGCGAAGTGGGCGGCGTCCTATGCGAGGGATGGCGCAAACTCGGCCAGGACCAAGCGTGCTGTCCGCAAGGCGGAGGCACACGCTCAGGCGGCGCGTGCGGAGAGCGCGGCGCAGGAGTCGAGCGACAACGCCCGTCGCGCGCAGCGCGCGTATGATGACCTGGATTTCGGTGTGCTGGCTGGGCTGAGCAACGACGCGCAGCGCAGCGCGGCGACGGCTGAAACGGCGCAGACCGCGGTGGGGGAGTGGTCGCGCTCGCCACCGCCGAGCCCCAGGGTGTCTTATGGCGGCGGTGGCGGTGGCGGCTGCGGCGGTGGCGGCTGCAGCGGCGGCGGCGGTGGTGACTAGACGACTAGCCAGGGCATACGGCCGGATATTCCCTCTTTTGGAAGTTGGAACGTCGCATTCTTAACGTGGCGCGGAGAGTAGGCACTTGACGACCTCCCTGGCTTTCTCTAAGGGGGAGCTGCCTGACCCATATTCTGCTGCCAGGCCAGACTGCCAGAAGACTGGGGCGTCATGCGCGACGAAATGGCGGGCCCGTTGTTTTTGTGGTTTGCTGAGTTAGCACCATCTCTCGCTGAAGAGGCCTGAGCAGCGCAGCTAGTGGGGAATGGGCGGCGGTGGTGGGCGATGAAGTGCATGTGTGCGCACCTGGGGTTGTTGTTGGTTGCCGATTATAGGCGCAGCCCAAGCACATGTCCGCGTGTGGGGACGGCGTTGCTTCGGCCGTTCGGCGACGGATGGACCGCGGGAGGCCATATGGCCGCGTAGCCACACGCAACTCGACATGCTGTTTAAGCCAGTCCGGCTGGGCGCTGGCAGGCACCCGTAGTGTCAGCTTTCACGGTTGGCCAAGATTTTTGGCTAGCTTTCGGACGTCTCACAGTGCCTAACCCACCCCAAGAACGCCCTTGGCCTGTTCCATTAACCGTGTAAGGATGCCGTTGCTCCCTATCCCGTCGGCCTCATGCGCTGGCCCCCAGCCATCTGTAATCCCTCCTGCCTGCCCCTCCTTGCAAGAGGCCAACACACGGTACGGCCCACACGGTGCAGCTGAACAGCTCACTGTGACAATGCACTACGAAGGCACGACAGCACGTGGTGGGCGGCCATTCCCTGCCGCGCCAGCCTTTGAGCACTGTGAGCAGCTTCACTGCGCGCACGCACATGGCACATACACACACACCCTCTACTCCTTGACACTCAGCAGGCACCACGCCGCAATCCTCCTTTCAGGACTCCTCTCAGGGCTCCTTTCAGGGCTCCTTTCAGGGCTCCTTTCAGGGCTCCATTCAGGGTTCTCCTTTCAGGACTCCTTTCAGCAAAACCCCCAAAACTTGCACCTGCCCCTTCAGGACGCAAGCGCGCCGTTGCATGCGTCCGATGTACTGGTCTAGATGGGAATGGCGTCCGTGATGAATTTGAACACGTCAGCCGGCGCGGCGAAAAGCTTGTTGGCCTGCATATGGGCGCGACGTGCTGGGGACGGGTCAGTGGCTCACCACGCTCACACAATGTCCCTTGTAAGCGGCCACGGGGAACACAGGGGCGTCTGATCCGCACCACTTGGCAACCCGCTCGAGACCAGCCATGTATGAAGCTTACAGCACCGACCCTCCCGTTCAGTTTGCGTCAGAGCGAGCGCCGCCGTACGTCACCAAGCCTACACCCCACGCCCCACGCGCCATTCCCCTATCCGTCCCCACCTCGCTCGGACTCCCTGCGGTTGGACTTGATATTATGATGGGCAATTTACAACCCCACCCCACTCCCGACGCAAAAACTCCACGGCCCCAACCTCCCGACACCCAAACTCCACCGCCGCACCCACCTGAGGCTGCGCGCACAGGTAGATGAGGCAACCAATTGGGTAGCAGATGCCCGCCACCGCCGCCCCGACGGCGAAGCCCAGCGTGGGCCCGAGCATCTTGCATCTGCGTGGGCGGGTATTCAGTTTGGCACGGTGTTGGGCTCGGTGTTGCAGCGGCTAGGCCGGGACGCGCATCTCAGCGGCGTGCGAACGTGTGTGTTTGGCCGCAGTGCCCTGAGCGCCTCCCCGCCTTCCCTTCCCCCCGGGCACGCCATGCATCAACGCAGGCAGCTGGGCCCCCGTCCCGACGCTGCAGCGACACGTCGTGACTGTGCACGGCACTGCTCCGGTGACGGATGGCAAGCTGGGGGCATGGCCGCATGGATGCGCTGCGGTGTGCCGTAACCCGGCCTGCACGGCAGCTGCCTGTAGCTCCGGGCTTTCCCCGACCCAGCTTCGAGGACGGCATGACGCCCATCCAAGAAGAAAGCCCACCGACTGTCTCTTTTAGATACGGTGCCCCTAGATATTCAGGCCCTGCGCCGTTCAAGCGCGCACAGTCCACTTACTTGCAAGGGTTCGAGCTGCCGCACTCTGCAGCCGGGGTAGTTAATGGGGGGAATCAGCAGGAGTCAGCCGTGGGCTGGACATTGTCAGGAAAATCAGGGCTGGACAGTGTGGGCTGGACACGTGCGGCGAACACACGGCGTTGCGGTTGATCAGACAGGATCAGACGGATGCGGGCTGGCGGAGGATCAGACGGATGCGGGCTGCCGTGCCAGGACGTGCAACCTCATGTGATTCCAGCCCAGCGCTATAGTGCCAATGTCATTAAAAGCACTTCCCACATACTCGGAACCTCATACACGCGGCGCTACCGTAACGCAGCACGACGGCAGCGTTCCAGTTGGGGTTCCTCACCCGCAAGGGCGCTAGCCAAACACGCTGACCCACAGGGCCCGGCCCGCTCACCAATGCACACCATTCCGTAGAGCTGGCCGATTTTTGCCGGTTTCAGCGGGTGGAATACCCGCAGAGTTATTACGGTGAGGGAACGCGCCCGGGAACAGGTTGAACTGCAGGCGAACGCAGGGGGAAGGGGGGCAGCAGGCGAACGCAGGGGGAAGGGGGGCAGGAGGTGGAGGTGGGAAGACTTCGGCTGCCTGCAGAGCCGCGAACCACCATCATCACTACAGCTTAGCCAACTGGTCACTGGCAGCGTTACGGCCAGGAAGCGGCAAGCGCTGTGTCGGTCAAATGGCATGCGTTCACAGAGGCCTTGTATTGCCGGGCTTCACGAAAGCACGCACCCTGGTGTAATGCTTGTCTAAGTCGTTTATCTTGGGTATGTGGAGGATGTGCACGCACGGTCGTCTCGCAACGTCAGTTGCACTGCGAAACGCTTTAGTCTTCGAATTGAGCGGATTCTCACGGACTAAATTAGGTGGTGACGTTTAGCTGTAAATTTACTATACTAAGCTGAATTCGGCTACTTAATCCCGTTCGCATGCGGAGTCAGCACCATCCTCGCCTTCAGATTATTGCACGCGTGCCGACGCCCCCGTCCACGTGCCCCGCCGTCTCGCCCCCCGCCTCCCAGTGTGAGCACGGTACATGCATCCGCCCAGGGGAAGTAGCGTAATTATCCTTATCCAAAAACTACTACCCACACGAACTCAGGGACCATGTAAGACGAGTGGCTGCCGGCGCGGTCGCTTTTGGCTGCGCACTCCGCGTGCTCCGGGTCACCGGGCTAGGCCAGCAACACGGCGCGTCTCCCCACGTCGCCTACAGGCGGCCCCCTAGGCCACCCCCCTACCAACACACGCGTAAATGTAGACCCGTCAGAATGCCATTACAGCCTACCACACCACACAACGGGACGGTGCACAGCCAAGGACAGGGGACAGGACTGGCCAGACGGGCGTGGGCGCTCCTCCGACGTGCTAGGCTGCAAGCCATGCTTGCCGCTCCCCCCAGGACGGCCTCCGAAGACACTCCCTGTAATCCACCACCCGCGACCCGCTACTGCCACTGCTACTGCACTCCTACTGCACCGCCACTGCCACCGCCGCTACTGCGCCTGCTGCTGCTCCTGCTCCGGCTGCTGCTGGGGCGCCAGGAAGCTGTACACGCCGCCCACGGACAGCGGCTGCATGCGGCCGGGGAAGGCGCCCAGCAGCGCGGCCTGGGCGGGCGTGGGTGGGCAGGCGTGTGTGTATGGGAAGCGGGCAGCCACGTTGGGTCAGCGGCATGGGGTGGATTGGTACGTTTGCGTGGGGTGCCGAGGGGAGCGGCTGGCTTACCAGCGCAATGCAAGGGCGAAAGAACAGCGAACAGGGGCGGCGCCGTGGGCGGCATGCACATCCCCCATGCACACAATGATTAATTTGGGAACCCCAACCCCCGACACCCACACACACGCCTGCACGCACGCACGCCTTCAAATCCCCGTCACACCAAGACATCCCCACCTTAGCACGCCACCCGGTGCAGTGGCCCGCCAGGATGATGTGCGGGTCCAGGGCCTGCAGGCAGGCGCATATGGGGCCAGGCCGCGTGGGAGGAAGCAGCCGGGGGCGGGGGCGGGGGCGGGGGCCGGCCGGCAAACACGACACGGTTTGGTACACACGGCTGCGGAATCACACATGCCACACCGAGTGACAGCGATCACCCCCTATAAGCGCGATTCCCTGATGCCGCGTCCCTTGCGCCTGCAGCAGCCCACGCAGGCAGGGGTGGCGGCGGGTTCTGCCCCCCGCCTTTCCGCCTATATGCCCCACCTACCTTGAGCGCGGCCAGGGTCTCGGGGATGCGCGTCTCCATGTGGCGACTGGCCAGGTGCAAGCCTGGGGGGTGGGGCGTCCGTGCGGACGGTATTGCTTTGTTGGTGTGCGACCGGCGGGTGGAGGCGGCGTGAACAAGTGCCGATCGTGCCGCTGCGCCGCGGAAAGGTCTGCAGGGCTGCTGCCGCCACGAGCATCACTCACCACCCGCCGTGAGCCACGAGCCCAGCACCTGCGCCACCTCACGGCCTCACCTCAAGGCCTCGCCGCACCTCACCGCACCGCCCGCCCGCCCTCACCTCCCACCACTGCGAACACGCGGCCGCCCGACACGCGGGTCATGTGGTCCACCACGTTGACCGCGCCCGCGTGGCTGCAGCCCGTGAACACCACCGCGCCCTGGCCTGCAGCGGCAGTAGCAGCAACGGCGGCAGTAGCAGCGGCAGTAGTGGGTGGTGAGGTGAGGCGGGTGGTTTGTGGTTCAGTGGGACGTGCGGTAGGCGAGACGGTACCGGCAGCGGTCGTAGGGGTTCGTGCGCCTGGTCCCATCTGGTCCCTCAAACACAAGGCCCCCACACCAAGACCTTTGCCACGTCAGCCCACACCAGTACATCACACCACCCACCCCGCACTTTCACGGCGAGGTAGCGCTCGTCCATGATCAGCGGGTCGGGCCGCCACACGCCGTCGGCCTGGGGGACATGTGTGTGCATGTGTGCAAGGGTGTGTGCAAGGGTGCGAAGTTTGGGCGGTTGGGTGGAAATTCCGGCACCGACCGGTCCGGGCCGACTGGTTGCCACAGCATGCTGCCACCCAACCCCGCGCCCCTTCCTATCCTCTGACCCCTCTCCCAAATGCCGCCCATGCCGCCGCCCGTGCTGCTGCCGGTCCCACTCACGCCCTGCGTGCCGTGCCCCGGCTGCCCCAGCTCGAACGCGGACCGGCGCGGCACCGCGCCCGACACAAAGAACAGTCCGTCCAGCAGGGCGTGCGGCTGCGACTGGCGCAGCACACGGCAGCCGGGCGCGCCCAGCTGCTCCCAGCTCACGTCCTGTCGCGATGCGGGCCCACGTAAGGGAGATAAGGGGTTGTGAATGCAGCCCATTGCCGCGCATGCCCAGTTCATTCTAGCTCAGTATCTAATTCCTAAATCATAAATGTAGTAATTGTAAGGCGGCATGTAGACCGCAGCCAGCTCACCTCGTTGAAGGGAACCGCCTTGCCGTTGGGCATGATGAGGCCGCGCCGCGCCGGGCGGTCGGGGTGCACGTCGAACACCAGCGGCTCCACCGCGCCGCCGGCCGCAGCACCGCCAGCAGCGCCTGCCGCAGCACCCTCAGCGGCACCCTCAGCGGCACCCGCCGCGGCGGCACGGGACTGGGCGGCCGCCTGTGCCACGGCCGCAAAGCCGCCGCTGTGGTCAACGTGCCTGTGGTTGGTGTGCGGGTTGTTAATGTTGGTGGTGCGTTGTTGTTTATGTTGTGCACCACCGCGATGGGCGTGTTCGGGGACCGTGGGGGAGGGGGACGCTACCCAGCCACCACCACCTCACGCTCTCCAGACTCCCACCCACCTGCCGGCAACCCAGCGACACCTTGGCGCGTTGCCATGCAACCCGTACAACTCCGTACAACCCGTGCAACAGAACACGCACGCGCGCCTCACCAGTGGCTCAACACGGCGGCGCCCACGTCCCGCAGCTGCACACCCAGCCGCTCCGCATTGATCGCCCACAGGTCCGGCCGCGGCCCGCCGTCAAACAGCGCAGTGCGCCGCAGCGGCGCCACGCCGCCGCCGCTGCCGCCGCCGTCTGGCGCCGTGGCGGCGGCGGCGACTGTGGCGGTGATGAGGAGCGACAGGCCGTGGCCGGCCATGAGAGTGCGGGTGAAGTCCAGGCAGGGCCACTCACCCGCCATCACGCGCTGGGCTCTCGAAGACAGCGGCAGTGTTGTTGGGCGATGGGGAGGGGGAGGGGGGTGTAACCGTGTAAGCGGTTTGGGCGATGGTGCGGGAGGAGGAGGCGGGGGAGATGATGCCCACCCTCTGCCCCCGCCCCAGCCGGAGCTATCCCTTCTCCCCCCCCACACACACAGACACACACCTGGATGCCGGTCGTGAACTCTGAGGCGTACGACGTGCGTGTGTTTGGATCCAGAGCCGGGTCGCAGCAGGCGCAGGGCGTGGACAGGCCGTCCGTCTCGTTGTCCACAATGGCTGTCACCACCACGCTCTCCACCTCCCTGACCTGCGCCCACACCGCACGCGCCGCCTGCAGCGCCGCGTCGGAGTCTGCGTCCTTGTAAGACGCGTACATGTCATCATTCGCCGGGGCTGCGGCTGCGGCTGTGACTGCGGCGGCGGCGGCGGCTGTGGTTGTGGCTGCAGCTGCGGCGGCGGGTGCGCCGGGCGGGCTGCCTTGCGGCTGCATGGCGGTCAAGGGGCCCGCAGGCTGGAGCGAGGTGGAAGCTAGCCCTTGCAAGGCGGGGTGACGGAGTCCGCTTGTGTTAACGGGAGCACTGACGCCCGCGTCTGCGGCGTCCAGCGGAGGGGCGGGGCGAGCGAGTTGCGCCCAGCGGCGGTTGGGCAGCGGCGGAGCGTCGAAAGAGGTCGGGGCGGAGCTGGGGCGCTGCGTGGGCAGGCGCACTGTCACCGGTCCGAACGCGTGGTGCTGTCTGACAGGAATGTCGGGAACTTGCACCAGTGAGCCCAAGAAGAAGGCCGGGCGCGTCAACTTCACGAGAACCATGCAGGTACCGAAACGTCAACGCTTTTCCGCGACCGCAAATCGTGCTGTGTTTCCTTTGGTAATATGCCTCCACGTACTTAGCATGCAAAGTTTTAATGCGCTCGGCATTGCAGGAAGAATTTACGGTGGGTGCCCATGCCGACGGTGCCAACTTGCAGCCCGCCAACTTATTGTAAGCTTCCTTGATGAGAGAATATTACACAACAGGACTCCAGAGGCCCGGACGTCCCGACACCGCCCAACCGCGAAGAACCGTGGGTCCGCGCCCGCAAGCTTCCGCGCACTTCTGGCGCCCATGGTCATTTCCTCCCAGCTTAGCGCCGTGTGGGCAACATGCACCAGAGCTGGACCGGCGCGGTGGCGGTTTACCTTCCCAAGCCGCCACGCGGCGCGCTGTACCCGGTCGCAGCAGTAGCAGCCGCTCCCTCGTTCGCCAGGCAGCCCTGCGGTGGTGGTGCAGCCGCTTCGACGTCTTCGCAGCAGCTGCCGCTGCCGCCCGCGCCCAACAAGTCGCAGCTGCGGGGCACATGGGCGCTGAGCAAGGGCACCGCCACGCTGACGGCGGCGCTGTCGGAGGAGGGGCACGGCGAGTTCGAACTGCGGGTGAGGGGGCGACGGGGGGGCGGGGCCGCATGCATGCATGGTGCCGGGCGAAGGCGGAAGCAGAGTCTGGGTACGAGCCTGGGCCCTGGGTCCCGACACCACTGCGCTTGGCGCTTTGCCAGCACAGCACGTGTGGCCTTGCACCTGCAATTGATTCGTTGCGCCGGCGGCCGTTTGCTTTGCTGCAGGTTCAGCTGGATGGGCACACGCTTTGGCACCACGACGTGTTCAGAGGCGGCGCCACAGTGCGCCTGTTGGCGCCGCCGCCGCCGCCACCACTACCATCTGCTGCTTCCGCGCCACATGCGCAGCCAGCGGGCTCGCAGCCTATTCTGGCTGCCGCCGAGGCGCCGGCGGCGATGGGTGGCAGCGGCGGTGGCGGCGGCCTGCGCGCCGCCGGCACATCAGTGCCGTGGCTGCTCCTGCTGCTGCCGCGGCGGCATGCGGCTGCTCCCGCCGCCGCAACAGGTCATCCAGCCGGCCTCGCAGCAGCTAGTCAAGGCGGAGGTGGAGGTGGAGGTGGAGGTAAGCAGGGCAGGGCCGCAGGACCGCACGCAACCGCGGCAATACCGTAGTGGGCGCCGTCCCGCCAGGCTGGCGAGCACTTGCCTGGACCAACGCCGCATCCAAGCAAACACCACTACCCGCCGCACCTGTTGTAGGACCGGCCGCCGCATGCCCGCCGCCGCCGCCGCAACCGCCGCCGCCCGCCATGGTTTTCCGCTTCAACAGCCCCGGAGAGGGCAGGGCCTTCCAGTCGCTGCTGCTCGCTGCCAGCCGAGCACGGGAGGTCCTGGTGCAGCGGGCAGCGGCTGCTGCGGCTACTGCCGCTGCTGCAGCCGCTGCGGCTGCAGGCGCTGCGGCTACAGCAGCCCAGACGTGTACAGGCGCGGCAGCAGGAGCGGCACCGGCACCGGCGCTGGCGCACGGTCTACAAGGTCAGGGACAGGGGGCGGCTGGTGGCGGGGGCGCAGTGCAGGCAGTGTCGCCCGGTGACTGTGACGGTGCGGGTGCAGCTGGAGTGGGGGCCCAGGCGCCTGGGTCGATGGCGGCGGTGGCGGGCCTGAGCCGGCAAGACATCCAGTCGGCGATCGAGGTGCGTCGGTGCAGGGAGGGACGTGAAGGGCGAGGTCACGAGGTGGGCTTGCATGCGTGGGGGCAGAGCCTTGGACTGGCGTATGTGTACTTGATGGTCCAGAGACCACCCGTCCACCGCCGACTCCCTCGCCCGCCGGATGCATGCCGCCTGCCATGCCCGCGCTGCACTTCGGCCCTACGCAACTACTTGCACTCATCGCCTTCCACTACCCGTATAATCCATCCGTGGCCTCCCTGTTATCGTTTACAACGCAGCGGTTCCTGTTGGAGCCCGACTTCGCAGGTGCGTGTGACGTGCAAGCTGCCAGGTGCAGTCGGACCTGCGGGGCTTGGCGGCTTGCGTGCCCGCACGTGCGGCACCCAGGCACTGTGATGACAGTGTGCGGGGTTCACGGCTTACGGGTCAGAGCCCACCAACACTGTGACGCTGCACCGCTGGCAGTGAGGCTGACCGTGAGGCCAGGCCCAGGCTGCGCAATAGGCCGGGTGTGTACAGACGCATACGGGGGACAGCTCCGTGGTTCCGGCCCCCACCAGCACATCTGCTGACGTGACTTGTGCGCGCTGCCATTCCTATTCCCCCTTGTCGCACCGCAGCGCTGGTGGCCCAAGTGGAGGAGGTGTGGGACGCCATGGAAGCGGAGGCCGAGGCGCAGCTGGCGGCGGGGGTGGAGGCGGGGGCGGAGGCGGGGGCTCGGGGTGATGCCTAATCCCTGGAGGAAGACGCGGGTGCTCGCGCTGGCTAGTGCATGCGGCTGCTGCGGCCGCTGCGGCAGCGGTGGTGGGGAGTCCGCGGCGTTCGGGGGCGTTTGCACGGATGTCGTGACGGTCAGAGCAACATCAAGCGCACATGGGATACGAAGGCCGGGATTAGTGCTGCGCGCATCCCGGCAGTGCCGTGCTGGGCGTGTGTAGATGCGGCTGTGGATTCACGCCACGTGGCACAGCTCCACGTACGCGGCTTGGCCGCTGGACCTGCAGACCAGCGCGCACATTGCCACTGCAATAATGTCTCACAGCGCGAAGCTCACAGCCGGGCTGCATCCTCGTCCAGTAATACACGCAGCAGCGGGCTGGCGCGGGTGGGCGGAGTCATGCGCATCCACACGGCAGCCTCGCTCCCAGTTGATCGCCGCGGCACCATGCGCCGCCAGCCAGCCCAAAACATCCTCGCCCCTTCAATCCTCGAGCACACGCATACGGTACACAATCACACTGCTTTGCATCAAAGCTACCGTGCCTCCACGCCACCAAGAACCACAGCCCAGAAACAACATGGTGGAGGCACCGCAAGCGCCACTCCGCCGGTGGAAGCTGCAAGGGAAGGCCTCTCTGCCTCGCCCACGTTAAGTCCCCCCGTCCTGCGTGACCAGGTGCTACCGCTACACGGCCAGCAGCAGCCTCCCCCTTCAGCTTGGGGCGGTGTTCACAACCCCCTCCCAACCACGCAATGCTGAGCCATGCCGAGCAAAGCCATTGTCAAGCCGAGCCACTTCGAGCCGAGTCGAGCCAAGACCGCCCGAATCAAGTTTTGCCCCCAAGCCGCCTGGACCACAAAGCCGCCATGCCTGTCGGAGCACCCCGCTGCCACTCCGCAGCCTCAGCCTCTTTTCCACTCCAGCACGCCTGTCTTTCCTCCTGGGGCCCAACAGGATGCCCGCTGCCTCGCCCCCGTGCTGTCCCCCACCTCGCGTCCCCTCCCTCCCCTCCCCTCTCTCCCCCACACACCCCCCCCGTCGGCCCGGTACGCGCCCCCCGCTCAGTCGTCCAGCGTCACCGCGTACTCGAGCGCATTGCCCAGCGCCCGCACGTCCGTGCCGTAGCTGGCCAGCAGCTCCGCCTTGATCAGCAGCGCGTCAGCGCCGCTCTGCCGCGCTGCGGTCGCCTCCTCCAGCGAGCGCACACCCACCTGCGGGGCCAGCGGTTGGTGGGTCAGCAGGCGGTGAGGAGTTGGTGGTCAGCGGTTTGCGGTGGCGTGGCGGCGGCCCTGGCTCCCCTGCCCGCGTGCACCGCGCTTCCCCCCACCCCAACCTCCCTCCTCAGGACTCAGGACTCAGGACTCGGAACTCAGCCTGCCAATCAGGCGCCCGCTCAGGCGCCCCTTACCGTATCTTCCGTTAACCTCATTCTCGGTCCATGAATCCCTCCTGCCCCTGCCGCCCCTTGCCCCCGACGTCCCTGCCCCCGACGTCCCTTGACGAGCGCCCCTGTTCCCCCCACCCCATGCGCCCACCCACCCCGCCCCGCCCCGCCCCGCCCATCCGCCACCCCACCAGGCTGACGGCGCCAAAGGGCAGCTCGCCCAGCAGGCCGTGCGCGATCTTGTTGGCGAAGCCGGGTATGGCCACCGACAGGCCCACCGACACGTTGATGGCGTAGAACACCACTCCCTGGGCGGCGGCAGGCGGTGGCGGTGGTGAGAGTTACATGTGCGAGTGAGTGGCGAAGGGTGATGGTGGTGGTGGTGGTGGTGGCGATGCAGCGCGGGCACGCGGGTTGCGGGTTGCGGGCATAGGCCTGTGGTGCACAGCAATTTGAAGCCTCCGCATCCGCACCAGCCGGCACCTCCCTTTCCCTTTCACCGGCACTTGCTCCCCGCCATGCCCGCAGCCAGGCGCCCATGCACGCCCGGCTCCGTTGTGCGCTCCGTTCACTGCCACACACATAGGTCCCCCCCCAGCAGGCGCTGCGGTGCCGCTGCCGCTGCCCCCAGCGCCAGTCGGCCCCACCCCCTCCCGCCCACCTGCTGGCTGAGCTCCGCCACCTCCTTGGCGTTCACCACCTCCACCGGCGAGTCCAGCCCCAGCGCCGCGCTGAAGCTGCTCATCACCGCCGTGCCGCGGCCCGTCACCTGGGGGGGGGGGGCCGGCGCGAGCGGGCGTATGCGTGTGTGGGGGGTGGGTGGGGGGTAGTTTTTTTTCCAATTCCCAAATCAACCATTAGGGGGTGCAAAGATGAGAAGTGGAAGAGAGTGGAACAGCGGGTGCAGCGGGCGGGGAGAGGGAGGTGTGTGGGTGTGTGGAGGAAGCAGTGGCCCCGCCCCGCCCCTGCCTTCTGTTGGCACCGCAGCACACAAGCACCGGTCAACTGCCCCTGTGCCCCTGCCCCGGCGCGCCCGCCCCCGTGCCCGTGCCCCTGCCCCGTTGCCCCGGCCCCTGCCCCTGTCCCTGCCCCTGCCCACGCACGCACGCCCACGCCCACACGGACACAAACGCACACACACGCACACACGCACCTGGTTGATGATGCCCAGGGCGCCGGCCGCACCCGACTCCTTAATCTCACACACCTGCGGCCCCGGCCAGCCAGGAAGAAGTTCAGGATCAGGGCCAGGGTCACGAGTCAGGGAACCTGAGGAGTGAGGACCCAGGGCTGGGGCCCAAGCTATAGCGTGCCGTCCTGGGGGGTGGGGTGGGGGCGTTCCTCCCCAGCCTCCTCGGCGCCGCCGCGTGTCGCCCCCAGCCGCAGCAGCAGGGCCCCCGGCACGCCGTCCATCTCCCGCTGGTTCACCTCCCCCTTCCCACCACCACCTGGATCGCAGTCTTTGCCCACCTTCACCCCCAAACCCACCCACCCACTCACCCGCCCCTACCCCACATCCCCTGCGCCGGCAATCCCCTGACCCCCTGACCTGCAGCGGGTGGATGAGCCAGTCTCGCGCCAGCACCGGCACCTGCGGCACCGCCTGCTGCACGCTGAACAGGTCGCGCAGGCCCGAGGGCGTGTCCGCCGAGTCGGTGCGCACCACCAGCGCAGAGGCGCCGCCAACCTGCATGTGCGTGTTAGAGATAAGTGGAAAAGTAACAACGAAGACTGTGCGTGCGGTGCAGAAAAATGCGACGCGTGTGTGTGTTAGATAACGTCGTCATAACTACCGTACTCACGAGTGGAAACCACACCACACCACACCACACCACACCACACCACACCACACCACACCACACCACACCACACCACACCACACCACACCACACCACACCACACCACACCACACCACACCACACCACACCACACCACACCACACCACACCACACCACACCACACCGCCGACACACGCGCCGCCCACCTTGACGTATGCCTTGGCCAGCTCCGCCAGCTCCGCCGAGGTGGTCTCGGGGGTGGGCCGAGCCACCTCGTACACCAGCACCGCCCGGCCCTGTGTGCGTGGGCGTGTATGAGGGCGTGTCGTGTGTGATTTTGCGGTGTCGATGTGGGTGGGGGCGAGGCATAAAGTGGCCGCAATCACGCTGCCACGCTGACCCCCCCCCCCACTGGGCCCCCACCACTGACCCCCTCAATTGACCCCTCCCCGCACTGACCCCCCCAACTGACCCCCCCCACGCCGACCCCCACTGCCCACCGACACGCACCATGGGCACGTTCTCCGCGATGAGTGTGGACAGGCGGTAGGCGGGCCGCAGCGGCATGGCGGTGGCGGACTGCAGCCGCTCGTCCAGCGCCTCCATGCCCATGTCGCGGATGGTGGACTCCAGCTCGCGCTGCTTGCGGCTGGATGAAGGCGCCCGGGAGCGGGAGCATAGAGAGGCGGAGAGAGGGGAGGAGGGCGTGTGTGGGAGAGGGGGGGGGCAGGGGAAGTGCGGTCTTGGCGTGGGTGAGGTGGGGTCCAGAGCCCCGGTGCGTGGTTGGCGGACGCAAAGCCTGCGCTACCTGTGCACGCCGTGCCCCGCTCCATGCAGCGGACCCCCTAATCCAACTGATGAGCCCGCAGCGCCTGCTCACCGAATGGTCGCCTCCAGCGCACTCATGGGAGTCTTGGGGGGCTGGTCGTCGGGGGTGGCCCGAACTTTGTGGCGCGGCAACGTGCGTGTCCCCACCGAGGCCGGCCCCGCTGGCCGCCTGCTGCAGCAACCTGACGAGCTGCTTCGCGAGCTATAGCTCGTGCTGGCCGCCATGCTGCTCCGCATGCTTGCAAGAGGCAAGTAGTGCTATCCGATGTTTATCGCCGAGCTGAGCTGGCGCCGGCTGCAATATGTAATATCTGCTCAGTATTGATAGCAAATGCTATTAATTGTCGTTGTTTGAGACAATGTCTGCGAGGACAATAGAAAGGCTACCGGACACTATTGCACACGGATGGGTGACGGCTATGCGGCTGGATGCACCAATGACGGGTTGATGAATCAGATTAAGACATCAGCAAAGAGGGAGGGCGAAGGGGTTTAGCGCCGGGATGGGGATTTGGTTCGGCGACAGCTGGGTTTGCCACGCGCCAGGGGAGGGCACCCAATCTGGGCTGAGCTGTGTCACGCAGCACGACACTAGGGCGCACTGTCGCGCTGCCTGAAGGATACATCCATCCGAGTGTGCTGTAGTGTATGCGTAACTGCGCGTGCCTCCATCTCCTAAGCTTCCTATCGCCCATGGTGGCGCTGGAACCCACACCACCCGGCTGGCTGCGGCAGCCGTGGCGGCGGCTGCGTAGTGCCGCCCACGCCCACAGCCCCACACCCATCGGCGCGCGACCACGGCTCAGCGCACCACTGTTTCGTCGGATGACGTAGTGATGCAACTGAAAGGGAGGCATTTGCGCGGGGGGATGAAGATGGAGACCGAGGCGGGACGTCAAGGGTGCTCTAGGGTTCATCGGCAGAGTGGACTCGTTATTTTAACATCACATAAACTGCACACATACTGCATTCTATTTGAAGTAGCCCGACCAAGCACACCGTATACGTTTCAGTCTCAATCGAAACCTTCACAGCCTCAATTCACCAGTTCAATTTACCTGATAGGCGCGTAGAACGTATTCAGCACCATGGCCGAAGGCCCCGTGAACGTGGTGCTGGGCGCCGCAGGCCGCACAGGCCTCGAGTGCGTGAAGCGCCTCGTCGATTTGAGCGACATACCCACCCGCGCGGTGGTCCGCGACCCCTCAAAGCTTGAGAGCGTGCTGGCCAAGTCACCAAAGCTCCAGATTGTCAAGGGCGACGTGGGCGACGAGGCCAGCCTGCGCGACGTGCTGAAGGGAGCGCGCGGAGTCATTTTCGCTGCGGCCGGCCGCGGGTATTGGAGCGCGGCCGATGTGGACTTCAAGGCAGGTTATGTCAACGCCAAAAGCTTCAGCTGGGGGGGGGGGTTCAGGGACGAAGGGGCGGGTTCCGGAAGTATTCAAGCGCTGGCCCACGGGCCTCAGCGCTGCTACTGCCGCCAGCGCTGAAGCCTGGACTGAAGGCAGCGTGAGTGCTTGAGTGCCTACCTGACCCGCTGTGCCGTCGACGTTTCCGCGCGCTGCACGCAGGGCGTGGAGCGGGCGGCGGCGGTGTGCAAGGAGGTGGGCGCCAAGCGGCTGGTGCTGGTGTCGTCCATGCTGGTCACCAAGAAGAACTGGTGAGCGGTGGGGCCAGGGGATTGCCATCGGGTTGCGAGGGGTTGTGGGCGTCCAGGGTGGCGAGGGTGCAGGGTGAGCAGGGCTGGCAGGGCATCCTTCAGGGTGCGGAAGGGCGGGGTTGGGTGGAATGTGTTGCGAGGGAATGGAGCACGAGTCAACGGGCTGGTGGAGAGCACGAGTGGGCATGTGTCGTGCAGGGGGGCTGACCGACCCCCCCCCACACACACACACACGTCGCAGGCTCAACCCCGTCCGCCTGCTGCTGAACAACATCCGCTGGGGCCTCATGGACAACAAGCTCAAGGGTGAGTGGAGTGGGTAGGGGCGCACGGGGCAGTGCTGGTGAAAGCGCGCACACAGCACGTGTGCGGACGGACTGCGTGTGCGCGGGCGAGCTGCAGTTGTGCTGCGTCGCAGCTCCTCATGCACTCGCAGCTCCTCATGCACCTCAGCACTGATGCCTGGTCCTGCTTTGCTTGGCGCGGTTTGCGCACCGCTACCGCGCCCCCACCCCCCAGGCGAGGACGCACTGCGGGCCAGCGGGCAGCCGTACACGGTGGTGCGGCCGGGCGGCCTGGGAAGCGGCCTGCCCGGAGACTGCACGTTCGTAACAGGTGCGTGCATGTGCGGTTCACTCCCCCTAACGTTTGGTCGTTTGGTGCGCTTGCTTGCCCGTCGCTCAGCAGCTGGCGCCCGCCTGCCATCCAACGCCTGCGCCCCGGGCAACGTTTCTCGACGCCTGCGCAACCCCACCCCTGTCCGCACGCATCAGGGGTGCGGGGTGGCCAACTCGGCCGTTGCGGGCCCCAACCGACCCCCGATGGGGACGGAAACCCCCTTGCTTGTAACCCGGCCGCGCGCCGATTTGTTTCCTGCATAAGTCCTACTGTAATAGCGCTTCCCTGGCGCGTCGGGCGACTAGCTCACGCTCTGACACTACTTTGCATTGCCGCCACCATAAACTGAGAAAAGGTGGTAATGCAAGATGAAGTATTACCAGAGCAGCGTAAGAGCCCGACGCGTCAGGGAAGCGCTATCAGGTTCCTTACAGGTCTACGCATGAAAAAAACGGCGCGCGGCCGGGTTGCAAGGGGGTCTCGGGCCACATCGGGGTCGGTTGGGGCCGGTAACGGTCGAGTCAATGGCCACCCCGCACCCCTGACCCGCACGCACACGGCCTGGCCCCCAAAACAAAACCGTTCGCATGGCCCCCCGGTGTAGTTTCTCTTGGTCTGGTAACCACAACCCCCCTCCGCCCGCCCCACACACAGGCCAGGGCGACACCATGGCCGCCGGCAGCAACATCAACCGCGCCGACGTGGCGGCGGTGTGTGTGGAGGCGCTCACAAACCCTGGGGCGCGCAACGTGACGTTTGAGATCGTGGCCAAGCCGGGCGCGCCGCCCGAGGGCTACGAGGCCCAGCTCAAGAGCATGTGGGCGTCACTGCAGCAGGATGCGTAGATGAGAGGCCGGTGGAGAGAGGCCGTGTGAAGCATATCGACGGGGCGTGGCGGGACACGATGAGCCGAGCAATGGCAGCGGCGTGACTTGGGCGTCGTTCAGCGCGTACGGCGGACTAGTTGCCAGGCAGCACGGCCACTGTTTTGAGTTGCAGGTGGCATGCCGGTGTGGGTTTACAGTTGCACTAAGGCGGCGTAGACGGCGTAGAGTTGACGGCGGGAGCATGTTAAGCGGCTTTTTTCCAGCAGTACGTAGTTCCGTTTGTCCATCTGTCATTCGTCCATACGTACAGACCCGGCCCCGCACTAATTACGCATGGACTATTGCGCACATGCATGGATGCACGAGTGGTGGCGTGACGGCTGGCGACAAAGTCGCCTATCTGAAGTATGTGAGGACCGTATCTGAAGTATGACTGATGCTGACTGGTGCTCCACCACACGGTCACACCAGAGGCGTGCACATGAAGAGGCGGTGTGGCTATGAGCAGGGGGCCGCGGCGGCCGGTGGCTGCTGCTGTATTGTTGGGCAGAATGAGGTTGCTGGATGTCGTGTAGTTCAGGACAGATGGTTCAATTGCTGGCGAAGTTGGTTTGTGCTAGTGTGCCAGCTGAGGCAGGAAAGTGCAGACGCGCTGGCCGTGGGCCGCAGCGCTGCAAACGATGTGCAGGACACTTGTGTGCTCCCACAATGCGGGTTGACGGGGGACGAGGCCAGAGCTCTGAGCTTGTTGCGACCTTGCAACCTTGTAACCTTGCCGCCTTACCGTCAGCGCCGGCCTCAACACCTGTCCTCCACCTCTCCCTCGGGCCCCTCTCCACCAACCAGCACCCTGCACCCGCCCACCGCCGCCCTGTTCCGTGCCTGCAAGCTCCCTGGTTCCCCAAACGCGCTCCATCCTTCCTTCACACGCGATCAATGCCTGCTACCACCCACCACAGCTCTTGAGTCCAGCAGCCAATGCTCATAATTACAGCCTAACCTAGCAGCCAGCAGCCTAAAGGTCTCCGTAGTCCAGCACCGCGCGGTTGTTGGCGGGGTGGTCCAGGTCAAAGTACTCGCGCATGCCGCGCGGGTCCAGCTTGGGCGGCCCGCCCATGCCGCGGCCCATGCCGCGCCCGCGGCCGCGCATGGGGCCGCGCCCGCGCATGGGCATGGGGCCGGGCGGCATCAGCGGCACGGGGCCGGGCAGGATGGGCATGAAGGGTCCCATGGGGCCTGCGCGCATGAACGGAGCACATCCAGCCGAATCTCATCAGTCAGCCCCACCACCCACCACAAGGTCACGGCCAAACGCATGCCCAGATGCACGGAAGGGGAACCACGCGGCGTGCGTTAGCCCCCGTTTGCGCCGACCACCCGACCACCCCCTTTGGGACTTAAGAAAACCTACACCCTTCCCACGCCGCTCTCTCTTCTCTCACCTGGAGGCATGAACATGGGCGCCATGGGCATGGGCATCATGAGCGGCCCCTCCATGCCCATCATGGGCCCGCGCCCCATCATGCCGCGCCCCATGCGGCCGCGGCCGCGCATCCCCATGCCGCCCCGCCCGCGGCCGCGGCCGGGGTAGCCGCCCTCGCCCTCGGGCGGCGCGCCCTCGCCCTCCGCCGCGGCGCCCTCGCCGGCGTGCTGCTCCTCCTCGGTGCGCCGGCGCTCCTCGTCCTCCTTCCACTGCCGGAAGTTGTCAAAGTAGAGCTGGTCCAGGATCTGCGGGCAGGGGAGGGGATGCAAGGGGATGGCGCAGCCGCGAGGCTGCCGGTTAGCAGGACAGAATGCGACACGCATTGCAACGTGGTGTTGTATGCAGGTCGCCCTGTTGCAGAGCGCCGCGCCTGTGCGGCCTCCAGCTATGGCATCCGCTCCCGCCCCGCCCCGCCCCGGCACGCCGCCCGCCCTTCCTCCCCTGTGCCGGCGCTCACCCGCTCGCGCTCGACGGCCAGCTTGTCCTGGTGCTTGGTCTTGATGTGCTTGATCACATACTTCTTGCCCACGAACAGCTTGTTGCTCAGCTTAGAGCCCCACCTGAGGATTGACAACGCCGTCACACGACAGAGAACACGTGGATAACGCAGGAAACACTCGGCAACATGCCTACAGGACACGCAATGTGTGTCAGCACCGGCGCCCACACCGCCCCCGCACAGATCACACCGCGCGCGCCTCGCAGGTATGTACCGTTGCGGTTGACACAAGTGCACATCAGACGGCTCCGAGAGCGAGACATCAATTGAGCATCACAGGCTTGGGTGCATTGATAGGTTCGCGTTCGTGTTCAAGCAAAGCTAGGACCTAGAACGTAGCTCTGCCCTGGTCGGGCTGGCTCTCGGTATAGTATTCGAGTGGTGTACAAAGAGCTCTGGTGTGTGTAGTGGTCTGGTATGTCGTGTGTGCCAAAAGCGTGTACACGAATGAAAATGTATGGCCTAGAACCTAAGCACCCGAAAGCCTAGCTGCAAGCTGTCGCTGACTGTCAGCTCTCCTGCGGCTCCACGCCGTGCTGCCGGTGCCAAGCGCTCCGATGGCTGCTGCACACTCCCGGACCCCGGCACGTGGGACCAGTCGGCTGCGCACTGGCAAGCAACATCGTCATGCATTGCCAGTGGCCGCCATCACCAACAAGCCACCAGATAAGACGACGTCGCCTCCGCTGCTGTCGCTTGGCGCCCGCTCCGTAGCTGCTCCCATGTCTAGGCCGCAGCTGCTCCCGCTGATCACTAGGCCCTAAGCCGTGGCTCGCGCGTATGCGCAATTATAGATTCAGTGGTAGCAACTAGAGCTCGAAAAAAGAGTGCGGTCTGGCTAAGCACAGTGAGCGGTACTGCAGTAGGCGTGGCATGTGGTCTGTTGGTGTCCAGTAGGGTCTACGTGTTGCCTTGCACCGTAAGAGCTCGGTTTGGTATTGTACGTCAAGAGAGCGCCTAGTGCACCTCGTATTGCAGCAAGCGGTGGCCGAGGTGCGGCAGCCTGGCGACGAGAGGCCGGTCAGTAGCGCGGGGGCGCCACAACAACACACAGCAAGACTGGGGGCGCGAGCGCACGGCTGCGGCAAGCAATGCGCGGCCACGGCAGCAAGGATTGCCTCGCACGTCCGGGCCGCACTGGAGCCCTATCATCCAGTCCCCTCCCCAACTCCTACGCACTGGCCCCCAGCCCGCCACCTGTGCCACTAGGTCCACCCACTTGTTGTCGGCGACCATGGTGACCTGCGATTCGATCCACTTGTCCAGCTCGTCCTCAATCTGCGCAGGCGCACGGCGGGGGGAGGGGAGGTCAGCAACTCGCCCCACACAAGCATTGCCAACATATTCATCATCTGTGTCCGGAACTGCGGGCGGAAACCGGATTCCTTAGCATCCCGGCAACAACGCAACATACGGGACCGCGCGCGCGCGCCCAGTCGCTGCTCACCCGCGCCTTCATGCACTTGGCATCGATGGGGTCGCCCAGCGAGATGCGGCGGTTCCACGTCTCGTCCACCTGCCGGCTCAGCTTCTCGCCGTCCGCCTTGGCCGTCGCCTCGTCCTCGCCCTCCTCGGGCTTGGGGCCGCGGATGAGGCGGCAGCAGTTGAGGCGGTAGGGCCAGTCCTGCTCGTTCAGCTCGATGCCGGCGTAGTAGTCCACACCGTGCACCTTCCACAGCCAGTGCAGCTGCAGGTCCAGCTTGCCCACGCTCTCCTTGTAGTTCGCCTCGTCCACCACGATGGCCGGCTCCGCCTCCGGCGCCGGCGCAGCCGCCGCCGGCGCCGCCGCGGCGGCGCCCTCGCCCGCCTCCGCGCCCGCCGCGCCGCCCTCGCCCTCCGCGCCGTCGCCAGCCTTGTCCGGCTTGTCGCCGTCCTCGCCGGCGTCCTTGCCGGCGTCGCCCAGGGAGGGCGCCGTCGCCAGCTTGGGCAGCAGCGGGTTCTCCTCGACGCCCTTCTCCGCGTCCAGCTTGCGGATCAACCGCCGGCTGAGCTCCAGGTCGTGCGCCACGCGCTCCGCGCTCCAGCAGGCGTTGGGCGCGAACTTGGGGCCCGCGTCGTCCGCGGGCGCCTTCTCGCCCTCCTTGGGCGGCGCCGCCTTGTCCGCCGGCTTGTCGACCTTGGGCGCCAGGTCGTACATGCCCTGCGCAAAGGCCTCGTGCGCGGGGTCCAGGGTGCCCGACGCGAGGTCGGCCGCCACGTGCTTTGCGCTGTCCTGCGCCTCCTCCGCGCGGCTGGCCACCACCTTGGCGAAGTTGCGCGGGTCGAACTGGTACTTGAACCTGCGCATGGGCATTGGCGTTGGGTTGCGGGCGGGGGCGTTTTGCAGTTGGTGTGGCTGTTGCTGCTGTTGTGGTGGGTTGCGGGTTCGGGACAGGGTTGGAAGGGGTACCGCTACCATACCCCCGCTTCTCTAACCACCGCAAGCAGCAGCCCAGTACCAAGCCCCAGACGCTATCAATGCGCTCGCGCTGGCGACTCACACGTCGCTGTCCTTGTTCTGCTCGAACTCGGCCTTGATGGCGCTGCCGTAGTACTCGACCAGGTACTCCTGGAACATGCGGTGCGCCACGTCGGGCGCGGCGTCGTCGGGCACCTTGTGCAGCATGAACTCCTTGAACGTCATCGGCCGCTTCTCCTCCTCGGGCCTGCGGGGGGGGGGGGGTTGAAAGGATGTTTTTTTGGGGGGGAGGGGTACATTGGGAAGCGAGGTGGAGGGGCATCGGTGGGTGAGGCAGGTGCGCCGGCGCGGACAGCCCGACTCGCAGGGTTGCAGCCCGTTAATCCACGGCTGGCAGACACCAGTCCCGTCCCGGCACACGTGGAGATGCTCGCGCTGCGCAAGGACCTATAGCGAGGTGGAGCTTGCGTGCTGCCAGGTTGATGTGTATTGCCTTCCTGCCACGCCTATGGCCAACTACAGCGCTTCGTGCCGAACCCAAGCCGTCCTCTTCAGACCCGCCCCGCTCCCCGCACCCACCTTTCGCGCCCCACCGACGCGCGCCGCTCAAACATCTCCCGCTCGTCGTGCCTCGGTGAGGGAGGCCGACGGTCATAGTCCGGGCTGCCTCGACCGTTGCTGCGACAAGGCATCGCGAGCAATTGATGATCAGACGCAAGGAACCGCCCACACTCCACACTGTACGCTCTATTTCAGCATATTGCAGCCTGTGGCAACCCCGCCACACTCACAAGGGCGCGTCGTAGTCGCGGCCGTCGTAGGGGCCGTCGCGACGCATGCGCTTTCCCGACGGCGGTGGGCTGCGCCCCCGGTTGTAGCGATCACGCTCGTGCATGTGAGGCGGCGGGCTGCGAGGCCGGCGCCGGTCCTCTCCGCGATAGCCCCTGTCTCCGCCCCAGTCTCCGCCCGGTCCACCGCCACCGCGCGGGGGCGGGGGAGGCGGGCCTCCTCTATCTCTACCGTACATGGATGCAAGGTTCTGCTTTCCGAGAAAGGCTTCGGTCAAGCGAGCGACCAAAAGCTCCTCGCAATTTATTGTTTGTCTATCCTTCCCAGACGGCTTCAGCAAGAGTCACTGGGTGATAGTTTGGTGGTGAACAAAGTTACTCGGCTACACACAAGGACCCGGAAGGTTGGGCTGCCGCTTTTGGGATTCTCAGAAGAAAGTCTTCATGCAGCCCAGAAAGCCCAGCCAAGGCTCGAGCGTTGCTGTTTCTTAGACTCTGTGTTTAACCCAGTTTACGTGAATAACGCACCATAGCCCTAACCTGAGCCCGCTGAAGAAATGACCTCGCCTTGACCGCCTTCAAGCCTTCTGCTTTACTGGCCAGCCACATAAAATGCCAATTTTTGATAAACCAGAATGGATTCAGCATGCAGGTGAGGGAGGGCCTGGCGCAGACTCGGGCAGATGGCGCGAAAAGCAGACAGGAGCTGGCCGGCAGGGGAAACTGTCTCGTACTACTTGTTTACAATCCCTAGTGCGATATCATGCTGCGGGCGGGTGCAGCCGGAACGAGGGCATGGACTGGGGTCCTGGGTGGCCCAAGCGGCCCGGCCCAGCACGCAGGGTCCGCACGCCAAGCATGCAACGCCCCCGCGTGTGCGGTCTTTCCATCCTTGGCATCGCGCTTCACTTGTGCTAGTCCGGGGTCGTGCATTCGACCGCGTCATAGGCTTGAGCGCAGCCCCGTTGCCGGCCAGGACGCCACTCCCCAAATTACGGGACCCCTGTCCTCTTGCCACTCAGCTACCTCCCTCCTCCTGGCCCCCCCCACTGCCAGGCGGCGTGTCCATCATGGGCGTGGATCTGGATCCCAGCGGCGTGCGCATGGCCACTTGCGGGTCCGACAACCGCATCCGCATCTGGGCCATGCGGCCGGTGCTGTCGGAGGTGGCTGAGCAGGACCCGGCCGTGCCCAAACAGCTGGCCGTGCTGTGTGACGCGCTCACGCCCATCAACGCGGTGCGTGATTGCACATGTACGCGTGTGTGCGCGCTGCCAGGTTCGGGTGGGAATATCATTTGGTTGGGGCCGGCCGGGGCTGCCAGAGGCGCCCACTGCGCGTCTGCGCTCCGGGCGGTGCTGCACCCTCCGCAACAGCAGCAGCCGCTGCGCCCATGCCGCGAGCTGCCGCCCGCCATCGCGTGTTGCGGCCGGCTCGCGGCTCTCTGCGGCTCTGCCTCACCCGGCCGCGCCGCCGGCGCCTGCGCAGATCCGCTTCGCCCCCAGCGGCCAGCTGCTGGCGGCGGGCACGGACGACGCGGAGGGGCTGGTATACGAGCTGCGCGAGGGGCGCGGCAGTGCGGTGTTTGGCAGCGGCGAGTCGGCAAACATTGAGAACTGGCGTCTGCGCATCAAGCTGCGGGGGCACGCGGTGAGGCTAGGAGGGCGGCTGGCGCTGGGGACGATGCAAGCGGGGGGGGTGCCTGTTGGGGCGCCCATTCGGGACGGAGGGCGACGCCGGGTGGATTGGGGCGTCCGGCAGCCCAGGTCAACACGGGAAGGCACCGGGCCCACGCACCGGGCCCTGCCGGCTGGCCGTGCCCAGCCAAGTCGCAATGGACAGGGCTGCTCGTGTGACGCGTCTCCGTTGCCCGCCTGCGCCTGAATGTTTATGGGCCCCGCCGCGCCCCCACACAGAGCAACGTGTTGGACGTGGCTTGGGCGCCCGACAGCCGCCGGCTGGCCACCTGCTCTGTGGACAACAAGGTCAAGGTGGGAGACGGGCTGGCGGATGAGTGGACCTGGAGTCACGGGGCGGCAGCGGGCTGTGCATGCTTGCGAAAAGACGGGTGTGTTAGAGAGAGCACAAGGCAAGGGGCGGGTGTGGGAGCCAGCAGGGCACTGCTGCGCAGCTAGGTCGCTGCTGCGCAGTGACTGGCTGGCGTGTGTGCGCTCCGTCGCTTGAGGGTGTTAGAGAGCACAAGGGAAAACGACAAGCAAGAGACTGCTTGGGGGTGCTGTGTGTCCATGGCGGGCGCAGGTGTGGGACACCACCAACGGCCACTGCCTGCGCACGCTGGAGGGGCACGTGGGGCACGTCAAGGGCGTGGCCTGGGACCCTTTCGACTTCTTCCTGGCCAGCCAGGTGTGCTGGGGGTAGGAAGGGGGGGTTGCAAGGATATGGAAAAGCGGGGGGGGGGGGGAGGGGCGCGAGAACACGCGAGTCGGAGGAGAGGCGGGGGCAGGGCAGGAGCAGGGCAGGGCAGGGCAGGGCACGCCGCCTGTTCTACACGAGCTTCATACACGCCCATGGCCGCGATGATGCGGTCGCAACACCCGGCTTTGAGGGTGGAAGCAACTTGTGCAACCGACGCGCCACCCACTTAGTTAGTTTGGACTGGTGTTTACACTCCCCTGAGCCCCGCGCGTCGCCCTCCTTGCCGCTGACCGCCGCCCACCGGCCCAGGGCGACCGCGAGGCGATCGTGTGGCGGCTGGAGGACGGCTCGGCGGTGGCCACCATCCGGGCGCCCTTTGAGAAGGCGCCCATCGTCAGCTTCGGGCTGCGGCCCGGCTGGAGCCCGGACGGCCAGACACTGGCGCTGCCCAACGGGTACGACAAGGGCATGCACACGGTGCCGCTCATCAAGCGCAACAGGTGAGGCGTGCCGCAGGAGAGGGGGAGAGAGGGCGGGCAAGCGGGAGGCGAATTTCAGACGGCTGCAGACGCGGGGCGCGGTCGTCGTGTAGGGACAGACATCATTTGCTTGTTAGAACTAGAGTTGTCCAGTATGAGGAACAGCCGGTCCTGTGCCATCTATGTCGCCACCCTCCGCAGCTGGATGCCGGGCGAGTTCTGCCTGGTGGGGCACAAGGGCCCCGTCACCGCCATCCGCTACAACCCGCACCTCTACACGCCCGCGGCCAAGCCCGGCGCCCCGCCGCCCACGCCCGACGACGAGCCCGCCGGCTCCATCATCACCGCCGGCTCCACCGACAAGACCTTCAGCATCTGGTCGCCCTGCGCAGGCGACGAGCCGCTGGTGGTGGGGCGCGGCTTCTTCGGCGGCATGGTCAACGACGTGGCCTGGAGCGCCGACGGCCGCGTCATGGTTGTAGCAGCCTACGACGGCAGCGTTGCTACAGCCATGTTTGCGGACGGCGAGCTGGGCAAGCGGGTGCCGCAGGCGGAGGTGGATGCGCTCCTGGCGCAGCTGTACGGCGACCCCGCGCTGCGTGCCGGTGCCGCCGGCCGCGACGGCGGCGGCGGCATGGGCTTGGGCCTGGGCGGCCGCGGCGCGCACAGCGGCCTGGCGGCGGCGCCGGAGCTCATGGCGCTGGAGGCGCGCGCGCGCGCGGAGGTGGAGCGCGAGGAGCGGCTCAACAGCCGCCTGCGCGCGGACGGCGCGGCGGCGGCGGTGGGGTTGGCAGGCGCTGGCGGCGCACCAGCGGGGGCGGCGGCAGCAGGCGCGGCGGGGTTGCGGCCGCCGCTTGGGGTGGCGTCGGCAGGGTTGGCACGGGCAGCGATGCCGCCGCCGGCGTCGGCGCCGGCGCGGGTGCCGCTCGCGGCGACGCAGAACGGCGTTGGGCCCGCGGGGCGGGGCGGCGGCATTGGCAGCAACAGCCCTGCCAAGGCCGGGGCCGGCGGCGCGCGGGGCGGGCCCGCTGGCACCAGCGGCCGGGATGCGGACCACCCGCCTGCCAAACGCATCGCAGTGCAGCCGGTTGGCGGCGGTGGCGCCGCCGCCGCCGGCGCACGGGCGGGCGCGGCCGCGGGCGCGCCGGCAGCGGCAGGGGCCGCAGCGGGCGGCGGTGGCGGGCAAGCTGGCGGGCAAGCTGGCGGCGGTGGCGGCTTTGCGGCGGCGGCGGCGGCGGTGCTGGTGCCGGTGGAGGCGGTGCACGCGCACTTCAGCTTCCTCATACACGCGCAGCCCGGGAGCGCGGGCGAGGGGCAGGTGCGTGCATGCGTGTGTTGGGCTGGCCGCTGTGATGACTGGGCGAGGGCCGCGCACTGGTCACCGCACCGCTTCGCTGCAGCGCGGGGGTTTGCTCATGACTACAATTGTGTTTTTCCTGCTTGATTCCTCTCATGATTCCTCTCATGATTCCTCTCATGACTCCTCTCATGATTCCTCTCATGACTCCTCTCATGATTCCTCTCATGACTCCTCTCATGATTCCTCTCATGATTCCTCTCATGATTCCTCTCATGACTCCTCTCATGATTCCTCTCATGATTCCTCTCATGATTCCTCTCATGATTCCTCTCATGATTCCTCTCATGACTCCTCTCATGATTCCTCTCATGTTGATGCCCCTCGTTCTTCGCCAAGCTGCCAACAGCACCCCGCACACGCTTTGCACGCTGTCGCCCTGCCGCCGCAGGTGGAGCTGCAGGCGCTCAACACGGCGCGGGATGCGCGCGGGCGGCCCGCGGGCGAGCTGCTGTGCCTGGAGGGCGGGCAGCGGCGCTGGGGCGACAGCGTGCAGGGTGCGGTGGTGGCGCTGGCGGGAAGCAACCGGCTGGCGGCGGCGGCCACCAGCAACGGCGACCTCATGGCAAGTCATGAAGTCAACAACATCGCATGCCCTGCCCAACAGTTGTGTCGTGTTATACTGGCAACCCGAAATCCGGACCTAGGTTTTAGTCAGCGTGAGCGGTTTAGTTTCAGCAGCGTGGGGGTTGGTTACTGCTAGGCTGGACCGCACGACGGAGCCCGCGCTCTCTTCCTTGCCATGCATATGCATTGGGTCTGTCTTAGGTTGGGCTGGTGACCGCAACCGCCCACACCGCGCGCGCGCCTCTCTCTATCCCCCTCTGCCCCCAGGTCTACTCGGCCGCGGGCCGGCGGCTGTTCCCGCCCATCCGGCTGGGCTGGCCCGCGTCCTTCCTCACCGCCGCGCCCGGCAGCTCGCTGCTGCTGGCGCTGCTGACCGACGGCAGCCTCAAGCTGTGGGATTTTGGCGCGGGCGAGTGCCTGCTGGAGAGCTCGGTGGCGCCGCTGCTGCTGCCGCCGGGCGCGGGCGTGCCCGGCCTGGCGGGCGCGGCGGCGGCGGGGGCGCTGCCGCCGGCGTTGAAAGGTGCGCGCAGGGTAGAGGCCGGGCCGTGTGCGTGCGTGCGTGCGTGCGTGCGTGCGTGCGTGCGTGCGTGCGGTAGTCGACGACGGGTGCACCCTGTCTCCCACACCCAACACCAGCTCACACACACAGAGCCCTCCGCGCCTCCGCGCCTCCGCCCCTCCCCACCTACCCGTGTCTCCGCCGCGCAGTCACGGCGGTGCGCATCACCGCCTCGGGCGCCCCGCTGGTGGTGCTGTCGAACGCTCACGCCTACGTGCACCACGGCGGCCTGCGCACGTGGGTGCGGGTGGCGGACGACGCCTTCCCCGCCTCCGCCTTCACCACCAACCTCACCTCGTCCGCAAGTGAGTGGCTGAGGATGAGAAGGTCCGTGTGTGGTGGACGTCGCGGAGCACAGCGTTACGTACGACAGTGGCCTAGACTTTAGCCTAAACATGCGCGAAGTGATGCTGAAATCTGAGCCTGTCAAGTTAGCTGCATTACTCAGCTCCATCTGGGAGCATAGAAGTAGGGAAGTCCCCCTTGCAAGGGGAGAACAATAAATAGGACAATCATGCACTGGCGTTATAAGGGTCACCCCGGCCCGGGCCTCCGGTTTACACGCAGCAGGAAGGCACGCAAGAACGTGCGCACCACTCTGTAACCACACACACCAGTACGACAGAACGAGGGGGGCAACCGGAGAAGGCAGGGGTGCCGACACGTGCTTGGATGATCACGGCCTGGTGGCTGAAGTACGGTGCTGTGTTTTCTGTGCTGTGCCGCAGCGGGCGAGCTGAGCAAGCTGCAGGCGGCGGTGGCGCAGCGGCGGCACCCGGCTGACGTGCTGGGGACGTCGGGCATACACGCGGCGCGCCCAGCTGTGGCGGCGCGGAGCGAGCAGGTGCGATCTGGCGGCGCTCATAATGGGGTTCACCCGTGTTTGCTCAGCTCGTAGCCAGAAGTCCATGGCTGCCCCCACGTGTGGGCTGCGCAGTGGTCTGCCGCTCCTCTATCAGTGCCTCCTGCGGCCAATCCATCTCTCCTCCATCTTTCCTCCGCCTCAAGCACGACATGCACGCAACGCACGCAGGCGCTGCTGGAGCACAACCTGGCGTCCGCTGCGGCGCTGCAGTCGCCGGCCGAGTGGCGGCTGTGGCTGATCACCTACGTGCGGCGGCTTGCGGCGGACGAGGACGAGGTACAGCGGGCGGGTCGTGGTGGTGATGGGGGGGGGGGGCGCTTGTGGCGGTGGCGGAAGCAGAAGCAGTGGGTGCTGCGGGTTGCTGCATGTGTGTTTTGGTGGTGCAACCAGTTTAAGGCTGGCAGGCAGCCTCGCCTCACGCCTGTCCGCAATGCTGCCCCCCCTTGATGTACCATCTTTGCAACACCCCCCCCCCCAGTCGAGGCTGCGGGACCTCATCTCTGAGCTGCTGGGGCCGCTGCGCTGGACGCCAGCCACCCACGCCGCGGCAGCAGCTGCCGGCGGCAGCCGGGGCGGCGGCGCCAACGCATCAGCATCAGCATCAGCGGCAGCGGCAGCTTCCGGCGGCTCGTGGGAGCCGGCGCTGGGCAGCTCGGTGGCGGGCGGCCGCTGGGCGCCGGTGGTGCTGGGCTTCGACAAGCGGCGGCTGCTGCGGGAGGTGGTGCTCAAGGAGGTGGCCCGGAACCGGAGCTACCAGCAGTTGGTGGCGGAGGTGGGTGGCGGGGGAGGAGGGCGGGGAAAGGGGAGGGAGGAAAGCGTGGCGGCGGCGGCGGGGGTTTCTGGATGCGCCTCGTGAGGGGAGGGATCAAGGTGTGGGGATTGGGGTGTGGAGGGGCGGCTCGAGGCGGAGCCAGCTGTGCATGCATCAGCGGGAAGGCCCGGGACGGGGGACGGGCATTCACGCGCACGTGTCACGCATATGACACGCGCGCGTTTGGGTGCGCGTGTCATATGCGACCCCCCACCCACGCCTCCACGAACGCAGGTGCTGGAGCAGCTGAAGCAGGTGGATGCGGCGGCGGCGGCGGCCGCCGCAGCGCAGCAGCCGCACCTGCGGGGCCAGGCGGACGGAGTGAACGCGCCCGCCGGCGACGCAGCGGTGCCGCCGGCTGGGGCGGCGTCATGTCAGCCAATGGTCATGGGGTAGCAACGTAGCATCCCGTGCTTGTGTTGGCTGTACTCGTGAACAATCAACCAAACCAGGAGCTTGGAAGTCTGAGCGTCTGACAGATGTAGGCCGCTGGCCGTTTCCCCTGTAACACGTATTCATCCAGTCCCCGGCCCAGGGGCCACCTCTAGTGCCCATGTGTGCCGCAGTCGGCAGATGTAGGCGCGGAATCCTTTTGCCGACCAGGGGAGTTAAGAGGGACTGCATGGCTACGAGCCTGCATTCTACCTTGACCAATCCCAAGAGCCAGTTGGGTCGGGTGGGAGGCGGGGGAGGCGGGAGGCCCCGGAACTGGGCGGTAGTCAAGTACACCGCCGGTGGCGCGCATGCGGACTTTATCAATACCTTGCCGTGCCGTTTGTCGCTGAGCCGCCCAGGGCCTGGAACTCGGGGTTTCCACGGGCACGGTAACGTAAGCTGATCCGATTCCTCATGCTCCCACCGATAGCCGCCGATACATCACGCACACTGCTCGCACGTAGCCACGGCAAGCCAACACCACACACACGGCAACGTACGGCACGCACGCGCGCTACACACAGCCCGCATGCTGGGTTCCGTTCCGCAAGTAAGGATCCGCGCGCTTACTTGCTTCAAGTCCGTCCTCCTGCCCGGCCGCACAGTAGGACCACATCACGCACGGCTGTCAGGACATGACTCTCAGGACACTCCGGGCATGGCTGTGGCGCCTTGTCAGTTGCCAGGCAGGTGGTGCGCCCCAATGCGCTGCAGCCTCCAGCGGCCCAACCCCCAACTGCCTGTACGTCCATGCCAGCCCGGGTCCATGCCACACAGCGTGCGGGCGTGCGTATGCACAGGTATGCGTGGGCAGTCGTTTGTCAGTTGCTGCGCAGTGCCGTAGTAGCGGTGAACACCCATCAGCCGAACCCACAACTGTGCAACATACACTCGACGGTTCAACAATCAACCCTCGTCCCACTACGTTCCCCTGAACCGCCTGCTGCTGCTGCGACTGCGTGGCAGCGAGCTCCTCCTCCGGCTTCGCCACCTTCTCCACCATCGCCTCGGCTTCATGCCGCTGTGCCGTGTCTCGCGGGACAGCTGCTCCTGCAGCCCGCTGACAGGCGCCGCCAGCTGGCCGGCCCACGCCATCTTCGGGGCTGCGCCTGCTCCAGCCGCGGCGGCCGCAGTCGTGGAGCAGGCTTGGGCCCTGAGGGCGTGGGCCGGCGAGCTGGCGGCGTCGGTCCACGGGCCGCAGGAGCAGCTGACTCGCGAGGCATGGCGAGTGCCATGTTCGCCATTCGCATGCGCTGAAGTGGTTGCATGTCACTCCGCCTTCAGTGCCTGATTGTGCCTCCAACACGCTGCATCCTCATCCTCATCCTCACCACGCCTAGCTGCCTGCACACCTGGTCCCGGAGCTGCCGTACTGGCTGGCGGCCGGCACCACCTGCGCCATTACTTGTGGCCGCTGGCCGCGGCCGCCGCCGCTTCAGCCTCCGCCGCCTCCGCCGCCTCCGCCGCCTGGGAACCTGCTGCGCCCGGCGCCGGTGCGCCCACGCCCAGCAGATGTTGAGCCTGACCCTGCTCACGTGGTTGGGACGTGAGAGTGGGCGTACGTGAGCGTTAGCCAGCAACCTCGGCGTCGTCAGGTGTTGTTGTTTATAATTTTCGGTAGCTCATCAACGGACCGGCGGGGACTAGGGCGGCTGCTTGCCTCACCAAGCGCACGGTACGGTCTTCACACACCCCGTTACGCGTGGGCGCAAGGGCAGCGCATTCGTGGTGCGGTAAAGTGAGGGCACGGATGTATGAGGACTGCAGTGGGCGATCAGGCCATGCGGTGCATGCGTATGCCATTGTAGGCGGGCAGGTGCGGGGTGGGTAAGGCAGCGCAGTCACCAGCGTGTTTCACACGCTCTAGCCCTATGTAATTCTGTTTGCGGTTTGACTGCTGCTGCTTGCTACGCATATATATCCCACCCACTTGCTACCGCGGGTGCTGCCGGCGCCGCACCTGCTGGCCACCCGCTCCCTCCGCCGCCGCCGCGCCCTACGTGCCGCCAGCAGTACCGGCGCCGCGGCCGCGGCGCCGGTGGCGGCGGCTTTCCTCGCTTCACGCCGGATCCGCCGGGTGGCCGCACCCAGGTCCAGGTCCAGGTACCAGGCCGTCCTCCTCGTCCTCCTCGTCCTCCTCGCTCTCGTCCAACCTAAACTTTGCAGTATTCATGTACTGCTCCTCCGTCGGCAGCAGCCCCGCCCGCTGCAGCCAGGCCCTGGCCGCCCCATTGCCGCCGTGCAGCCCCACGCGAGCCTGGTGGCCAGACAGCACCTGCACCGGGGGTGGGCGTGGAGGGTAGGTGGGGTGGGGGTGGATGCAGCGGTAGCTGTCCAGGGGGGGGCAGTGGCGAAACCCGATGGCATCGACACGCCGCTTGCTGCATTGGGTGGGTCGCGTGCAGTGCTTGCGGTGGCCACCGCGGGCAAGGTGGAGGCGCATGGCGTGGGCTCCGTGCGCTGTTTGTGGGCATCGGTGCATCGAGCACCATAGGAAGCGGCCGCACCGCCGCTGGTGCGACTGGGGTAGAAATGTGCAGGGTCACGCCCCCGCTCCCGCCCCGTTGACCCCTCCCCCACCCCTGCCACCGCCCCGTTGACCTTGCACCGTGCCAGCACGCGCGCACCCCCCCGCTCCCGCCCGCATCCAGCCGTGCCTGCGGCTCCCCACCCCTCCAGATACCCCCGCCCCCGCCCCTGCCACCCGACCCCCCCCCCCCATCCCCATCCCGGTCCCGCCCCGCCGCACACCTCCAGTTTGCGCCCAGCCTCCGCCTCCAGCTCTGCGACCGCCCACTCCACCGCCTCCTGACTGCCGCCTGCAATGACGGCGTGCAGGTCAACCGCGGCGCCGCGGCTGCGCAGCGCGCGCAGCAGCTGCAGGCAAGAGCTGCGCCCCGCCGCATGCGTGAACGCCGCAGTCCAATGCTCCGTTGCGGAAGCCGCACCGGCTCCATCGCCCACCGCCTCCACCAGCCACCACAACGCTGCGTTGCTGCGTGTTGCCTCGGCCTCGCCGTGTAGCTGGCTGCAGAGCGCCTCGTTGGCGACGTCCTCCGCTGTGAACACATATCCCCGATCCCGCAGCAGGCGCAGCACGTTGACCTGCCCCCTCCCCAAGTAGTGACGAGTCACCGACCGCCGGTCGGACAGCGCCGGCGGCACGCCGCACTCGTCCCACACGTGAGCCAGCGCGGCGGTGTCCCCCCGAAACGCCGCCCTGTGCACCGCAATGCCATAGCCGTCCGTCAGCCCTTCCGCGTGCAAGTGCCGGAAGCGCTGCAGCGCATCCGTCCGATGCAGGACTGCGGCTAGCGCCGCCTCCCGGCAGGGCCTGTCGAACTCGTCAATCCCATACCGCCAGTTATACTGCACCACCAACCAGGCTACGCTGTCAGACGGCGCCTCCCGCACCACCATCCCGCAGCCA
Organism: Chlamydomonas incerta; assembly: GCA_016834605.1. NCBI lineage: Eukaryota > Viridiplantae > Chlorophyta > Chlorophyceae > Chlamydomonadales > Chlamydomonadaceae > Chlamydomonas > Chlamydomonas incerta. The sequence goes on along the minus strand of JAEHOC010000003.1, from coordinate 2,544,654 downwards.
CGGCCTGCCGCCACGCAGGCGGCGGCGGGAACCACAGCCGGTCGTACCACCGGCGCGTAAGCTCCACAGGGCAGCCGTGCACAATGGCCTCCAGCATCCCCACGCGACTCGTCGCTGTCGCTGGGTTCAGCTGCCATCCCGCGGCCGCGGCCGCGGCCAGCAGCCGGTCGGTGACGGAACGGGCATCGCCGCCAGCAGCCCCAGCCCCAGCCCCAGCTGCCGCGCCGGCTGCCGCCGCGCCGGCCGCCGCGCCGGCTGCCGCGCCGGCTGCCGCGCCGGCTGCCGCCGGCCCTCCGTCCTCGAGGAATCCCTCCGGCAGCAGCCGCTCAAACAGCTCCACGTGGCCCGCGTTGGCCGCGGCGCTAGCGTAGCGCAACCCAGGGGTGTAGGGGCGCTCTCGCTGCATCCACTCCAGGATGTGGGTGTGGCCGCTGGCGCTCGCCTTCGTTGCCAGGTAATCAATTTCAACCTGTGACAAGCTTCCGCTGGCATGCAGCAGCATCTGCAGCAGCTCCAGGTTGCCGCTGGTCGCTGCAGCATCGAGCACCTCAGAGCAGCAGATCTTCAAGCCCGATACGGCAAGCAGCCGCTGGCAACCCGCCAGGCTGCCGGCGGCCGCCGCGGCCGTCAGCACCGCCGTCCGCACCTCCGACCTGAGCTTGCAGCCAGCGTGCGCCAGGGCCGCGTCCAGGCTGCCGTCGTGGCCCGAGGATGCGGCCAGGCAAAGCAGCCGCTCGCGGTCGCAGAGCGTCAGGACACGCCAGGGCTCGGGCTGGCCCCAGTGCGCCGTGAACGCATGGCCCGGCCACGGCTGCTGCGCGCGGTGCACATCATAATAATCATACTGCCGTTGTCCTAGCGTCAGCGTATGATATTGCTGACGCGAAGCTGCTGCGGTGTCGCGGTCAGCAAGTTTCAGGTTCGCAGCTGCGTCATTTGCGTGCAGGAACCCCGCGATGTGCTGCTTGAGTTCTGGACTCAGTGACGACCACACATTTTGGTTTGAAGATGCCATATTGGCACAAATCGGTCAGGTTACAGGCACAGTGTCAAGTCGTGTGCGGCAGTCTTGCTCGCGTGCAAGTTGAAAGGCACTAGGCACTCGTGCTGGGCACTCGTGCCCCTGACCCCTGACTCTGACCCCTGACCCCTGAACCTGACTATGTTTGCATGTTTGTTGCTATGACAACGCAGCGGCAGGCTGCGGCCAGGGCTGCATCGTGTGCGTGAGAAATGCTGTGGCCCATCCGACGTACCCATCCGAGGCAATCAGCCTGTGACAGGCCTGTGAGCTTGTCGCTTGCTGCGCCCAGGAAACCCCTCACAGCAACAGCGGATGCCGGGATTCGCTCGCAAGCACTTCGCCGATCCTGCTTCTTCGTTCATTTCACTTCCAACTCCTCAGCCAACCGTCAGTCTGGTGGTGCGTGGTGAGTGCATTGCTGCAGCTGTTGCAGGCGCCCATGGATGTTTCACCAGGCAACAATGTGGGCAGCATTCGCCGCAAATAACAACACCACACTGTGCGTGCCTGTGCGTGCCTTCCCACACAGCCAATGAGGCGCAGACAAAGACCTGCTGACTGCCCACGCACTTGGGTATGATACACCCCGGTGTGCGTTGCCAACGAACCTGAAGCACGGTGCGCATGTATGGCACCCGGCCCAGCACAGGTACACAACCGGCCATCACGCTTTCCAGATGCCTGCGCAGGTGCCTCGAAAGCAAGGCGGTTTCAAGGATTTCCGGCGCGCCGCAGGCCATGTTGCAAGCCAGAATGTATTTCCCGGTCAATGCAGCGACAGCAACATACACCGGCCGTAACCGGCACACCCTAGCACTTAACAGCACCTGATCCGCAACAGCCCTAAACCCGGGCCACGGCGCAGACCACGGCGCAAGAAGCATACGATACATACACTCCAAGCCAAGCAGCAAATGCACCCGTTCATCGGGTGCTGAGCGGCGCTGCAGCCTCACGTCGTTCCATCCTGTATTTCTTGCGGACAGGGCAACGCGTTTGGCCCCCGTGTGTCGATGGGCTGCAGTTGGTGGCGAGCCGGGCAAGGTAACACTTGAGTCAGCGGATTCCTGTGCTTGAGGCGGGTGAGTGCACCTTCTAACACAGGTAAACATGCTCTGCCAGCGTCGTGCCGTGCGCCTGGACACCCGCCGTGACTCACTGTGATTGCCTCGATAGGCTGGTTGCACAACTGCACAGGCACCCGCCCATGGTACCTGCGGATATCGTACCACAGAAGGGAGGGGTGAGCGATGGAGCCACGTGAACATGTGCATCGCATGCCGGGGCCCCGCCGTGGCGCTTCGACTGCGGCCGCTGACCTCGGCGATGCCACCCAATAGCCCCTCACCACCTGCCCACCAGATCATCACCTGTCAACACACACACCTGTAGAACTCGCCACACGTGACGGTGGTGTATTCGACTAGCACCTTATCGCTGGTTGCGACAAAAGAAACGCCCTCCCTGCACGTGTGCGTGCGTGTGTCGTTGTGCGGAGGCGGTCACCGTTTGCGGCGGGTCCCGTCAGGCTACTGTGCAACCGTTGCCAACGCCTCCAAACAAACAAGCACTTGCCCCGTGCGCAGACAACCTTGATTGCCGCGCACTCACGGTGAAACTGTGGCGTCTCGCCCGCCGGAGATGATCTACAAGGCACGATCCAGGGCAGAGGGCCGTACCGCAACCACCATCAACGACAGCAGTGCCTTGCGGGCCCCCTTATGTACCGTAGTCTGAGTGTCACAGCAGCCTAGCCCATGCATTAGTTTCCATCCCGCGGCGACACCCTGCAGACCTGCCGAACACGCACACGCGCACGCACACGCTCACGCACATTGAACTTTTTGAAGAAGCCCGTAGAGCCGGCTATCGTGAAGTCGGAGGGGAGCCTGCGGGAGGCCGGGGTCAGGCCGTCAGCCGCTACCATAGCGCCATGCGCCTGGCGAAAGCCAAGGCCTGGCTTCCTGCAGCGGGCTCCGGCCGCGCCCCTGGTCCCAACCCGCTCACCGTGAGCCACAACGAATCGGCCACACAGCGCGGGCGTGGGCAGGGCCGATCACTCTGCTGCACCGTGCGCCCCCAGCCCCCATCCCCCACCCCGACCCCACGCACCCAGCCCCACCCAGCCCCACTCACTGGTACGTCAGGTCCCGGAACGAGTAGCAGTGCTGCTTGGGGTAGCACTGCTCGATGCTGACGCGGCAGTCGGTCTCTGTGCATGCATGCGGCGCATGGAGCAGGATGGTCACGCGCACCGCGCACACTGTGCACTGTACACACGAACCCGTGCCAGGGCCCCCTGTCTGCAGCCTTTCCCGCCCCCCTTTTCCCCAGGCCGCAGCACCTTCAAGGTCATGACAGCTGTGAAGTATATTGCTGGGATTCTTCCACAGAGCCCACAGACACAGTCGCAATCCTGCGGGTTCTGTGCATTGCGCCTTGCTAGCGGCCCGCACACTCTGTCCGCACCTCCGAAGTACATGAGCAGCCCTTTATAGCTGCCCTCGGTGTTGTTCTTGCCCAGTCGGCTTTTCACTTGACAGTTCTCTTCGAGCTCTTTAAGCAGCGAGCACGGCGCGTACGCGTACCTGCAATTTGTGGGGGCCCACGCGCGGTAAGGGGTCGCGGAATGCCGAACGCAACTGTTGAGGCCCGCTCACTTGCCCGCTGCGCAGCCCCCCGAGCCATACCCGTGCCACTCATGTCCGCAAACAAGTACACGTTGTTGAACGTATTGATGCTGGCGGCCGCCCAACGGCGTTCCCCGGAAGAGCGGCGCACCTGTCGGGGAACAAGCTGGCGTGCACTGCCCCCGCCAGGACCGCCACGGCAAGCGCGAGTCGTGCCAAGAGCGCCATCGAGCTCAGACCGCACTATTATGAAGCTTATACTGGGCAAAGATGGCAGCTCTGTTGCATAGGCTTGGCTCACGTCAGTGAGAACCTAACAGAGCTGAATGAAGTTGGCCCGTTGTGCTCTGCGGGGCTTCGCGCCCAAACCGTACGGTGCTATTTTTCGTTGTGCCAACTAGTGGGGCCCTAGAATTAGTTATGCGGCATGCAGGGATTCGGCAAGCTGTCAGCCAAGTTCTGCCAAACTTTGAATGCAAAGGAAGCTTCGGCAGCGCGCAGTATTTGCTTCGTAGCGTGTAGCGTATGTGATGCTAATTTTAAGTTGCGCCGGTTGGTCGTCGAGCCCCAAGCGATGGCGACGCATCAACCACCTGAGCAGCCTAAAGCCGGTCTTGCCGCCCTTTCCGCTGAGACTGCTAGCTGTGTATCGGAATAAAGTATTTGATTGCAATCAAGTTTAGCGGTTCTGCATCAAGACGGCATCCCGGGCAGAAAAGCTTGCGACGCTGCGACTGGAACCTTGCTGTTTCTTCACGTGTTCCCGCTGTTAGTGCTTAAGATATTCACAACTGATACACAGATGATAGGGTATTAGTATCGGGCTGCTTTTTCGGCGCAGGATGTGCGCACCCTGCGCACCACGTTTCGGGCGTGCGTGCGCAGCCCTGGTCGCGCTCCTGTTTGCTGTCGGGGCAACTGGAGCGCGTCTACAAGCTGCAGAAACATCTGGGTGAGCATGGCGGGACTGTGCCGCGACTTGGCGGCGGGGTAGTTATCTAGGCGCGTCGTCCCACGCCCCGGCCTCAGCCCCGGCCACTTCTGCGCACCACTAGCACGTCGCCCTTGCTGACGCTGCAACGGGACCCTTCACTCCAACTCCAACAGGCTCATACATGAGGCTGATGTGTCCACCCAGCAGCTGCTGCAACGCTGCCAGGTGCGTGTCGTCCGCGTCTCTCGGAGCGCAACCGCTTCGCAGACACATGCGTAGCTGTAGCACGGTATTAGCAGGCGGCTCACGTGTGGCCCCTACGAGTGCGGTGCTCCGCACGCCACCCGCAATGAGCTCGTACGACACAAGCCATGCACACGCCTGCCGCTTCAGGCTGACGCGGCGTGCGCCAGCGCGCTGTCGGCGGTGGCCGCGCGCTCTGCCGCGCCGCGCTCGGGCCCGGCAGGCGCGGGCGACCTGGCTGCGGCTGCGGGCGCTGGGGCCAAGGGCGTGGCGGCGGCTGGCGCCGCTGTAGCAGCGGCTGGCAGCGGGCTCGCCGTCCATTCGGCAGCTGCTAGTGAACTTGAGGAGCTGCTGGTGCCGGCGCTGCAGTTGGCGGTGGACGACCAGACCACCAGTCTGGAGCTGAAGGCCGCGGTGAGTAGTGATGGGCCTCGCAACCCGCTGGGCTGCTGTGCCTGTGCCTGCGGCCGCAGGTGCTTACCGGTACCGGCCTGCGCCTCGGCACATAACAGCGGTCCTGCTTTTATCCTAGCGGGGGAGGGGGGCTTGGGATGGAGTGGGCGTCAGGTCACTTGTAAGCCGTGTGCACTACACGTGTAGCCCGCTTTCACCCTGCCCCTGGCGTTGCGCACACCGTGTGTCAGTCTGTGCGCACGCACCTGCCTGTTACACACCTGCCTCGACATCTCGTGCGTCGCAGGCCGCGCTGGTGCTGTTCCTGGAGGCGGCGGCGGGTATGTACCTCCCGCTGGCGCTGCGCCGCCTGCCGCACCACCAGTGGTGGCTGTCGCTGCTCAACTGCTTCAGCGGCGGCATATTCCTGGCCGCGGGTGGGTGCGGTGGTGCCGCGGTGCCGTGACGGGGGGGGGGAAGGGAAGGCAGGAGCGGGCAGGCCGCAGTGCGTCGCACAGGCCACACCACAGCCGCCACGGCCGCCAAAAGCGCACACGTAACACGCAACCCGCCGCGGACTGCTGCCCTCCCTCCCGCCTCCCTCCCGCCTCCCTCCCGCCTCCCTCCCGCCTCCCGCACTCTTTCACCACCCTTCCGCACCCTCCCGCACCCTCCCGCACCCTCCCGCACCCTCCCGCACCCTCGCGCACCCTCCACCGGTCCACCCTCCCGCACCCTCCAGCACCCTTTCACCACCCTCCACCCTCCACCGACGCAGGCATCGTGCACCTGCTGCCGCACTGCGCCGAGGCGCAGGAGGCGCTGGGCCCGCTGCCGCCGCCCTGGCTGCCCGCCTGGGCGCGGCCGCTGCTGCCGCCCGACTACCCTCTGTACCTGGTGCTGGTGGTGGTGGGCTATTGCCTGGTGTTCTACGTGGAGCGGGTGCTGTTCGATGTGCACGGCGAGGGCCACGCCCACTGCCAGCACTCCAACGTGTTCAGCCACAGCAGGTGGGCGGCTGGGGCTGGGGGGCTGCTGGGGGTGGGGGCTGGTGGGATGAACCAATCCCGGCAAGGAAACATGGGGGATGGGAGAGTTGCCGGCGTTGGGGCGTCAGCCGGCTGTATGTCTACCGGCACATTGGAGGTGGATGCGGGCGAGTAGAAACCGCTAGCCGCCGACGGCTGCACACACGAGTTGCGTGGTCGCTACTGCCGCGTGACATCTTAATCGTGTGTGTTCAAATGTGCGCGCAGCTACTACAAGCAGCTGTCGCACCGGCAGCGAACGCCGCCCGGCGATGGCGGCGGCGCAGCGGGTGGGGATGCGGATCTGGATCCATCAGTCCACGGACACGCCCACGGGCACGCGCACGGGCACGGGCACGGCTGCTGTGGCTCCGTCCACAGCCCCGCCGCCCACGGCAGCTCCACCCCAGCCCCTGCTCCAGGCAGCCGCCTGGGCCCCCGGCTGGCCGTCGCGCTGCGTGGCGGCGCCGCCGCCGGCGCCGCCGGCGTGCCGGAGGCCGGCGGGGTCGTGTTCGGCGGCGTTGGCGGCGGGAGCCCGGACGGAGCCAGTCCGGACGGCTGCAGCCCCGGCGCTGGCGGCGGCGGCGGCGGCGGCGGCGGCGGCGGCACGGGCGTGGATGGCAGTGTGCATGGCGGCGCGGTCAATGGATCCATGGATTCGGTCGCGGACGATGAGAAGACGCCGCGGCGGCCGCAGCTACGGGCCAAGTACGGCGGCGTGCCGCTGCCGCCGCCGCCGCCGCCAGCCGCCGCCGTTGCCGCTGCCATTCCGACGCCAGCGGTCGGCTGCTGCAACCACAACCACAACCACAATCACAACCACCCTCAGCATGCGCAGCACGATCACGGCCGTGCACACGACGCGTACGGCCACGGCAATGGCCGCGGCCTCGGCGACGTGGGCAACGGGCACGGGTTCGGTGGCAGCCTATCGCGGTCCGCGCCGACGCCGCTGCTGCCGACGCCTCCAGGGCCGCCGCCGCCGCCACCGCAGCCGCGGCCGCTGCCGGCGCCGATTTCGACTATCGCGGAGCTCAGTGAGATGACCGCGGCGTCAGCTGGCGGCGGCGGCGGCGGCGGTGCGGCGCGCGAGGATGAGGACGCGTCTTCTTGCCACAGCGAGCACAGCCCTCGCGCGGTGTGCATCTGCGTGGAGGGGGAGGTCCAAGCCGTGCCCTCGTCGTCGGCAGCGGTGCTGCAGTCCGGCCCAGCGTGGCGGCACGAGGGGCGGCACGAGGGGCGGCACAGCCGCCGCGGCAGCCTGGGCGGCGGCGGCAGCCACGGCGGCACACCGCGCGGTCTGAGCCGGGCCGGCAGCGCCAGCGGCTTGCGCTCACCGCTGCTCCCGCAGGCGCCTGCAGGTACTGGGTTGGGAGGCGGAGGAGGCAGCGGCGGCGACCCGCGACTGGCGATGCTGCTGCTCCTGCAGAACCAGCACCGGCACTCGGCCGCGGCGCCGGGGTGTGGGGAGCCCTGCGGGCACGACCACTCGCACGCGGACGCGCAGCGGACGCGCAGCCGCCGCCACTCGCTCGATCACTATCACAGCCACGGCCACGGCCACGGCTGCGGCGATCATTCGGCTCACGGCCAGGGCCAGGGGCACTCGCACTCGCACCACCACAGCTGTCGCCACGACCACGACAGCCACGGCTCGCATGCCTCGCTGCAAGGCCGGCCGCAGCAACACCAGCCCCTGGGGCACAGCAACGGCCACGGGCACGGCCACGGCATCCGGCCCCGCTTTCGCTTCATGCACGGGGTGGTGCTGCTGGTGGCGCTGGCGCTGCACACGGCGCTGGAGGTGAGGGGGCGGGGTGGGGGTTGCAAGGATGTGTGGAATAACGGTACAGGTGGGGTGGTTGGGGGTGTGCACCTCCAACCACACAATCACGTGTGTGTCTCCCTCCTCCGGCTCGCACCGATCCCCACGCCGCCGCCGCCCACCCCACCCCGCCTCCCCCGCCTTGCCCGCCCCCGCCCCCCCCTGCAGTGCATCGCGCTGGGCCTGATGTCCTCCCGCCCGCAGTTCCTGGTGCTGTTCGCGGCGGTGGCCTCCCACAAGGCCGTCAGCGCGCTGGCGCTCAGCAGCCGCTTCCTCAAGGAGGGAGCCAGCCTGGGCCAGGTGCGGCCGGGCCGGGGTTGGTGGGAGGCGGCGGGAGGCGGGGGGCTAGAGGCGGGGCGGGGTGGGTGGGTTGTGGTTGCCAGCCCAAGCTACACCAAACCAACCCTGCTACATGCATGTGCACGGGGGGCCACCCGCAACTCACCCCGCCACGCCACGACCGCGCTCCCGCCCCCCCCCCCCCTTTGGATTCGCTGTACGAACCTTGCAATCCCCCTGGATGCGCGCAGGTGACGCTCTACGTGGGCCCGTTCTGCCTGGTGGCGCCCGCCTCCATCCTGCTGGGCGTGTACGTGGGCGCGGTGGCGCCGGCGCTCAGCCTGCTGTTCAGCTGCTTCGCCACCGGCACCTTCATATACGTGGGCGCCTCGGAGGTGAGGGGCGGGGCGGGGCGGGGAGGGGAGGGGAGGGCAGGGGAGGTGGAGGGACGGCGGCGCTGGGGCTGGGGCTGGGGTTGGGGTGGGCACTGGGCAGCAGATAGGGCGGCGCGATGCTGTCTCTGCCCAGTGCTGGCGCCCACTGCACAACGCCGCCTCCCCCCTCTCTTGGCCTGCCCCTGCTGCCTGCTGCCGGGCGCCCGCCACACGCACCACCCGTCCACCCCCGACCTGTCCCGCTCTCGCTCTCTCGCTCTCGCTCTCGCTCTCGCTCTCTGTTGTAGCGTTAACCCTGGCCTGGGCGCCAGTCTCAGGCTTTCTTTTCTCAAACCGAGTCTACAACACACACTCTCGCTCACTCTCTCTCTCTCTCTCGCTGCAGGTGATCATGGAGGAGTTCGAGGGCGAGATGCGCGCCGGCCGCCGCGACATCTCCACCGCCACCGCGCGCTACACCAAGTTCGGCGCGGTGCTGGTGGCGGTGGCGGCAGTGGCGGCCAGCGGCCTGCTGCCGGAGCACCACCACTAGCGGCGGCGGTGGTAGCGGTGGTGGATGTTGTGGGTGTTGTGGGTGGTGGGTGCGGGCTGCGGCTGCGCTGGCGGGAGAGGTGCGTGGTGACCAGGCGAGTTTGGTGCTGTAGGCGGGGGTCTTGCGGGGTCGAGGCTGGGCCGAGGCGGGGTCGGGGCCGACTGCAGTGATGCGGGCGGACAGGTGGAGGCCTATGGGAGGTGGGCGCATGCGCTGAGCAAGGCGAGTCGAAGGCTGTCAGGAACGGGCGAGGCGTAGCAATGCACCGCAGTGTCGGCCGAGCTCGGCAACGCCCGGCCGAGCGACGATCCGCCGTTCGTAAGTTCGCGCTCACGTGCGCCCGTGGCCGCGTCGCCGCACCGCGAGTTCGCAGTCAACGCGCGGCTCGCTGCGCAACGCGGGGAGGAGACACGCCTAGCTGCCGGTCGCCGAATAGCAAATAATTGCATGCCCGATACGGATTCAGCACTTGATGACTCGGCGCGCCGCGAGTTTGAAGAAATCTGTCAAGCGCCACTTTTCACAGTAACGTTATGCGCGCACTTGGATCTTGACCCCTTCCAGCGTGACCAATGCGAACAGTTTTGTAATCTTCTCTGCCTTTTACCTTGCGCGATGCACGTCGCTCCAATACTCGACAGGTTCACACATCGGGTGTTGCAAGCAATACAGACGTATATTGTAGCCGACCGGCGCTTCGACCGTGTCGCCACCGCGCGTATTGGCATGTAGGAACTACGTTTGTAAAGGAGCGTTACATTATAACGTATCATTTGGCCGGGCGCTGGACGTTCTGTGAGAACGACAACCCCGCAAATGAGTTTCAGCGACCGATTCAGGAAGCTTCTGAGCAAAATAAGTTTTACGAACAGTGGTGAGCACAAGCTGGTGGGCGGCCTGACAGCGGAAGGCCCACGCTCCGCAGAACCAGCGTGCACGCGCGGTGCTGGCTCGGCCGGTCCGCCAAAGAGGGGCGTAACTTCCTTTGAACATTCTGTCTCGACTGGGGTCGATGATGTCAATGAAATCCTCGGGCCCACACGGTCGCTGGAGGCGTTCAGCGGCATGTCGCGGCGCGGCGGGTTGGCATCGGTGGTTGCACGCTTGAGGTGAGCCGCGATTACCTGCGACCGCATTTCTCTGATGCATACACAGCACGTATTCACGCGCGATTTGTCTCCGCGGTTCCTCTAGGCTCCCGGCTCTGGGCAGTCCCAGGGTGACGAGCTCTGGCGTGCCCGGCGGAACACCGCCGTGCACCGGGGGCGGCCATGGCGAGCTGCTGGGGGCGCTGCTGCCTTCCTCGACCTCCGGAAGCCTCAGCCAGGCGGGCCAACCCGCAGCCGAGGGGCCCTCGCCCCTCGCCCGGCAGCTGGCGACCTCACGGGTCCGCCGCCGGCGCATGAGCAGCGCAGCGGTGTTCCCGGTGCCCCATGCCGAGGGCAGCAACCACGCACAGCAGCAACTGCAGCAGCCGGCGGCAGTAGCAGCGGAGGACGGATCCGTGCATTACAAGCAACCACACGAGCAGCAGGCCTGCGCGCTGCTCTGGTCGGACAGCAGTGTGGTTGAGCTCCGTGCGCCCCCATCTGCGGACGCCGGCGGCGGCGGCGGCCGGCCGCCGGGCGCAGCAGGTGGGCACAGCAGCACTCCGCACGGCCGGGTTAACAGGGTGGGCAGCAGCATTGCCTCCTACAGCTACTCTGCCGCCAGCACCGCCACCGTGGGCAGCAGCGGCGCCAGCGGCAACGCTGCTGCCCCTGGGGTGATGGCCCCGCCGTCACCCACTGCTGCGGCTGCTGCTGGTTACCCATCCCAGCCGCCGCCATCCGCTGTACAGCTTGCGCCGTCGCCGACGGCCGCGTTGAGGGTGGCAGCAGCGTCGCCGCGCAAGCCGGTTGCCCGCAAGCCCAGCCGCCTGAGCCTTTGGTCATCCGGCCAGCAGCAGCAGCAGCCGAAACTGTGTGTCCAGTCGCCGCCGCCGCGTGCGCCGAACAGCAACAAGGAGCCGATTGTTGATGTGGCTATCGTGGCGGCGGAGGCGTGGCCTGAGTCGCCATCCCCCTCCGCATCGACGCGCCTCCTGCTGCCATCGGCCCCCTTCCCCACGTCGGGCGGCGGCGGCGGCGGCACGGCGACGGCGGTGGCGGTGGCTTCGGCGGTGGCGGCAGCCGCTTCCACCGCTCCCGCTGCATTCGTGGTGCCGGAGGAAACAGAAGCAGGGCGGGGGGCGGCAACGCTGACCGCACTCAGCAGTGAGGGGGGCACGACGGTCACGTCGTTTGTCGCGGAAGTAGCTGACGGCGTGTTTCAGGCTGGACCTGCTGCTCCAGTGCCCGATGGCGATAACGATGCCAGGAGCGCCGCTGCCGCCGCAGCAGGCGGCGGCGGCGGCGGCGCAGCAGCTGCTGCTGGTGGCTCTTCTTCGTCAGTGGTTCCTTCCTCGCAGCCGCCTACGCCGCTGCCAGCACCGCAGCAGGCAGGCAGCGGGCCTGCAGGCGCCGCCAACGCCGATGCAGTGACGGTTGCGGCGGCGGCGGCGGTGACTGCGGAACCAGCAGCGGTGGCAGCAAGCAACGGAAGTAGCAGCACTGCTACTGCTACTGCCTCCTGTGCTGCTGCCACCGCCGCTGATCCCAGCAATGGCAGCCAGCAGCAGCTAGACCGGCCGTCATCGAGCGACATGTGCCTGGTATGCCCAGCGGCGGCCGGGGCGCCTGCTGCACCGGCGGCCACCAGCGGGCAGCAGCAGCAGCTCAGTTGCCAGCCGGTGGCGGCGCCGGCGGCGGCGCCGGCGGCGCAGCAGCAGCCGGGACAGCAGCAGCCGCAGCCGCAGCGCCTAACGCTGACAATCGCAGCCGCCGCTGTGTCATCATCAGCATCGATAGACGCGGGCGCAGCGGCCACCCCTCTCGCGGCGGCCCCCACCGCCGGCGCTGCTGCTGCCGCCGTCAGCGCGAGCAGCAAGCGGCGTTCGGGTGGTGGCGCGGCTTGCTATGGCGTGCTGCTGCCGCCGCGGCCGCTGCCGCCCAGCGGCGTGCTGCATCTGTCTAAGGCGGCGCCTGCCGCGATGCTGCAGCCGGTGCTGCGGGCTGCCAGCGGCGACTGGGGCCTGTCCAACTTTGAGGTGAAGAGGGTTTCGTGCTTGCTTGCTCTCTTGATAGGTTGGGGGGGGGCGCAGGCGGCCTGCTGCGCATAGTGGGCACAGCAGTGTGGACCGTGGACACGGTGGGGACAGATGGGGAAGTGGGTATGCATGGAGGCCTGCGGCCTGCGGCCTGCGGCTTGGGATGCGTTTGGGTCGTCCTAGACTCCTGCGGGGTGTCCCGCGCGTTGCTGTGAGCGCACGTACGCTGCCTGCTGCTGGAGCCTTCCTAGCCTTCCTGCTGCCTAGCGTATTGGATGAACGTATACCTGTCCCGCTGCCGCTGACAAACATTCTGCCTCTGCCTCCATCCGCCGCCTCAGGTGGTGCGCAACATCTACGACGGCTACGCAAGCTCCGTTTACAAGGTGCGCGCGTGCGCGGGTGGGGTGGGGTGGGGTGGGGTGGGGTGGGGTGGGGTGGGGTGGGGTGGGGTGGGGTGGGGTGGGGTGGGGTGGGGTGGGGTGGGGTGGGGTGGGGTGGGGTGGGGTGGGGTGGGGTGGGGTGGGGTGGGGTGAAGTTGTGGAGGTGAGCCTGGGGAGGCACCAGCATCGGCAGGCGCCTGGGAGGAGGAAAGGCGATTCACCGCCTACCATTCGAACGGAGTGAAGCTGCCGTCAACGAACCTGTTACTCTTTTGTGGGTGCCAGGCGAGAGCGAGCCGCACGCGCCAACACCACGGTCCGATGACCCGTACGCATGCGTGTCCCCAACCCCAACTACGGTAGTAACCCCCATCCATGCACCCATGCGCGCAACCACGCACCCAACGCACACGCTACACGCGCACGCAGGCGGAGTGCCTGCACTCGGGGGAGGAGGTGGTGCTCAAGGTGTACAAGCTGCGCGGGCAGTCGGCCTTCCTGCGCTACCAGATGCTGCGCGAGCTGGACATCCACTCGCGCCTGCAGGCGCACGCGGCGCTGGTGCCGCTGTACGGCGCATTCCGGGTAAGCCACCCGTGCACAACTTTTGCCGTACGAATGCCGTACGTGTGTGCGCGTGTATCTCGTGTAGCGAAACCGAGAGCACGAGGAAAGGGAGAGCGCAACGGCGCGTGCGTGTGATGCCCTCGAATAATCGATTACACATTTGCACCGACATCAGCCGGGCCCCCCATTACACGTTCGTTTCTGCCGCCTCTGAGCCCCGTACGTGCTCTTGACCATTGCCGAAGAGGCGTCCCTGATCGTGTTGCCGCCCATGTAGGCAGGGGGATTAGTGGATATCGCACGTTAACACTCTGAACACCTGCGTTACTGGGGCTGATCAGGGCTGATGCTGGCAGGGGGCAGGGCATCCTGGGATGCTGACTCGGCCCGTCCCTACGCGCTTCATTCCTCTGGGGGAACCCTCTGTCCCGGCCCCTGCGCATGCCCCCGCCCCACTGCGCATGGCGATACCGCCTCAGCCACAACAATAGAGTGCTTGCGAAAGCCGTCTCACGTAGGGCACGGCAGAGTTCGGGTCCCGACAACCGCGCATCCAGAGCTTACAGGCCATCGCAAGCGGAATACCCGGAATTCCTCGCCCCGCGATCGATGGCCGCGATCGGCCACTAGCACTATCCACAAACAACAAACGTATACATCCCAATTCTCGGCGGCTCCCAAAAGTACACAATGGGCAAAGTCCTCGCAACCGCTCGCGACTCAGACGCGGACAATGCGAACAGGATCAAGAATAATCTCCTTGCCAGCTAATGCGCTGTCCTTCCAGCATGCCGCCCAGGGATGGCCGGGCGGCAGTGTGAGGGGCAGCTTCACTGGCTTCGGTGGTTCTGGCTCCGTCCGGCCGGCGGTGGAGTAGTAGAGCGCTTGCAGTCCTTTGGCGCGCTCCTCAGCAGACTTCAGTGGCTTGTTATTGCCTGCGGGCCGTGTCATTTGCATTGGGCCGCTCGCGTCGCGTGCGTCGGTTGGACGGTCCGTGTGTTCAAGCGCTTCGAAAGCTGGCCGGCGTGAGAAGCATTTCGACCACAGCGAGCGGCAGCATTCGGGTATCATTGGCACTGGTAGCTGGGCGCAGGGGCTAAGTTTGCATTTCGGTGAAAGAACGCACAAAGACTCGCGTCGCGTGCGTGCGTGTGCTAAGAAACAACGTTTAATAAGCAGTGTCTGTCAGATATTGTAACGGATGAAACGAGAGCGTTCATTCCTGCGGTTTCGCGTTCGGTTCCATGGAATGAGGCCCAGGCCTGCCGCCCATGCTGGCGCACGAGGCCCTTGTGTCGCGCATTGAGGTCTGTGCCGCTTTGCATGTACACCCGCGTGCAGGACGGCGACGTGCTGGTGATGGTCCAGGAGTACATGCGCGGCGGCAGCCTGGCGCGCGTGCGCAAGGAGCTGGGCGGCCGCATGAGCGAGTTCCAGGTGCTCCACCTGGTGCTCTACCCGCTGCTCACGGCGCTGGCGCACCTGCACGCCCACGGCATCGTGCACCGCGACATCAAGCCGGTGCGTGCGCGCGTGCGTTAGTTGTGCGTGTGTGTGCGTGTGCATGGGCGATGAGTGGTTGAGCTGAATGAGCGTGGCGGCGGCGTACGTGGCGTGGGTTTTCGTTGTGCAGGGACAGTGGGATTCCGCACCGGTGCATGTTTCGATACTACGGGGGACAGGCTGGGTTGCCCTCACCCACCCACCCCCACCCCACGCACGCACGCACGCACGCAGGCCAACCTGCTGTTCAGCTCCGACTGGCAGCTCAAGCTGTGCGACTTCGGCGTGTCCATCTGCCTGCACGAGGAGCGCGCCGTCACACGCACCGGCTCCAAGGACTACATGGCGCCGGTGAGCCAGCCAGCCAGATCGGGCGGGAGGGAGGGGGTAACTGGCTGGCTGCGTATACCTGCGGGGCCGCATCAGCGAGGGCACCCAGCCATGTGTGGTGCACAGAGACGGGGCGGGGCGAGGAGTGCCCGCCTATGTAAGTGCATGCGTGGCTGCGGCCACGGCACGTACTCATCACACGCTTGCGCATGCCGACCCTTATCCGACCTGATGCCTGCTGCCCCCGGCTGCCCCCGGCTGCCCCCGGCTGCCCCGGCTGCAGGAGGTGGTGGAGTGCCCGCTCAAGGGCCGGCCCGAGGACAACAAGGACAGCCCCCAGCTGGGCTACACGCCCGCGGTGGACGTGTGGAGCCTGGGCGTGCTCATGTACGAGCTGCTGGTGGGCTTCGTGCCCTTCCCCTGCGGCCCGCCCCGCGCTTGTCGTGCGGGTTGTGCTACAGCCGCCGCCGGCGCTGCAGCTACAGCCGCTGGAGAGACCGAATCCGATGGATCCAGCGGCAGCAGTGAACCGGCGGATGAGCTGCGCTTCCCCACCAGTGTGAGCGAGCCCGCCCGCGCCTTCGTGCGGGCCTGCCTGCGGCTGCACCCCGGCGACCGGCCCACGGTTCGGCAGCTGCGGCAGCACGAGTGGGTGACCAAGGCGCTGGTGAGTGGGCGGCATGGGTGTGTGGGTGTGTGGGTGCACGGCATGTATGCGTGGCTGCGAGGGATGACTGGAGGGTGGGTGGGTGAGGGTGGGGGCCGGCGCGCGGCAGCGGCACGTACGGCGTGCATGCGTGTATCATGCACGCACACACGCATGGCGCTCTGCATGCATCATGCGAGACTGGCAGTAGCAACAGTGCCCCCACTCATGGCTAGCTAACCGCAGCTCGGCGCTCGCCCGCTCACGCGTACGGGGGCACGCTTCTTACTTTGCATGCATCCACTACACCTGTGCGCGCGCAGGAAGATGTCACCGCCTAGCATGCCTGCATGGCGCCCACACACGTGGCCCGGCGGCGCGGAATGAGGAGCAGGCGGTGGAGCATCCGTCACTGGGACAAGAACCAACCAACACATCACGCGCACTCACACCGTATTTGACTGGGCTTATGGCACTGGGCATTGGGACACGCATTTGGGGACTCGTGCATTATCGCCCGTATACGTACTGCTCCGGGAGAGAGATTTGCTTTCTTATGCTTTCCGACATTCGGGCGCCGACGCGGCATTGCTTTCGTCAGGCACTTGGGAGATGGATGGGGCGAAAGCAATGCCACCGCATTAATAAGAAGCGGTTACGGCGAAATGCATGCATGCCTACTGAGATGGAAGTGGTGAGCGAATCAACTTCCGGTATGGAGCGGTGGCAGTGGAGGTTCTCTGCATGCATGCTTACGTACTGAGATTGAAGCGGCGCGGGAGGGAACCAACTTACTGAGCGGTGGCAGTAGCGGTGCGTGAGAAGCGGCAGGCAATGCACGCAGGGCGGGCCCCTCACGCAGGCGGCGAGTGAGGCTGCTGTGTCCGTCCATCTCGCCCCACTGCTCCAGCTACGTACCTTTGCGGCTCATTACCTACCAGTCAGATCAATGACAGGATGATTTGATTTGACGTTAGAGGCGTGCTGATCGGCGCTAAATGCATGCTGATGCATGATCAGCAGTTGATAATGCATGCTCGAGTAAAACTACTATGAACATTGTCGGCGGCGAGACGGGCGGGTGCAAGGCTTGCCAGCGTGGATTGATTACAGTCCCGGTGGAATTGTAGGAACTTCCACCCAGCACGTCTGATCCGGTGATGCATACATCCTCATCATGCAAGCAACCGGACAGAGGGATGCCCACGCACATGTGCCACTTTGTGTAACTAGCCGTCCTCGCTCCGCGCCTGCCCCGCCCACGCACACGCACATACCGTACATGCAGCCTTGCCTTCTTGAGTGCCTCACGCACCATTACCCGCGGGTTCCGAGCCCCTCTTAGCTAGCCTACGTGCATGCATCAAAACACCGGCAATGCTGCGGCTGCGGGTCACACGTACGGGCCCAGCGCACGGCGGCGGCGGCACCAGCTGATGCGCCTCCCCCCGGCTCCCACGCACACCAGCCTCCGACAGCTGCAACAGCACCCGTCTCCACCCGCTGCTGCAGCTCCTGCTGCAGCTCCTGCATCCATCCGCTGCGGCAGCTTCTGCTGCAGCTCCTGCTACAGCTCCTGCTACAGCTCCTGCTACAGCTCGCCCGCCAGCGGCACGCCCAGCGCCAGGTCGGGGTGCTCCAGGCAGAACATCATCTTGACAGCCGCGCACTCTGGGGGTACGTGATGGTGGTGGTGTGTGAGTGTGTAGGGGCCAGGGTTGGGGTTTGTGGTGTGTAGAGTACGGGTGGTGGTGTGGTTGATTGGTGGGGGGGATGAGGTTGTGTCATCGCCACGCATTCACTTCAGGACATTCTCAACATTCTACATGCAAACGTGGGGTGTTGCGTGCATGTGACGTCTACCGAACTATGTAATGCGCTGCGTCACCCGGCGCGCACCCGGCGTCATGTGCGGCCCCGCGTCCACGCCCATCTCCGCCGCCAGCTGCCCCGCGTGGTACAGCGCCGGCTGCAGCGGGCCGCTGCTGCACTGGCTGGTCAGGCACACCTGCGGGCGGGCGGAGTTGGGGAAGGCGGCAGGCGGCAGGTGGAGGGAGAGGAGTCAGTCGAGGCGGCCGGTGGGCGAGTCGGGCGAGGGGCGGGAGGCGGGTCAGGTAGGTGGGGAGGTAGGGAACGGGACCCGCCGCAGCCGCAGCCGCAGCGAGCCGCAGCGCACCGCTTCCCCACCCACAAACTCCACGCCCCCAAGCCCCACCCCACGCCGCATCCCCCCAAACCCCTCAAGCCCAGCCCATCCAGCAGCCCAGCCGGCGGCGCGCCCACCTGCAGCCCCTTGGCGGTCTGCTCCTTGAGCCAGGGAATCCAGCCGAACCCGGGCTGGTCGGGCAGGTTGCCCACACCGAACGCCTCCAGCACCACGCCGCGCACGCCGCGGCCGTACAGGTCGCCGTACGCGGTGCGCGGGTCGCTGCCGGGCACCACCGGGATGCGGATCACGCGCGGGTCCAACTGCGGGGTGGGGATGGATGTGTGGCGCGTGTGTGCGGCGGGGGGAGGGGAAGGCGGGTATTGAAACGGGTGGCGGGCGGGCGCTTGAGCGTCCTGTGCACCTGCAGGGTCTTGTGACCGCGCACTTCACTATCTGTGCAAAACCGCTTACATGGACGGCTAACCCCGCCGCCCTTTGGTTTAGCCTGGGCTCGTACTCACACACCCCTTTCCCCCGACACACACATACTGACATACACGCACTCACACGCGTGCGCACACGCCCCATCCATCAGCGGCCTGACACACACGCGCCCCAGTCGATCGCGCCCCCTCACGCACGCACCTTGAATCGCGGCTTGTAGGCTCCCTCGGCTCGCAGCAGGTAGCGCGTGTTCCAGTCCACGTCGATGCCCAGCGTGGCGCTGCGGGTAATAGTGCGTGTAAGTGCGCGAGAGCGTGTGTGTTTAAGTGTGTATTAGTTAATGAGAATATGTGATGTGATAATAGACATGAGGCCCCGGCTTTCGGGAAGTCGAAGCTTGGGGGTACGGGTACGCGTGCGTGCATGCGCGGGCACGCACGGGTATGGCATGGGCACGGGTACGCCGCTGCCCAGGGCCCTGCCTGCCATCTGCCCACTACTGCCCACTACTGCCCGCTACTGCTGACACTACTGCCGACACTACTGCCGACACTACTGCCGACACTGCTCACAGGTAGGGGTAGGTGAGCGAGTCGAAGGCCTGGTAGGCCGCCGAGTTGACCTGCGGGCAGTGCGGTGCGGTGCAGTGCGGCGGGTGAGGGCAGTGTGTTCGTGTGCGTGTTAGAGAGCACCAGGAAACACAGTACACCAGCAGGCTACCTTGCCGACGACCTGCCGTGTGTGTGTATGTGTGCGCTGGCATTCCGGGCGTGCGTGTACGGGAACGTGCAGGGTGGCGCATCACGTGACTGAACGTGACTAGCATAGGCGTCTCGTCCGTCCCTGGCTGGGCTCCCGCAGCCGCGCCCCCTCGACGAGACGAGAGGACGTACCGCACCCAGGTGGACAGGCGCTCCCACTCGCACTATTGCTGCGCCCCATGCACCTACCTACCTCGCTATCCCGCCCGCTCCCCCCCCCCCCGCCCGCCTGCTGCCCACCTTCTGTGTGCGGTTGCCGCGCATGAGCTTGCCGCCGAAGCACACCGCCACCTCCTGCAGCTCCACGTGCGGCGGCGAGGAGGCGGAGGTGGCCACCTGTGCACGCCGGCACGTGGCGGGTGCGGGGCGGCGGCGGTATCACAAGTCAGAGAGCGACTGGAGCTGAGCATGCAACTGGAGCTGAGCATGCAACTGGAACCTGCGTGACTGCGTCTGTGCGGCGTAAAACGCACACCACCAGATCGCTCGTGGGGTTCATGTGTGCATCAATCGCTAGCGGCTGATGCCGAAGCGCCGGCGCCTGCCCCGTGCGCCCGCCACACGCGCGTGCACTCGCACACCCCTTCTCCACAGCCACCCACCCACCTGTATGGAGTCGAGCAGGTTCTGTCGTGCGTCGGTTCGCGGCGCCCGCAGCGGCAGCTGGCTGCCTGTGTTCGCGTGTGCAAGTGTCCACGTGTTTGTGGAGAAAGGCAGTGCAGGACAGCGCAGCACAGTGAGGCGTGTCGCGCGAAAGAGTCAGTTAGCGCGCAAGCGCGCAACCGACCGACCGACCGACCGGCCGGCCAACCGCCAGCCCAGCCCACCCCGCCACCAGCCCCACCAGCCCCACCAGCCCCACCAGCCCCACCACCAGCCCGCCGACCCCGCCCCGCCCCACCCGTCAGCACGATGGGCTTCTTGAAGCCGCACAGCATGAGCGACAGCGCGGAGGCGGTGTAGGCCAGCGTGTCGGTGCCGTGGACCACCTGGGGGGGGGGGCGGGTGGCGGGTTGGGTGGCGGGCACGGGTGGCGGGGTTGCAAGGATGTTTGGAAAGGCGGTACAGGATGCACTGGGGGTGGGCACAGGGGGGAGAGGGCGGTGCCACACGCGGCGATTCTTAAGCTTGCAAATCCCTCTTCCCGTCCCCGTCTCTCACACACATGCGTGCTGGCCGCATGCGTGCTGGCGACCCGCCAGCCCCCCCACCCACCGCTCCCCTTCCTCCCCCCGCCCCCCCACGCCCCCCCCCCCGCAACCGCCCCCCATCGCTCGCCACGCACCACGAACGCGTCGTAGTGGGCCCGGTTGGCGTGCAGCACCCGCGCGATGTGGATCCAGTCCTGCGGCCCCACGCGGCTGCTGTCCTTGTTGAACACCACCTGTGCCGCGAGGGGTGGGGTGGGGGGGCAGGGCGGGGGGGGGTGGGGGGGGTGGCGTGTGGGTGAGAGGAAGGCGGCGATGTATGGGGGCAGGGGGCGGCAGGGGTGGTTCATTCCAATCTCTGCCGGCGCCCAGCTGCCCCGCCCCCACCCCACCGCCCGCCGCCCCGCACCTGCAGGTCCACGTTGGCGAACTTGTCCAGCTCGGGGACCATGGCTGCGAGGGGTGGAGTGGGGTGTGGATGTGGATACCAGCCGAAGCTACACCAACCTAATTAGACAGGGCGGGGTGAGGCCTGAATCCAGAACGTGCCTCTCCTCGGCGCACCCTCTGCCCTCGACCCGACCGCCCCGCCACCCACTCAGCAGGCTGCTCAGCATCTCGCCCGGCCGCAGGCTGCCCTTGTACGAGTCGCTGGCGCCGGCGCGCGGGCGCAGGTTGTGGCTCTCGTCCTCCTCAAACGCCTCCTGCGGGGCCGGGGGGAAAGGGGGAAAGGGGGTTGTGAACACCAGCCCAAGCTAAAGTAAGGGGGAACGCGGTGCTCTCTCAAAACTCGGCAGCTGCAGAGCCTCGAAATTCCAGCTTCGTTCGTCAGCTTTCTGGTCACCTCCACCTCCGCTGCCACCCCCACCGCCCTCGCTCCCTAATCCGCACCCGCGCCACCCCGGCCCCCCAAAGCGCCACACCCGCTCCAACCCCACACACGCACACGCATACGCCCCAGCCCACCTCCGGGTCCATGCCCAAGGTGCCGCCCGTGTGCAGGAACAGCACACGCGGCAGCGGCTTGGTCACCGTGCGCAGCCGCCCGTGCCGCGGCGAGGAGCCGGGCGTTGCCCAGCCCGGCCGGCTGCTACTGCCGCCAGCGCCGGCGCCGGTGCTGGTGCTAGTGCTGCTGCTGCCGCCGCGGCCGCTGCTGCTGGCCGTGGCTACCGCCGCGACGGCGGCCACCGCCGGCAGCGCGGCGGCGGCGGACACAAGGAGCCCATCTGCCGAGGACGGTGCTTCGGTGCCGCTGGCACTGCCCTCGCCCTCGCCGTCGCTACCGGTGCCCCTACTGCCCCTGCGTCTCCTGCGCCGCGTGTCGGCAGTGGACGGCTCCGCCGCCGCCACCGCCGCCGCAGCCGCAGCCGGCGATGGCACTGCCAGCTCCATGCGCCCCTGCTGCGGCACCTCCCACATGGACCCGTCCGCCCCAGTCAGCATCACGGCGCCGCTGCCGCCGCCGCCACTGCCACCGCCGCCGCCGCCGTTGCCATCGTTTACGCCGCCGCGGGACCGCCCGCTCTGCCCGCGCAATGGCTGCTTCTCAGCAGCGCCGGCGCCGCTCGGCGCCGCTGGCGCCGCCGCCTGCCCGCCGCCGCCATCGCCGTCGCCAATTGCGACGGTGGTGCGCCGCCCGCCGCGCCCCCGCCGCCGCTGCTGCAGCGCCGGCTCGCCCCCGCCCTCGCCCTCGCCGGTACCCCCGCCAGCGCCCTGCTGCGCGCCCGCCGCGGCCGCGGCCTTAACCCCAGGCCGCTTCGCCGCCGCCGCCACCGCCCCGGCAGCGGCGGCGCGCGAGACGGCGCGCCAGGCGGCAGCTTCCGCCCGCTCCTCCTCCTGTCGTGCCCGGGCGGCCATAAACATGGGGTCGTCAGCTTCCGCCGGCTCCTCGTCGTCCGTACTCCGAGCCCCCGGCGCGTGCTCGCCGCCGCTGATGGTGCCGTCGCTGGCGGCGTACAGCCGGCCGTTGGGGCGCCGGCCGAACGCGATGAAGGCTTGCGAGCCCGAGTCAATCTTTGTCGTTGACTCGGGGGGGCTGGAGCTTGACCGCTTCCAGCCGGGGGTGGCGCCCGGGCCACCCAGCAGCGAGCCCAGCCCGCCCGGCAACGGCCCCAGCGCGTCCAGCGAATTCTGGGCTTCGCCCTTGCCGGACGAGCACACCGGGATTCGTCTTGCAGGCCGGCCTAGATGATGCGGGCAACGTGCGTCGGGTTGGGCTGCTCGCCCGCCCGGCAGCTCCCGAATGCGCGTCCGAATGCCCGCCATTATGGCGGCACCTCGAGCACAGCCAAACCCTAGCGACTGTGTAAATTCCTGCATGTGCGTGTCTTCTACTTGATAGCGGCTTCGGCTATAGCCGACCGACGTCGGCAAGCTTTAGAGGAATAATGTACAGGTCGCGTTCAAACGTTCCGAGCTAGGGACGGGTCGCCAAGTCCCCCAAAATGGACCATTGGCGAGGGCGCGGGCGGTGCCGAAATGGCCCCATGGCGACCTTTCCCCCCTCGCCAAAAACTGTTGCCACTGCGGACGTCTCGCCCGCACGCCGAACAGCCCTGACGCCCAGCTCTATATGCTATTTAGATGTCCTGAAGCTCTCCCCCCGCGCGGCCGGGGCGTCCCGCGCCAGTCCAGTCAACCGGCCCCATCGGCCCGCGCCGAGCTTGTTACGCCAGGCCGGTACAGCGCCAAAGTAGCCTCGCCAAGCGCAGAATACCGGTGTTAAACTTACATAGACACTATAGCAACAGGGTGAACAACAACATTCGAGCGCACGAGCGTGCAACTTCACATTGGCATTCAGCTCAGTCGCTCAGAGCCTGCCTCCATCATGTAAATGGGCAAGATCAAGAGCAAGGGAGCGTTTAGTACCAAAGCTGTTGGTAGACGCACTAATATACAAACTAGCACGGGGCGTCGAGGATACACAGCTCAGACCGCGGCCGGCCCAGGACGGCTTCTGCCTCAGCCAAGCCAAGAGCAGCAGCTGGGTGACAATGCGCTGGAACAGGGCGACCTGGACGACCTAGGCGAACAGGATGAGCAGCTTTCAGGACACGCGCAAACTGACAGCGACAGCGCAAGCGATATTGACATCGACGAGTGTTTAGCTGCTGAGAGTGATGGAGACGGAGAGGACGCCGCGGCAGCCGCTGCGGGTGGGACGGCATGGACACCTTACAGCGAAGAAATGGCGAACAGCTACCTGCAACACTATGCGGCGCAGCAGCGGGCCCGCTCTGTGCTTTTTGAAGCGGAGTCCGCCGCAGTCAAGGAGTTGGTGGGCGCGGCGGCACGCACCATCCCTTGCAGCGGGTGCGGAGCTCTCAGCCCGCCCTGTCTGCCGGAGGCGCAGGAGGTCGTCGTCCTACTCTGGAACCAGCCTGTGACGGTATCGGTAGCCCCCAGCTACTGCCAGACCTGCTGCCGCTGGCACAGCTTACAGCCAACAGCTGTGGACTGTCTGCCACACTCGCAGCCGGGGTGGAGGCTGCGTGCGCGGAAGGGACCTCCGGTGCTGTGGTGGCACCAATCGCTGCTGCAGCAGTTCGACCAGCTGTCGCACGAAACCCCGCGAGTCAGTGCAGATCGGTTCTGTGCGTCATTGCTCCGGAACTGGGAGCGCAATGGTGCAGGGCTGCCATCGGACCTGGCGGAGAGCACTCTGCGCAAGCACTTGCGCCCGGCCTTGATGGCCTTCCACTACCTCTCAGCCCTGGTCGCGGACTTCCCAGAGCGCATCCCAGGGTGGCCACGCGGCACCCTGAACTCGTGCCCATGCTGTGGTGACCGATCCACATGCCCACCTGACCCTCGGTCGCCGCCACCCCCGCCGCCACACCACCGGCGGCGGCAGCTCAGCCCAGAGCATGTAGCTCTGGGACGGTGCGGCGGCGGTGCAGGGCCCAGTGGCAGCACGGACACGAGCGCAGGCGATGGCGCTTTGGCTGTGGGGGTGGCGACAACAGCGGCAGCAGCAGCAGGCGCAGGTCCGGTAGCCGCAGCGGCTGCAGTTCCGGTGCAGGCGTGTGGCAGCGAGGGGCGCATGGAGCCAGCGCCACAGCTTAGCGGCGACACCGGCAGCACGGGCGCAGGCGCTGGCGCCTTGGGTGCGCGGGTGGCGGCAGCAGCGGCAGCAGCGGGCGCGGGTGCGGCTGAAGCTCCGGCGCAGGCGTCTGGCAGCGAGGGGCGCATGGAGCCAGCGCCACAGCTTAGCGGCGGCACCGGCAGCACGGGCGCAGGCGCTGGCACCTTGGGTGGGCGGGTGGCGGCAGCAGCGGCAGCAGCGGGCGCGGGTGCGGCTGAAGCTCCGGCGCAGGCGTCTGGCAGCGAGGGGCGCATGGAGCCAGCGCCGCAGCTGAGCGGCGGCACCGGCAGCACGGGCGCAGGCGCTGGCACCTTGGGTGGGCGGGTGGCGGCAGCAGCGGCAGCAGCGGGCGCGGGTGCGGCTGAAGCTCCGGCGCAGGCGTCTGGCAGCGAGGGGCGCATGGAGCCAGCGCCGCAGCTGAGCGGCGGCACCGGCAGCACGGGCGCAGGCGCTGGCACCTTGGGTGGGCGGGTGGCGGCAGCCGCGGCAGCAGCAGCTCCTGCGTCAGGCGGTGAGGTGCGCATGGCGTCATGGCCGGGGCTACAGCACTATACGGCTGCGCTAACAGCAGCTGTGCAGTCGTCACCTCGATGGGGCATTTCCCTCAAAGGCGGCATTGAAGACGCTGGGCCTGGCCCAAGCTCCATGCACTCTCTCCACTTTGACGGGAACTTCAAGTTCGACACCATCTACTGGCATCAGCGCACGGCAGCAGAGTACTCGCGCCACTACCCCCAGCTACCTCGCCGGCGCCTCTTCATCAGCAATGCGCGCGTGCTGCAGACACTCGACGACGCTGCGGCATCCATGGACATCGGGCCCAACCATTGCTCCAACTTCAACGCAGACCGCGTGCTGGCGGAGCACTCCCGGCGGGTGAGCGGCAGCGGCGTTGGGGGGTTAGTTGTGAAACGTGGAGGGAGCATGGGAGCGTGGGAGGGCTGACCACAGCCCAGTTAGCTGACGTGTGCTATATGTGAATTGCATTCTTTGTCTCCGCAGAAGCTGATCACGGCGGCAGGGCTGCTGTTGTGCCGGCACGGCGTGCTGATGCGCCTGGTCAACTTCTTCACGGGGGAGCGCCACGCCTACGCCACGCTTGCAGTGCACTCCGTGCTTGCAGCTCAGACGTCTGTTCGCTTCTGGTGGTACGACATTTCCTGCCGCTGGGGGAAGTCGTACAGCAAGTGGCTGGTGGCTCAGGACGCTGCCTTGCGGGCGACTGGGGCGGGCATGCAATGCTTGGTGCCGCCCTGGCACCTGTACGCTCACAGGTACGGGGCTTTCCTGCGCGGCTTTGCATACGTTGCTTCATTGCTGTGAAGAACTGACTCCTTGTATGTTTGTGCCCGTGCCCGTGCAGCCACAAGTGCCAGGTCGACTACGGCCATCTGCACCGCCCTGGAGCAGGGCGCGGAACTGGCGAGCCCGCGGAGATCTGCAACTCGCAGCTGGGCCCGCACGGTGCCATCACGCGCTACATGTCGCCGGTCAATCGAGAGTCACATCTGGAGCGGGCGGGCTTGCTGTATTCCCGGGATGCTGTTCTGGGTATGCCGCACCTGGTCTGGCGCATGACAGAGCGGGCCAAGGCGGCTACAGTGACGGCCGAACGGCGCGTGTTGACCCTGGCAGTCCGTGTGGCGCACGCCCGGTCGCTATCCACTGACCAGGTAGATTGCATCTCGAAACTCGCACTGTGCTGTCAGTTTAACAGTTGACTTCCGTTATTGCAGGTACTGCAACAGGCGCGTGCAGCACCCAGAACCCAACCGCAGGCGCCAGCAGCGGGAGGGTTGGGTGGGGAGCAGCCTCAGGCCGTGCGGTGCTTGCAGAGTGAGTACGTCCGCTGCTGCCTGGCCATTGAAAAGCTGCAAAGCTTTGAGGCCATCGAGGCAGCTGGCGGTACGGTGCCGCTCAGCTTGCTGCTGCCCGGTGCCGCAACCATCACGCTGCGGCAGCGGCCTGGCGTTCTGCAGGCTGTGCAGCGGCAGAAACAGCACCTTGAGGGCGAGCATGGCATTGGCGGCGTGAACTGGGCCCGCGATTCGGATGCCTGGTGTGAGGGGATGCGTGATCTCGCCTCCTTTGAAGTGACGAAGCTGTGCACGGACCTGGAGGTGAGGCAAACGTCTGCACGCCGGCCTTCAGTTGCGTGTGCTCCCAGATGCTTAGTCAGTGCATGCTCCCCGTGTACCTTTGTATGTGCAGGTGGCCGTCATGGACATGTACAGCCTGGAGGTGGTGATCATCAAGCTTCGCGGGCGAAAGAAGGAGTGGAAGGCGGCGGAGGGAGAGAAGCGGAAGGCTAGCCAACGGGTGGAGGCTCTCTGGCAGCAGCTGCGCACGTGGTGCGGCTTGCCAGATCACCTGCTGCGCGCAGAGCAGAAAGCGTTAAAAGATGCTGTTGGCAAGCCAGGTGCACGTGAAGATGTGCGGAAGCGGTGCTATCCGTGTGTGCCGGGGGCGGGCCAGCAAATGGGCGGGGCGGGGCTTGCGCGCACCGAGGCTGCCCTGATCCGTGCATGCAAGGAGCAGGAAAGGGCTGCGGAAGAGGTAGCGATGCTGGGAGAGGAGGTTGATCGCGCTGTCCGGACGTTGGACTTGCGCGTCATGCTGATAGACCAGCAGCTGGCGAGGGGCGGGTTGACAGTTAGCGAGGTGCTGCTGTACACGCATCACCGCGCGTTCTACGCGCGCGTGCGTGGCGAGTTTGCAACGTTGCAGAGCGGCGGTGTCCCTCACAGCACGCAGCGCATCTGAACAAGTACATAGCGTTAATATCTGTACATATTATACATAGACTACGGCTGCGGACTGGAGGAATGCGTCGAGCACGTTGACATGTTGACATGTCCACCACTGTTGACATGTCCATCACGGGTTGTGCATTTCGCCTGAAACTTTCACCATGTCGTTGTTTTATCATATATCAAATGATGGCAGGGCTGTCAGGGGCAGGGGCCGGGGTCGGGTCTGGCGAGGTGGGCTTGGGCCGGCCTCTGGGCCCGGCCAGACGGGGGCCGAAAGCCCTGTGCCGGATTTTCGACCTTCACAGATTCGCCTAAGACTTGGACTGTGGCAACCCTTTATCATGTAATGAACGATGGTACTGTTCTGGGCGGTAATCAGGGGCGGGTGTGGTGGCCTGGCTTGGGCTTGCCATCCGGGCCCACCACGGTCCGGTGTCCTGGCAGGCAGTGGCAGGACGTATGCGGGGCCACCACGGGTCACCAACTCCCACCGATCCCAACGACACAAACCTTGCCCGAAACAGAGTGGTCCTGTATCTGTACATAGTGTACAGGCGCGTAGGAAATAGGAATGGCTGTGTGACACCATGTCCACTGTTAGCAGAGTGCTGTTCTGCCGTTCGTCCCCTCCTCGGCTCATTTCTGCCTTCTGTTTGTTCGCTGTCCGTCGCCCGACCGTTGCCAAAACACATGCTGTGATGCATATCAGTTGCTGGGACTTCTCGTGTCGCCAACCATCTCGCACCGAGACATATCGAACACCTCCGTCCATCCACCACTCCGTCCAGCACCAGGGTCACACTGTCCAACACGTTGCTGCCCGAGCCGCCACGGGCTCTAAGCCCACCACAGCTTGGGCTCACATCCACATCCGTCACCGCCGCAGTGCTAATGCTACTGCTGTTGTATTGGAGCGAGGGGCGCGACCCAGCAAATCAGCGATTTCAGAACAGCACGACCAGCCCTCAGCACAAGCGCCTTGGTAATGGGGCGCTGTCTTCCAGCGTCTGCTGTTTCCTGGGACTAGCAATTTCATCCCCTGCCCTGTACCATTCATGTCCCACTCTAGTCGTTGTACTTTGAATTTGTGCCCTTCTTTGCCCGCTGTGGCAGTTGGCGCAGGCGACCTCCACCGCCGTCAGCGGCTGCAGCCAGTGCCGCCGCCGCCACTGCGTCCGTGTTACCGCCCACGCCGCGCGCCCTGCCCCTGCCGCCGGTGGAGGCTACTGCTGCGCGCTGCCCGGCAGCATCAGCAGTAGCAGCAGCAGCAGCAGCAGCAGCAGCAGCAGCAGCAGCAGCAGCAGCAGCGCCGGCCGCCGCCGTTGTGGGTGTGGCGGTAACAGGTGCCGCCGCCGCCGCTGCGCCCGTTTTACCGCCCACGCCGCGCGCCCTGCCCCTGCCGCCGGTGGAGGCTGCTGCTGCGCGCTGCCCGGCAGCATCAGCAGTAGCAGCAGCAGCAGCAGGCCTGGCAGCAGCAGCAGCGGCGGCTTGTCGCCTGATACGCCGGAGCAGCCTGCCGGACGCATCCTCCTCATCGCTGCCGCTAACAGAAGCATGCGTACTGCTATCGCTGCCACCCGACTCACTGCCGCCATCACTGCCGCCGCCGCTGCTGCCCTCTTCCTCCCCATCCCTGTCGTCCCCGCTGTCCTCGCTTTCCGCGCTCTGCCCACTCTCCTCGCTCCCGTCGAAGCCCTCTGCTGCAGCCTGATCCCCGTCTGCGCTGTCCTCGCCCTCACCAGTGTCGTCCTCCGCTGTTGCTGCTGCTGCTGCTGCTGCCCGCCCCTTGCGCCCGCGCTTTGCAATTGCATGTCGCACCCGCGCCTTCGGACCGGCCTTGGCTCGGACGAACAAAGGGCCCAGCACCTTGCGGACCTGCGGCTTTCCCCAGACACCACCAGGTACAGCAGATCTGGTGTGCTGCATGGCGGTGCCGGGCGACATGGCAGAACCACCCGCACCAGCAAGCGCGTCCTGGTACGCCTTGCGCATGAGATCCTTCTACAAACATGAAGGGCAGGCAGAGGGCAATCACAAAGCAGCACATTTGGTAGACGGAGGAGCAAGCAATTCAGCATCGAGACGACCAGCACGCAGCGCAGCGAGGTAAAAGAAGCATGCAAGTGCCCACCTGCCGATCTGTGGGCTGCCCCATCCTGAGCTTATGCGCCCTCAATGCCAGCACCAGGTCCTCCATGTTGCCTCCACCGAGTTCCTCGAGCAGCCTTGGAAGCTGAGCCTTGCTGGCGTTGTAGCGCTCGAAGGCAGGAACCAGCTCAGCGGGGTCGTACTGACGGCGCACCTTGCGCGGCCGCCCAGCCAGGCGGCGTGCAGCTGTAGGACAGGGGCGTGAGAGACGCTTGCAGTCACCTGTTGCAATAACCAACCGACACGCTGTTCCAGTACACGCTATTCCCAATCCGCTTCCACATATCTGCACAGCCCACCCACCCACCTGCACCAGGGCCGCCACCCTCATCGTTGGCGACCGTGTCCTCCTCGAGATCGTCGGCCCCAAAGTCGCCCACGTCGTCCACGATGCCATGCTCCTGGCGCCTCAGCCTGGCCCGCTCGCGCTCATATGCGGCCTTCTGTGCGGCGTCCTTCGTGCGCTTGCTGCGTACAGGCCGTATGCGTACTGCCTCAGCAATCGGCGTAGGCCATGAGCATGAGCATGTAATGCATCCATTGGGCCCTAACCGCATCCCATCTCTCTACCACATCCACACACGCTCACCTGGACAGCCAAGCGAGGAACTCCGGAACGACTCTCGCCGCCCATTCGATCAGGCGCCCATACACCCGGCTGTCGGCTGTCAGCTGGATGTAGTCCGTGACTGCAATGTCAGGGAATGGCTCATTGCCAGCCTCCGCCGTGACGCCCAGCCCAAGGGCGGCGGCGGCGGCAGCGGCGGCGGGTGCTGCCGCTGCGCCCACCCCCGCCTCCGTCGCGGTAGCAGTTGCTGTCGCCGCTGCAGCTGTGTCGCCGCCCGCCGCCCCCGCCCCCGCCGCGAAGCCCAGCCCAACGGCGGCGGCGGCGGCAGCGGCGGCGGGCGCTGCCGCTGCGCCCACCCCCGCCTCCGTCGCGGTAGCAGTTGCTGTCGCCGCTGCAGTTGTGTCGCCGCCCGCCGCCCCCGCCTCCGCCGCGACGCCCAGCCCAGGGGCGGCGGCGGCGGCAGCGGCGGGCGCTGCGGCTGCGCCCACGCCCGCCTCCGTCGCGGTAGCAGTTGCTGTCGCCGCTGCAGCTGTGTCGCCGCCCGCCGCCCCCGCCTCCGCCGCGACGCCCAGCCCAAGGGCGGCGGCGGCAGCGGCGGCGGGCGCTGCCGCTGCGCCCACCCCCGCCTCCGTCGCGGTAGCAGTTGCTGTCGCCGCTGCAGCTGTGTCGCCGCCCGCCGCCCCCGCCTCCGCCGCGACGCCCAGCCCAAGGGCGGCGGCGGTGGCAGGGTTGCTGGTGATGGCACTGAGTAGCTCACGGGCAGCCTGGCAGGTATTGCCCGGGCAGCGGCAAACCCCGGCAATGACCACCCAGCTCTTGTACTCGTCCGCTTTGCTGCGCTTACCACCGTTGCATAGGTGCTGCCTCCAGTGTTCCCCGAACGCCGCTTGTAGCGCCACGCGCATGACCTGCTGGTAGGCTGCTCGGCCCTCCTGCTTCGTCAGGGCCACCGGAGGCGGGGGCTTAGGCAGGGCTGCCTGCGGCTGCTGCTTCTGCTTCTGCCCCGCCTTCCGCTCCTTGAACTTCACCCTCCGAAGCCGCAAGCGCGCGTCGATGCGCTCTACCAGCACGTCCAGGTCCTCCAACACCCCGGGGTCGTTCTCCATCCAGCCATACGCACGGCCGTGAACACCACCCGATGACGGCTTGGTGTACAGCAGGATAGCGCCAGGAAGGGCTTTGACTACCCATTGAGCAAAGTACTCCGGCCCCAGCCTCCGGAAGAGGGCCTGAAGGCGCCCATCCACGCGGTAGAACCGGTTGCGGTAGCTCCCGATAGGATCTTTCCCCTGCAGATGCAGATCGGAAGAGTTATGAAGCGCAGTGGTCCCATCATTCGGGGGAAAGCTCACCGGGGGCCTTGCCTCCTTCTGCCTTTTCACCATCGCCAGGGTCTATTTTCGCTACATTCTCTTGATTGTGAAGAGTGGACAGCGCAAGAAGCTCTGGTGACGCGTCGCTGATTCAATGTGAAGTTGCACGCTCGTGCGCTCGAATGTTGTTGTTCACCCTGTTGCTATAGTGTCTATGTAAGTTTAACACCGGTATTCTGCGCTTGGCGAGGCTACTTTGGCGCTGTACCGGCCTGGCGTAACAAGCTCGGCGCGGGCCGATGGGGCCGGTTGACTGGACTGGCGCGGGACGCCCCGGCCGCGCGGGGGGAGAGCTTCAGGACATCTAAATAGCATATAGAGCTGGGCGTCAGGGCTGTTCGGCGTGCGGGCGAGACGTCCGCAGTGGCAACAGTTTTTGGCGAGGGGGGAAAGGTCGCCATGGGGCCATTTCGGCACCGCCCGCGCCCTCGCCAATGGTCCATTTTGGGGGACTTGGCGACCCGTCCCTAGCTCATTCAGGCGACCCGTCCCTAGCGCCATTCATGTCATTCTTGATTTCTTGTCATGTAACGCGCTTTTACAAGGCCTGTATTAATGGAAAACCTGAAAACCTGAAACGTCCCCACTGTCGGTGGGTTTTGTGCCATTCCACGCTCCCCCACACCCCGAATCCACCATCCGTGGGACATGCCGTAACACCCTTTCAGTGTCCACACACTATTGCTGGGCATCTCTGCATCTCCCAACCCCGCAGCGCCACCCAGTCCGCCCTGTGTCACACTCTAACACAAAAGCACTTCGTTAACACGCACGGGGCAAGCCGGTTGTTGCCCCGTGCGTGCCGTCGGGTATCCACCGTACCCATGCCACGTCTCCGGGCTGGTCTGGACCTCGTTACTGCAGGGCGGACCGCACTACCCTGCCTTCAATGTAATAATAAAGATCATATCTACCGCGCCCGGCATCCGAAGCGTCCATTGCTGAGGTAAAGTCAGTCCGGACACACCAGACAACCGCGCCTCCGCAATCTCGCACAGCCTCCTCAATCTGCCACACAAATCTCAAATCATCAATCACCCAATCTCCCACGTTGTCTACCCGTGTACGGTAGTCAACAGCTCGCTGCCCACAGCGTGCTATCAACGGCACCCGTCCAGCTCTCCACGCCCTGTCGAATGCACTGCGCCGCGCAGTCTGCTCCGCAAACGCAACACGCACGGCGCCGCACTGCAGTGCACCGCCTCACCAAACATCCATCCGCCATCATACCGCGGCGACAGGACCTACCTTAGCCAAGCAGCATCGCGCCGCGCCTGCTGCGTTCCCGCACCCGCTTCGTGCGCTCCATCCGCAACTCATCACACTAGGGCCGCACTCAAGAGCACCCCTGGCCGCACTCATGTCTGCTGCCGCCACCCGCCCACCCAAGGTGCCAGCGCCTGCGCCCGTGCTGCCGGTGCCGCCGCTCAGCTGCGGCGCTGGCTCCATGCGCCCCTCGCTGCCAGACGCCTGCGCCGGAGCTTCAGCCGCACCCGCGCCCGCTGCTGCCGCTGCTGCCGCCACCCGCCCACCCAAGGTGCCAGCGCCTGCGCCCGTGCTGCCGGTGCCGCCGCTAAGCTGTGGCGCTGGCTCCATGCGCCCCTCGCTGCCAGACGCCTGCGCCGGAGCTTCAGCCGCACCCGCGCCCGCTGCTGCCGCTGCTGCCGCCACCCGCGCACCCAAGGCGCCAGCGCCTGCGCCCGTGCTGCCGGTGTCGCCGCTAAGCTGTGGCGCTGGCTCCATGCGCCCCTCGCTGCCACACGCCTGCACCGGAACTGCAGCCGCTGCGGCTACCGGACCTGCGCCTGCTGCTGCTGCCGCTGTTGTCGCCACCCCCACAGCCAAAGCGCCATCGCCTGCGCTCGTGTCCGTGCTGCCACTGGGCCCTGCACCGCCGCCGCACCGTCCCAGAGCTACATGCTCTGGGCTGAGCTGCCGCCGCCGGTGGTGTGGCGGCGGGGGTGGCGGCGACCGAGGGTCAGGTGGGCATGTGGATCGGTCACCACAGCATGGGCACGAGTTCAGGGTGCCGCGTGGCCACCCTGGGATGCGCTCTGGGAAGT
This sequence comes from Chlamydomonas incerta, assembly GCA_016834605.1. Lineage (NCBI taxonomy): Eukaryota > Viridiplantae > Chlorophyta > Chlorophyceae > Chlamydomonadales > Chlamydomonadaceae > Chlamydomonas > Chlamydomonas incerta. Next base: position 2,511,321 of record JAEHOC010000003.1, on the reverse strand, counting down.
CCGCGACCAGGGCTGAGAGGTAGTGGAAGGCCATCAAGGCCGGGCGCAAGTGCTTGCGCAGAGTGCTCTCCGCCAGGTCCGATGGCAGCCCTGCACCATTGCGCTCCCAGTTCCGGAGCAATGACGCACAGAACCGATCTGCACTGACTCGCGGGGTTTCGTGCGACAGCTGGTCGAACTGCTGCAGCAGCGATTGGTGCCACCACAGCACCGGAGGTCCCTTCCGCGCACGCAGCCTCCACCCCGGCTGCGAGTGTGGCAGACAGTCCACAGCTGTTGGCTGTAAGCTGTGCCAGCGGCAGCAGGTCTGGCAGTAGCTGGGGGCTACCGATACCGTCACAGGCTGGTTCCAGAGTAGGACGACGACCTCCTGCGCCTCCGGCAGACAGGGCGGGCTGAGAGCTCCGCACCCGCTGCAAGGGATGGTGCGTGCCGCCGCGCCCACCAACTCCTTGACTGCGGCGGACTCCGCTTCAAAAAGCACAGAGCGGGCCCGCTGCTGCGCCGCATAGTGTTGCAGGTAGCTGTTCGCCATTTCTTCGCTGTAAGGTGTCCATGCCGTCCCACCCGCAGCGGCTGCCGCGGCGTCCTCTCCGTCTCCATCACTCTCAGCAGCTAAACACTCGTCGATGTCAATATCGCTTGCGCTGTCGCTGTCAGTTTGCGCGTGTCCTGAAAGCTGCTCATCCTGTTCGCCTAGGTCGTCCAGGTCGCCCTGTTCCAGCGCATTGTCACCCAGCTGCTGCTCTTGGCTTGGCTGAGGCAGAAGCCGTCCTGGGCCGGCCGCGGTCTGAGCTGTGTATCCTCGACGCCCCGTGCTAGTTTGTATATTAGTGCGTCTACCAACAGCTTTGGTACTAAACGCTCCCTTGCTCTTGATCTTGCCCATTTACATGATGGAGGCAGGCTCTGAGCGACTGAGCTGAATGCCAATGTGAAGTTGCACGCTCGTGCGCTCGAATGTTGTTGTTCACCCTGTTGCTATAGTGTCTATGTAAGTTTAACACCGGTATTCTGCGCTTGGCGAGGCTACTTTGGCGCTGTACCGGCCTGGCGTAACAAGCTCGGCGCGGGCCGATGGGGCCGGTTGACTGGACTGGCGCGGGACGCCCCGGCCGCGCGGGGGGAGAGCTTCAGGACATCTAAATAGCATATAGAGCTGGGCGTCAGGGCTGTTCGGCGTGCGGGCGAGACGTCCGCAGTGGCAACAGTTTTTGGCGAGGGGGGAAAGGTCGCCATGGGGCCATTTCGGCACCGCCCGCGCCCTCGCCAATGGTCCATTTTGGGGGACTTGGCGACCCGTCCCTAGCTCATTCAGGCGACCCGTCCCTAGCGCCATTCATGTCATTCTTGATTTCTTGTCATGTAACGCGCTTTTACAAGGCCTGTATTAATGGAAAACCTGAAAACCTGAAACGTCCCCACTGTCGGTGGGTTTTGTGCCATTCCACGCTCCCCCACACCCCGAATCCACCATCCGTGGGACATGCCGTAACACCCTTTCAGTGTCCACACACTATTGCTGGGCATCTCTGCATCTCCCAACCCCGCAGCGCCACCCAGTCCGCCCTGTGTCACACTCTAACACAAAAGCACTTCGTTAACACGCACGGGGCAACAACCGGCTTGCCGTCGGGTATCCACCGTACCCATGCCACGTCTCCGGGCTGGTCTGGACCTCGTTACTGCAGGGCGGACCGCACTACCCTGCCTTCAATGTAATAATAAAGATCATATCTACCGCGCCCGGCATCCGAAGCGTCCATTGCTGAGGTAAAGTCAGTCCGGACACACCAGACAACCGCGCCTCCGCAATCTCGCACAGCCTCCTCAATCTGCCACACAAATCTCAAATCATCAATCACCCAATCTCCCACGTTGTCTACCCGTGTACGGTAGTCAACAGCTCGCTGCCCACAGCGTGCTATCAACGGCACCCGTCCAGCTCTCCACGCCCTGTCGAATGCACTGCGCCGCGCAGTCTGCTCCGCAAACGCAACACGCACGGCGCCGCACTGCAGTGCACCGCCTCACCAAACATCCATCCGCCATCATACCGCGGCGACAGGACCTACCTTAGCCAAGCAGCATCGCGCCGCGCCTGCTGCGTTCCCGCACCCGCTTCGTGCGCTCCATCCGCAACTCATCACACTAGGGCCGCACTCAAGAGCACCCCTGGCCGCACTCATGTCTCCCGACTCACGCCGCTATCTCTGCCACGTCTCGCCGCCACATCTCAGTGCCGCGCGCGCGCTCTCCCCTACAACACAAGATATGACAGGACCGGACAGCAAACCGGGTCATACCGTATACTACAACACCGGCCCCAATCTCCAACAATGAAGCTAATCGGACTTCCGAAGTGCATGCTAAACCGCATGTGCATAAACGAATCTCACCTATGGATGCGACATCAAAACCGATGCTAAACTGCGCCACATCTGGCAAGCCGACAGCCAAGAACTCGCCTGGCGCTACCCTGCATTGCTCCTCGACCGCAACCGCTATGCTGACAAACCGTCCCACCACCGCTGCGTGCCGCCCGAACCGGCACTGCGTGCAACTCCGTGCAATAGCATAATCATAGGGAAATCAGCACATCAGCATTCATGCTTGACGCAGGCTGAACGCGCACTCGAGGTTTTGCAGCGCACTCGAGGTTTGGCAGGCGACCGTACATGCACATACGTACTCGCATCACAATCGGTCACGCAAAGGACTCTTGCAGCCTTGCAGGCCATCAAACCCGCGCATGCCTTCACATCTAGCCTGCTGAGCCAATCACGTTCCAATATCCATCATATAGCTCACGCGCTTCGTACTGTAACGACACAATCTTCATTTCCCACACCCATGGACGAAGGTAAAATGACAAATATTGCTTAAAATTCCTCACGGATTCTTGCAGAAGAAATGGTCGCCATGGCTGCAACACACAGGCGTCGCGAAAATGCGCATTATTAATAGACGGGGTCGTTTCCGCGCGTCGCGCGCGTCGCAGCCTCAGGAGAATGACGTTTACTCCAGCGCGACGCGCGCGCCACCGCAACCAACACCGAGTAGAGGAGATGCAGTTCAAAATACTGTCAGGGACAGCGCTGGGTGCCACCCCTCACGTGCCACCTCCCAAGGCGACGCGCGGGTGGGCAAGTCGGCCGCGCCCCTCCTTCCGCGGCCGAGCGCAGGTGCAGCGCCCGCCTGCCCGCCCTCTGGTCCGGGCCTGTGCTGCTTGTGCCCCACGCACTCCAAGCCACCACGCAGCCCCTGTAGTAGCTCCGCCCGCTGGAGCAGCCAGCCCGGCCCCATCTAGGCGTGGGTGGTCGCCATGCCGCAAGCGCGTCCGGAGACCTGCATGCACAACGGGCCGTGGACGGGATTGAAGGCGGCGCGCCACGCACACCGTACGGCGCATGCACAGAGCTGGTAGGCACGATCGTACGATTGGCACAGGCTGCACTCGCTGCAGGCAGGCAGACTCTCGCACATGCAGCAGGGACGCGCACATGGCGACTCACCAGCTCCTGAATCAGCATCAGCTCCTTCGCCACCTCCGCGGCCTGCAGGGGCGGCAGGGCCGAGGCCAAACGAACGCAGGGTGCCAAGCTCACACAAGAGCGAGCAAAAGAACATGTGCGTGGCGGTACGCGCGCACGCGTATGGCACACTCAGTCTGTCCCGTCACGTTGCCGGGGGCCCCGCGCATCGCATCTCACGACCCCGCGAAACGCATTGCCGTAACGCGAACCGAACGAGCATGTGCTCCCGTGCTGCACTCGGAAGTACAATACGGACCATCCCAAACGGGAAGGGATGCGGAGGGAGCGTCGTGCGTGAGGTGCCCCCGGGCCCAGCAGCCCACAGCCCACCACCCATCCAGCCCACGGCCCATCCAGCCCACGGCACATCCAGCCCACGGCACATGCAGCCCACAGCCCACCACCCATCCAGCCCACCACCCATCCAGCCCACTACCCAACAGCCCACGCACTCACCGCCGGCCGCCGCAGCGGGTCGGTGTCCCAGCACGCGTCCAGGAGCCGCACCAACTTGTGCGGGCAGCGCTGCGGCGCCAGCCCCAGCAGCGGCAGCCGGCGCCCCTGGGAGACGCTGAAGGCCATGGCTGCCACGCTATAGCCCTGTGGGGGTTCCATGCATGATTAATTCAGATAAGATGATGTTGATAGGGGCCGGGAAACGATGTCCACGCTGACGCGCCCCAGGTGAGTATGGGGCGCGCGAAGTATATCTAGGGTTTGGAGCAGAACTGGTGCGACGCACAGTCCTTATCAGCCACACGCACGCTTTGCTGTGTTTTGCCGTCCGTGACGCAATGCCAGCAAGCAGCGGCGGGTGGGTTCGGTGCGATGGTAGTCGCATGGGGCGGGGCGGCGCGAGGCGGGGGGTTGCAATGATGGTACATGGAAGTGCGGGCGGGGGGGGCGACGCACGCACCTTCCAGGGCTGCTCTCCGGTGAGCATGACCCTGCAGGCCAGTCATGACAGAGTGGGATGGGGGAGGGGAGCGCAGTACAGGTATTAGTACAACTCGCTTGTTAGGGGCATCGACCGAAAGAAGATGCTGCGATTGAAGAACGATTGACGCTGTGTGTGCGCGAGTGTACGCCAGGTTCTCAACATGCGTGTGGGTGTGTGCCGACGCATGTCAGGCGCCCTCGCAATCCCGCACGTGACGCATCCGGCATCCCGCCACCCACCACATCAGCACCGCTAATGAGTACACGTCCGCCCGGTGCGACACCGTGTTGTTGGTTATGTCGAAGAGCCTGCGGGGGAACGTGGACGGCACGGCGGGAAGCAGTTGCAGCGGGGCACAAGGTCGGCACACACGGCGCATGCCAGTGTCTGCGCACTCCCATCCGTGCTCTGCAACTTGCTAGAGCGAAGTGAGACCGCGCCGTTCTCACTCTGGGGCCATGTAAGCCTGCGTGCAGTGAGGACAGAGCGTCACTTTAATGAATTACTTTAGGTGTGTTAGGTCGCAAGCGTCAGCATCAACCTATTTTCGCCGTTCTCGCGCTTGTTGCTGGGGCCCCTGTCCGCTGCCCCTAGCCTGCACTGATGCAGGGCCTACCGGTGTGCCAGCTTCTGGGTGCCGCGTGGGCAGCGTTTGCAGGCGGATGCGGGACAGGCCTGTAAGGCCGGGTGCAGGGGTTGCAAGAATGTTTGGAAAAGCGGTACAGGTGCACTGAAGACTGGGGTAGGGGGTCGTTGGCGTGGCTGTCGTGTCGCAGCGGGCGGCGGCACGCTACTGCAACATACTGACAGGGCGGATGCAGCAGCAGGTGGCGGCGGCCCGTGCGGCCGCCCAGCTAGCACCAGGTGCATGCGCGCGCAACGGCGCAAGAAACATAATGGCCGTCCGCTGCGACCACAGCCGGAGTCACTACTGGTATCCATCCGCCAGCGGTCAGGGTACCGTATGTGCTTACCGAAGTCCTGGAAAGTGACACGCGTGTGCAGCCGCAGGCGCCAGGTGCCACACATGGAGCAGAGGGAGAGAGAGGGGATCAAGAAGCAGTCATTGATGGCCGGGCGTACTGCATCGAATTCCCGCAGATTGAACTACCACAATCAAATGGCATTAAGAAGGGACAGTCCGACCAAGCAAGGGTGCCCCACACCCAGGTCAAGAGGGACCATCTCCGGCCCGAAGGGAAACCGCCCTCCCCCGTGCGACCTTACACAAACCGTGCATCAAATGCAATGAATGAAGCTGCTGTCAAATACGCATTCAGATCCGGGCTTACCGACAGCTTTGCCACAGGCCTGTCCGTGTGCGCTCCAGATATGAGCACATTTGCGGGCTGCAGGCGAAGGATAGAGGAGCATTGGTCGATGGGCGGAGGATGGCATAAAGCGTGGTGAGCAGGCAACATGGGTAGGCGCGCACGATCCCACACACACCGCTGCACGCCCAACCTGCACCTCTGCCACCTGAAATCGCACGGCCTTGAAGGCGGCGGCATACCGTATGCACAAAATGCACCCCGCACATAAAAGCCACAGCCGCGATCAGCACCACTTACTTTGAGATCTCTGTGGAGAATGGTCGGGTGGAGGTACTCGCTGCGGGCAGGCAGCATGAGCGGCAGCAGGGGCGGGCACCAACGGAGCAGGCGGGCAATCACACAGATGAAATGCCAAATGCCGAAATGCATCGACGCTTGAAGCCACAACGCGTTCTTGCCCCCCAAATGCATCAGCTGAAAGCTACCCTTGTATCTACGCGGCCCCTGCAATCCACCAAAGCAATCTACGCCGCAAGGTGACGCACAACACGACCGGGTCGGCACTACTCACAGGCCCTGCGCGACCTGCACCGCGATGTGCAGCACCGTCGGCAGCGGCAGCATCTCCGTGCCCGGCGGCCGCCCCAACACCAGCGCCTCCTGTGGGGCGCGGCGGCCACATGGGCGGTACCGTATTAGACGCGGCGGGTGGCATACTGATACAGGTAAGGGATGGTCCGAATACGGCAGAAGCGCTTCACGTACAGCAGAACGAAGCGGCTGCGTTCTGGCTTCGAGGGACCCCGCACGCACAGTCTGCCACGTCATTAAAGAACCCAACCCCCAAACCCGAACCCTGAACCAACGTTTCCATCCTGGACCAGCAGCCATGCACGCACGCACCAGGCTGGTCTCCATCATCTCCATCACCAGCGCCAGGCGCGGCGGCACCACGCACGCCGCCAGCAGCCGCACCACGCAGGGGTGGTCAACGCGGCCCAGGATTTCAATTTCCTGCACGCGCGCACGGGGGATCCCAGGCGGTAGCAAGCAAGCGCGTCAGCTCACGAGCAAGTGCCACCGCTGGGCAGGTTGCTTGCTCAATGGCTGCAGCCGTGGTGGCGGCGGTGGCCAGGGTTGCGAAGTTTGGAAGTCGAAGCGGTGGCAGGGGAGGGACCGTGGCACGAGGCACGTGGCAACGCATTCGCCCACCTGCACAAAGGCGGAAATGTGCTCCTGCTCCAGGCTGGTGCCTGCACCCGTCGGCCCTGCGGCGCCGGCGCCGCCGCCGTTGTGGCCGCCGGGGCTGCAGTCCGCCGCGCTCAGCAGCAGCTTCACCGCCACGGGCCGGCCGTGGTACCGGCCTTCCACCACTCGCCCGTACTGCGTGGACGCAAAAGACACACAATGGCCATTCACATGCTGGCAGGGATCAGCAAGAATCGGGATTCCATGTCCCCAACCGCCAGCGTGTGCCTAGCGTGCCATGCACAGCCCGGCCCCCATCACGCGCCGCTGCTCACCGCGCCCTTGCCCAGCACGCGCGGCGTCAGCTCCACCACATGCGCGGCGCAGTGGGAGGGCCGGCCGCCGCCCCCGCCGCTGGAGGTGCTTGCGCCGGCTTGCATCAGAGCCGCCGCCGCCGCTGCGGAGCCGGCCGCTGCGGCGGCTGCGGCCACCGAGTCATGAGTGTCGAACGCTGCGAGGATCTCGCTGGCATACGCAGGCCACTGTGCGGGCTCTGCCCTGCTGGCGTCGTCAAGGGGCTGCTGTGCCCGCCCCGCGTCGGCGCCGCCCGCACATGCCGAGCTATCTGCTGGCCCGCGCGTCCTGAGCAGCTCGGTCAGTCCCAGGCTGCTGAGTTCCGCCGTGCTCGCTACGGCGGCGTCAGGTCCGTGCGCCGGGTGCAGCCGCGGCTGAGCCGGCGCCGCGGCGGCGGCTGTGTCCGGCGCGAGAGGCGAGCCATCGGACGCCGCGGCGCCACCCGCTGCCGCTTCCGCAGCCGGTTCCTGGTGCGGGCCGTGACCGACAGCGCCCGTCGCGACGGCGGCAGCCGCCGGCACCGCGCGCGCCGCCATGCTATCGCAGCCGTCCGCAGCGGCTTCAAAAGCACCTGCACCTGCACCCGCGCCGCCGCCTGAGCCTCTCCCAGCTCCAGCGGCCGCGCTAGCAGGCTTTGCTGCTGCGTCCCGCACGCGCACGCGTATGTCTAGGGAACAACGGAAGGGCGTCGTGGGCACAATTGCCGCCGCCGCAGCAGTAGCGAGGGCGGCAGGGCTCGGGCCGGCGCCTGGGGCGGATGGGGCGCTGGAGGCCGGGCCGGAGGCGGGGCTGGAAGCGAGGCCGGTGTGCTGCTGTAGCGCTGGCTGTGGGTACTGCTGCTCGGACGCCGATGAGGCCGCAGATGCGACCGGGGCGGCCGAGCCGCTGCCTGCCGACTGCTGCCCACCAGATGCGGCGGCGCTAGCGGCCGAGCCCGACACAGCTGCCGAGCCTGCGGCGCGCGGAGACACCAGAGCGTGCAGCAGTGAGACACAGTGAGACGCAAAGATATGCGCCGTCACAGCCAGCATTCCATGCGAACTTAAGATCCACACGAGTGCTTGTGCGACCAGGGAGGGGCACGAGGACTGCCAAACACGCAGCCTCGAAGGCTCGAAGGCTCGAATTCCCTGGGGGCATGACGCACCCTCGGAGGGCACTGTAAAACCAGCTCACCGTGTGTGCAGTCCACGCTGGCATCGCCGTCGGGGCTGCCAAGGACCGTGCCGCTGTTGCTAGTCCCCTTGCTGTTGCTAGCAGTGCCGCTGCTGCCGTCGCGGCTGGTGTTGCTGCCTGGCTTGCCATCTGCAGAGCTCTGGCCAGCGGTGGTGACCGTGACGGTCGCAGCCCCACGGCTGCTGCTGGCGCCGGTGCTGCAGAACTCCGAGGACCTGGGTGCAAACGATCGGTCGCCGTTCTCAACGACCACCGAGCACAGCGGCGAGGCCTTGTTGTGCTGGCCCTGCTGATGATTCCCGCTGCCCTTGCTGCCTGCGGCGGCGCCGCTGGCCTGCTGCTCGGCGCGCCTCCGCCGCCGCCCGCGCGCCACCACAAACACGGCCGCCACCGCCGCGCCGATGAGCCCGAGGCCTGCGTGTGGAGGAGCGGGCGTGAGCGAGCCATCAGCGGCGGCAGGGGTGCATGTGCGGGATGCGCAATCAGGCGCGCAACTGCGGGCACGCATTCCTGCTGGGTTGACAAATTGACATCCCAAGAGTGCGAGGACGTCCGAGCACAAGCCGTTGTTTATAGCTTTCCTCCACGCATCTCGCACACACACCTCCCAGCACGCAGCCCAAGACGATGGCCAGAGTCGAGTCTGAGGCGCCACCACCGCTGCTGCTGTCAGTGCCGGCAGCACCTGCAGCCGCCGCAGGCGCCTGGCCGCCGCCGGCTGCCGCCGCCGTTGGCGTGGGCGCCGCAGACGGCGCTGCCTGCTGCGGCTGCCCCTGCGTTTGCGGCAGCTCCTGCTGCTGCAGCCCGCCCGCAATTGCTGTCAGGTTCGTGGTCGTGGTTGAGTTGATCACTCGTGTCCGGAAGTAGCAGGCCACGGGATCAACCTCGTCGAGACACTGCTTTGGGATTGCCTGTGCGGCACATGCACATTGTTTACATTCGCATGTGCATGTGCATGTGCATGTGCATGTGCATGTGCATGTGCATGTGCATGTGCATGTGCATGTGCATGTGCATGTTAGAAAGCGTTTCAGTGCACGTGCGTGTCGCCGCAGCAATGGGGCGGCCCATCAACAGAGGCGAGTGCGCGAGCAAGCCACAGGGGGCCGCCGGGCCACTCCCTTCCTTGAAGACTGAAGTGCGCGCCCCGGTCCCAGCCAGCCGCTCCTGCACATGCCGTACACGTGCCTGGCACCCCCAACGCCCTCCCGCCAACACGCACGCACACAATACACGCACACGCGCTGACACGCACACACCAAAACGCCCTAACACGCACACGCACACGCACTGCCACGCACCTTCTTGATGTGCACGGTGGTGTTGAGCAGCACCACGTCGTAGTCCAGGGCCGCCGTGACGCCTGCGATACAACAATTAGCATCATCATGCATGGGTCAATTGACGACATGCAGATTTAGGACCCGCAGGGCCGCAGCAGGAATCGCCGCGCTTGCATGCTCGCAGCCATCGCGAGCGGGCCCGGCCCCTTCACGTTCTAACTAATTATGAATGTAACCCCCATTGATACCCCATTCCCACCTGTTCGGCGGTCCATGTCAACAGCAGGCGTCGCCACGTCCACGAATTTGGCGATCAGCGCCCAGCACCTCTGCGGCGCAGTCGCCCAGACGCACACGCAGATGATCGGGATGGTGAGACGTGCGTCACGCCGAGAGGCGAGGCACAACGAGACCGCCGCGGCAGCCGCAAAGGTGCAGCTGCACGCACCGCAGGGCTTACGGAGCCCAGCCCAGCCCAGCCCAGCCCAGCCCAGCCCAGCCCAGCCCAGCCCAGCCCAGCCCAGCCCAGCCCAGCCCAGCCCAGCCCAGCCCAGCCCAGCCCAGCCCAGCCCAGCCCAGCCCAGCCCAGCCCAGCCCAGCCCAGCCCAGCCCAGCCCAGCCCAGCCCAGCCCAGCCCAGTTCCTTCGGTCCAATCCAATCCCGCCCACGCCGCCTCTGTCCACACACACACACACCCAACTACGTGCTGTAACCGCAGCGGGCGCCCAGCCAACCCCACAGCCACAGCCTCGGCTACGCGTCTACCTGCGCTGGCGGCGCGGAGGCGTCGGTGCTGCAGTCGGTCACATTTTCTCGCCACGTGTCCATTACCTGCATCCCGGGCAGGCTCTCCGAGCGCGGGAGCGACACAACCCTGTGTGCAGCATGCCACAACACATGTGGTCAGCAAGCGGTGTCGCCGAAATGCTAGCAGCAGCGAGGGTGGATTGATGGAGGCGGGCGATCGACAAGGTTTCGGGGGCCAGGGCAGCACCCGACCGTACGTGTCTCACACTACGGGTTACCCAGCAGGTATTGTACAACATGGGGTAATTTGCAATAACCCAGCAGGAGGAGGGGCCCTGTGCAGGTATGCCTGGCTGGTTGGCAACCCACGCACGCTCCCAACTTGATAGCTCGTGTCGTGTGGCCTGCCCCGCCCGCCCCCGCCCCCGCCCCCGCCCCCGCCCCCGGGCTCACCCACCATCCGTACGCCTTGAAGCCGTCCAGGCCGAGGTCTGTTGCGGCGCAGCGGGCGGCGGGCGCGCACGTGCGGCAGGCGGCAGCGGGCGGTGCGGGGTTTGCAAGGGGGTGGGGGATTGTCATTTCCAAGGGTGGATGTGCGGGGGAGTGGTGAGCGCAGGCTGCAGGCGGCTGCAGGCCGAAGTGGGCGGTTGTGGCGCTGGCTCAGCGGCACTGTTGTATCAATGCACTAATTTGCGGGCTGATTGGGGCATGGCTGGCGTGTCACCAACAGCGCTCACGCATGGTCATGCCCGTGCGTGCACGCACACGCCGTACGCAACTACCCGTACACCCCCTCTCAGGCCACCACACAGGTAAGCACGCACACAGCCACCCGGCACGCAACGCACCCAGTATGACTGCTGCGTCGTGGATGACCACGCGCGAGCCCGGGTCGTCGGTGACGCTCCGCCCGACCGTGTTGACGAGCGATGTGGCCCTGTGGTCAGGTATGTTACGCGCAAACGTGAAGAGCGAGCGGAATGGCGTGCTGGGCACGTGCCGGTTTTTTTTGTGGCGCGCGGTCCGTGGTGTGACATGAGGAATCTTTTCGGGGCACGATGTATGGGCGTGGCGCCGCAACCCAAATACGGTAAACCAGGCAAGCCTCAGGGCCCAATTACTACGCGCGGCCTCTCCGGCACCATGCATCGAACACCGGCGTACGCACCGGAAGAGGTAGAGGGAAACCTCGGGGTCGACGTACAAGGCGGTGAAGCTCAGCATGGCGCGCGGGCCCAGAGAAATCTACACAGCACGCGCATAGCGATGGTCATTTCAGTATGATGAGCGACAAGGAGCAGCTTAGGCGTAAGACGCCGGGCAGCAGCAACAGCAGGTTCGGGGCAACATGTGCCCAAGGGCCAACGCGCATCTAGTGCATCACCATCAATTCAGCAGCGTAGACAGGTGCACACACACAATATACACATGAGTCGAAGATCAGCAAGTAACTCCGATGCATCGCTGTGTGGGCTTTTCCGTTTCGTCCACATGGCTGGCCTACACACGGTACTAACCCATGCCACCCGCGTTCCCGCCGCCAACACCTACACACACGGTAAGGTGCGTGCCGTGGGTGCGCACGCACCTTGTTCACCGCCGATAGCGTCAGCAGTGGCCACAGGCCGGGCGCGCCCCGCACGGTGACGTTCCGCCCCAGCACCAAGGGCAGCGCGACGTTCGTGGCTGCAGCCTCAAAGTCTGCACAGCAGCAGCGTGCAGATCAAATGCACCACATACGTAAGCCCACGCACACGGGCGGCCGCACGGCGAATCTGGAGCGTGAGATTGCTGGGGCAGGCATGGCAACGATCCAGATGTACGTAAGAAACACATGGCGCCCGCAGGACTCAGCCCCACGCGATTCCGAGGCTATGGGGTTGCCCTCCACCCGCCCACGCACCGTCGTCTGTGATGTTCAGGAACTGCGATGTGACCACGACCTCCGTGACCGTGCCGTTTGCCAGCGCCGCCACCATCTCTGGCCCGTTCGTCACTGCCACCGACACCACGCGCTCGCCTGGCTGCAAAGTGGTGATGCCGCGAGCTGCCGACTCCTGTGTGTGTTTCGGGGTGCATGCGCACCGTGTTGTGATGCGATCTTTGCAGCTTGAGCAACCAGCATGGAGGCGCGATTTGTTGGAGGGCATGGGAGGTACCGTATGCGCGGCGTGCACACGACATTTGTGCTATCAGCTGCCGGTTGGTGCGGCGTCCGACCCAGCCTATCTCACACACCCGCGCTGTGCCTCGCCCCAAGTGCCTGGCCCCTCCTGCCGAACCCCGAACCCCGCCACGACGAACGCGCTGCGCGGGCGCTCACGTCGCCGAAGACCAGCGTGAGATTCAGGAGGTGAATGGTGTAGAATTTCCTGGAGGAGGCCGATGCTGAGGCGGAGGAGGCTGCTGCTGTCGACGTGCCCGGTGCCGGGGATACCGAGGCCTGGCCAGGCGATGACTGCACAGCATCCAAGACCCCGTCCAGCACGGTCGCCCGCACAGCCCAGCAGCGCTGTCAGGGGCACACAGGGCGGACAGGAGCTTTGTTGTCAGCGGTGGCAGGGATAAGGTGCGTGTCATCCCGCTTGCAGCTGGTCGGGGAAGTGCAGGCTGGGGAGACGGAATGTTCAGAGTCGTGCTCCCAGCGGCGCCTGCCCCCGCCCCGGTAGGTGCGTGCCGCAAGCGGTCCCGCGCGTGACAAAGCGCCGCTCTCCACCCCGCTCCCTCCCAGCCAGCAGGCACCAGGATGCCGCTCCCTCCCAGCCAGCAGGCACCAGCATGCCGCCCCGTCAGGCGCAACACGCACCTGCAGCGGCGGCGTGCTGGTGTTGGAGTTGCAGTTGGCGGGCTGGGGCGCCAGGAAGCTGGCGATCTGCCAGCCGGGGTAGCCGGCGGCGCGGGTGTTGGCCTTAAGCCACCAGGCCGACGCCGACGCCCAGGCGTTGCCGCCGCTCGCGACTGCATTGTGCGGCAGGTTGTGGAGGTTGTGGCGCGCGCGGCGTCAGGACGGGCGGTGGTTGTTAAGATGCCGAATAATGTATGGCTCCCCCTGCTGGCGCCTTGCTGGCGAGCAAAAGCCTGCCTGCCGCTGGGGTCTCGCTCCCCATACACACAGCGTGCTAACGTCAGCCTGGGCTCCGCATCCGTGCGCGCGCGGCTCAGCCCGCCCACGCACTCACCGAGCACCGTGCCGCCGTTCGCCACCACCACCTGTGCTGCTGCGCCCTCCGCACTGGCCGTGAACATGCTCAGAGAGCTGCATGTGGGGGAAGGGTGGCAAGAGGAGGGCGGTGCGGTTTCGTACGGACGACAGGGGCCTGCCCGCCTCCTCTTGGCGCAGCTGTGAGGTGCCGCGGCATGCGTTAACTCTGCAAACACTTCTGTCATTGCCAGCCCATGCAAACGCTTATGTCGCTGCCAACCCACTGCCGGCCCCACCTGGTCGCCATGTCCGTCAGGGAGATGACCAGCACCACTTGCGTGAAGTACACACGGGCGCGCGGCCCCAGCGTCATCTGCGTTTTCCGGGTTCGTGCCGGCACGGTTAACGTCAGATCCCCAGCAGTACAGTTTTGCGTTTTGCTACTTGTCCTCACGCTTTCCAGCCTTGTGTGGGACGCCGCGATCAAAGGCCACGTTCTGGTTTGCCGTTGTGTGCGTGTCGGAACAAAACCCGATATCTGTGCTGTAGTCACACTATGGTGCAACCCACTGACCTTATCGCTTGCGTTTAGCCCGAGTGATGGCCAAGCGTCCTGCCCCTCGCCGAGCCCCGTGACGGTGAGGTTCCGGTCCAACGTCAACGGGGTTTCGAGCCCAGCGAAGTCCGATGCCCGGACCTCCATGCTGGCACAAAGTCGGACTGCGCTGACCGTGCGGTCGGCGAGGGCTTGAGCGAACTCCAACCCTGTCCACACAGCTCGTGCACTCGGCACATCACGAGCATACTGCGCGTTCAGCTCGCGAAACATGTTTGCCTGATAGTTTTGTTGCGGTTCCTTGATAAACGTGGCAGCAGCAGCACCTTGTATCCATACCAAGAACACGATCAGGTGGCACGAAAGGGTAGCCGCAGAGAGAAATTGTGCGCGCATTCTCGGTGCCGCACAACCCCCCCTATCTACATTTGGACGTGAAGCAATAGCTGCTGTTACGTAGATTAATAGGCTCGCTGAAACGTTAGGCAGAAGCCATAGCATCGCGGGCCGCAGATAAACACTTTGGTTGTGAAGCCACAGCTAACCAAAGCGACTGGATGTGCAGCATTAAATCAAATGGCATGCATTTATCAGCCGTATGTCAGGCACAGAAACCCAAAAATGCAAGATCGGCCTGCGCAATCGTGCGTTCCTGGACTCCCACGCCACGCCTGTCCCGCGCCTCCTCAACTCGCTTTCACGGCTTTCACTTGCACCATTCAGTCCAGCCTGCGCTGCACCTGCGGATACCCCAGCAAACTCACTGATCCCACCCCCTTACACGCCTACTGCTACGCCGCGACAGGGGATGGGCGCGAGCCGCTGCTGCTGCAGCCACCGCTGCTGCTGCTGCTCCTGCCACTCGCGTATGGCGCTGCGCAGGGCCAGGATGGGCACCAGCACGGTGCTGGGCAGCGGATGGTTGGTCATGGGGCTGCGCGGGGCGATGCTGCTGGGCCCAGCTGCAGAGCCGGCCGCCTGTGCCCGCTGCATCCACTTCTCGATCAGCTTGCGCTCGTAGGTGTGGCCGTCAGCCGCCACCACGGGGTCCTCCATCACCTCCTGTCATCACGCATTGGGTGGGAGCCTGGGAGACAACGTGTCAGGCAAGGCTGACGCGGTGGAAAGCTACGGATACGGCAGGTGCTAGGTGCCGCAAGGGGCGGAAGGGAAGACGGGACAGAGAGATTGCTGAAAGCGCAAGCAAGGAGAGCAGAGCAAGCAGTTTGTCATACAGGTGCGGAGCGCTTCCCAAGGCTAAAGCCACCGATGCAAGGGAGCACACCTCACCTGGTGATGGGGCAAATGAAGTGGGATGGCGGCGACTCAGCGCCGTCCCCAGCCGCGGGTGCCGCCGAGTTAGTGGCCAGGGGTTCCCCTGTTGGTGGCGGCGGGCGCGAAGTGCGTGATTGCGGCAGCAGCGTGGGCGGCAGGGGCGGCGTGCGCGGCAGGCGCGCTAAACCTCGTCACACAGCGCTGCAGGGCGCAGACCGCGCCTTGGAGCAGCTTCACCACGTTGCTTGCAATTTCCACGTGCGGTACGTTCACCAGCAGGCAGGGCATACCGGGCGTGGGTGGTGAGGATTGCGGCGCGGCTGTTCGCTGGTGGCGCGCGCGCGCAGTGCCATCCGCAGCAAAGCGGTTCCATAAACCCTGGCATCGACAGTTAGCTAGGGTAGCTAGGGCGCCCTAGGGATGCCGTGCAGGCACGCCACGTACGCCTCCAGCGCCCCACCGCACC
This sequence comes from Chlamydomonas incerta, assembly GCA_016834605.1. NCBI lineage: Eukaryota > Viridiplantae > Chlorophyta > Chlorophyceae > Chlamydomonadales > Chlamydomonadaceae > Chlamydomonas > Chlamydomonas incerta. Next base: position 2,495,384 of record JAEHOC010000003.1, on the reverse strand, counting down.
TGTGATGGGGTGGCTGGCGGCCGCCGCCGACCCTGGTTCCACCGTGCAGCGCTTGAAGCCTCAAGCAGGATGCGGTGCGAGCGGTTGGCCTTAGGGCCCTGGGCATCCCCAGCAGCAGCCCCCATGCAGAGCTGGTCGTACTTCTGGACGTGAGCGCGCAGCAGGGGCAGCTTCGCCCCGAGCTTTTTGTTCTGAGAGAGCGGTACAAAGGAGAAGGCAGCTTGCCCACCTGCTGCGTGCACCAGCACGGCACAATGGGGTCCAGGAGCAAGCGAGCCATTCCCGTCACCTTGGGCACACCGCCACCTCCCACACACACACACACACACAAGCGCCGTGCGTGAGAGAAGCGGTACAGCCGGGCAGTACTGCTGGGGAGTTGCATCGAGGGTTGAATTGATAGATGTGCAGCAAGCTCTGTTGACGACGCCAAGTCCAGAGCTTACCAGTGGCCAGTAATCGCCCAGCTCTTGCTTCTGCTCACGTCCAACCAGCAGGGAGCCCGGGCCCCGGCTGCTACTCGCACCGGCACCACGGCTGCCACCGTTAGCGCTGCCCTTGCTATTCATGCTGCTTTTTGAGCCGCACGCGCAGAGCAGACGTTTAGCCCCACCCGGCCCCACATGGCCCAAACCGGCCCCACCTGACCCCAACCGACCCCAACCGACCCCAACCGACCCCAACCGGCCGCATACTGACCCCAACCGGACTGCGTGAAGCCCGCAACCAAGCTGGCAACGCGACATGGAGAATTCAACGACACCCAGGGGAACCCCTGACGGCACCCATCAACGGCGTCTTGCATTTGCATTCACGCAGCTCAGGCGTCATTGCCTGATATGTATAACCTGCATCAGCATCAGCATCTCCTGTCATGATACGGCGAAGGGGGGCGGGTGTCAGATTGCATTGGTTACAGGAGGGACCTGCTGACGCAGCTCACGAGCCAGCGAGCACGTACTAGTACGGACGCCCTGCTCTAGACCTCAGGGGCGCGCCACCTGCAGCGCCGACAGCCTACTCTGCGCCTTGGGCTAGTAGGCCGTGCTCCCATGGGAGCGCCACCATCTTCTAAACTCAATCTCCTTCCTCTTCAACTGTAATGAAAGTCGGCTTATTGATCCACATACTCCCGTCTTCCCTTCTTTCAATCCAAGGGTGGCCTGGTGGGATTTCGTCCCACCCCCTTGGCTTGATGCCCAGACTCACATTGTCAGGCATGGGGCAACACTACCACGCAAAAGGTCGTGCGTCGTGCCCCCAGCAGTCAAGCCAGCAGCGTGACCAGGTGCCCCCTGAGAAGCCTCATAACCTTGGGCTCCAGACTTGGTTCAGACGTGGTTCCAGACTTGGTTTAGACTGGTTGGGTGTCAGAGCGTCGCTCCGCGCCCAAGGCTTCGCCTCGAAGTTTCATGGCGGTCGGGTCCGCGTGGGCGGCCGGTCGCGCGGGTTCTTCTTTGTAGTGCTTTCTGCGGCTTCTGTGTGCGCAGGTTGCGGATGGCCCTGGTGGTCGCTCGTGGCCCGGCACAAGTGGTGATGGCAGTTCCGGTGTGCTTCTCGGCGTCTTTCCTCGTGGCGCTTGGCCCGCCGTCGTCTCTGCCTGCGGCCTTACGGTTCTGCAGTCTCTAGCCCCGGCCGTTTCGTCAGCATGCTGGTCCTTAGCGGACCGGAAGGCGCGTCGGCTATCGGCAGTAGGGTGTCCCGGGTGTCGTTTTGAGGGCTCGGGCCGTTGCCCGGGGGCCCGGGTTGCTGTCGGGTTTGTCCGCCTCCGAGCGCGGGCGGGGTTAGCTGTGAGGTCGGCTTGGGTCGTTGGGGGGGCGGGTGGTGGGCGGGGTGCCCGTCGAGTGGCGTGGTGGTGTGCTGGTGGGTGGGTGGCTGCCTCAGTGTGATGTGGGGCGCTGCCCCGTGTTGGGCCTTCGGGCCCGGACCAGACTGAGCCATTGGCACTTGCATTTGGGGCGCTGCCCCGTTGACGGGCCTTCGTGGCTGGTTTCCAATGTTGCGGTGCCTTTCATTTGGTTCGGCGCGCTCGTGCCTGGACGCTTGCGCCCTGGCTGTTAACGCTTGGCCCGGTGTTGGGTGCTGCGGGCGGGGCTCCTGGCCCCGGTTGGACTGGTTGCCGGTGTTGCCTGCTTGTTCGGGGCGCTTCCCTGTGCTGCGTTATCAGACAGCGGTTTGGGGCGCTGCCCCGTGTTGAGCCTTCGGGCTAGGCCCAGACCGTGCCCCAGGCACACAGACCTGCAGTTTGGGGCGCTGCCCCGTGTTGAGCCTTCGGGCTGGGACCAGATCGTGCCACAGGCACACCAGTTTGCTTGCTGTTTGGGGCGCTGCCCTGTGTTGCGCCTTCGGGCTTGGTGGAAGACTTTGCGGTGCCTTATGAGCCGCGTGCTTTGTGATGCTGCTGTTTGGTGTGGCTTTGGCGGGCTGCGGCTTAGCTTCGACGCGCCTACGCAGCTGTGAGTTGGGTTGGCAGCCAAGCGGGGGTTGCGGTTTGCTGCGTTCCTCGGAATGGTGGCTTCCCTCGTAGCCGTGATGGTGTTTACACTGTCCCCTTCTTGTAACCTCGCATTCATAACCTCGCTCGCGTGACCCAGACCCCTAACAACCTCATGCGTTCATTCCTTCCCCGCACGATGGCCGCTGGCTACGACGCTGGGCTAACTGGGCTAACGTGGCGTGCGTGTCAGCATGGTCGAATCCTGCACGTGCATTGGAATTTCGAGCGAAAGGTCCAGCGCTGCTTAAAATGCGCATTAGGTTGACCTGTGAGCAATAGTTAGACTAGAAGTGTACTTGAAGCTGGAAGCGCTGACACTTAAAATTGAGTCGCTGAGTCCAGCGCTGGTGAGCTGCGCACTACTTATAGTCTTTCTTTTGCATCTGCTTGATTATTACAGCCACACGTCAGAAAATCAGGTCCCTTGCTGGCTCGGCCGGGCGAGTCGCTGCGTGACATTCACGACGACGAGTCGTGACACGATTTTCTGGCGCTGAGTCGAGCAACCAGGCGTCCAGCGCGTACACATGGAGAAACCGGTTGATAAGACGAACGTAGGGATGCCGGTGTCTTGCGCTGCACCAAATTGCGGAGCCGGCCCTGCACCATCCTGCCGGTGCTGCGGACCGAACGATGCCTCTCGGCCTCGCCGGCGTCGGTTTATCCTGTACCTCTTCTTCTTCTGGTCGCTCGCAATCCTGTTGGCGCACCTTATTGTTCCCCAGTGGTAGGCCGGGGGGAGGGTTGCAGGTTGAAGCGGCAGGGTTGCGGCACGGGGTTGCAGGCCTGTCACCATCTGGGCCGGTGTCCCTTGCGCCGCTTTCCTCTTCATCCTGGCCCTTCGACCGAACCCTCACCTCCCCCTCCCCATCCTACACCACCCACCATCCCCACTCGCTCTCAACTCCACGCTCTCCACGGCTTGCCAGGTACGGCGCGCAGCGCGCGCCCCGCCCCGCCGCGGGCTTCGGATTGCCCGACCCGGACGCCGGCCCACGGCCGCTGTTCGGCGGTGCCGCGGGCGCCGGCGGCGCCGGGTCCTGGGGTGGCAAGGGCGGCAAGGGCGCGCCGTACGTGCCCAGCCGGGCGGAGGTGTGTGAGGACTATCTCGGCGTGCCCGGGCTGGACCTGGCGGCGGCCGGCGGCTTCAGCCTGGTGAGGGGGGCAGATGCCGTACAGCTGTACCGCAGCCGTACCGGCTTGGGGCTGTGATATCGCGTTGGGATGCGGCGTTGGGGTACGGCATGCCGTACCGCAGCCGAGCATGCGCATGTTATGCATGGCGTGGAGTCCATTGCGCACCGGCTTCTTTCAGTCCGGAGTCCGGAGTCCGGAGAACCGCAGCCGCTGGGATGTGGCAACCGTGGGGCTGGGCGGGGAGGAGGTGCAGAGGGCTGAGGAAGGGCAGGGGCGGAGGGCGGTTGAGGAGGGGGGCAAGCGGGGCTCCGAGGAAGGCCCCTGGGCACGTGGCGGGGTGCAAATCGAGCGGCAAGCCACCGAACGGACTGGCGCTGGCGCCCAACTGCCGGTGCCGTGCGCGCGCTGCCTGGCCACCCCACCCACCCCCGACGTTTACTCCTATGCACGCAAACCCCTGCCGCCTGCCGCAGGTCCTGACGGCTGACCCAGGCGACTTCAGCGGCACGCCCGAGGCGCACCACATCATTGCCAACCTCAAGCACAAGGTGGGGGGCGGGGCGGGGCAGGGGGGGGGGGCAGGGCACATGAAAGCGCCTGAAGGCATTGCATGCCCGCGTTCGGTCCCCCTTGCGCAACCTCAAGCCATGCATACCGTATCCGCCTCTGCCAACGTGACGGCAACACCAACTAGCGCCTGGCACCAGGGCGCGTCAGCCCTGTTCCCCCGCGGCCTCGCCACTTATACCTGCATGCTCATGTGACCAGCACCAACACCAACGCCAACACCAAAACGCGAAACACCCAACGCCCGCCAGGTCATCAAGCCGCGCAGCAGCAGCGTGTGCGGCGGGCTGTACTTCGGCGAGCTCATGGGGCAGCCGGCGCTGGTGGTGACCACGGGTGGGTGGGTGGGTGGGTGGGTGGGTGGGTGGGTGGGTGAGGGCCGCCGCGCCCTGGCGGGCCAGGTGCGGACCGTGTGCGTGGCCAGGCCGTGTGCGCGGCGGAGCCTGTGGGGCGATTGCCACAATACTGCCTTGTACCGCCCATAGGTCTGCCGCACGTGCCGCACCCGTGCCGCTACGCCTGCTGTTTACTTTGCGACACTTCTCTGTAACATCTTTGCACCTGCCGCCCGCTGCTGCCGCCCGCGCAGGCATCGGCCCCACCGCGGCGGGGCTGTGCACGCAGGAGCTGCTGGCCGCCTGCGGCGCCTCCGCCACGGAGCTCATCTACTTCGGCACCAGCGGCTGGAGCCCGCAGCTGGGCGGCGTGCTCAACCCGCCCGACTGCGGCGCCGCCAACCCCGGCCGGAAGATCACGCGGTGAGGCCGCCGGTGCGGGGAGGGAGCGCGGGGGACAGGGGAAGGGGACAGGGGAGGTGTGGGGATGGGGACAGGGGAGGCACAGAGAGCATGGGCGCTGGGGGTTCAGTGGACCCGCACCGGCCGCCGACCCGCTGAATGCGGCACCCCAAATTGACACACCCCTCGCCCACCCGACCCACCCACCCAACCACGCACCCACCCCCACCCCCTGACCTGCCCTGCTCGCTTCCCTGCTGACGCATGCGATCCGGCGCGGCGCGTGGTGTGGCGCTTGCTCTATGCGGCGCCAGGTGAGTCAGGCGTTCGGTATAGGAAAGTCTAGCAGCGCGCGCGCGAGACACGTACATGCGTTGAGGACTTCGCGTTTTCTCTGAGCCACTATGCACGACTTACACTCTACCGTACACACGGATCACCTTAGTGTCTACTCTATTAGGCAGCAAACTATTCAAACGGGGGTCATCGTCGCCCGCCGGAGCCGACTACACCTTCTGGTCATCGGTACGCCTTCTGTGTCGCAACGTCTGTCTACATCTCCTCCGTCTTTAATTAAACATGCATGTAACCCCCGCCCCCCGCAGCGTGGGCGACATCTGCATCAGCCCGGTGTCCGTCAACTGGGTGTGCAAGAAGAGCACGTGGACGCTGCAGAGCCAGGGCTTCCCCAACCAGTGCTTCCGGCCCCAGGAGGTGGCGGGGCCCAACGCCACGGCGCTGTACGGCGAGTGCCTGTTCGCCACCGACAACGTGAGCCCCCGGGGGGCGCAGAGGTCTGGCGCGCACCCGCCACAAACCCTACATTTCTATCTCGCTACATTTCTGTGTACCATGTTGGCACCCCCCCCCCCCCCCACACACACACATACATACACATGCAGTGCTCTCTACCACACACATACACACCACACACACCACACACACCACACACACCACACACACCACACCACACCCTCCCTCGGCCCGCAGCTGGATGCCAACCTGGCTCTGGCCGACTCGCTCGCGGCCGCCGCGCGCTCGGTGCGCGGCCGCGCGGCGCTGCCCACACGCAACGACCTGGTCACCGACCTGGTAGGCGTGTGGCGTGGGTGTGTGGGTGTGTGGGGTTGCAAGATGAAGAAGTGGAAGAAGGGGCGAGCGGGGTTGGTAAGAAATAAAGAAACAGTCCAAGCCAAACCAAGACCTCACATAGGGGAGCCCAGGCAAATGCGATGGGGATGATGCAATGCGCATGTGTCCATATCGTACCCATGTGCAACCCAACCCCTGCCGCCCCGCAGGAGCAAAAGTACTGGGGGCTCATGTCTGAGGGCACGGGCGTGACCTACCCGCCCGTGAGCGGCGAGGACATGCCCGTGGTGTGGGACTACACCCAGTGCGCCGAGGTGGACGGCCAGGTGAGGGCGCAGGCGTGGGGGCACCGATGTGGGGACACAGGCGCGTGAACACGGCTGTGAATGCAGGTGTGGCACAGGTTTGGTCATAGATGCGGCCGAGTTTGGGGCAGTCGGGGCTGGGTCTTAGGAGTGGGGTCTGCGTGGAATCTGGGGTGCGGGCGAGGGACTGGGTGGGTGGGGCCAGCCCCTCACCCCACTCTAGACAGCAGTGCTTCCAAACACATGGCTGGAGCTGCCGCATCTGCTCCGTACCCCATGCCCCACCCTCTTGCTGCTGTGCCGCTGCCATGCCGCCTCCATCCTCTCGCTGTCCGCCTCCCCATGCCCACTGCAGTTCTTCTTCACGGGGGCGCCGTGGGAGATCAAGGCACGCGATTACGCCGCACAGGTGCGTCCGCCTCGGCGGGCTCCGGGGGCTCCTGGCCGCCTACCCACCCCACTTTTCCATATCTTTGCAACCCCCACCCCACCAACCCCACCACCAGGCCATCTCGACAGCCCTGGGCTTCGCCCAGCCCGGCAGCGGCCTGCGCGACTCCGTGGACGCCACCGAGGTGCGCACACAGCTTCCCCCGCAATGCTTGCTTGCACGCCTTCCGCTGCGTGATTACGTGCAGGCTGGGCAGCGCACGGTCCGCAGCGACCCACAGCCCTTGTAGAACCGCTTGTGGACTGCCAACGTCTGCAAATTTCAAATAGCGTTTATTAACTTTGTGGATACCTTGCTGCCGGCGTCGCGCAGGTGATCGCGGTGTCGGCCATGGAGGGGGTGGGTGTGGCCGAGGCGCTGGAGAAGTACCACCGGCTGGACTCCACCCCCCGCCGCATCCCCTACACCAACGTCCGCACCCTGTCCAACTGGATCCACCACCCCGTGGGCCGCAAGGTGAGGGCGCGGGGGGCGGGCCGTGCGCGGCGTGGGCGTGGGCGTGGGCGTGGGCGTGGGCGTGGGCGTGGGCGTGGGCGTGGGCGTGGGCGTGGGCGTGGGCGTGGGCGTGGGCGTGGGCGTGGGCGTGGGCGTGGGCGTGGGCGCAGCGGCCCGCGCGCCGCTTCCGTACGTGGCCCAGGTCCCGCACAGATTATACATAGGTGATGGAGAAGCAGGAAGCGGACGCTGAGGGCTTTCGGCCCATCACCGCAACCCGCCCACCACATCACCGCAACCCGCACCGGCACCCGACCAACCCCAACGCCCCAACACGTGAATGCCCCCCGCCACCACGCAGCCCGGCAGCAGCGGCGCGGCCGGCGAGTGGGAGATCTACCAGGAGGTGCCCGAGGACTATGTGAACGGCTACGCCTACGCCATCGCCACCGGCTCCGTCACCATCCTGTCTCTCTTCCAGCAGCGCTGCCTCGCGGGTGAGCCGCGCCGCTGCCGGCAGCTGCCGTCTTGTGTTAGTTTGGTGTATAGCTGGGGCTGGTGGGGTTCATAGCTTTGCAACCCCAGCCGCCGCCGGTGGCGCCGGCGGCGGCGGCTCAGCATGGTGGTGGTGCGACCGCGCTCGTTCACGAAGTCGGGACTGGGCTGCCGTTCTGCACGCCTCGTTGCGTTCGTTGCACCCCTCGCAGCTGCTGAGCCGTCCTTGCATACGCTATTGCTGGCATTGCTGTTGCAGGGCTGCAGCTGGGCGTTATCGCCGCCGCCGACCCCGAGCAGGGCCAGCTGCTGGCGGCGGCGCTGCGGCGGCACGGCCTGGGCGGCCTGGCGCTGTGGGCGCAGCAGGGCGGCGCGGCCGGCGCGGCCGGCGCAGCCGCCAGCACTGCGCGCGAGGGCGCCGAGGGCGGGAGTGCTGCTGCTGCGGCGGCGGCGCTGGGCGGCCGGCGTGGCGCGGCGGGTGCTGGGTTGGCGGGTGCGGGGGCGGCGTGGGCGGAGGAGCTTGCAAAGAAGGCAAAGCTGTGCACGTTCACGGTGGATTACGCCTAGGCGCGAACAAGCATGCACAATCGGATGACTGGGATGTAATTATTGCGCGCATGTGATGGGCGTGTGTTGGGGTCGAGACACTGTAAACTTGCGTAAGTACAGCAGCTCTGACTCTCAAGGCAAGGGCTGTGTCAGCTGTGTGTGGGATCGGGCCTTGGGTCGGGCAGGCCCGCTCTTCTGCAGCGGTGTCTTCCATGCTCGCTACTACGGTACATTTAGGAGACGAGGGCGGTGAGCCAGCGGCTCTATTAGTGCCATCGTATGGTACGGCGCGTGTGGCAGACTGGCATTCATGGGCGTGCTGCGTGCACAGCGCGACTGCGCGAGCGCATGCATGGGCGCCGCCTGCGGAGTGAGTTCACAACGCGGGGTTGACGCCGTGGGGGTGGTAGAAGCAGGGGGAGAGGATAAGGGGCGCAACCCTAGGCAGGGCCGTTTCTGCCCACGTTTCTTGTTGAGTGCTGTCCGGTCCGCGGACCTGCCTCCTGCTCATCGGAACTGCGGAGCTATGTACGCCGCCTGTGGCTTGCGCATGTAATGCGCTAATGGCGGCTAATGACGTGACTGCTGTGACAGGCTGTGGTGCCCCAGCGCTGCAGCGTGTGCATCTGGGTTGACAGTCCAGGGCAGTCCCTGGCACCAGGGGCACAATCGTGAGTCATAAGGTCGGTGTGACACTTCAGGGTAACCGCGAAGCCGCGGCCAGCGCGCCCGCACACCTTCCCGCCAGCTACCGCATCCGTACAGCAGCTACCGCACCCGCACAAGGCCGCGTGCGTGTCATCGACTCACTCACTCGCTCAGCACCGTGCAATCGTGCTCACGCTCACAGCAGGCTAGGTCACGAGCAAGGGAACATTGCCGCAAACAACGGCAGACAACCAGATCACCTCCCCTGCGGACAACCGCCAACTCAAAGGCACATGCCCGCTTGCGGTTCGTGCAGCTGACTGGCATTCTCTGCTGCCTGCTAGCGACGACCACCCCTTCAGACGCCTGCTGCATTTTCGGGTCCGAGGCGCAGACACAAGTGGTCTGACGCGCACACCCGAGCAATCCGCGTCCTCCTAGAAACACCAGCCGCCAAGCCACGCATGCCTCCTCACCAGCTCTGTATTCAGTAGTCGTCTTCATCCTCACTCCCGAACATCCCGCCCACGTCCTCATCGCCCGCGCCGCCGCCGCCCTCGCCGTCCTCGCCGTTGGCCGCGCCGGCCCTTGCGCCGCCGGCGCCCGCGCCGCCACCGTCGAAGGGCACCACCTGCCGCCCGTACTCGTTGGCAGTTAGGTACCCCTCGTCGTCGTCATCGTCGTAGTACGTCCCCATGTCGAACTCCGATTCGTACGCGCTTTCCGTACCGGCAGCGGCGGCGGCTCCGCCACCACCGGCGGCAGCCGCGGCTCCGCCGCCGCCCCTCGGCGCCTGCCCGCGGCGGTCGCGCCGCCGCCGCCGCTCGCGCCGCCGCCTCGCGGCCTCCTCGTCCTCCTCCTCGTCCTCCTCCTCCTCGTCGTCCTCGTCGTCCTCGTCTTCAAAGTCGGTCACGCCGCCGCCGCCGCCCTCGGCGTCGGTGTCGGCGCCCGCGCCGGCGGCGGCCGCGGCGGCGGCGATGTCGACGGCGTCCTCGTCCACGTCCTCGTCCAACAGCCTGAACTCGTCGTCGTCGTCATCACCGAACAGCGCCGCCACGGCGGCGGCCGCCGCCGCGGCGGCGCCGTCGGCACCGTCACCGGCCCCAGCGGCGGCCTGCAGGTTCATCTGCTCCATCAGCGCGCGAAGCGCTTCGTCACCGGCGGCGCCGGCGGAGGCGGCGGAGGCTGGCGTCGCCGCCGCCGCCGCGCGGGCGCCGGCGGCGGGCGTCGCCGCGTCCGCCATCTCCACGTCGCCCTCGCCCTCGTCGGCGGCGCCGCCGTTGGCGGCGGCGCCGGCTGCGGCGGCCTTGTCGGCGCCGGAGGGGGCGTGCTGGCGCATGAGGGTGAGGAAGCGCTGCTGCACGGCGGCCTGAGGGGATGGAGAGAGGAGGTTCCAAGCATGATTAATTACGGCGAGATGATCTTGGCAGGGGACAGGCAGGCGGCAGCGGCCAACGTAACGGCGAATCCGTGTCCGCTACCATTCACGCATGTCGGCCGGTAGGGCCCCGCCCGAATCTACCGCACACTGTAGATCAGCTCCCGCATCCTGCAGCCCCGGCAGCCGTAAACCCATGGCTGACCACCACCAATGCCGGGATCACCCCCAGAGCCTGACCTGGATGGTGGACAGCTGCGCGTTGCTCAGCCAGCCGGTCTTCTCGCTGCAGCGCGGCCCGTCGCCGAGCGGCGCCTGCGTGCGACACCGCGCGACAGGGCAATGAGAGAGAGAGAGTGAACCGGGCGGGTGAGCGGGCGGAGTGTGTGCCTTCCGACGCAGGCGTGTGCAAGGTGCAGCCACGCGCCATTCTCGAAAGGCACGCGCGGGACACGCAGGCCCCTTTTTTCCCTAATACGGCAAGATGCATACGCGCCCACATGGCCTTTGGGCGGTTTGGTCCGTCGTTTTTGTTTTTTAACACATGGCCTTTGCGTTCGCTTTGGCTGGTGCTCGCTAACACAAACTATACTACACCGTAAGGGACACTATCTGCCGCCTGCTGTGCACCAGCGCACGCGCGGGCCGCCTCCGCACCTGCAGCGCCGCCGCCACCTCGGGCAGCTGCAGGTCGCACAGCTGGAAGGTGCTGCTCTGCTGCGTGGGCAGCGCGCGGAAGCTGCGGGGGGCGGAGGCAGTCATGTGGGGCAGGCAGTCATGTGGGGCGAGGGATGACGCACGAGTGCACATGCGTGTCAGCTAACGTGACAGAGACCAGCAGGCATTTGCGCATGCGGGCAGGCAGCGCAGGCATGCAGGCAAAGCCACCCCCAAGCGGCCGCTCACTTGTGTAGGTCATCCAGGCACGTGGGCAGCAGCGCCGCCGGGATCTGTGGCACCACTGCCGCCCCACCCGCCACCGCCGCCGCGACCCCCGCCGCCGCCGCGCCGCCGGCGCCCTCCTCGCCGCCGCCGCCGGCACCCGCGTCCGCGTCCGCCGCCCCCGGCTCCTTCATGTCGCCTGCGGCCGCCTCCTCTTCGGCGCCCCCGTCCTCCATACCAGCGCCTGCCCCCGCGCCCGCGCCCGCGCCGGCGGCGGTGTCGGCGGCGGCCTTGTGCGCCTCCCGCAACGTCTTTCTCCGCGCCCGCAGCAGCACGCGGTACCTGCGGATCGGCCGCGAGCAGGCGAGCAGCTGTAGCTGCAGCTTCTAGCAGCCGCGGTGTGGGGTGCGCGGCCTCCATGCAGCGCACAGACGAGGTCCCCAAACGCGCTCCGGCCGTGGCCGTGCCGTGCATCTGCGCTGCCTGCGGCGGCCCCTGCGCCACCCTGCCCTGCTCCCTCCCATGCGGCGCACCCCACCCACCCACCCACCCACCCACCCACCCACCCACCCACCCACCCACCCACCCACCCACCCACCCACCCACCCACCCACCCACCCACCCACCCCATCCCATTCCCCAACCCCCCACCCCGCCCCGGCCCCCGCACCAGTTGTTGGGCAGCGAGTAGATGATGGCCTGGTACTGCCGCGACTCCACCTCGGCCCGCGGGTCGTAGCCGCGCCGCACGTACAGGCCGCGCCAGGGGCCTGGGCCGGAAGTGGGATAGGGGCGTGTGTGTGGCGTGGCGTTGTGTGATACGTGTGTGGCGCGGCGAAATGGGGGGCGCGATGAGGGCACGCACGTGCCAGTGCGCCTGGGGGGGCACGGCCGCCTCCGAATGACAGGGCGCCGGCGGATCGAAACCCTTTGCCCCACCGTCCTGGGGATCCCCCGCCGCCCTTCAATCGACCCCGCCCTCGTGCCCGCCCGTGCGCGGCTGTGCCCCACGCATGGCTCCCAGTCCCGCCGCGGTTCAGGCCTCCGTCAACCCCTCGCACCAAGCCTCAACCGCAACGCGCCTGTTGCACGCCCCCCCTTCCCCCCTCATCATCACACAATGAATCGTGCCTAAACCCCCCCCTCCCCGCCTCACCTGTCTTGAAACGGTAGCTCAGCCGCTGCACCACCTTCTCCACCTTCTCCACCGCGCTCTCCGCCACCTCTGAACCGCCGCCGGCCGCCCCGCCACCGCCGCCGCCAGCTCCAGCCGCTGCGCCCGCTTCCCCACCGCCGCCGCCACCTGCGCCCCCCGCCGCCGCTGCCGCCGCGGCGGCGGCGGCCCCCGCGGACGCCTGCATGGCCGCCGCCGTGGCCGCCACCGCGGCGCAGCGCTCCCGCAGCAGCTCCATGCCCCACACCGGCCGGCTGCTGAGCAGCCGCCACACCTCCGTCTCCAGCAGCCGGTAGGCGCGCACGTCGCTGAAGCCCGCCGCCGCCGCCGCCGCCCGCGCCGCCGCCACGTCGGCCGCATCCACCGACGGCGAGGCGGGCTCCAGAGTGCTGCTGCCGGCAGCGGCTGCGCCGCCGGCGGCGCCGCCGCCTCCGGCGGCCGCCGCCGCCGCCGCGGCGGCTGCGGCGGCTGTGGTGAGCGCCACGGGCGGCGGCACGGCCTCCGCGTAGAAGCTGATGTGGGGCGAGTCACCCCACTGTAGCTCCACGCGTGGCGGCGGTGCTGCGGTCAGGGGCGGGTTTGGGTTTGGGTTTGGCGGTCAGCCGGCAGCCAGCCGCCAAGAGGTGCGGGCCCACAGGCTGGGGAGCGCGCGCGGCAGGGGGTCAGAGAGGGCAGTGCGTGCTGCGAATGTGTTGAGGGACCGATGCTCATCTCCTGACGCCTTGGTAGAGTCCTTACCTTTGCTGGCCGGCACCGGCTTGGCCTGCACCTGCTTGAACGCATAGTCCTGTAGCAGCAGACACAGGCCGAGCATGTTGGGCGGGGCACTGCTGGCATTGTCGTTGCGCGACCCTTGCGGCGTGTACAGTCGCGCCCGGCTAAAAGCCACCCTCCCTCCCTTCCTCCCTCCCCAGTCTCCAACGCAGCCACCCATCTCGCACACGCGCAGCAGGCACGCGCACGCACACTCAAACACACAGGGCAGGCTCCCTTCCATTCCATCCAACAAACAACAAACACACAGACTCACAAACACGCACGCACAGACACACACGCTAACCCACACGCCCCACACATCGCACCACGCACCTGCGGCAGGTCCAACCAGGAGAAGAGCTGCGGGATGAGCAGCAGCGGCTGCAGGCTGCGCGTGGGCTCCGCCTTCTCCGGCCGCTGCTCGTGCGGCATGGCGCTGCGGTCGCGTGACGCCAGGCCCGGGTCGGTGGGCAGGAAGGCGTAATCGGCCAGGCCGGGGAAGCGGAACGTGGGCGCCACGCGTGCCGCCAGGCTGACGCGCACGCCGCCGTCGCCCGCGCCGTCGGCGCCGTTGGCGCCTGCGGCGCCGTCGCCCGCTGCGCCGGCTCCATCCCCGGATCCAGCTGCGCCGGCGGCGCCGTCAGCGGCGTCCGCCATGTGCGTGTCGGTGTCCGCGGCCGCCGCTGGCTTCGGCGGCAGCGTGCCCGCCCCGTCGGCGCCCGCCGCGGCACCCGCCTGCGGCCGCGGCCGCGCGATTCGAAGCAGCAGCCGAATCTGGTCCGACCGCTCGCCGTAGAGCGGGTGGCTGGTGCGATCCTCGGGCCGGTGCTTGAGCTTTAGGTGGTCCGCTGAATCGACCGCGGCCGCGATTCCCTCCAGCCCGCCCAGAGTGACCAGCGCCCGGTCGGGGTTCCGGATGAAGGCCGGGTACTCGATGGCCACTGCCTCCGCCTCCGGAACGAACACCTCGACCCGTTCCAGCGCCATCGCTGCCGAATTTGCTTCTGCCCGCCACTCAAGGCGTCAATGCTGGATATCGAAGGTGACGACACATTTTTAATTCAGGATTCTTATCCGCTTTCAGAAGGCTCAAGACGAGCCATGAACAAGTTTTCGCGGGAAATCAAAGTTTACACTGTCAAGAACGGGACAAGCTCAACAAGGCATATATTCGTTTTGTGAAGTGCTTCTTGTCTTGTGGTATGTTAGAGCCGTCGTCGCTCCGTTTGATGCAATCAGCCCCACACCACACGGACTCACCCGACTCCGAAATGTACCCCTCGCCCATCTCAGCTTGACGCCCATCAATCCCAAAGTCCCGAGCCCGACCCTGCTTCTTTGCAGCGTCCTTCAACTAGCGCACGCTTCACGGGCACCTCCACCCCAACAACCCCAGCCATCGAGACAGCAGCACCGCCACGCGTGCAACTCGTCACCGCGCCACCTTGCCCTTCTTCCAACACAGCGCCACCGTGTACCCCGTCAGCAGCAGCCCCAGCGCCACCAGCACCGGCATGGCCACCAAGCAGCCATCCTGCTGGAAGTTGAGCAGCGTCTGTTCGGCAGGTGGTGGGATGGAGGAAAGGGGGGCGGGACGCGGCTCAGAGCGGCTCGAGGGCGGACGCTCGGCGTGGAAGACGCTGCGAAGGACAGCGCTGCGAGGGAAGACGGACACACCAGCTGCGCGTTCCGCTGCATCTGTGCACGTGAGCCCCGCTGCATCCACGCGCCGCGGCCAGCTGAACCCCGCACGACCCCGAGCGCCCAGCCCACCTAACCCCTCCAAACCCCCAGCCCCACCCACCCACCCACCCGCCCCGCCCCGCCACCCCCCCCACCCCCCACCCCCGCCACCACGCACCAGGAAGGCGGCGCCCCAGTGCAGCAGCGCCACGGCGGCCACCACCAGGTAGCTGCGGCTCATGTAGCCGTCGAAGGCGATGACGGTGAGCGAGGTCAGGATCATGCCGAACGCCAGCGAGTACAGCGCGCCCACCAGGAACACCGACATCTGCGGGCACGTGCCCACGTACAGCGTGCCGTCGCCTGCAGCGGGCGCAAGGACGCAGGCACATGCACACACATGGTCCGTCGTTGTTGTTAAATGGAGCCGGTATTGGTTTCCGTGTGTTGTCCAACACGCATGGAGCGCCACAACAGTGCGTGGACAACGTCATGGCGATGGTGATGATGCATGCACGTGCAGGCCCGACCCGAGCGGCAGGCCCGACCCGAGTTACTGCGGCCGCACGGACTTCAAGCCATGTAGCATGCTCAGGCCCGGCCCGACTGGGCCTGCGCGCAGCGGTGAAGCCCCTGGAGCGACAGCCGCACTGCTGCGCCGGCGGGCTTCAGGCTGCGGACAACTCCCCGCCCGTTGGCTGCCGCGATGCCGGCCAGCCGCCCCACGGCTCTTCCCGGCCCCACCCCGCCCCTTACAGCCCTGCAAGCCCTGTGCGCTGCCCCGCTGCCCCCACCCCTCCACGCCCTGTGCCCTCACACACACGCGCGCGCCCGCCCGGCCCCGAAACCTCCCCCACCGCCTTCCCACCATCCTCCCCACCACCCTCCCCACCACCCTCCCCGCTACCCTCCCCACCACCCTCCCCGCCACCCTCCCCGCCACCCTCCCCGCCACCCTCCCCACCACCCTCCCCGCCACCCTCCCCGCCACCCTCCCCGCCACCCTCCCCACCACCCTCCCCGCCACCCTCCCCGCCACTCTCCCGCCGCCCTGCCCACCACCCTCCCCACCACCCTCCCCACCACCACCCTTCCCCCCTCCACCACCGCAGCACGCCCTGCTCACCCGTGGTGAGCGGCAGCAGCGACAGGAAGAAGAACACGGCGTGGCAGGCGCCGTGGCCGTACCCCCACGCCACCGCCATGTACAGCTTGTCCAGCAGCCCGAAGCGGTGGCCGCTGGCGCGCGCCATGTTGTCCAGCGTGTTCAACGTCACGCTGTTGCCACGGCGCAGGGTTAGTGGGGCCGCAGGGTTAGTAGGGCGCGGGGTTAGGGCAGGCGCGCAGGGCGGACGTCGTGATTGGATTGGGCATTGGACCGGGCAAGCGAGCCGAACCAAGGAGGTGCGCTAGGCCCGCCGGAGCCGGCGGGTGCCGCGTGCCAGGGCCATCCAGGCGGGGTCATCCCCGAGCCCTGGGCAGCGCGGCCCTGCCTCCGTGTAAGAGAAAGGGCGCGCCTGGTGCTGGTCTGCATGGCCGCATCCCCCCTGGTGCTGGGTCTGCATGGCCGCGTCCCCCCAGGTGCTGGTCTGCATGGCCGCATCCCCCCTGGTGCTGGTCTGCATGGCCGCATCCCCCCTGGTGCTGGACTCATGGCCGCGTCCAGCACCGGCCCAACCCCCCTGTTACACACAGCCGCGCGGGCGGTCGCCCGGCTTCGCTCACCGGTGCAGCCACCACGTGCCGAAGCGCACTGCCTCCTCTATGAACACGGAGGCTGCTAGCATGCCCGTGTAGGGGCCAATTGTGGAGCTCAGAGGCACGAAGGCTGCGTGCAGTGAAGGGGGATGGGGACAGCGAGTGTGCGGTTGGCTGGCAGGTAGGCGGGACAGGCACTCTAAAACGCTCGGACGTGGGCGCTGAGCCGGACTCGACCAGCCTGAGCTCCGCTTGACAAACACCGCCCCTAACCCGCCTCTCACCCCGGAAGATGGCCGAGATGAAGAGGAGCACCACGAGCCATAGGAACGCGCTGCAAGGACGCGAGAGGGACCAGGAGAGTGAGCAGGAAGGTGCGGCATGCGCGGCACAGAGAGTCGCGTCGAACCTGAATAGTGCCAGCAGCACCAGAAATGACTTTCTAGCAATAAGCACTATGAAGAATGCTATCCCGGGGCCTAGCCCCAGGAAGAAAAGGCCGAAGAAGTCTATCGGCATTCTCTAAGCTGTGTCTCCCCTAATTTAGTGCTAAACCAAACTACGAAAATGCTCTCGAGGCTTCAGACAAAGGTTAACGCCTTTGTGACAGCAAACTCATTTTCGCTGCTGACAACGTTTGGAGGAAAGAGACACACACAGTGCAGCAAAATCAATTCACAAGTAACATTAGTGTTATGGCTGGGCTCCCCTGAGCGAGCTGGCTTCCATTCGGTGACTGCATCTCGTTCGCAGTGCAGCTGTGCAAACTGTTACTGGATTCATACTTACAGTCGTCCAGTCTACTTAACGCATATGTAATTCTGACTTCAGGGAGCCTTTGAGCTTGCTTGCGACGTTCCATCTGCGCGCCGCATTACATCCACCGCGGCTGAACGCGCTACACAGCTTGCTCTGCAATCTTGACACACACAACAAAGCGGCATAGGCTGTTGGTGGCGCAGCGATGTCGAATCCGGCGGAGCTGGGGCTGGAGGCCTACCTGCAGGCGATGGGCGTGGCACACGAGCGGCAGGCTCAGGACGTGGCCGCCCTGCAGTCCAGCGTGGATGAGGTGGCTCGAGTGAGAGAGCTCCTGGGACGTCTGCCGGACAAGGTCAGTCGCAGGAGTCATAGACACATACGCGGGGGTGTGTGCCTGTCCCAGCCATGCGCCGAGGGGTCCATCGTTGCTCTTCTCTCCTTGCAACTCCATTCAGTCGCGCCCCCCCTCGCCCCTCCTGCAGGTCCGGCACAAGGCCATGGTGCCGTTCGGCAAGCACGCTTTCTTTGAGGGCGAGCTGGTGCACACCAACGAGTTCCTGGTGGGGCTGGGCTGCGAGCTGCAGCTGGAGGCCAGCGCCAAGCAGGCGGCGGAGGTGCTGGGCCGGCGGCAGGGCCGCGCGGAGGCGGCACTGGCGCGCGCGGCGCTGCAGCTGCGGGAGCTCGAGGCCAGGTGAGCGGCAGGGGCCTGGGGCGGCGCGGCCTGGGGTGCGGTGTGGCGTGGTTGCGGACGGCCACGTGGGCAGCGGTGCCGGGTCGCGTGTACCGGTACTCATGCCGCCTGATGAGCAGGTTGGGCCGTGGACATGTGGAATGGGGCCCAGCGGTGCTCTGTGCTCGCACCCCAGTCCGCTCACCCACTACCCCCCAGCCCCGTACCCGCATGATGGTTGAATTCGGGTTTGGAGTGAACTTTATCCCCTGCTTATGCCACGCACACACACGCACACACGCACGCACACCCACACACATCCGCACACTGGTACACGCGCACGCGCCCACACACGCATGCATGCACACCCGCACACAGGGTGCAGGACCTGACCATGTCGCTGACCAACGAGTCGGGGGAGGGGTTCATGGAGATCCGCCAGGACTGGGACGAGGCCGAGCAGCTGCTGCGGGACGCCGCCGCTGCCGCCGCCGCCTCGTCGTCCGCAGCCGCCAGCAGCAAGGCAGCGCAGGGGCAGGGGAAGGAGCAGGGGAAGGCAGGGAGCAGCGGCAGGGGCGGCAAGGCTGCGTCCGCTGCGGGCGCGGACGCGGACGACGGGGAGGAGGCCCGTATCTTTGCGCGGCTGGCGGAGCTGGAGTGGATGGAGGCAGAGGCGGGCCGCGCAGGCGAGGAAGAGGAGGAGGCGGCGGCGGAGGTGGAGAAGAAGGCGGACGGGGACAAGGGGGAAGAAACGGATGCGGCGGCGGGTACAGGGCGGGCAGGCGCCGGGAGAGCCGGCGCCGGGACGTCGAAGCCAGGAGCGAAGGGAGCGGCAGAGCCGCCGGCGACTGCGACAGCCGCTGCTGCGGTCTCAGCGTCCAGTGGCGGCGGCGCAGGGGCGGGGGCATCGGCCTCTGCAGAAGCACGAGGCTCTGTCGCCGCCGCTGGAGCTTCTGGTCGCGACGGCGTTGCGAGTGGAGCGGCTGCGCCAGGCAAGTCAGCAGCGGCGGCGGCGGCGGCGACCAGAGGCGCCGCCGCGCCGCTGCGCAAGGGCTTCCTGCTCGGTGGAGGCGGCGGCGGTGCGAAGGTCAAGGCAGCCGCTTCGGCGGTGGCCGCAGCAACATCGGCGTCCGCGTCCGCATCCGCGGCGGCGCAGCCGCAGGACGCCGGGGCGGGCAGTGGCGGCAGCGGTAGCAGCTCGCCGTCGGCTGGCGAGGCAAGGCGGCGGCGGCGTGTGTCCTTCGCGGACGGATCTGCGCCGGGGGAGGAAGGCGGCGGCGACGCGGACCTGCTGGCTGCCGGGCCGTTCGCCAGGCGCAGCGGCAGCCCCTCGGGCGATGCCGCAGCAGCTAGCAGCAGTGGCGGCGGGGCTCCGGTCGCCACCGGCGGCCTGCGCCCGGCGCTGAAGCAGGGCACGTCACCGGGCTCCATGCAACAGCAACAGCAACAGCAGCCGCCATCTCAACCGTCGGCGGAAGAGTTCTGGGGCCCGGTGGCGGCGGGTCGGGGGCGCGGCGGGCCCGGCCTGCCGGCGGCGGCCGTGTTCGAGGAGAGCCACTGCGACGCGGCCATGGCCATGGCGAGGGCGCGCGAACAGGCTTTCTCAGGACAGGTGGTGGAGCGAGACAGCGGGAGTGCGGGCGCTGTGAGCGGGGGCCTGCCGGCAGTTGGTGGTCTGGAGGTGCGGGAGGGGGTGGTGGCGCACAGAGCCGTCGACTACGGCGTGCCGCCAGAGGAGCCGGCGCCGCCCAAGCGCGTGTCCAAGTTCAAGCAGCAGCGGGCGGGGCTCTAGGTGTCTGAAGCGCCGAAATGGTGGTGGTGGAGCATAGCAGAAGCATGGGCGGGGAGCGCACCTCGTCTCAAGGCAGAACTGCATGAGCCTGCATGGGGTCGAGTTGCATTCATGGTGCGCCTCGAGTGCATGTAAGCTTGTTGACCTCCGCAAACTCGGTACCATATAAAATAGTTGAGCTTGACTGTCTTAAATAATCCATTCGAGGCAAGTCAGCTCGCGTCCTGGTGTTTGACGCGACCAGTCGGCGGCCGGTGCACCTCGCGACCATGGAGGCGTCCTGCAGCTCGCGCTGCCAGGGCGCCGTGAACTCTAAACTAGGACAACGAGGATGGCGCATGCCTTCCGCTAGGGTGCTGCGGCTGCGCATGCAGGCGGCGCAGCCCGTGGAAATCGGCAAGCTCGAGAAGCGGCCAATTCCGGTGCCGACAGACTACAAGCCCACCGTGGTGCCCGGCAGCCGGACGCGACCAACGCCTCGGCTCGATGCTGTACAGGTGCGACGCGGCCGCAACTGGATTTGTCCTCCTGGGCCACAAATTCCACTTCACATGCTGACCGCCGCCACTGCCCCTGCCTCGTCGCAGATAATTGAGCGGCTGCAGCGGACCCTGCCCGGCTATGTTCGCGAGGAATTCGGCTCGTTCTACAGCAGCCACTGGGGCGGTATCGTCACGGACCCGGCGCTAATGATGCTGCCGCCCGACGACCAGCTGGTCTGCAAAGGCCATGGCGTTTCGGAGGTCGTTGTGCTCAGAGAGGGCCACATATATCTGCTCGACCGCCACATGCAGCGGTTGAAGGAGTCGTGCGACCAGGTTGGGATCAGGCTACCCTTCGAGGACGCCTCGCTCAAACGCATTATCCTGGACACGGCGGCAGCCAGCGGGCGCATGAACGGTGAGCACGCACAATTCGCAATCGCAGTGCGCGCGCATGCGCAAACAGGACTGTCCCAGGCGGGTCAGCGCCCTGCCCCGCTGCTCCTCCGTACCGCATCACGACGCCGGCACGGCGGGCCAGCAACTCACGCGTCCCTTCCTTCCTGCCCCTTCCCACCCACCCCTGCACAGGCGTGGTGCGGTTCTGGGCGACGCCGGGGCGAGGCGGCTTCAGCCCGGTGGAGGTCGGGGGCGCGGAGCCGGCGTTCTACGCGTTGTGCCTGGGCGACACGTACTACATGGACCGCATGGAGGCCTGGAGCGCCATGCTGGTGCCGCAGCCCATCTCGCCGACCCTCACCTCCAACGTGCCCGGCAACCAGCACCTGCTCACCAGCGTCACGCAGCTGATTGCGGGCGAGGAGGGCATGAAGGCGGTGAGTCCGGGTTGAGGGGGCCTTGGGCGTCGCCGTACAGGGAATGAATGGCAGAGCCGGGGAGGGTTCCGAGTCTTCCGACGCATGATGCCATTAAACGAGAGTGCCTCAGCCGCGGGAGTGATGATATTCAAACAGCAAATTCACCATCTTTCACCTGATCAACCGTGATTAGTACTATCAATTCTGACCTATGGCGGTTCGGCCTCTCGCTGTACGCGCATCCTTGCATTCCATCCTCATGTACCCTGTCATGCTATGGCCGCGCGGCGCCGCGAGCCCGCACCAGCACCCACTCCGGCTCAAACACCCCCACTCGTACCTGCCTGCGCCAACCTCGGCCAACCTTTCGCCGCCGCCACGCCCACCCCTGCAGACGCTGTTCACGGACGCGGAGGGCTTCGTGCAGCACGGCAGCGGCTTCACGGTGTGCATCCTCACCAACAGCGACGTGCTGGTGTTCCCGCCCGACGCCCACGTCGCGCCCAGCATCACGCTCGCGCGCATCCTCGAGATGATCCCCGCGGTGAGTTCTTCCCCCCACGGTGCTAATGATGGGTTGCTTGGGCTGGGCTTGCAGCCTCGCCAAGCACGACGTGTATGGGCTGGGGCACGCGTGCGCTCACGCAGGACGCACCGCATGTCGACGCGCACAATGCACCATGAGCATGAGAGGAGAGGCCTGGAGTGATGAAAAACATTCCAATCACCATCTTTCAAATGAGTAAATACATGATTGTAGCAATAATCTATCCCCTGACCAGACCTCTACTCATGCCGCACGGCCGCACGGGGCACAGCACGCATGCATCCCATGAGCATGACACAGAGCGGGCAGCGAGGTCGCGGGAGTGACGATATACAAACAGCAAATTCACCATCTTTCACCTGATTAACCGTGATTAGTACTATCAATTCTGACCTTCGACGGCTGCCCGCTCACTCCATGCACGCACACATCCATCACATGTGCAACCTTTTGGCCACCACCACCATTGCTGCTGCTGACCTGGACCCCCACGCCTCTGCCGCCCACGCGCAGGAGCGCGCCCGCTCCCCGGACGACGTGCTTGTGCGCGAGGTGCAGCAGCGCAAGCTGCACATTAGCGAGCTGCAGGTGGGCAGCATGGGCTTGGAGCTTCGGGGCGGAGGGTATTTGCATGGGCCCAAACAGCTGGGAGACGTGGCGTAGTCTGTCAGCCAACGACCTCGCCGCTGTTTATCCATGGAATGGCATGACCTACATGACCTAACTCCCGCCGCTCCTGCTCTGTCTCTTACCCAACCCAGGCGGCCAAGGAGGCGTTCCTGGTGTGCACCACCTATACGGTGGCGCCGCTGGGCTCGGTGGACGGCCAGCCCATTGCGGACGGCGCCACCGGCCTCACCACCCTGGCGCTGCACTACATGCTGGACAATGACATGACGCCGCCGCCGCCCGGGGTGACCAGCGACCGGCACACGCCCGTGCCGTACGGCTACCTGACCGGCATGCGCGACCAGCTGGTTTGAGGAGCGCGCTAGGTTACGGTGGCGAGGATCCGTACCCTCGAGTTCTGTGATGGAAGCAGGCTTGGTCGTGACGCATGAGGAGGTTGTGTGAACTGTACGGAATTGGCAAGGTTGGACAAGGGTTGGTTCGCATCAGCGACCAAATACTGTGCGCCAGGGAACTCCTGAGGCCTTGGCCCGAGGATTCGTGTAACGTTGCAAGAAGGCTTTGTGGATTCAATGGTCCCGCTGTGCGTCTACACCCGCATCACGCCGCACTGCAACAGCCTAAAGCAAGCTTGACTTGGGTATCAGGCTGACTTGGCTAAAGCGGTAAAGCCAGCGTGGGTTTACCCCGCCCCGCCCTGCCCAGCCCCAGAGCACAGGACAGCCCAGGATGGCGTGGTTGTGGTCCATTTGGTCCCAGCACAGGGGTGCCCGTACCTCTGTCCCCGCACGCGATTGCCGCTGACTCCCGCGGTTCCGCCCGCCCTCCCCTAGTCGCAGGGTCGTGGTCTTCACTGCCGTCCTATTCGCGCCGCAGTGGCGCAATAGCATTGACGCTCAAGCTAATTTTGAGAGCTGTTAGTCACGATTCATTGCGATCGAGTATGCGACCAACCGTTACATCATGCGATGCAGCACAGATTAGGGCTTTGTCTACGCCTCCCAGCCGCGCATTCCACCCAGGAGAACACATAATACATAAGCCCATCACGTTACTGTAAGAAGTGCCCTTAAAAACATGGCTGACTTCGACGATCTCTCTGCGGGCGAGCAGCTGGCGCATTTTGGCGGAGACGTGGACGCATTCACTAACTACCACAACGGCGTGCATGACGAGAACTATGAGCCCTACGAGCAGCCTGAGGAGGAGTCGGAGGCTGAGCCCGATGTCGACGACTCGGAGGAGCAGGACCAGGACGAGGAGACGGAGTGAGGACCTCAAATGGTCATGCTAATGCATTTGTGTGGGCCGAGTGATAGCGCCTCGGGTCCCTCGTTGTCCCAGCGCTCCGCGGTTCGCAGTGGTTTCGAGGCAGGATGGCAAGCAGGATCAAGCACTGAAGGACGCGCAGAGGGTTGCAGACGTACATATTCTATTGTAACCATGGATGAGTTGCTCCTTTGCATGTTGTCCCCTGTCCGCGCTTCAACAGCTCACGCAGCGCAGGCCCACGCCCAGGCCCGCCCAGGCCCAGACAGGTCCAGAGTCTCCAGACTCGAACGAACAGCGGGCAGCGCAACAGTAACCAATGCGCCATCTGCCGCGTTTCAGCAACAGCAAAACATGGAGGCATTATCGCTGCACAAGGGCACCTGGCGGCATGCACATCGTGCGGCACGCGCCAGCCCCCGCCCCCTGCAGCCTTGCCTATAGCCGGTTCAGTGCCCCAGCCCCCCCCAACAGTTGCACTAGTGGTATTCCTGAGTGTTGCGGAAACGGACCCCGAGGATCAGGGCCATCCCTGCCAAGCATGGATCCAGACCGCTTTCGGCACGCTGCACGTTAGCATGACTGTGCATTGCAGTGCTTCTTGTATATAATTAGCCTAAAATCATAGAGCGATTGCCGATACACGCTGGCTCCTTCAGCTGAATCGAGACCAAATTGAGCGGGTTCGACAGCCCAGCCCTCATAGAGCCTTTCGGACATTGTAATGTGCAGAAGACAGCAAATGCATACATTGTAGTTAACGCAAAGCGGCTGCGGCTTGGTAGCGATTAAATAGAAGAGGAAATGGCTCCGAAGGCGAAGAAGGCCAAAAAGGAGCCTGAGGAAGAAGTGCTGGACCAGGCGACTGTGGAACAGGAGGCGCAGCGAAAGGAAAGCGAGCGCTTGAAGGAGCTCGCGCTGGACTCCGGGGTGGGTGGACGCCCCCGTGCGTGTCGCCTGTCACCGACGTTCTACCCGTCTTGCGCCTGCGGGGCTCCCCAACGTGCTCACCACGCCACTCCTGCCATATCTTCTCTTGTTGGTACAGCTGCTTGCTGATGAGGTCGGGCGCGTTACCACCCAGCTGCCGCTCTCCCGAGGTGAGCGACTGACAGGAGGCGCCCGGCGGGTGCATGCCGTGCTTGCCGTGTGGGCCAAACACTGAAGCAGCTAGGGAGTCCTGACGAAATTTGCGGTGCTTGATACGCTAACCATACAGCGCTGGTGAAGGCCAACGGCAAGGACATCATAAAGAAGAGCACCAACCGCAAGAACAGGTGCGGCTGATGTGGGCGCCTTGCGGCTGATGCGGGCGCCTGCCCGCGCCCAAGCCAGGCTGCGCCTAAAGCCAAAGGCTGCGGTTCGCCCTGCGGATTGCTTTTTGTCTAGGCCGCCAGCGGTTGCATCAGTCGTTGTGTGTATTAAGGAGCGTTGCTCCCTGCTCTGCTGATGCTCCCTCTTCTGCTCCGCTGTGGCCGCTGTCGTCGCTGCCGGCAGGTACCTGGTGATTATCAATGTGCTGCTGGCACCTGCGGCGGCCGGCCGACTGGTGAGGCCGGGGCCGGGAGGTGTGGGTAAGAGGGTCGGGTCGGGGGCCCCGGGCGCTGTCAAGATGTGTGGCAGGTGGGCCAGCATGCACGGGTGGCTTGTACGCGCCAGGTGTGCGGGCATGGTGTGCGTGCATTTCTGCTTGGCGGGACCAGCGCGCCCCCGAGCTGCCCCACGACCGCAACCCGACGCCGCAGCGCCCCACGACCAACCCACGACCAGCCACCGCAGCCCCACTGCCGTCCCACCCTCCCACCCGCCCACCCACCCGCCTACCCAACCAACCAACCAACCCACCCCCGCACCCCCACCCCCGCACCCCCACTCCCTTCACCGCCGCCGCCAGGGCACGCTGGCCCGGCTGGACAGCCGCAACCCGGTCATGTACCTGGAAGGCTTCCCGCCGGGCGGCCGCGGCCGGCTCAAGCTGTGGGGCAGCCACGTGTTCCCGCGCGCCCGCTTCATGGCGCTCAAGCTGGGCACGGCGGCGGCGGCGGCGGAGGACGTGTTCGAGAGCATGGTGGGTGAGGGTGGGTGGCGGGGTGGGTGGGTGGGGGCCGGTTTACATTCATCAATAGTTAAGGAAGTGGTAGCAGCGGTATGTGAGATTCCCAAGAATAGCTCATGGGGCCTGGGTAAGGAACGGGGTGGTGGTTGTGGGGGTGAGGTGGCGGGGTGAGGGGCGCGGGGGGGGGGTGGGGGGTTGTAAACACCAGCCCAATCGCCGGGGGGAAGGCGGCGTGGCCTGGTGGCGGGTAGAGGGGGCAACGGGGGGGAGGGTGGACGGCGGATAGGGGGGGGCCGGCAGGGCGGATGAAGGACGAGGGCTGGGAGGGCACAAACCGGCAGGTTGGCGGAGGGTGCGGCCAGGTTCCGGGGGCCTTGGATTGTGTTTGGGGTTGCTTGCCCCGCCCCGCACCTGGCGCTGCTCGTGCTGGCGCCAGTGGACCTGCACTCAGGTGCCCACAACCCCGCGCCCGTGTCCTCGCCCCCGGTTGCATTGCACTGGGGCTGGGGCAGACTGCTTCGTTTCCTTATGTCTAAACTTGTATGGGTACGGGAATACACAACGCCCTTCCTGCCACCCGGCCCGCGCCTGCAGCTGGTGTTCTCCGAGGCCTGGTGGATCGGCACGCCCGAGGAGAACCCCGAGGAGCACAAGCTGCCCATGCCCGCCTTCCTCACCACAGCCGTCGCCAAGCCGGAGCCGGGCGCCGGCGGTGCCGGCGGCGCGGACGGCGCAGCGGCAGAGGGCGGGGCGGCGGCAGCGGGCGGCAGCGGAGAGGGCGCCCCGGCGCCGCTGCACGCCGCCTATGACTACGCGTACGGCGCAGGCGCCAAGCCGGGTGAGACGTGGGTGGGTGGGTGGGGGCCCGAGGTGGGCAGCACGGCAGCTGGCAGCTCCTCGGTAGGGAATGCTGTGCCCAGCGCTCTGTGCGGCGCGCTGCGCTGGCGCTGGCGGCTGGCGTCTGGCACCTGCTGTGAACGACACGGCTGGGGTGGTGGCTGGACGGCACGGGACTTGTGGCACGCCTACTGCGGCAGTGGACCCAGTCACGCAATCAGCCAATCACCCCATAACCGGTTCAGAGAACTGCTTGCTAGTGTGAATGCAAATGGAGGACGCCGCCGATTAATTCGGTTGGCGCAGCTGTAGCCGCTCGTTCATGCTCACGTGCGTGCGTGTGTGCGTGCAGGCGAGCCGGGTGGGCTGCCCAAGCCGGCCGCCGCGGGCGCCGGGGGCATCGCCGCGTCGCAGGACCCCGCGGGTGCGGTGCCGCTGAGCCAGCAGCCGGCGGGCGGCACGCAGGTGGGTGCGCGGCACTGCATGTGCAGTGCAGGTTGGGACTGGGAGCGAGAACATCAGAACAGAACATCAGAACAAGGCCAGCACCGGCTCAATGCTTCGTCGACCCCACCAAGCGCCACACAAACCGACTCTCTCGCGCATTTTTTTAACACGAACCGGCTTGGGCTGCGCCGCGCGTCAAGCCTACCGCAACGGGCTCCGTACTGACCTTCACTCTATGCTTGTACCTGGCTCTTCCGTGGGCAGGGCGACGACACGGCGCCGCCCTCCTCGCAACGGCCGCGCCGCACCGCCGCGCGGCGCGCCTACCGCGACTCCCCCAGCGACGACGAGGACGAGGGCGGCCTGGGCGCCATCGGCGAGGAGGATGGCGAGGACGGCGACGGCGATGTGGTCGTGCTGGGGTCGCAGCGGCCCCGTGGCGGCGCCCGCCGCGGCGCGGCGTCCACGCCGCTGGATGGCGGGGCGGCGGGCGGCGCCGCCGCCGGCGGCGGCGGCGGAGCCGGCTCCGCGCCGCGGCGCGCGGCGCGCACGTCCGCCCTGAAGCGCAGCTACAAGGAGCTGAGTGACGATGAGGCGGGCGGGAGCAAGGACAGCGGCGACGAGGCCGATGGCGAGGAGGAGGAGGAAGACGAGGACGAGGGCAACGAAGACCGAGGGCGCAAGAAGGCCGCCAAGGTGGGGTGGTGGAGGGCCGTGTGGTGTTGGGGCGAAACGGCAACAGGCGCCCTTGGTGGATGGGCGACGTGACGCGGGACAGAGGGCCCGGTTACGCCGCGACCCTGCCTTGCCTGCGCTGTTGTGTGCCTTGTGTCGTGCCGTGTGGGCGCACTGCTGCACATGCACGCCTTGCCCCGTACTTGCCTACGCCGCCTGCCCTCCTACCCCACCCTCCTCGGCTGCAGAAGCGCGTCACGCCCGCTGCGAAGGCCAAGACCGCCGCCACGCCGCGGGGGTGAGTGTGGCGTGTCGCCAAACCCTGGGCGGCTTGCGGCCCCCCTTTAACTACAACCATGCTGTCCATGCTGGGTCATTCCCTTACGCGACGGTGCGCCTGCATTCGGCCCGTTTCATTCCCAACCACTGCTTATGCCGCAACGCAACTGCCGCAGGCAGCTGCCCGCCTCCGGCCGCAAGACGCCTGCAACGGGCGCGGGCAAGAAGGGCGCGCCCGTCATCACCATCGAAGACGACGACGACAACGACGAGGAGAAGGGTGCAGCGGGCGGCTCGCAGCGGCCCGCAGCCCGCAGGCCCGCTGCCAAGAAGGCGCCGGTGATCGTCCTGGACGACGACGACGACGACGACGAAGAGGAGGAGGAGGCGGACGAGGAGGAGGGGGACGACCAGGACCAGGTGTGCGTGTGTCGTTGTGCCGCGGGGTCCGTACACGCCGGTGCTCTGCATCGCCCGGTGGCGCGGCTGCCGCTCTGCCTGTGTGCTCGTGAGTGCCGCGCGTGTGCTCATGCGGCCGCGGCGTCGCTCGCATGCAGGACGGCGAGGCGGACGAGGAGGGCGAGGAGGGCGAGGGCGACGAGGAGGAGGACGAGGAGGACGGGGATGGCGAGGGTGACAGCAGCGGCGACGGGGAAGGGGAGGAGGAGGACGACGACGACGACGAGGAGGAGGAGGAGGAAGTGGAGGAGAAGCCGGCTGCAAAGCGGAAGCCGGCTGGGGGTGGCAGCCGAGGCGGCGGCGCGGCGGCGGGCCGAGGTGCGCGGCGGCGGCACGTGTGCGGGGTCGCACGTGCTACCGTACTCCTGATCTGGCTGACCAATGATTGGGCCCTCCGCAAGGAGTTTGCGAAATAGCACAACCCGCGCAATGCTGGGGGCGGCTTCCGCGCCTCGCACCAGAGGCCGAATTCCCGGGACCTGCCACTGACACGCATACGCCCTCCCTCTCCTCCAACCCCTGTGCCCGCGGACCAGGCGGCGGCCGAGCGGCGGGCGCAGCCGCCAAGAAGCCGCGCGGCGGCGGCGGTAGCAACAAGAAAAAAGGTGACAGCGATGGGGACGACGACGATGATGACGTGGTCTCCGAGCACGACGAGAACGAGGAGGAGGAGGAGGCCGAGAGGCCCACAGCTAAGAAGCGCAAGCCTGCGTCGGCGGTGGATGTAAAGCGCGGCCGCAGCGGCGGGGCCCGCGGCAGCAGCAAGGCGGCGGTGGGTGGGCGGCAGCAAGGCGACGGTGCCGGCAAGTGCAAGGGCAAGGGACGGAAGCGGAAGGTTGGGGAGGATAGCGGGGACGAGGAGGGAGATGAGGAGCCGTCAAGCGAGCCAGATGACGACGATGACGAGGACTGGTCGGGCTGATGCGCAGCAATTACGGTGGTGCGGGATGAGGGCTGTGGGCAGATAGGGAGCTGGTGATGGCACGTGCTGCCAGTAGCGGTCGCAGCCTTCTTGCTGCGCTGTGGCTTTGGGCTCCAAGGACTCGAAATCAACTCATCAGCCAATCGGCGGGAACCTATACGTTTTACCATTGTGGCGCGCTGTGCTGGAACTGGGAAGCTTGAGGAAGGCACCGCAGCAGGTAGCTCTGCATGAGAAGGGCTTACAAGCAATGACCGTCTGAAGGCGGCGAGGACGCCAGGACCTGGGCTGGCTTCGATGGAATAATGTAAGCGGGGCAGGACCTGGGCTGCCTGGGTGTTGCGGTGGTCTGGTGGAGGCCGGACCCCCCACCGTCTGCCGAATGCAAGGAGATGCCATCGGTGCCCCAGAGCGGTACTGGAGACAGGAAGGACTGACAGTCGCACACAGGGGCGAAGCAGGGCCTCCTGTTGTCTTGCAGCTCCGCACGCAACCTCACGGGCTCATCGCTCGCAGCGCGCGCACAGCACGATGGAGGCTCGCGATGGCCTGCGTGATGGGCATGCCATCGCGGGATTGCTGTTCAGCGCTGACAGACAAGCGCCTCAGAAGCCAGGCGTGCCACTCACTCAAATGTATTAATGTTATGAAGACGCTGTGAAACGACGACACGCTTTTGCTCCACGAGGTACTTGTTTCGCGTAGATTTGGCGCGCCGAGTCCTGCGCTTGAGCTAGCCCGATACCATGGCGAGCGCTGTGGCCGACGAAAAGCCAGGACCTGAGCTGGCTGGATGTTGCAGAGGCTGGTGGGGGCCGGACCGGCTTCCTCGCCTAGGGCTGCCTAGGGCGCTGCCGCGGCACCAGGAGCGTGGCGCCATCTGTCCTCCCCTGCGCGGCCTCCTCTGGCGGCCCTGGGCGGCCTGTGGAACAGAGCCTGGAGCCTGAAGCCTGCAGCCTGAAGGGACCAGGGATGCGACCAGGGGCCTCTTGCAGCTCTGCCTGGAGCTACACACAACCGTTGTGACACGGGTGGCACGCGCGATGGGCACGCGCGGGCCTGACGGGGCCTGACCAGAGCGCGCGCTCCCCCGCCAGGCTCGCCAGGCATGCCGGGCTCTGACTTAAACGTATCATTATGATGCTGTGAACGGCGACAATTGATTTACCGGCGCGCTCGCTTCGCGCCAAAAGCAATTTTTAGTACCTGTTCGCGCGCCGGAGCCTGCATTCTTGCTAGCCAGGTGCCATGGCGAGCGTTTTGACCGACGAGAAGCGGGCGGAATGGAAGCAAAACGGGTACGTGTAACGATGAGTGAGACAGTGGTTCAGGCAGATTGCAGCGACCATGCCTATGCCATCTTCTATGGTAGTTGAATCGTAACTGAGGGGCGAAGGCTGCCGGGTGAAGGAGCGCTGGTGCGGAGAGCGACGGTGGAAGGTTCGGCCTTCGGACATCCAGGCATTATTCTGCGCTGCCCCGCGCAGGTTAGCGCTGCTCATGCAGGACTTCGGGGGCAACAAATATGCACAGAAGCTGGCCGCGATCATGGACCGAGTTGAGGAGGCGGCGTTCAGGGCTTGCTCGTCGAACCCGGTGAGACCACGGTGGCCACTGTTTAACCGTGCAGTTTAACCCAAGCCCCGCACGGTCTACTCGAGGGCTTTGGTGGATCCACCCATGGCGTTGTTACCTGTGGTGGGCCATAGTGATTGAATGGCGGCGTAGCCTGCGGAGAAGGAGTGGGGGCGCTCCGGTTGCCAGTTCCCTGTGCCAGACCGAAACCCCGTCAACCAACACGGTCCCTGCAGGCCATGTACGAGGTCGATCTGCGGAAAAGGCTGGACAAGTGCAAGGAGGGCATTACAAAGATGCTTCAGCAGCAGGCAGCGCGCTCAGCGATGGCGCAGCAGCAGCAAGAGCACCAACAAATGCAACAGCCGGTGCCCATGGTCAACCAGCAGCCGATGATGCAGGTGCCGCAGGACATGGTCCCGCAGCCGCAGCCGCAACAGCAGGAGGGGCACATGCCCCAGCCTGCCTCAACCGCAGCGCCGGGCGCGCTGGGGGCTCAGGCAGGGGCATCTGCGCCCGCGGCGCTGCCCACGCCAAGGGGGGACGCACCCTCTATTCCGGCGGCTCTTGCGCACGAGTACATGGCGCTGGTGGGTCCGGACTCGTGGCCGTGAGCAAGAGGGGTTTCCATGCATTTTTTAAATTTAAGATGATGAGGGGGTAGGGGTGGGGCGCGACCATTGCTCGTGTACTCGGGGTGACGTACGGTATGTATTGAAGTTTGGGTCCTGAACGGCCTGACCTAGCGGGAATGGGGCGGCTGGCCGCTTTGCTCCGTCTTCGCCAACCACTCAACCCCGCTTGCTAACACGTTCATGCGTGGCCAACTGCAACCGCCCGGCTGCTGCAATCCGTGTGGCCATCCATGCAGGTGGGGCAGCTGCGGCCACGGCAGGGCTTCCTGCGCGCGGAGATCGATAAGCTGTCAAAGCTGGACTGCCAGAGGGCCAAGCGCGCTCACAGTCTCCTGCTGGAGGCCTACACGCACTGCACGGTGGAGCCGGGGTCGGCGGCGGCCGCCAGCTGCCGCATCTCAGGTGCGTTCGCGGGGTGGTGCGCCCTAGCGCAGTGTGTGCATGCGCGTATCGCAACGGGGCCGTGTGTGTACCGTATGCGCGTGCGCGTGTGCGTGCGCGTGTGCGTGTGCGTGTGCGTGTGCGTGTGCGTGTGCGTGTGCGTGTGCGTGTGCGTGTGCGTGTGCGTGTGCGTGTGCGTGCGCGTGTGCGTGTGCGTGTGCGTGTGCGTGTGCGTGTGCGTGTGCGTGTGCGTGCGCGTGTGCGTGTGCGTGTGCGTGTGCGTGTGCGTGTGCGTGTGCGTGTGCGTGCGCGTGTGCGTGTGCGTGCGCGTGCGCGTGTGCGTGTGCGTGTGCGTGTGCGTGTGCGTGTGCGTGTGCGTGCGCGTGTGCGTGTGCGTGCGCGTGTGCGTGCGCGTGTGCGTGTGCGTGCGCGTGTGCGTGTGCGTGTGCGTGTGCGTGCGCGTGTGCGTGTGCGTGTGCGTGTGCGTGTGCGTGTGCGTGTGCGTGTGCGTGTGCGTGTGCGTGTGCGTGCGCGTGTGCGTGTGCGTGTGCGTGTGCGTGTGCGTGTGCGTGTGCGTGTGCGTGTGCGTGTGCGTGTGCGTGTGCGTGTGCGTGTGCGTGTGCGTGTGCGTGTGCGTGCGCGTGTGCGTGTGCGTGTGCGTGCGCGTGTGCGTGCGCGTGTGCGTGTGCGTGCGCGTGTGCGTGCGCGTGTGCGTGTGCGTGCGCGTGTGCGTGTGCGTGTGCGTGCGCGTGCGCGTGTGCGTGTGCGTGTGCGTGTGCGTGTGCGTGTGCGTGTGCGTGTGCGTGTGCGTGTGCGTGTGCGTGTGCGTGTGCGTGTGCGTGCGCGTGTGCGTGTGCGTGCGCGTGCGCGTGCGCGTGTGCGTGTGCGTGCGCGTGTGCGTGTGCGTGTGCGTGTGCGTGCGCGTGCGCGTGTGCATGCGCGTGCGCGTGCGCGTGTGCGTGTGCGTGTGCGTGCGCGTGTGCGTGCGCGTGCGCGTGCGCGTGTGCGTGTGCGTGCGCGTGTGCGTGTGCGTGCGCGTGTGCGTGTGCGTGTGCGTGTGCGTGCGCGTGCGCGTGTGCGTGTGCGTGGCGTGTGCGTGCGTGCGCGTGTGCGTGCGCGTGCGCGTGCGCGTGTGCGTGTGCGTGTGCGTGCGCGTGCGCGTGTGCGTGTGCGTGTGCGTGTGCGTGTGCGTGTGCGTGTGCGTGTGCGTGTGCGTGCGCGTGTGCGTGTGCGTGTGCGTGTGCGTGTGCGTGTGCGTGCGCGTGTGCGTGCGCGTGCGCGTGCGCGTGTGCGTGTGCGTGTGCGTGTGCGTGTGCGTGTGCGTGTGCGTGCGCGTGCGCGTGCGCGTGTGCGTGTGCGTGCGCGTGTGCGTGTGCGTGTGCGTGCGCGTGTGCGTGTGCGTGCGCGTGCGCGTGTGCGTGTGCGTGTGCGTGTGCGTGTGCGTGTGCGTGTGCGTGTGCGTGCGCGTGTGCGTGCGCGTGTGCGTGTGCGTGTGCGTGTGCGTGCGTACATGTGCGTGTGCGTGTGCGTGTGCGTGTGCGTGCGCGTGTGCGTGTGCGTGTGCGTGTGCGTGTGCGTGTGCGTGTGCGTGCGCGTGCGCGTGCGCGTGCGCGTGCGCGTGCGCGTGTGCGTGTGCGTGTGCGTGTGCGTGTGCGTGTGCGTGTGCGTGCGCGTGTGCGTGTGCGTGTGCGTGCGCGTGTGCGTGTGCGTGCGCGTGCGCGTGCGCGTGTGCGTGTGCGTGTGCGTGTGCGTGCGCGTGCGCGTGCGCGTGTGCGTGTGCGTGTGCGTGTGCGTGCGCGTGCGCGTGCGCGTGCGTACATGTGCGTGTGCGTGTGCGTGTGGCGATAGCTGCCTGGTTGAGCTGCGAATTCAATATCCGGGACAACCAGCAGGCGTGTGATTACGGGCTGGAGGTGTCATCTCGGGATGGTGGTGTTGGAGGTGGATGGGTTAGGCATTCTCGTACGGCCTGATCAGCCGTGCCGCTGGCCTTGCGACTGTTCGCTTTCGAACGTCGGCTGCTGGCCGCGTCGTATCGCGGGCGGGGGCAGCCATGACTGTTTGCACGCGGGAGCCTGCTCACCTGCTGCACATGCGTCACAATCCCACGCGTCATTGACAGACAACACGGTGAAGCTGCTCCGCTCGGTGATGTCGAGTCTCAAGCGCCGCGCCACGGCGGCGAAAGCGCCCACCCCGGCCGCCACCAACTCCGCGGCTGGTGATGGTGTGGACGGCGCTGAGTCGGCGCCATCGCTCTTCATTTGCCCCATCACCCAGGTGAGGTGTGGCCCCTTTGCATCGGAGGCGTTGGGCTTGTTCAGCGGTTCACGCCTGTACGATGAACGGCTTCCTCTGCTTGTTTGCTTGTGCTTTCAGTGATCGCTACGCCAGCCCCACATACCGTACATCGCCTTCCTCCCCGCCCCCACCCTGCCGCACCTAGCACGCACCAGCCGTGTTAGCAGCTTTTCATGGCGCCAGCCTTGCCTAACAGCGCCTTGCCTAACACGTTGGCCCCCCACCCAATGCGCGATGACAGGAGGTGATGGAGGACCCGGTGGTGGCGGCGGACGGCCACACCTATGAGCGCAAGCTGATCGAGAAGTGGATGCAGCGGGCACAGGCGTCCGGCTCTGCAGCCGGGCCCAGCAGCAGCGCCCCGCGCAGCCCCATGACCAACCAGCCGCTACCCAACACCGTGCTGGTGCCCATCCTGGCCCTGCGCAGCGCCATACGCGAGTGGCAGGAGCAGCAGCAGCGGCTGCGGCTGTAGCGCCGTGGCTCGCGCTCGCTTCCTATGGCTTCGCTGAAAGAGGACCCCCGTACCCGCCCTGCCAGAGCGATGAGCGATAATCAGGGTTGGAAAATGCGCAGGCTTGATTGCTGCAGGTGGTGTTGCACATAGTGGGGATTGTGAAGAATCGTTGGATCGCACTGGAAGCGTGCGTGCTGCCATACGCGGCCTTCCTGCAAGGAGCCGTGGCGACGATCTAGATCGTGACTTCGTGAGACGATCAGCAGGTTGAGCTGAGGGTGGGCTGTCATCAGGACTTTACAGGGCTTTCTGGTGAAGTTTCGGCCTGCCTGGCAACCCCGGTAGGCGGGCCAGCATTATCCTCATTCATGTTGTGTACGTGTGCAGCAGGCCAAAACTGTACGGTATGCACGGACAGGTTACGGTGTGATAAGTCCTGCGGCGTTGCGTTTCTGAGTTAAGTGAGCATGAGACATGATTGCGAGGTTACAAGAAGGGGACAGTGTAAACACCATCACGGCTACGAGGGAAGCCACCATTCCGAGGAACGCAGCAAACCGCAACCCCCGCTTGGCTGCCAACCCAACTCACAGCTGCGTAGGCGCGTCGAAGCTAAGCCGCAGCCCGCCAAAGCCACACCAAACAGCAGCATCACAAAGCACGCGGCTCATAAGGCACCGCAAAGTCTTCCACCAAGCCCGAAGGCGCAACACAGGGCAGCGCCCCAAACAGCAAGCAAACTGGTGCGCCTGTGGCACGATCTGGTCCCAGCCCGAAGGCTCAACACGGGGCAGCGCCCCAAACTGCAGGTCTGTGTGCCTGGGGCACGGTCTGGGCCTAGCCCGAAGGCTCAACACGGGGCAGCGCCCCAAACCGCTGTCTGATAACGCAGCACAGGGAAGCGCCCCGAACAAGCAGGCAACACCGGCAACCAGTCCAACCGGGGCCAGGAGCCCCGCCCGCAGCACCCGACACCGGGCCAAGCGTTAACAGCCAGGGCGCAAGCGTCCAGGCACGAGCGCGCCGAACCAAATGAAAGGCACCGCAACATTGGAAACCAGCCACGAAGGCCCGTCAACGGGGCAGCGCCCCAACTGCAAGTGCCAATGGCACAGTCTGGTCCGGGCCCGAAGGCCCAACACGGGGCAGCGCCCCACATCACACTGAGGCAGCCACCCACCCACCAGCACACCACCACGCCACTCGACGGGCACCCCGCCCTCCACCCGCCCCCCCAACGACCCAAGCCGACCTCACAGCTAACCCCGCCCGCGCTCGGAGGCGGACAAACCCGACAGCAACCCGGGCCCCCGGGCAACGGCCCGAGCCCTCAAAACGACACCCGGGACACCCTACTGCCGATAGCCGACGCGCCTTCCGGTCCGCTAAGGACCAGCATGCTGACGAAACGGCCGGGGCTAGAGACTGCAGAACCGTAAGGCCGCAGGCAGAGACGACGGCGGGCCAAGCGCCACGAGGAAAGACGCCGAGAAGCACACCGGAACTGCCATCACCACTTGTGCCGGGCCACGAGCGACCACTAGGGCCATCCGCAACCTGCGCACACAGAAGCCGCAGAAAGCACTACAAAGAAGAACCCGCGCGACCGGCCGCCCACGCGGACCCGGCCGCCATGAAACATCGAGGCGAAGCCTGGGCGCGGAGCGAAGCTCTGACACCCAACCAGTCTGAACCAAGTCTGGAACCACGTCTGAACCAAGTCTGGAGCCCGTAACAGGCTGAAAAAATTTTGCAACGAAAGCCAAGGTCGACAACTAAAGAGACATGTGAGCACGATTGTAGTTCCTAGGTGGGCGTCACGCATTGCGGACGTAACACACGTGGTAGGGAGATGGTGTGGCGGTTGGCTGGAAGTTAAGCCAGTAGGCACTTGAAGCCGGCAGCCGACAGAGGCCACTGTTCGTATACCGCATCTCAGCTTCAATAGATGCAAGCACAACAATGACGATGTGATACCGCAGTGATGTTGGCCAGTGGCTGCTTTGGCGGCCGTACGTGCTCGCGTGCAGCCAGCCGTAGGTCGTGGTGCACGCCGAGGACACCAGACGCCTGTTAAACTCCTGCTTGGGGTTTGGCAATGTGTCGTAAGAGCCAGTTTCCATCGCCGGGAGGAGTGGGGGATAGCTCGGTATCCCGCGGAAGGGGCAGGCGGAAGGGCGGCAATGGGCGTGGGGGTTTTGCGCCGATTCTCAACCGCAGCGCTCAGTCTCCGGGGGCGAACCCAGCTCGCATACATGTTGACATGTACACAAGCCAAACGATCCACCTGCAAGACTCGTGAAAGTCGCGGCACTTCGCTCGACTGCGGTCAATGTGTCGCTTCCAACCAAACCTGACGCTGTCTAAATAGTTTTCAAAAGCTTGACAGCATGGGGCTTAACTCGAGCCCCGTGCTGGACACAGAAAACAAGACCCCAACCAGGAGCGCTGTCCAGCGGCTCGGAGCGGCGCATTGAGCCATGAGCGGCTCACAGAGGGATGCGGATGCGAAGGTAAGCGCCAACCCAGTTCGTGGACGAAGGGACGTCGAGGGTGACGCCGTGGCGTACGCGATTTTCCCACTAGACTGCTTGCTTGGGGCATTGGGCACCCGGATACCTACACCTTGTTGAAATGCATACGAAGGACCGGGAAAGCCTCAGTCGGGACAGAGTTTAGGTTGCCGACAAGCTCTGCTGGCACAACCTGGCCACCGCGGACGTTCGCTTCGCCGAGCTAGGCCCTCTTCCTGATTGCTGGAATCCTGTTATTGCCGCTGCTCATGGCTGGTTCGTGGGTGCTGCTACCCTCCAGTCGCTGTCGGGCGGCGCCATCTCCATGGACGGCAGCGCCAAAACGTCCTTCGATGACGGTATCAGCAAGTTCAAGCGGCTGACGTTGGGGGCGGCCATGAAACCCGGAGATGGGAGCTTCCGGGGGCTCTTCACCAGCAGCAAGGGGGTGGACAAAGGTGCGCGGGGGGAGCGGCCGGGGAGCGGCGTGGGAGGGGCACGCTTACGACGGGCGTGGCAGCATCGACGCTGTTTTCCCAACAAGGCCACTGCCGGAAACCTTCAGGCCACGTGCACCATGGCGGCTGCGCGCCCGCCCGCCACCCACCCACCACCACTGCTTCCCATCAGCTCTTCCTCCAGCCTAACCTCCCGCCGCCGCGCGCTTCTTCCCCCCAGGCACCTCCTCCACCACCTCCGCCGCCGCGCGCGAGGCCGCCGCGCTGCTGGCCGCGCAGCGCGCGCGCGAGGAGGACCCCGCCTACTACCTGCGGGAGGAGATCCGCGCGGCGCGGGAGGCGGTGCGGCAGCTGGACGCGGCGGTCAGCGGCGCGCAGTCGTTCCGCGAGAAGGCCACCAAGCTGCTGGAGGAGGCGCACCGGGCGCTGGGGAGGCTTGAGCAGGTGGGGTGGCATGGATGGGGCGGGGGACTGGGGTGGGGTTGGGAGGGGGTGGTTTTATGCGGGGTGTGTGTGCCAGGCCGGAAGGGACTCCCATGAGGGCGAGGGCGCGGCGAGCAGTGATGGGCGGGTGAAGGTGAACAGCCGGACAGCCGGGTGTGGCGGGCCCGCGCTGAAACGAA
The DNA here is from genome assembly GCA_016834605.1 of Chlamydomonas incerta. Lineage (NCBI taxonomy): Eukaryota > Viridiplantae > Chlorophyta > Chlorophyceae > Chlamydomonadales > Chlamydomonadaceae > Chlamydomonas > Chlamydomonas incerta. The sequence goes on along the minus strand of JAEHOC010000003.1, from coordinate 2,457,312 downwards.
ACGAAACGCAACGCGACGCGACGCGCGCGCAGGCTCTGGCTCTGTCTGCCTACTCGCCGCCGGAGCTGATCCCCATCGCCTGCGAGATCAAGTGCGTGGCGCGGCGCGGCGTGACGCTGGTTGACGTGTACGGCAAGTACAGCACGGTGGTCAAGATCATGACCATCCTCATGCGGTCGTACATTTACGGCAAGTTCGACAAGCAGATCGACCACCTTAAGTCGTTGATACCGTTGGCGCCCAAGGGCGGGGCGGCGGCGGGCGCGGGCGGCGGCGGCGGCACGCACCACCACCACGTGTCCAACCCCGGGGATGCCGGCAGCGCGGGCGCGAGCGGCAGCACGGCGGCCGGGAGCCTGCTGGGCGGCGCGGGCCCCAGCGCGAGCGTGGGCGGCGCAGGCGGCAGCCTGGCGACGATATCGGGAGGCCTCATGAGCGCGCAGGTGCGGAGGGCGGCGGCGGCCTTCGGAGGGTAATGCGGTGGGGATCATTGAAGGCGCAGGGTGCAGACGGGCCGTCAGGGGGACAGAAGGGAAGCAGGCGCGGCGAGGGCCCCTCCCTCCTTGCATCTTGTGCTGGGGCCGATGCCGGGATGGGGGCGCGGGCAACTAAAAATGACACCGACCCCCTCCCCTAACTGCCCCCCGATGAATGATACGCAGGCCTCGGGCGCGTTGAACCGCTCCTCGCTCACCCACCTGCTGGGCCTGTCCCAACACAGCTCCCAGCAGGCGATTGCAGGCGGCGCCGCCGCCGCCGCAGCTGCCGCCGCAGGCGGCGGCGGCAGCGCGCTGTCCCTGCACCAGCAGTCGCAGCACGGCGGCGGCTCCGCCACGAGCGCCGCGGCGGGCGGCGGCGCGCCGCTGACCGGCGTCATGCTGCGGCCCAACAAGCACGACCGCGTGCACGCGCTGGCGTACGTGCCGCCCAGCCAGAGCGACCGCAGCGGCAGCGTGTGCGTGTGGTGGAGCGCGGGCATGATGCTGGAGCACTACTCGGACACCACGCAGTCCACCACGGGTGAGGCGCGGAGGCGGCGCCCGGGGGGGGCGCTTTGGGGTTGGGGTTGGGGCTGGGTGGATTGGAGGGAGGAAACACGGACGGACTGGGCGGCGGGTTGCAACGATAGTTGGAAAAGCGGTAGAGCGGGGTTGCGGCCGCCAACTGTCGGGCGCGGTGCACAACCTTGCAAGTTGCAACCCCTCGTCTCACGACCCGCACGCGGGCTCCCGGCTTTCCTGCTGCTGCCTTCCAACCCACCAGGCTTCCAGATCGAGAAGACCTCGCTCAACGTGACGGCCATCGGGGTGGACGAGGCGGGCAACGTGTGGACGGGGCACGCCAAGGGGCTGGTGCGGGTGCGGCCGCGGCAGCAGTGGGAGTTCTACTGGGAGGACAAGACCGCCTTCGCGCCCAACGCCGTGAAGGCCATCGCCTTCGACGAGGCGGGCCGGGCGTGGGTGGGCGACGAGGCGGGGCGCATCAAGGTGGGGCGCCGGTGGGGATGGCAGGAGGGGATGGGTAGCGGAGGGGCTGGGGGCGGGGGAGAGGGTCCGGGGAAAGGGCCGTGGGGCGCGGGGGCTGCGCAGGGTAACGATAGCTGGTTTGGGCTGGGGCAGCCCAGAGGATGCCGGGGGCTTGTTGTCTTTCCGGCGCCTTTCCTGATTGACGCACCACGCGGGCCGGGTGCGTGATTGGCCTGGCGCGCCCCCCCCCACTTCAAATTATTTGCAAAACACCGTCTCATGGACGGCTACCCCCCACCCCCACCCCCCAGGTGATGGCATTCAACACCTCCGAGGGCCGGCTGGAGTCGCTGGCGGCGCTGCAGCGCTCGCCGGCGCTGCTGGCCAAGATGCGCGGCGGGCTGGAGGCCTCGCGCGGGCTGTTCGGCCGGCGCAACTGCGGCAACGCCAACAGCGCGCACGTGCCCAGCAGCAACACCTCGGGCCACAGCTCCGCGGCGGCGGTGTTCGCGGCGGCCAACGCCGCCGCCGCGGCGGCCGGCGGCGCCGCCGCCAGCGCCACGGCGTCGCTGGTCAGCGCCGCCAGCACCGCCGCGTCCACCGTGGCCGTCGCGGGCGGCCTGTCGACTTCGTCGGCGCGCGACAGCCCGGCGGCGGGGCTCGCCGGCAGCGGCGGCGCGCCGAGCCCTGGCGGCGGCGGCGGCGGCGGCCATCACCACAGCTCCTCTGTGCCGCCGGGCATGGGCGCTGGCGGTGGGGGCGGGGGCGTCGGAGGCGGCGGCGTGTTCGGCGTGGCGGTGGAGGGCCCGGTGCGCTGCATCTTCCTGCGCGGCGGCCGCGCCTGGACCAGCGGCGGCCGCGGCTCCACGGGCGGCTGGCTGCAGCTGTGGGACGCGATGTCGTTCCAGGTGGGTGGGGGAGGGCGCGTGGGGAGGGCGCGCACCCGCCTTGCGGGGACGGAGGTCCGGCGGCTGCGTGCTGCAATGCTGTTGTGGCGGTCGCGTGTAGCGTGTGGTGTTTTGTGTTGTGGTGATGCCGCGGCGCAGGGCGCTGTGCTGCGTGCTGTGCTGTGTGCATGCCCCTGCCCGCGCACGCTGCCAGCTTCGCCGTGCAGCTGCCGCCACACGGCCGTGCTTGACCGTGCCGCCCCATCTCCCGCTCCCCGTCTTCCCAGGACCTGGACTGCTATGACTGCTGCGGCTTCGGGCCCTGCCACGCCATGGCGGCGCTGCGCTGGCCCGCAGACACGGCCGGCGGCGGCGGCGGCGGCACCGGCAGCCTGCACGCCCACTCGCTGACGCACCCGCACCACCGGCCCAGCCGCTCCGACGGCGGCCGCGACGGCGCCGCCGGCGGGCCCACCTCCACCGGGCCGAGCGCCACCGCCGCCGGGCCCTCCTGGCGGCTGCTGACGGGGCACGAGAACGGGCAGTTGCTGCTGTGGAACCCGGGGCACACGGGCCTGGCGCCGCTCATGCGAATCGGCGAGCCGGGCAGCCCCTGCCGCGGCATCGCTGCGTTCGAGGTGCGCGCGTGGAGGGAGGACACAGAGGGTTTTGTGGAGGGCGTTACAGCTTGCATGCAAGTTGGGTGGTACGGTGGCAGAGGAGTCGGGCAGGGTTGAATAGGCAGCAGGCGTGGAGGCGAGCGTGGGGGTGGGTGGAGCGGCAGGTGGGGTGGCGCGCCTGTGGTTGCAGCTGTCGTGGAGGCAGCCCGGGAGTAGCGAACGCGGCCGTGCTGGCCGCGCGCGGAGGTGGGGGCAGGAAGCCCGAAACAAGGGGCGGCGCTTGCGCTCCCGCTCATCCTGCCGCTCGCGCTGCATCGCCCCACGCACTCCGCTCCCAACCTGCCTGCCTGCCTGCCTGCCTGCACCTCCACCGCTACCAGGGCGTGCGGCTGGTGGCGACGGGCCACCAGAACGGCGAGCTGCACCTGTTCCTGCAGCCCAGCACCGAGGGCGGCCTGCCGCCCGGCAGCAACAGCGCCAGCAAGGCGTCGTTCGGCACGCTGCGGCCGCGCATGGTCACCATTCAGGTGGGCGGGGGGGCGGGGGCGCCGGCTCCAGGTTGCGGGCGGCGTCAGGTTGCGGGCGGCGTCAGGTTGAGTTGCAAGGATTGGCTTGGAAAGCAGGCACTGAAGGCCACCAGTAGGCGCTGGGCAGCCTCTTGGCTCGGGACGTGGACGCGGCTCAATGCGCCGCGCCGCCCCGTGGCCCTGCCCCCGCCTCAGGCGCACAAGAGCCGCGTGGACCGCATGATGGGCGGCCCCACCAGCTGCGTCACCAGCAGCTGGCTGGGCACCATACGCCTGTGGCACGCGGCCGACCTGGCGGCGGAGGCGCACCGCCAGGTGCGTGCGTGTGGGGGTGTGAGAGAGGCGAGTGTGTGTTTAAACCAAAAAAACAGACGGACAACAAAGCCCAAGAGGGAGTGTGTGTGTGTGTGTGTGTGTGTGTGTTTGACAAAAAATCAAAGACGGACCAAACCCGCCAAACACGCGCGCGCAGTTACATACCGATACCTACGCGGTTACCGAGCTCCGCGGTCGTCGATGTTGCCCCAGTTGTCTACCTTGTTATACTTACCCGCAATTTTGCCTGGAACCCCCTACCCGGGCGTTTGGCATCCAGCCGCGGACCGGGGTGCACCCGCATGCGCTGCTATGCTCCGCGTCGGCGACGCGCTACAACGTTTACCGGGCACAACTCCCGTGTGTGTGTGTGTGTGTGTGTGTGTGTGTGTGTGTGTGTGTGTGTGTGTGTGTGTGTGTGTGTGAGGGTGTGACACTACGTGTGTGTGTGCTGTATGCGAATGAAGTGCGGATGCCCAGGGGCAGGCGGGGGAGAGGGCGGCAATTACAGAGGTAGCAGGGCGAAGCTATGCGCGCGCTGGAAGTGGGTGTGGTGTGGGGGCGCGGTGTGGGTTCCAGGCCGATGTGCGGAGTGTGCTTGCGCCAAGCGCTGACGCTCACACGGCCGCGCCTCCACAGGGCCTGTTGGCGCACACCGCCTCGTATTCCTCGCTCTTCACGGCGACGCAGCACAGCCCGCCGGTGGATGGGCGGCCGGGAGGCGCCGGCACGGCCGGGAGCCTGCAGCTGCCGTCCCGGCACGCGTCCGCGAGCGTGGGTGAGTTGGCCAGCTGCGTGTCCGTGTCGCCGATGCCCCTGCCTCCATCCCTGCCCTGCCTCGCCCTTGGGTCGGCCCTGACCCCCGACCCCCGACCCCTGACCCCAATCCTTCTTGTCCCCTATCCCGTGTTTTCTAACACACACACCACTGCCCACCCCCGCACACACGCAGGCGACCTGTCCGTGGCCAGCAGCGGCCACTACACGCGCGAGAGCGACGGCCGCCGCCTGGGCTCCGTCACCGAGCCGCACGCCTTCAACTCCGCGGCGGGGCCGGGCCAGCTGGGCCCGGGCGGCCTGGGCGGCGTGGGCAGCCCGCCCTCTACCGCCTCGGCGGGCGGCCTGGGCTCGGTGCTGTCGGCGGGCAGCAACGCGCTGGGCGGCGGCGCCGGCTCGCTGACGGCGCACGGCCACGTGCGCACCGCCAGCCGCGACAGCGTGCTGGAGGGCACCGCGGCGGGGACCATCACGCAGCAGGTGCGCGGGGGGGGGGGTTTGCAGGGGTGGTGGTGGCGGTGGTGGCGGTGGTGCGGAAGGGTGGGCGGAAGGGGGCGGAAGGAGGCGGACGGGGGCGGAAGGGTTGTATACTGGTGCCCCGCGCTGGGCGGTGTCGTGCCGGCGGTGTGCTTGTGGCGGTGGTGGTGTGGAAGGGGTAAGGGCAAGGGCTGTGCGCCGCGCTGGGCTGCTTTGTGCACGGTGGCTGTGTGCAGTGTTTGCGGGCTCCAACCGACCTGCAGACCCGCTTGGTGTGGCAGGCGCCCTGGCGGCGGGTCTGACCTTCGTGGCATGCGTTTTGTCCTTCTTCCCTGTCCTTCCGGCACCCACAGAGCAGCGGCAACACCACGACCACCGCCACCACCGCCACGGACGCGGGCCTGACCGGCGGCCCGCCATCCTCCATTGCGTCCGCCGGCCCCTCCGCCTCGGCCATGTTCACACACTTCCAGACAATCGACATGAGCGAGATATCACTCAAGAAGCTGATCGGCTCGGGCGCGTACGGCAAGGTGCGTGCTTGCCGTACGCCATGCGTTACGTCATGCGGCGGCTGGGCCGGCTGGCCGGCTGGCTGGAGGGATGGGTGGGGAGAGGGAGATGGATGGATGGGGAGATGGATGGATGGGGAGATGGATGGGTGGGGAGATGGATGGGTGGGGAGATGGATGGGTGGGGAGATGGATGGGTGGGGAGATGGATGGGTGGATGGCGGCGGCGGGGACGTGCAATGTGCGGGGGAGGGGGGGGCAACTGCGACCCCCACGCAGCATGCCTCACCCTGCCTAGCCCGCGACGGTCTAGTGACACCGCCCAACGTTCTAGGCGCTTGGCAGTTGACACCCACCCACCCACCGTGTGCGCGCTCTGCGCTGCGCTGCCGCTCGGCTACGGTGCAGGTGTGGCTGGCGGAGTGGACGGGCGTGCAGGTGGCGGTGAAGGAGCTGTACGGCCTGGGCGGCGGCGCCAGCGGCGGCGGCGGCGGCGGCGACGACCAGGGCGGCGGCGGCGGCGGCGGCGGCAGCGGCGGCAGCAACAGCAGCACCGAGTACCTGGCGCTGATGAATGAGGTGACGCTGCTGGCCAACCTGAGCCACCCCAACATCATGCGCTTCCTGGCGGTGCGTGCCGCGTACAGGGGTGGGGCGGGGGGTCGTGTTCGCGTGCATCCGTGTGTGTGTGCGTGCGGGCCTGTGCGGGCGGGCGGGCGGGCGGGCGGGGGGTTGCAAGGATATGGAAAAGCGGTACAGGATGCACTGAAGACTGCGTCTTGAAGTTCGGTTTTGGGGGGGGTTGCAAAGATGGTACATGGAAGTGTAGCAGCGTAGGGGAGTGGGCGGGGGGGGGGGCGTGATCGGAGGCAGCGCCGGGTGGCCGGGGTCCGCTATCGCTATTCCGCATGTTGCTCGCGTGGCCCACAGCCCGCGTCGTTTATACACACCGGGCCCTCTGACCGTCACCTGCCCGCACCTCTGGCAGCCTGTCTGCCACAACATGCTGCCATCCCGGTCCCCGCCCCCATTCATACCTGAAACTCCCACCCCTTCACTTCCATGTACCATCTTTGCAGCCCCAAACCTCCACGCCTCTCGTCCGCCGCTCCGCCGCTTCCCCTCCCTCCACCATCCTCGCAACCCCCGCTCGCTCCCTCCCTCCCTACCTCCTCCAGATGTGCCTGGAGCCGCCGCTGATCGTGATGCAGTACTATCCGCACGGCAGCCTGTTCGACCTGCTGGCGCGCGCGCACCGCGGCAGCGCCAAGGCGGCGCGAGAGCTGAGCTGGGGCAAGCGGCTGGACATGCTCAAGGACGTGGCGGCGGGCATGCAGTACCTGCACTCGCGCAAGCCGCCCATCATACACGGCGACCTGCGGTGAGGGCAGAGGCGGATGGGTGGGGGTTGGGGTTGGGGTGGCGGAATGGGGATGGGGATGGGGGTGGGGGTGGGGACGGGGATAGGGATGGCAATGGCGCACCACTCCTTTCCGGGGCTCGCGTGCCCTCTCCGCCGTCCCACGTGCAACGCGTCGTGGATGGGGATGGGGATCGGAATGGGAATGGGAATGGGGCTGGGGTTGGGCGCTTGCCATCTTCATGCCAGTCCCCTTGGCTTACCACACCACCCTCCTCCGCCGCACACGCCACCGCCCCGGCCAGGTCGCCCAACCTGCTGCTGGACCTGACCATAGACCACGACCGGCCGCGCTTCCACGTCAAGATCGCCGACTTCGGCCTGGCGCGCATGCTCACGGTGCGTGGGTGTGGGGGGCGTGGGTTGGGAGGGCTTTGAGGGGTGGTGTCCTTTGGTGCGCAGGGGTGCAGGGCGGTTGGGTTGGGGTGCGGGGCGGCGGGTGGCGGGCGGCAATCGACAGCGACCTGATCTCCAGGGGTCGGGGGCGGGCCTGGCCTTCGCGAGGGCGGTGTCCGTTGGTGTGCAGGGGTGGGACATCCGCGACATGGCTGATAAATGGTGATGGCCAGCGCAGCTACCTGCTCGGGCCGCGAGCGGCCACGTGCGCTCCATGCCGCCGGCCCCGCCGCTCACCCCTGTCCCGCACCGCACCGCCGCATGCAGGGCGCGGGCAGCGTGATGGTGAGCAAGACCACCAACCCGCGCTGGCTGGCACCCGAGGTCATCCGCAACAGCGCCGTGGGCAAGGCGGCGGACGTGTACAGGTGGGCGGGGGGAGTGCAGGTGGTGGGTGCGGGTGGGTGGCGCTGCAGTGCGGGGTGGTGTGCGGCGGTGCGCGTGGTGCGGGGTCGCGTGGCGCAAAGGTGCACTGCCCACATGCCTCGTGTGTGTGTGCGCCGTCCGCCTCTCACCCCACGCCGCCCCTCTGAACCATCTTTGCAACCCCACGCCGCCCCTCCACCATCTTGTCGTTACTGGGCATGCATTGAACTTACCCGTACACACACACGCCCCGCCTGTTCGCCCCCCACCCCCCACCTCCAGCTTCGCCATCATCATGTGGGAGCTGCTGACGTGGCAGCAGCCGTACGAGGACATGATGAGCGTGCAGGTGGGCGGGCGGGCCGGCGGCAGGAGCGGGCGGGCGGCAGGAGTTGCAGGGCTGCAAGGGCGGGGGCTGAGCCACGCCCCAGGGTTACGCGTGTGCATGCGCGCGTGCGCGCGTGCGTCTGCCATGCCGCCTCCGCACGCCCTGCCTCGCCTGCCGTTCACCGCTGCTGGTCTGGGCCGTGGCCCGGGCCACTCGCCTCGCCCCGCCGCGCCGCGCGCAGGTGATGTTCAGCACTGTGACGGAGAACAACCGGCCGGAGGTGCCGCCCGAGGCCGACCTGCCCGGCGCGCCCGGCACCAGCCTGGCCGCCTACCGGCAGCTCATGGAGCGCTGCTGGTCGCCGGACGCCGCCAGCCGGCCCAGCTTCAAGGACCTGGTGGAGTGCTTCCAGGTGGGTGTGGGAAGTGTGGGGAGTGGAGTGTGTGGGTGTGGGTGGGTGGAGGCATGGGATTGGGTTTGTGAGCGGAGTGGGGTTGAGGGCTGGTGTAGGCAGGAGCTCGGGGCAGGAGGAGGGGGCAGGACGCAGGACGGCGCCGGCAGAAGACTGATCTGGAGTGACAGTCCGTGTGTTGCAAGTCGTGGCGCGCCCTCCCTCCCAAGCATCCAAACCGTGTGCCGGTTGTGTACCCGCCGCACCCCGTACTCCTTGTGTGGTCGCAGGGGATGATGCAAGTGGAGGTGGACGCGGCGCGCCAGAACCGCGCGGCGCAAGCCGCGGCGGCGGCGGCGGCAGCCGGCGGCGGCGGCGGAGCCGGCGGGCCGCCCGTCGGCGCCGCCGGCCGCCGCTCGCGCACTCCGAGCGAGACAGGCGGCAGCGCGGCGGGCGTGGCGGGCGGCGGCGGCAGCGGCAGCGGCGGCACGCCCGACCGCACGCCGGCGGCGCACGGCCACCCGCAGGGTGACGCCATGTCCGCATTCGCCGCCGCGGCCGCGGCGCCCGGTAACAACGCGGTGACCGCCGCCACGGCGGCGGCGGTGGGCGCGGCGGCGCGCCGCACGGCAGCGCCGGGCGTGCCGTCGCCCTTCTCCGCCGGCCCGGAGCCCGACGTCCTCTCGCCGCCCATGGCGCCCGGCGGCATGGCGCAGCACCCGGGGCTGGGGCTGGCAGGGCCGGCGGCGGCGGGCGCGGGTGCGGCGGCGGCGCCGCCGGGCGCCGTGCCTGGCGCCGTGCCGTACGGCGGCAGCATCCTGCCGTACTACGGGATGAGCCCCATCCTGGAGGAGCAGCTGTCGTACGGGGGGTCCCCGGGCGCCGCCGCCGGCGCGGTGGCGGGCGTGGCGGCGGCGGCGGCTGCCGCCGCGGAGCAGCAGCAGCGGCTGCAGCAGCAGCAGCACTCGCAGTCGCTGCCGGGGCAGCAGCAGGGGCCGTTCGGGGCCTATGCGGGCGCCGAATCCATTCCCGCGCACCCGCACGGCGCGTCCGACAGCGGGGTGCAGCCGCCGCCGCGCCTGTCGCACCACTCGTCCATGCCGCACCCGCCGCACGCGCCGGCGCCAGGCGCCGCGGGCTCGGCCGGCTCGGCCCACGGAACGCCGCACCACCACCACCCGCACCTCCCGGCATCCGCCATGTACCAGCACCACCACCACGCCTCGCAGCCGCACGTGCACTTTGCGCCCGGGCCGGGCTCTGGGCCGCCGACGGCGGATGCGCTCGCGTCGTCCTTCTCCTCGCCGCCCTCGCCGATGGTGGGCGGGCTGGCGGCGGCGGCGGCTGGGCCCTCGCGCGGCGGCGGCCCGCCGCCGCCGAGCGGGCAAAGCACGGCTGCAGGCGGGACTGGACCGTTTGGCGGCGGCGACGGCGCGGTCTCTGCCACGTCCTCGCGCCACGGCTCCGGAGGCAGCGCGGCCAGCGGCATGGGTGCGGGGTACTTCGGCTACAGCCACGCGGCCGGCCCGGGTCCGACGCCGGCAGCGGTGCAGGCGGCCGCGTCGGCGCACCACCACCACTACGCGCAATACCAACAGCAGCACCCGCAGCAGCAGCAGCCGTCGCAGCAGCAGTCGCAGCCGCAGCAGCCACCGCAGCAGCAGCACTACCGGCCGCACATGCCGACGGCGCCGGGTTCCAATTCCTCCACCGAGAGCGGGACTTTCCACTCGATGCAGATCGCCGCCGCCGCCAGCGCTGGCAGCAGCGTTGTGGGGTACGGAGGCGGCGGCGGTGGCGGTGCTGGCGGTGGCGGTGGCGGTGGCGGCGGCGGCGGTGGCGGTGGTGCTGCTGGCAGCACGGCGTCCTCGTCCCGGCAGTCGTCGACCAGCACCTCTGGCAGGACCCTGGGCGCCGCTGCGAACGCGGCGGTAGCGGCCAACGCGGCTGCGGCTGCGGCTGGGCAGCAGCCCCCGTCGCAGCAGCAGCAGCAGCGACGAACGGGGTCGGCGGTGAGCGGCGGCTCGCATGCAAGTGGCGTTGGTGCGGTGGCGGCGGCGGCGGCGACCGGCGTGCCGGCGGCGCTGGTGACCGCGCGTGGCAGCGGTTCCAGCACACCGCGCCGCCAGGGCAGCGGCGGCTCCGCCTTCGGCGGCACTGGTGGCGGCGGCGGTGGCGGTGGCGCCGCCGCCGGCTGCGCGCCCTCTGCCACGGCGGCACGCGCGGTGGCGCGGCGCGTCGGGTCGTCCGCCGCGGCGGCGACGGCGGCGGCCGCGGCAGCGGGCGTGCTGCTGGCGCAGACGTCGCCCGACGGCGCCATGGCAGCCGGCGGGCGGCCGCTGCCCTGGGAGATGGGCGCCTCCGCCTTCGCGGCGCCGGCACAAACGCAGGCGGCGGCGCCGGCGGGCGGCATGTCCGCGCTCAGCCCCTTCGCCACCGTGCCATCCTCGCACCTGGGCGGCGACGAGCAACTGTACGAGGTGCCGCCCGGGCCGCCGCCGGCGCAGCAGCAGGGCGGCGCCGCGCGCGCCACCGCGGTGCGCGGCCGCGCCGCCGCCGTGGGCAGCACCAGCGGCACGCGCAACCGGCTGCCGGGGCCGTCCTTCGGCCCGGGGCCGGGGCCGTCGCCGCGCACGGCGGGCGCCACGCGGCCCACGTCGGGCGTGCTGCGCGAGCCGCACACGCCGCCGCACCGCGCCGCCGCGGCCGCCGGCGCCAGCATCGCGGCCCGGGGCGGCCGCAGCCAGAGCGGCGAAGCCGCCGGGAGCGGCGGCGGCGGCGGCGGCGCGCCGAGCAGCACCGGCAGCCGCACGCCCACGGTCACTAGCCGCACGCCCAGCATCACCGGCAGCACGACGCCGACGTCTTCGGCGGCGGCGGTGGCGAGCTTCGTGAGCGGCATGACGCCGGCGCTGCTGCACGCGGCGGGCGGCTCGGGAGCGGGCATGGCGGGCGGCGGCGGCAGCGGCGGCCTGCAGGCGTCGTCGTCGCTGCGGCAGTCGCAGTCGGCGGTGCACCCGCACCTGGGTGGGTCGGGGGGGGGGGGGGGGCGGGAGAGGGGGGTTCCATGCCTGGTTAGTTATGGCGAGAGGCGGGAGGGGGCCAGGGCGGCTTGGGGCGCGCGACACGACGCCCCGGGTGCGCAGCGACGAGCGCTGCTGGCTTCCCTCTACAATTCGATTTCGTTATTTGGTCTTCTGTGTTGCCTTCGTGAGTTCTGACTGCGATGTTCGTGCGCCCCTGCTACTGCAGCCGCCTCTGGGAGCCCCTACGAGAGCAGCCCGCACCCGGTGCCCACCAGCGGCGGCTCGCGGCCCGGGCACCGCCGCACGCCGTCCGGCGGCGTCCCCACGCCCCCCAGCGGCGGCAGCGCCGCCGCCGCGCAGCACGCCCACCACATGCCGCCCAGCGGCGTGGCCTTCGGCAGCACCACCCACCGCACGCGGGACCTGACGGGTAGCATCGGCGGCGCCACGAGCACGCCGCGCACGCCCACCTCTGCCTCCGGCGCCCGCGCCTCCGGCCGCAGCTCGCCGCGCGTGTCCGCGCCCAACGGCGGCTCGCCCTTCGCCGCCGGCAGCCCTGCGCCTGGCGGCGGCCTCGGCACCGCCGCCGCCGGCGGCGGCGGCGCGCCGCACTCGCCGCACCACGCGGGCGCCACCATCGGCAGCGGCGGCACGCCGCGTGTCGTGCGCCGCACAGCGAGCAACCTGGGCACCGCCGCCGCCGCCGGCATGGGCGTGGCGGTGTCGCCGGCGACGGCCGCCGCCGGCGCGGGCGGCGGCGGCGGGCCGCCGTCGGGCGGCCACCTCAGTCGCCTGGGCATCACGGCGTCGGCGCGGCCGCCGGCGTCGCCGCGGACCTACGCGTCTGGCGGCGTGGGCAGCACCTCGCTCGGCAGCCGCAGCAGCCACGGCGGCGCCGCCGCAGCCGCGCCATCGCCCGCTGCCGCTTACGCGGCCAGCCGCATCCCGTCCTTGGCGCACGGCATCGCGCCCGGGCCCGCCAGCGGCGCCGGCACGCCGACCGCCGCCTCCGGCGCCGCTGCCGTCGCCTCTGCCGCCGCCGCCTCGCTCAGTGAGGGGCTGCCGGCCGGCAGCGCCTCCCGCGCCAACCCCATCCCCATCAAGGCAAGCAGCACCTCGCTGTCCCTGGACGAAAACAACCTGCGACGCCTGGGCCTGGGGACGCAGTTCTCCCACTCGCCGCCGTCGGCCGGCGGCGGCGGCATCAGCCTCGCGCCCGCCGCCAGCGGCGGCGCCGCCAGCGGCGCGCGCACCGGTTCCATCCTAGGCAGCGGCGTCACCTCGCCCGCCACGTCGACCAACCTGACCACCGCTGGGGCCGGCGCCGCCGTGGCTGCTGCGGCCGCCGCTGCTGCTGCCGTGCACCAGCGGCAGCTGCACCCTGGCGGCGCCGCCGCCAGCCCGTTCGCGAGCGCCGCCGGCTGGGACGAGGGCCTGGGCGTGCGGCTGAGCCCGTCCTCCACTGCCGAGATGGCGCACCTGGGCATCGGGCGCGGCTCGGTCGATAACGCCGCCGGCGCGTCGGTGTACGGCAGCCAGCAGCTCGCGTACGGCAGCGACGTGACGTACGGCAGTGGCGGCGCGGCGTCGGCGGGCGGCGGCGGCGGCCGCAGCGAGGACGGCCGTGGCGGCGGCGGCGGCGGCATTGCGACGGCGGCTGCCATGTCGGGGGCGGCGGCGGCGCCGCCGGCGGCGGCGGCAGGGCACCACCACCCGGGCATGCCCGGCGTGGGGCCCAGCCGCCTGTCGGCGGGGGGCAACGTGGCGTACGGCGGCCCCGTCAACGCGCATGACGTGGCGGGGGCCGCAGCGGCGGCAGCCAACAGCGAGCCGCTGGCCCTGCCGCGTCCGCCGCCGCCCATTGCGACCGGCCGGCGCCCCGGCAACCAGCCCTCTCCGCACCTGCACCAGCAGCACCAGCAGCCGCACCAGCAGCCGCAGCACCCGGTGCCCAACGCGCGCGGCGCCTGGGTGCCGCCGCCGCTGCTGGCCTCCTCCACCGTGGGCGGTGCGGGCAGCCCCTTTGCGTCAGCCGCCTTTTCGACGCCGTTCGGCCGCGCCGGCGCCGGCGCCGACGACGACGGCGTTGTGTCCAACGAGCGGGAACAGGAGCCCGACGAGGAGTCGGAGCCGTATGTGGCGGAGACGCGCACCTCGCCGGCACAGCCCATCCACACGCCCGTGCAGCAGCCGCAGCCGCAGCAACAGTCGCAGCAGCAACAGCAGCAGCAGCACTATGCGAGCCAACCGCCCAACTCCGGCGCTGCGCCAGCGGCTGCCGCGCCAGCTGCTGCCGCGCCAGCGGCTGCCGCGCCCGCTGCGGCGCCGCCGGCGGCCGCACAGGAGCCCGAGCTCGCCACGGCCGCCTCCACGGCCGCCCGCATGACGCCATTCATGACGCCGCAGCCCGACCACGACTCGCCGCCGCGGCGCTTCCCGTCCTTCGACCCCCGCGCCGTCGTGCCGCCGCAGGCGCGCCCGCCCCAGCCGCCGGCGCCGGCCGGCGGCGCCGCAGGCGCGCCCACGCGCTCAAGCTTCGACGCGGCGCGCTATGCGGCGGCGGGCTATGCCGCCGGCTACGCCGCCGGCACGGGCGCCGCTGCCGCTGGCCACGGCCACGGTGGTGGCGGCGGCGGCAGCACCCGCACCAGCTTTGAGTACATCCGGAACTCGTATTCGCCATCGTGGGCGCAGGGCGCCTTCGGCAGCATTGCGGTCGTGACGGACGGCTCCGGCTCCTACCAGCGCCCCGCCTCCGGCAACAGCGGCGGCACCAGCGGCGGGACCAACAACCTGGCGGCGCAGTTCGGCATTGTCGGCGCCGCCGCCGCCGCGGCGGCGGTCATGGCGGCGCCGCTGCCGACGCAGCGGGTTGGCGGCGGCGCCGCGATGATTCCCATGCCCGACCTGACCCAGCTGCCCGACGGCCCTGTGGAAGACATGCCGCCGCCGCCCGTGGCGGTCATGCAGCAGCTGCAGCAGCAGTACCGCCAGCAGCAGCAGCAGTACCGGCCGCAGCAGCAGTACCGGCCTCAGCAGCAGCAGCAGGCGGGTGCGGTGGGCAGCGGTGGCGCGGTGGGGTTGGGCTCGAGCCCGGCCGCGGCGCGCGCCAGCCCCATCGCTGCGGCTGCGCAGGGCGCGGTTTCCGCTCCCGTGGCCTACCGCACAAACAGCCCCTTCGCTGCCACGCAGCCCGGCGCTGGCATGGTTGCCGGCCCCGCAGCCGTGAGGGTGGCGGCGGCGGCCCCCTCCAGCCCCTTCGCGGTGGCATCGCACGCCACGCCCTTCTCGGCGCCGCACGCGCATCAGGACCATGGGGAGGAGGCAGAGGAGGCAGACGAGGAGGCGGCAATCTGGCAGGAGGGCCACCCGTAGAGGATCCGTGGAGATGATGTCCGGCCAGCGCATTACGCGAGCACAGTATGGCGTTTGGCACGCCCTAGCCGACACACGCCCATGGGCGCGTCTGCCCCAGTTGTTTCATGCTTTTGTCATGCGCCGTGATCCACATGCACCAGGGTTTGACTGAAGCTAGGCAGGCAGGGGCGGTCCAGCCCCCACCATGGCAACCCTGTGAGACTAACTTTGGGTCCACAAGCAGTTGCGGGCCGGCGTTCTTGCGGGCGTGGCAGATGGGCAAATTTCGTTTTGGGCCTCCCTATCGTGTTTGTCAACATTCGACCTGACTCATGGAACTACTCAGTACGCTGTGTATATATCAATTTGGTGGGAGGCGATGGTGATCAGTACTGTTGGTTGATTCAAGGACTGGTCGGAGGGTTGTTGGATCCGTTGGATCCGTTGGTTGGCCGTGTCCGCCGCTTGGAGTACTGCAGCAGACAGACGCACGGGTCCCAACACACAGTCGCCGTGCCGTACTGGACGAGAGTGGATGGGCCCCATTGCCGTGGAGGGCGTGTTTAGAGCAGCGGCCCAGGGTAGCAGGGCTGGAGTGGGCACTTCGATCCCCATGCTGCTGTCCGCAACAGGCGAACGATGGCTCTTTTATTATACCGTAGTCCCGCAATGCGGGCCTCGCTGCACACAGACACACACACAGTTTTGTTTGCTGCTTGATGGGAGCAAGGAAAGCACACGCAGTTCCGCTGGGTTAGACAGTGGCGAGAGTCATGGTGCAGGCGTGCACTAGACGCACATGAGTGCACATCCAGCCGTGTGCGCGCAGCTAACAACCGGTGGTGCGGTAGGGTAAATGTAGGGGTTCACGAATCACGTTAGGCGTGTGCTTTCATAGGTGATCGACCACGATTGTCGGCGGATTATTGCGATGCTCGCGCGCCGTGTATCATTGGCCCAGGTTGAGGACGTTAACGAGTGTGTACAGGTGCGACCAGGCAGTGAATCGTGATGTGGGGAGAGGACCTCTGACCTATCCTGCACACTGGAGGGCCAGCAGGTCTGATGTGGCAGCAGGTGAACATGGACTGAGCAAAGCCGTGGGAGGTGGTTGGAGTGTAACGCTTCAGCAGCTCCCGTATTCAGGGCCGTCGTTTCCGCAAGTCTCGCGACTCGCACGGCGCGTGGGCAATGCGTGCCATTGAGCGAGGGGGATGCGGAGTCGATGCAACACACGGTTTTGGCACGCACGAACTTGCGAACACTTCACGCATACAGCTACGCGTTAACCAGAACATATAATTTACACTGAAAATGCAGCTACAAGCGCGCTCGCTTAGGCAATCGCGGCGAGGCGGCGCTGCGGGGGCGCGACCCTGCACGCGCACTGTTCGCCCGGTTCAATTTGCTCGCCGCCTTGAGCATGCAGTAGCAATCAGGGCTTCAGCTGCACCCACTGCTCCTGCGGGAGCAACGCCTGTGAAGCCGGAGAAGGATGTGCCGGGCATGTCCTCGTTCCTGGACAGCCTGAAATGGGACAAGAGCAACCTGGTCGCTGTCATTGTTCAGGTAAATGATGTTCTAGAATTGGGTGGCCGCAGATCTCAGCTGAAAACTAACTCGTCCTCAATGCTCGCCCGACTAAACCACTATCCGCCTGGCTGAATGGTGCTGCTACAGCACATCGACACCGGCGAGGTGATGATGCAGGCGTTCGCGGACCGGGCTGCCATCAGCGAGACTTTGCAGACGGGGTGAGCGAGAACGGCGTGGCGTGGGGGGAGACTCGGGCACTCGCGGCAGCCTCGGCGTAAGGCGGGACTGACGTGCACCCCGGCCCAGCGTCTTCTCGGGTGGCCATCAGGCTCATATCGTTGCTCTTATTCTGCATTATCCGGGATAGTGGCTTCTCTTACCTTCGCGGTTTTGGGAGCCCCGCTCTTGGGCGAGGGCTGACTGTGCCACCTCCCCACGTTCGCCCACAGCCTGGCCACCTTTTACAGCCGCTCCCGCGGCGGCCGCTGGTGCAAGGGCGAGACGTCTGGGCACTTCATCAACGTATACAATGTTTTCACCGACTGCGACCGTGACTCGATCATTTACCTGTCCGACCCCATCGGCCCCGCCTGCCACACCGGCGCGCGGTGAGGGTGCTGGGGCGTGTGGTTGGGCATAGCTGCGCGTGTGGGACGCCGCCCAGTGCGGTAGGGTGTGTACGTTTACGCATGCGTCAAGTCGTTGATGACACATGGTGGCCGTGTGGGAGTATGAACCCGCGACCGCTTTGAGGCGCAACCGGTTACCGTGTGCAGCCCAGCCTGCACTCGGCGCCTTGGCAGCTCAGCCGCATGCATTCACGGTACGGCACCCGCCAAACACGAAAACAGGACGTGCTGGTTCAAAGAGGTGGAGCTGGAGGGGCAGGAGGGCGCGGCCGTGAGCCACGCCGGCGCACATGACGACGCCGACCACGTGCCTCGCACGACCCTGCTGGCGCTGGAGCGGACCATCACGCAGCGGCGGGAGGCCATGAAGCTGCCTTCGGGTGAGCGAGGAGCTGCTGCAGTGGGGAGCGGTGGGAGGAAGCGAGGGAGCGGTGGGGGCACGGGAGAGATGGAGGCAGCAGGCTATTGGGGTTGGCGCCGTGGCGGGAGCCTGCACCATTGTTCACGTGGCCCGGGACTGTCCCTGCATGTTGCCCTTCAGATGGCTCCAAGCCCTCCTGGACGGCACGCCTGCTGGGCAACCCCGAGCTACTGTGCAAGAAGGTGAGCGGCAGGGAGGCGGGAGGCCTGCTGGGATGCATGGAGATGGAAATCCCGGGCGGACGTCGAAGGGCGCTGCCGCCGGGACGGTTCGCACCTGCGTCGGCTGCGCAGGGCGCACCTGTTGCGAGTTCGAGTTGCTGAATCGGTGGGGCCAGGCGCCACTTAGCACCGCCCATAAAACGAAGCCGCTCACGACCTCTGCCACGAATTCTAATCAAAACTTTGTGCGACCGCGTTGCTTCGCCTACCAGATCCGCGAGGAGGCGGGCGAGCTGTGTCAGACCCTCGAGGCCAACGAGGGCCGCGAGCGGGCGGCCAGTGAGATGGCGGACCTGCTGTACCACTCCATGGTGCTGTGCAACCTGCAGGTGAGGGGGTAACGTGCGCGTGTGTATGGCACGCGTGATTGAATCCGGGGGGGCACGCGGCTCGTGGCTTCCAGCGCCTGCTCCCAAGCTGACAGCGCCTGTCCCTGAGCTGACAGCGCGCCTTCCGCTTGCACAGGGCGTGGCTATGGAGGACGTGCTGCGGGTGCTGCGGAAACGCTTCACGCAGAGCGGCATTGAGGAGAAGGCGGCGCGCCCGCCGAAGAGCGCGCAGTGATGCGGCGCTCAGGGCATTGGGCATGAGGCCGGACCCGGAGACGGTGCTGTGCCGTGGCGCAATGGGGCAAGTGGGATGTGCTGTGGGTGATTCAGTTGCGGGCTTAGGGCAGTGGGGAGCGGACTGCATGTCTGCATCCCAAGGACGAGTTCAGCCAGGATTCACCAGACTGCCAAGTTGCACGAGGGGACGGACCGCGCGTGCAGTTACAGCCTTACAGGCACGCTGGCAGAAAGGCGTCATGGAGGCCGTCTATCAGGAGAAGATATTTACGGCAATTAGCCTGTGTTGTGATCCTATGTGTCGTGTTCGACCAGGCTAACCGTGTAACAAAGTAACAGACAGCCCACAAAGTAAAATGCGTCTCAAGAGCCGCAAACGCAAGAAGTTCAGGCCGCGGTGGCGACAGCGAAAGCGGCCGCGCCACAGCAAAGGTGGTACCCTGTCTTAGCGTTAGCCCTCTTACACCGTCCTGAGTGGTCGCCTGTTCTGGGCGTAAACTCAACACATTGTTCGCGTGTGGGGACGCCGCGTTGAACAGGCGTAAACTCAACACATTGTTCGCGTGTGGGGACGCCGCGTTGGCGAGAGCCACGGATGGCCCTAATATACCGTGGGGGCATGACGCACCCGCGGAGGGGACTGTAACAAAGTAACGTCGCGTCGATGGCTGTCACCCCACACATAACCTCTTTCGCTCAACTAGTACCGGCATACACGGAATCGCGCATGACCAAACACCAACCCTAAACGCCACGTATACTGTCAGCGCTCCTGCATCCAGCGCGCTCCATTCTGGTCCCAGTCACATCCACGGCTTTCGGCAAGACGGGGCCCAGCCGCCCAGGCACGCCTCCATCGCCGCCTCACGAGCGCGTTTGTGTTGCGCCGCCCCCCACGAAACGGCGCGCGCCGTCTCGGTGTTGAGGTGTGTGGCGGCGGCTGGCGGCGTTGCAGGGCCCAAGACGCGGCCCAGGGCATTAATCATTTAATCCCCGCGCCTCCCCAGTCCCCACCCTTTACCCGGCAATCTGCGCTCGGCTTCCTCCACCAATCGACGCGGGTTGCATGGCATGAGCGGCGCTGCAATCAGTTCTTGAGTAGGATCTCCAGCTGCATGCAGGACGTGCACACGCGGGCGGGGTGCAGCAGGGGTGAGTTGTGCTGCATCCGTCGGGGGCGGCCGCATAATAGTCCTGCCTGGGGCGCTGCCCACGGGCGCTGCCCAAGCACGGAAGCCGACCGGCGAGCAGGTGCAGGTCCCCAATTGACCCATCCGCACGCTCACGCACATACCTCATTCAAATCCAGCCGCCCGTCACCATCCTTGTCTGCCGCCTTGACCATCTCCTGCGCCTCCTCAAGGGTGGACCCAGGCGGCATCATCTTCAGCACCTCCTCCGGGGTGAGGTAGCCGTCGCCGTCCTGCAGGCATGCACGCGTGTAGAGAGAGCGGGAGAGGGTGGTTGCAGGCGTGGTGGCCACAGACGACAGAGCGCATTGCATTCGCCGCCGGTACCCGTGTGTGTGTCCCTCTACCAAGTGCCGTGATGTGGATAATGTGGGACTATGGCGGCCTAGGGTAACCGGGATACCCGCTTGGTCAGTGCGCCAGCGCCGCAAAACTTTGTGTTATCCAATGCTCTTGTGACTACGGTAGTCGCATGGCGCAGCTCCCATCCCAGCAACCACACGCGTGGCCAGCGCGCAAATGGCTGCATGCAACCCTGGCCTGAGCCCTGCTTGAGGTCCAGCCCAACCCCAAGCCCTGAGGTGCCCAAACCTCCACCAGCCCGCCCACCCACCGCATCCATGTCCTTGAAGGCGCCGTGCCGCGCCGTCGTGCAGCGCTCCACCACGTCCTGCCCCACCAGCGCGGCCACGAACTCGCGGTAGTCCAGCTCGCCGCTGCCGTCCATGTCTGCCGCGTCGAACAGCCGCCGCAGCTCCGTCTCGTCCACCGCCTGTCGCGAGTTGACGGCCGAGAGAAGCGGTGCTGCCGCTGTGTTAGGTTCCCAGCAGCACATCTTAAGTGCGATTCTATGTATGCGCGAGGTGTATGTTCCACAGTTGCACGTGCGTGTGTTCCACTGTTCCTACATGGACCTCGGCTAGTCGAGCCCAGACGCATGTGCAATTCAATGTGCGAAGGGGGTTACGGTCATCCCGAATCACGTGCCATGTGCAGGTGGTCCGTGAGAAGCTCAGTGCACGCAAGAGCACGACCGCGCGCACCCAGCAGCTCTAGACGAGTACCTCACTGTATGTGTGCGCCCCAGCTGCACACCACGAACATGCGCTCGCGGCTCAGCACCCACCCGGCCTAGCTTGGACAGCGCGGTGCGGAGCTCGTTGAAGTCAACGAGGTTGTTCTTGTTGGTGTCCGCCGTCACAAACAGCTCCTAGGGGGGAGGGATAGCCGCGGTGGGGCAGGTACACAGACAGCACTGATAAACCAATGGCGGGGTCACTAGTCCTGTCCCACGGGGCCCCACGAGCACTGGCACCACTTTGCCGCACCATTTTTTGCATCCTCGTCCCAACCCACACCCGCGCCCGCGACAGCAGCCGCACCCACACCCACGTGCACGCATAGCGCCCCCACCCTGCGCACGCGCACCGCCTGCACACACCCGCAGCTGGTCGACCTCTTCGGCTTTGAAGTTGGAGGCGACCACCAGCATGGCCAGCCGCTTGAGGCGTGTGCTGGCGAGGAAGCCGCGCAGGCGCGACACCATGCGCGTGCCCTTGGCGGCGCTCTCGCTCGCGCTCGCTGCGGCCGCGAACCAGGGGTGCGCCTGCGGCCAGGCGGAAACGCGTTCCTTCCTTGTGGAATCTAATCGAAAGCACGCACACACATCAAGCACCCGGCTGTCCACCCCGCCCCGCCCCCACCCGACCCCATCCCACCCTAATCCACCCCATCCCTCCCGCCGCCGCCAGTAGCCCTGCGCTGCCCCCGCCCCCACCTGCAGCTGCTGCAGCGTGGCCCGCTTGTCGGGGTCGGACTGCAGCATGGAGCGCACCATGTCCTTGGCCTCGTCCGACACCTCGTCCCACTCCTCGCCCTCCAGCGCGTACTTGCCTGCGCAGGCAAGTGCAGGCGGCAGGAGCCCCGCCAATTTAAGCGCATCGACCCAGCAAGCGTGCAGTGTAGCGCCACGAACAAAGCTACCGTATCACAGACGGGCTTCGAAAACGGCGAGCGCACAGCATCAACTCAGGGCAACAGGAGGACCAGCGCTCCCCGCGCACCTCTCAGCACAGCTTTTTCGATCGCAGCGTCGTTCTTGCCGCCAAACGGCATGCTGCATGCATTCACAAGGGACGTTGCAGGGCAAGGCGTCACGGCGCCGTGCTCATTGCTGGGCAAAGTAAATATCAAGCCCTCACTTGCATGCATGGGATTAGGCAACGGCGAGAGCGCTAGTCCCGCTGCAGGCCCCGATGCAGGAGCAAGTAAGGCTTCGCCACACCCCACGCCTGCCCCCTTGCCGCACTCACAATCCGACCAGCAGGATGTACATGATGACGCCCAGCGACCAGATGTCCGCGCGCTGGTCGTACTTGCCCTTGAACACCTGGCCGGCACACGTGACACGCGATACGCGGCGGCGGCGTACGCACAGGACCCGCATCTAGATAGATACTTGCCCATCATCAGGGGGCAGCACTGAGGCAATCAAGCAAGCTGCCTTAAGCTCAACGGGCCAGCTGCTGCCTGGCCGGCCGGCAGGCCCTCAGTCCCCATCCTGCCATCATCAACGCCCCGCTGTTCAATCCTCGATCGCGCAGTCCCCTCGCACACGTCTATCACCAGCCGCTGCGACCGTAGCAGCGAACCTCCGACCGCTGCCCACCCACCCCCGCGCCCCGTACCTCGGGTGCCATGTATTGTGCCGTCCCGATGCCCGCGGACAGCGTCTGGCCCTCCTTCATGAACTCGCCCGTGCCTGTGCGTGGGGCGCGGCATCAGGGTTACCCCCAACGAACCAGGTTTTGGGGTCGGAATGAGTGAGTTCCCGGGGATGGATGCAGGCTGTAACACACCGACGCTCCATCTCAGCAGACATGCGTGTGGCTTCTCTGCTGGCAGGCAAGACCCTGTTGTGAAGGTGCCCCGCAGGGGAACCCCTGTCGCTCCGCGTACCGAAGTCGATAATCTTGATAATGGCGCTGTCGGTGTCGTCTGAGAGTAGGATGTTGTCAGGCTGCGCACGCAGCAAGAAGGACCAATGCGCACAGCTTCGCTGACAGCTGGCACGCAAAGAGGGAGTAGTGACACGGAGAAGTGACGCAGTAATCCCGCCGCCCAGCACGCACGCTGCTTCGAGAGGGCAAACCCCGCCGCCTCGAACCGACAGACATGCCCATGCCGAGTTGTGCCTCCCCGCCCGCCCCCCCCCATGCGCTGCATGTGCGAACCCTCAGGCCATGTCTCCCAGTGCTTTAACTCGCGCTGCCATCCATGTGACGCTCAGAATCCCAGGCAGGCACACGCCGCTCCACGCAGGGGTATCAGCAGCAGGCCTCACTCTTTATCGCACGTGCATGCTAATCGTGCACGCACCTTGAGGTCTCGGTCAATGATGCCCTTGGCGTGCATGAAGGAAACAAAGCTCAGCAGCACGGCCATCGCCTCGGCCGCCTCTTTCTCGGAGTAGTGTCCCTGCGGGCAACGGAGTCGTCATTTGTTGGCTGCCTTCATTTGCGACCTGCGAATTCGTTGTCACAGCCTGGTCCTCTGGAAAGCCAGCTGCAGCCCTGCTTTCATGTCTGGCCGTCTAATTCCGGCCCGCCCCGTCATACCTTCTTGACGATACGGTCGAACATCATTCCGCCAGAGACGAGCTCCATGACCAGGTAGTAGTTGGCTTTGTCCTCGTACACCTGCGTGCGTCCCGGCGGCCGGCATGCATGTATAGGAAGCGGTGGCCGTAGGCTGCATGCGCCCGCAGCAGCTAGCGCCATCCCGTCTGCTGCACACAGCACCCTCCGAGAGCGCACCCACGGCAGCCCGCCCCTTTTGCTTCTTGTGCCTTTCGAATGTACCGTACTGTGGGCCCAGAGCTGGCATCGCGCCAGCAGGCAGTGCGCATGCCTCCCGTTTAAAACCCTCACACAGGTAGGTCCGCAGCCTGACAAGTTTGCTGCCCGTGCTGCTGCGCGCACGTAGCATGCCCAACTGCATTCTGGTCATGCACTGGTTACCAGGGGTGGCACGCCAGCTGGTTACCTCAATGAGCTTGGTGCAGTTGGGGTGCTCCGACAGGATGTTCGAGATGGCGATTTCCTTGATCACAACTGCGATATGGGGCATTGCACATAGCGGATAGCCGCGTGAGCGTTCAGCACGGCCTGGGCCTGACCTACTGCGCCGCCGTGCTCGGGAGGGACCAGGCGCAACCCTGGGAGGAACCCACACATACAACTGCAGCCCCTGGCGCACCGCTTTTATCGTATTGGCCCTTCTTGATGATTTTGGTCGCGTACGACTTCTGCGTGCCCTTGCGCGTGGCCTTGACTACCTGGGAGTGGGCGCCCGGGAATTGGGCCAAGCCAGAACCATCATAGCGCGTGTCAGCGGGGTTGATGGAACAGGGCAAGGGGGAAAACGGCGGGGAAGGAGAGGATCGCACACTGCGCTAGACTCTGCAACACGCTGCAGCCGGCTGACGCTGCAGCCGGCTGAACTGGTCGGCTCGTGACTTCCGAGTCGCACGTCCCGGCGCGGGAGGGTTGACCGAACGCTGACCGGCCACGGTTTGCACGTTATTAAGGCCAAACGTGATGTGTATGAAATATATAGTCGCATGAACTGGAGCGAGCGGTAAAGACGTTCTAGGCAACGCTAGGTCTTGCGCTGAACACCGAGCAATCCTTGACTGAGTGAATTTAACTTCCATGTTTTTGTTTAAAGAATATATTATAGGCATAGGGAAAGCTGCGCGTCACACAGAAACCGCACCTGCGCGTAAGCGCCGCTGCCCAGCAGCTTGGAGCGGTCATATGAGTACAGCTCCTGCCATTTTCCAGCTCCTTTCGCCAGGTCGCGCTTGGCGATGGCGAGCGCTCGCTCCACCGGGTCAGCGGAGGCTATCGTTTCATCCGTCGCTGGGCTAGCGCCAGCGCAAAGATTGCCCATTGTTGCGTGTTAGTATTGAATTGAGTAAGAGTTGCAAACGATAGCCCGACACTGCAATTTGCGAACTCGAAACTGCCGTTGATCCAATGCTACGGTATCGACTCGACCGTTACGCTGGCGGGACCGGCGCTACATTGTAAAAGGAGATACACTGTTTTTTTAAAGCAGGAAACCTGAACGCGCGCAATGATTCCCCGGTTCCATCGTACTAACGTTCGCCGCCAACGTACTCGTGACGTATTTCAGCAGCGTAGTCGCGCGTGTGGGCTTGCATGACGGTCTTGGTGGCAAGCGTGGTGGCTGCTGTGTGGCTGACGGAGGCGGTGAGACAAGGGGCCAAAGGGGCGGGCATTAATGAGGTGCCCGACTAGTCCGACGAGGGTACGGTACGGCAGGGGGCCCACGACGGCACAACCAGGGGCACAACCCCGGGGCAGAACACTGCTGACGCTGCTGCGTCGACGCGGGCGCTGGTGGCCGATGAAAATTGTATACCTTGATGCGAGCCACACGCCTGCCGACGTGCGCAGACCGTTCTGGCAGCCCCACGGCATCTAATAGTATTCTCACCTCGGGAATTTCATGTGGGCCTGACGCCTGCACATCAGCCTGGGCTCGGATGGGCTGGGTTATTCCTACCCGCAGGGGTGCGAATGTGCGATCCCCCAGACCCTGCCGCCTGCCCGCGTGCGTGCGCGTACTGCGTGCGGTGGTATGTGTGAGTCATGTCCGTGACGCAAGTCTGTACAGCCTCACTCGATTGCCTCCTGCCTTCTGCCGCACCTGCTGCTGACGCTTCTATTCCCATGTGCCCACACAAACACGTTTAGTCACTGAGCAAAACTGCACCCGCCCACATCTCCAAGTCGCAAGCTTGCATCAACCTTCCTTCTGTCAGCGTTCCTCCGACTGCAACTTGGCAATCGAACCGAACCGCGATTGCGCCCGCCCCTAACCAAGCCCGGACGGCCGGGGCCCCGGTCAGCCGCACTCCTTCCCTCCCCTTGGCGATAGCGACTCGATGCACCCGGCCACCCGCACGGCGCCTCGAATACAAGCCCGAACCTCCGCTCGGGAGACGGCGACATGAGCCTTGTCCAGCTATGCAGTCACTTGCTTGCGACTGGTAGCATTCTGCACGCCTTCGCAGCATCATCCATACTGCGTGCGCCGCTAGCCACCCATACGCTCTCCGCACGCTCACGTTACCCAGCAGGCTTCTAGCCCGAGCCTCGCAGACACCAGGTGACCCGAACCCACCTCAGCTCGCACCCACACGATCGCCCGCGTCCCTCACAAGCTCTCATACTCTGCATCGATCCACACTCCACTCACACATCGCTGTATCTGCTCCTTACAGCAGAGCGCTGCCCTTGATCGCCTCGATCAGGATGAGGCTGGTCAGGCCCAGCATGGCAGCGCGGCCGTTGATCTTCTCAACCTGTCGTGAGTTTAAAGGTCACGAGACATGAGGTGAGAGACGGCTGTCCGTAAAAGCATGTGAGCATCGAAGAGGTCGGCGAGGTGCAGAGCTTAAGAGGGATTCTGCGCTCGGGAGATTGAGGCGTGGAAGTAGGCAGCGCTGCGCAGCCACCATGTCGCGACCCACAACATCTTTTTTTCCCGCAGCCCCATGCTGCACTTGCGCGCTTGTGCTTACCTGCGTACCCAGCCATCCTACTCCCCGAACCCAGCCGGACCGTTGGTCCCGGGTGCCCCAGATCCCTTTCATCACCCAGATGTACACGCCTCACTACCGTAACCATCCGTGCCACGTATCCACAGGTTCTGCCCCGGAGCCCGTTGATCGTCGTCGGCGACGCCCCGACCAACAGAACGCAAACCATGGGTTCCGCCATACACCTGGTTCAGAGAAATGATTGGTGGTGTACCGTACTACACAAACTCACCCAGGGTGTGAGCGGGCCGAATGCCTCCCCGGTGTTCGAGCCGAGCATGATGGGCATGAGCGAGGCGTAGGTGATGAAGGTGATGACCATCAGGACCTTTCAGTGCAAATGGGGTTGGCGAGAGGAAGGGGACGATGAGGTAAGTTGCGAGGGGGAAGGGCTGGTCCCGCAGCATGCAAGAATGCACTGCGACGCGGGCTGGCCGAGGGTGGCCACCAGCATGTGAACTTCACGCTGGTGGTCACGACCATGCCAGTGCGCGCGCTCGACGGCGAAACCTTCCTCCCGCCTAGGGTATGCCTCCGTTGCCACCCCACCCCATACCCACCACCCCTGCCTTTAACTCAGCGCCATTACAATAACCCCGCCAACCCCGCAACGTCGCGCATCTGGTGCACCCCTCCCCACCCCACCCCACCCAGCACGGGCTGCCGCCCGCCCACGGGTTGGACCCACATCTGCCTCCGACACCGCGCGCCCGCCACGCCACGCGCCAGGACCCACACACCCGCCGCGCGCCCACCACCACGCCGCACCCACCAGCACGGGCTGCTCCGCCAGCTGCTCGCCCACGGACTTGTTGGTGGTGATCTCGCCCAGCACGGCGGTCACCACGGACACCATGGCGATGCTGCCAGGCACGAGCCAAGGCGGATGGTTAAAGGGGGGGTTGCAAGATTAAGAAGTTAAGAGGGTGTGAACCCCGCCTTGTGCCTGGTGGGTGGTGGGGTGGGAGGGGCTGAGCCCCGGTGCACACACGGCTTGTGCAGCGCAACACGCCGCGCGGACGCTGCCGCACCAACCCCCTCTCACCGGCCGTTGTTGATCTCAGCGGCGGGACCAGTCATACCAACAACATCTGCGCAGGTAGGAAGGGCCCGCCAAAATATACTCAGGAAGGCCCGGCCGGCCATACGGGGCCGCAGTCTGGTGGTGGGTGGTGCCACCGTGAGTGGTTTCGCACGTCCGGCCAGCATGCGATAATCTATATCCCCGGCCGACCGCCAACGGCGAGATCAGATAATGACAATAATGCTCGACGCGGCAAACGCACCGCCCAGGCCCTTGGGTTTCAGGTCACCCCCAGATGGAAGAACGATGGGGCTCTCCAGCCGCTTCTCCGCCTCAGCAGCCGCGCGCACGATCACCGAGCGAGTGGAGCGCCGCAGGCTAACACGAGTGAGGCCAGCCGGAGAGGCAGTGAAAGCGCGGACAGTAGTGGCCATTTTTCCCTTGCTGATTTGCAAAACTCTCAAGCACTGAAGCTGCACGTAGTTGACGAAAAATCAAATGACAACTTGCAAGAGCCTGTTTGCGTCCTTGATTGCACTTGCTTGCTGGCCCATGAGTTCTCGTCTCACAGTGAGGGCCCTATACGCATTTCAACCAAATAATGATACCAACGGTGAACTGGTTGACTCGCTTAAAATGAGACGAGTCCGCCTCTGGCCCCGGTCCCGACTTGGATGGCAATGTGGATGCCTTCCGCCTCAACGGAGCCTGACTGCCTAATGCTGGGCGCTCGCGTGCTCAGCGGCAGCGCACCACGGTGCTGCTGCTTGACGCCCAGCCGGTCCACAGTATGCTCAGCGGCCGTGCGTCATGTGGGAGGAGGTGTCGGGCGCGTGGTGCTGCTGGTTGAGGCCCATGTTCCGCAGCTCCTCCCGCTGCTGCCGCAGCGCCGACGGCGTCATGCCCTGTGCACATCGTTGTAAGCGCACGTGTGGGTGGCCCACATCACGCAACAGGCTTATGCGCCTTTTTGCGATCCTGTGGGGCTAACCGGTCCCAACAGCAGAGGAGCCAGACTGCACGCACGCCTGGACACCGACCCTTCACTACGGTTTCCTTGCCCGCCCTGCCCAAGAGCAGGCCGTCCCACGCGTTGCCAGCACCCCACCCCGCAGCATGCACGCCAGGCGATCCCCCGCATGCATGCAAGCACACCCCTGCGCACCCTGAAGCTCTCCACCAGCGCTGTGGCTGAGGGAAGCCCAAGCACCGCCGCCAGCAGCTGCTGCGCGCCCGCCTCCAGCCCCGCCACACGTGTGCCCAGTGCCGCGCAACCTGCCGCGGGAGGGGCCAGGCACATACAGACACACTAACGGCTGGGGCAATGGGAAGCGCTTGGATCCCCGTGCAGCAAATCCATCGCCAAACCGCCCACCCAATCAACCCCGCTGTCCTTGGGACAGCTCCTTCAAGCCCCAATTGGCTCCTCACACCTCAGCAGCCCGCCTCACCCTCCTTCGTCTCGGGGATGCCGCTGGCCGCCTCCTCCGCCAGCAGGTCCCGCAGCAGCGCGGTGGCGGCGGCCTGGGCGCTGGGCTTGCTGGTTGCGCCCGGCATGACCTGGCGAGTGGGGGGTTGGTGGTGGTTGTGGGTTGCGTGTGAGAGCGGGGGAGGCGAAGCTGTCGGAGGCCAAACGCCGTACCACAGGCGCAACGGTGGGTTTTCCCTTCCACCTCCGTCACGGAGGTACATACGTCCACCCTGTGCAACCCGCCCCTGTGTACATGTGTGTGTGTATGGTGATTTGGGTCTGGCATCGCCCCACTGCTGACCACGCGACTCGAATGGCTGCGTGTACCTTTCCCACTGTGTAACGCTGGCCAGCCACCGCGCCCGGCACGCTCACGCGCCTACCCCTTGCCCGCCGGCACCCACCCGTGCCGCCGCCAGCGCCGCCGCGTGCTCGCCCGCATCAAAGTACCACAGCGTCACCGCGTGCCGCTGCGCCGCGCCGTGCGTGGGCATCACCTGCGGCAGTGCGGTGCGGTGAGACGCGGTGCGGTGCAGGAGCGGCATCGGGCAGATGTGCCGCGCAGCGGCGTCGCGTATGAGGGAAAGCGAGGTACGGTACACGGTGCTGAGCCGTCCATGTGCACACGGCAGCGCGCACGGAGTCCAGCCCAACCAGACTTGCGCTCCCGCCCCCACCTCGTGCGCCACCTCGGCCGAGAGGAACACCGCCACACGCCCCGCCACCGGCAGCACGTCCACCTGCGGGGCGGCGCCCTGCGGTGTGCGCGGGGTTGTGGATGGAAGGGTGGCGGGAGGGAGGGAGTGCGTCAGAGCTGGGGAGGGAGCGATGGAGCGGGACGGCGCGGCGGACGCAGGAAATATTGGGTCGCGAACGAGCATGGGTCCACGTGCAGTGTGTAAGACACGGTCGGCCTCCAGCAAACCCACGCCGGCAGCCCGCGCGGCAGTGGTGCGCGTTGCGGTCTGGCCCCTGACCCCGTGGCCCCTGACCCCGTGGCCCCTGACCCCGTGGCCCCTGACCCCGTGGCCCCTGACCCCGTGGCCCCTGACCCCGTGGCCCCTGACCCCGTGGCCCCTGACCCCGTGGCCCCTGACCCCGTGGCCCGGCCCCCCGAGGCCCTCTCATCCCGCCGCGCACCTCGCGCACGGGGAACAGCCGCAGCGCGCCGCCCTGCTCCTCCTTCCATCCGGGGTTGAGGTAGGTGAGCACCGTCAGCCGCCGCCCATCCATGCTGCAGTGCGAGATTGAGTGCGAGCTTGATGCGAGGCGAGTGAGGTGAGGGTTGGGATGCACACAAGCTGATGTTCATTTGTAGTGGCGTTAAGGCATGCACGCCGCGTTCGGTGCGGTTGACACAGCAATTGCGGGACCCACGTGGTGTTGTCGATGTGCTTGGCGAAGCGCGCGCCCTTGCCCTGCGAGGCGGGTGGAGGTTGATGTTGAATGCGGGTGGGGGTTGAGCTGAGCGTGCCGTGTTCACCCCCCCGTGCCGCCACCTTGACGAAGTCGGGCCCCAGCAACTGCACGAAACAGCCCCAGGACCGGACTTCCCTTCCACCGCCCACTTCCTGCCTTCTTCCCGCCTTCCCCTCCCCATCGCTACTATGCCCCTGTCCCGTTCGCATGCACGGCTATCCCCCCTCTTCTGCGGCCTCAGCTCCTCCTTGCAGCGCTCATGTTTCCTCACGGGGTTGGTTCACAGTTCCCCCCCCTCTTCACCCTCCTTACCCTTTCCCATACCTCTTGCCCCCCCCCTGCGGCCGCAATTTCTCCTGCAGCGCTGATGTTTCCTTACGGGATTGGTTCATGGTTTACCCCCCCCCCCTGCCCCATCCTCACCCTCCTTCTCACCGGGTAAATGGCCATCATGGCGTCGCTCCGCCGGTGCAGCCCCGCCAGGTAGGCCAGCCGCGGCCGCAGCCCCTCGAACACCAGCTCGTCCACGTCGGCCAGCAGCTGCGCCACAGCAGCCCAGGACAGCGGGGGGGATTCCGTGCATGGTTATGGTAATCAAAATAGGACGGTGTTGACAGGGTGTTGCAGCAGACCAGTCTTGGCGTTAGGGGGAGAGGAGGGGCGGGCGGCCCCTCTGGTGGTGGGCGGCGCGGGCAAGCGCGGAGAGGAGCGGGAGTCGAGGCGGCGAGAGTCATGAAAGACTGAAAGGCCCTGCACGGAGCTTGCGGTCCCCAGCGCCATCGCCCCACCCACCCCACCCCACCCATTGATTTGGGAATTGGGAGATGACTACCGCACCCACCCACCCACCCACCCGCCCTGCCGCAGGCCGCACCTGCTGCAGCTGCAGGAAGCCGCAGGGCCGCCGCACGCCGTCCTTCACGAACGCCGTCGCGCCCAGCGCCTGGTCGTCCAGCCACAGCACCACGTCGCCGCGCACGCTGGACACAGAGATCTGGGCGCCCGCCTCCGCCTCCTTGCCCACCCAGATCAGGCTGCGGCGCGGCGCGGCGCGGCGCGGCGCGGCGCGGGGCGGGGCGGGGGGCGGAGCGGGGAAGAGCGAGGGAGGGTAAGGCGATGATGCGGGTGAGGGTGTGGGCGACGCACGGTGTGGCGTGGCGTGGCACACGGACGCGCGTGTGCAGTCTGCATAGCAGCCCGCTGGCAAACCGAGCCCCCCGCCACGCCACGCCCGGCACGCCCGCCGCCTCACCCCGGGCTGTAGTGCTCCTGCATCACGCCCAGCTCCTTGCGGGCCGCCCGGATCGCGTCTGTGGGCGGCGCGGGAGTCGAAGGAGGAGATAAGGACTGAAGAGGAGATGAGTCAGAGGATGTGATGCAGGATGCTTGTGTACAGCGGCGCAACCTTGGCCTGGAGGCTCTGGGCCCAGTGCACCAGCTCCCAACACCACCACCACCACCACCGGTGCACGCACGCACGCACCCACCCACCCACCCACCCACCCACCCACCCACCCACCCACCCACCCACCCACCCACCCACCCACCCACCCACCCACCCACCCACCCACCCACCCACCCACCCACCCACCCACCCAACCCAATCCAACCCACCCACCCAACGCAACCCAACCCACCCTCGCTGATGTAGTTGTCCAGCACCGCGTAGCCGTACGCGTCCAGGCTGGCCGCCACCTGGTCCAGCAGCGAGCCGCACCGCGCCCGCTGCCGCGCCGCCGCCGCGCCACTGGGCGCCTTGCGCAGCCCCAGCAGCTCGGCCATGGCGGCCTGCGTGTGTGTGTGTGCGCGCGTGTGTGTGTGTGTTAAACACAAAACCACACCAGACGGAACAAAGCCGCCTTCGCGCGTGTGTGTGTGCGTGTGTTATCGAGAGCACAAGGGAAAACGATGTGTGTGGGTGTGTGAGTGGGTGCGTTAGTGTGGGTGTGTGCGTCTGTGTATGCGTGGGTGTGTGCGTGGGAGCGGCGGGAGCGGCCTGAGGTAAGGTGAGGCGAGGTGACCGTTGGGAGGGGTCGGCGAGGAGGGTCAGCACGACCAGGCGGCGAATGCGCGCCGTGCCCCAGCAGCCTGCCCCGTGTGCTTCCCGTCCACCTTCTTCCCCCGGCACGTGCTGTCCGTTGCAGCCGCGCCCCCGTGTCCCTTGCGTTCCGCATGGGAACCTGCCTTGCGCATCCTGGACTTGCCCCACACCCTTACACTTGTATGTACCATCTTTGCAATACCCCTGCCCACTCCCAGGTTAGGCCCTGTCTTAGGTTGGGTTGGTATCTACAGTCTCCGCTCCCTCACCGTCTGCGCGTGTGCCGTGATGCGCAGCCCGTTGGCAATGGCCAGGTACCGGCAGTCGATGGCAGGCGCCACGGGCGGCAACCCGGGCGACAGCGGCGGCGGCGCCGGCAGGTCGGGCGCGGTGAAGGAGAAGCCGGCGTCTCGGCTGGCCGTGCCGCCGGTGGGCTCGAAGGCCGCAGCGACCTTGGCGGCGTTCACGCGCGCGTCGCCGCGCACCCCCACGCCGTCGCCGCCGCCGTTGCTGCTATTGCTACTGTTTGCCGCTGTTGCTGCTGCTTCCGCAGCTATACCGTTGCCGCTGCTACTGCTGGCGCCGCTGCTCTGGCGACCGTCGCTGCTGCGGATGGGGCTGCCCAAGGTGGTGCTACTGCCGTTGCCCGCGGCGGCCGCCTCCGGGGAGCCGCCGCGCAAGTGGCACGGCGCCGCGGCAACAGCCGGCGGCGAGTTGCAGTAGAAGTCCGCATACAGGGCCGCGTCGTCAACGGCAGTAGCAGCTACGCCGCCAGCGGGTGCGGCTGTAGCAGCGCGAGTGGGGCTGGATGCTGCGGCCATTGCGTCAGCTACGCCAGCGCCTCCAGCGGAAGCGTGCGAGGGCGAGTATGCGCTTTGCCGTGCGCCAGTGGGCTGTGCTAGTTCCGGCCGGGGTGCTGGGGCGGAAGTCGCCGGTGCTGCTGGCGAAGCGATCGGCGCCGCCGCAGGTTCCGGTGTTGATGTTGGTCGGGGCTGTGTTTCATCTGCTCCTGCTTGCGATGATTTGGAAGGCGAGGTGGAGCTGGATTCTGGCGAGCCGCTCGTTGCTGTTGCGGGCGCAGCGGCAGCACGCGTTTGCGGGCCCGTGCTGGGGGCGCCCGACCCGCAAGCGTCGTCGGAAACAGGTGTTGGGCTGACGCCTTGCCGCGCCTGTGAGCTGGTTTCCCCTGGTGATGCTGAAGCGCCCGTGTCCGCTGCATGCACTGCCGAGGTGGCAGCAGAAGTACCGTTGGCCGCGGGGGACGCGGTGAAGGTGAGCCGGCCCGCCTTCGACTTCCACCGGACCCGCGCAGTTTCTGGGTTCACGCCCTTTGGCAACGGCACGGTCAAAGGAGTCGGCATCCCCTCCACCGTAACAACCAGCACGTTGCATCCATCCCCGCCGGTGATCTCTACGTCGGGCGCTGGGCATGGCGCCCCTGAGACCGGGATGCAGACCACCGCTTCGACATCGCCGCTCTCCACGATGCTGACGCTGACGTTCATTTGCTTAATAATAACCTGGCGCCAGTGACCGCTAGCTCAGAAACGGAGAAGGATTCAATTACATCAGTGAGTCTCGATTCAAGTTTTCCTCTACGAATGCATAGTTGCAGAATGTTAGAGAATAGTCACCCGGCACAACTCAAACCATATAGTAACATAGAGGCTGCTTGAGCGCTCGCATTTGCGCCAGGAGCCGTTGACTGTAATTGAGGTTTTTCCGTGCTTCTGCCGTCGGCTGCTCAATCAACAGTTCTGACGCCATACACCAGACCCGAGCCAGAAAAGTATGGGTACGCAACGCCGCGCGGCACACACGGACTTGTAAATGTGCATGTGCCGCGGGCTCGGCACAGCCAGCATGACGCCATCAATAGCGCTTCTCCTAGTATTAGCATTCCTTGTAGCGACCGCGTCGGCGAGCGACTTGGCGGACGCGGCGTCTGGAGCGGGCTGCGTGGAGTGCCACAGCCAAGCCGCTGCTGGGCAAGCCTCCCTCGACACGGCCACCCTGGTCGGCGATGCCCAGGAGCTCGATGCCAGAAGCTTCGTGGTGGCAGCATTGGACCCCGTCGCTAGCCGCCGCCAGCTGCTTCAGGCGCACAGCCGGGAGGCGCTGGTGAAGGTCCGCACGCTCCTGTCCGAGCAGCTCAAGATGCCGGCGGTGGACAGCACTAGCATGCGGCGGCGGCGCCTGCTCAGCCCGGCCAAGCCGGTATACGCGACACAGTGCCTCTACGAGGAGCCGCCGCCCCCTGAAGAGTCAGGGGACGCAGCAGGGGATGCGCCGCCGCCGGACGCGCCGCCCAGCACGCCCCCTCCTGACTCGCCGCCCGCCGCGCCCGCCACCGCCGTAGACAGCGCTGGCGGCGCCACCGCCACGGCCAGCGTTCGCAGGCGCCTTCACGACACCGCCGCCCCAGACGCCCCACCATCCCCGGACGCGCCTCCCTCCCCGCCGGCGCCGCCCATCGCCCCCGACTCCCCGCCCTCTCCTCCGGAGGCTCCCTCTTCGCCGCCCTCGCCGCCCGCCCCGCCTGCGCCGCCCCCCACGGGCCGCTGCTACCTGAACCCGGCGGTCCTAGCACACCCCGACTTTCCCGATGCGGAAAGCCCCATTGAGATCATGCTGATGCGAACTGCGTTTTGGAGCTATCAATGCATGTTCGAGAGACGGGAGCGAGGGTGCGTGTGCCGTGCGTGCGTGCGTGATGGGTTGTTTGTTTCGGGGGATGCTAGGGATGCGGGGAGGTGCAGGGAGCGCTTGCCGGTCATGGCGGGCAGCCCGGCTGCGCAGCGAGCATTGGAGGCTTCCCTGCTGCAGCGTTTGCCGCGCGCGCTCTCTCCACGCCCCGCACACTCTCCGCGCCTACACACCCACACGCACACCACGCCTGCACGCCCACACGCACACGCACACGCGCCCTGCGCAGGTGTGGCACGTATCGGCACCCGCCGTACGACTGCCGCTGGAACAATGTGCAGGAGCGCTGCATGGTGGGCCCCGACTTCTTCATCCCGCGCTTCGTGGAGTTCCTGCACTGCCGCGACGACACCACCATCACGCCCTTCTGGCACCGCTGCTACATCACCCAAGTGGTGAGTGGTGAGGGCGCGTCGGCGGTGCCGTGGAGCGGCACGCAGGGCAGAGGCGTGGAGTCTAGGGTCCGGGTGGGGAGGGCAAGGGGGCGGAAAGACGCAGGCGCGGGTACACCTGAGCACCGCATAACTGGGTGGGCGAATCCAGGCTCGGGCGGGCGTGGGGCCCTGCAACGCTTGCATAGCGCGCGCGGCACGGAA
Source organism: Chlamydomonas incerta (assembly GCA_016834605.1). Taxonomy (NCBI): domain Eukaryota; kingdom Viridiplantae; phylum Chlorophyta; class Chlorophyceae; order Chlamydomonadales; family Chlamydomonadaceae; genus Chlamydomonas; species Chlamydomonas incerta. The sequence continues at coordinate 2,421,996 of JAEHOC010000003.1, read as the reverse complement.
GGTGACCCGCCCCCCGCCCCCGCTCGCCTCCTCCCTCGCGCCGCCCCGCGCAGCTGACGGGCGACAAGGACGTCTGCGGCCAGTCGGACGGCGACTGGGCGCGCTGCTGGTTCTTCCCGGCGCGCGATGACGTGGAGGGGGAGGTGGACACGTGCGGCCCCAGCGAGGCGGGCGGCGTGGCGGACCGCGACACGTACGACGGTCTGGTGGCCACCATGCGGAACGGTGCGGCCGCGAAGGGGGCGGGGGGAGGGGGGGCGGGGGTAGCCGTCCATCGACGGTTTTGGGGGGGGAGGCGGAAGGGGCCAGGGCCAATGCGCTGGAAGGCGGTGAGACGACAGAGGAGAAGGGCAGGGCAGGGAAAAGGGGGCTCCTTGGTGGGCGCAACCCAAACACCGCCAGGCCGCGACGCTCGCACGCAGCTGTACCGCTTTCCCACATCTTTGCAACCCCCTCCCTTCCCCTCTCGCACGCCACGCACGCCGCAGGCACCTGGGAGCGCGAGTGGTACGGCGAGTGCCCCACCGCTGACCTGGTGTACACGCTGGCCTCCGCCTGCCCCTACCCGGCCGGCGACCAGGGCGACGCCGACTGTAGCGCCGACCCCTCCTGCGTGCTCACGCCCTCGCGCCCCACCGAGTACGGCCGCTGCCGCCTGCGGGACGACCTGCTGTACGACGCCATCTTCGGCGCGGTGGGTACGGCGCACGTGGGGGTGGGGCTGTAGCAGCGGTGCGGTGCGGTGCAGGCACGCGCACTGACGGCCTTGTTGCAAACACCCCCACACGCACCCCGGGATCTCTGTACACACCAAGGCACGCACATTTGCACACACACGTGCAAACCCCAAAAGGCGATGGTTGATTGGGAAATTGGACAAGGGGTGTCAGCTTTGTACAGCTGGAAAATGGGCTGAGCCCCCGTACGCTTGGGAGCTAGTAGGCATGTAATGGCTAGGGACACCCGGGTTGGGGCCAGGGCGGGATTTCCCGCGCCATCCATGCGTGCCTTGGCACGTTACCAAACAGCCAAGCCTTTCTTAAGCCTCCTGCCATACTCAACACCTCCCCGGCACCCCACGCTCAAAGGGCTAGGCGCGGGGCGGGGGCGACCTCGAGGCTTCTCGGCGCGTCGGCAGGCGTGGCTCGGCAAGTTGCCCAAAACTTCCGATATACTTCCCCGCTTTGCTTGCCGTCAACATATTTTGCCCTATAGACTGCATATAAGCGGGCAACGGATGCTTTCCTCGCGACCTCGCAAAAGTCAATTGTCCATGGAAGCGCGAAGGCACTTCTCGCTCCGCCCGAATTTTCCCCGCCACCTATTTACATGCAATAGGCATTCACAAATCCTACTACGTAGCAGTCGCGGTTTGCGCCAGTATGCTATGTTTTGCCGACGCACGCAGCCACGCAGCCACGCACGGACAGGGGTGTCCCTGGGGGGCTTCGCCCCCCCCCCCCTGGAACGCTGCGCTGGGGGGGCTCAGCCCAAAAAAATACCCCCCCCCCTATGGCTGTTCCTGGCTACGCCCATAAGTCCTAACTAATGATGAGTGTACCCACCCCACCCTACCCACCCCCGCGCGCGCAGGACTCGGAGCTGTTCAACATGACCAGCGCCGCCATGGCCGAGTGCACGGCCGCCTCGGGCAGCTACGACGCCTGCATGGCCGCCGGCAGCCTGGCGCCGGAGCCGGGCGCGGCCGTGCCCATCGACGACTCCAAGTTCCCCGACCCCAACCTGACGTTCATCGAGGAGGTCACGGACGGCGCCGCCGGGCCGGGGCTGCGGGCGGGCGGGCTGCTGATGGCGGCGGTGGCGGTGGCGCTGGCGCTGGTGCAGGGTGTGCTGGCGGGTTGAGGGCGGCTGGGCCCAGGGGGGAGGGAGCGCGGCCTTGGCTGCGGCTGGGGCCGGTGGGTCTGGACAGGGCTTGCGTGCGGATGTCTTTAATTGTATGAACTATGATGCTCGTGCGCTGCACTGTGGTAGACGTTCGCTGTATTGCATCTTATGTGACTTTACTTTTGAACATTGAGATGGAAATGGGGCATGGCGCGGGCGGTGCATTTAGTGCGTGGCATATGAAAGGGCCTCGTGTGTAGAATACATACCAGGCACGGCGGTCCAATCCCCCACCCACCTCCCACCCGGCCTGGGGCAATGTGTATGCCGTAACAACCGCTGTGCTACAGGAATGCACTTTGGATCGTGCTCACCACCTTGTATCCGTACACTTGTTTTACGGGCCAGCACACAAAGTATGCTGGCCCGTAACCGGGATGTAAAAAAATGCGTGCCCAACTGCGCGCATGTTCACGGGGCCGCAACGCACTCATGATGGCTTCCGCCGCTGAGGCGCCTTGCCGCCCCTCCTTTGCCCCCTCCGAGCCTTGCGGCCACCACCAGCCGCGCTCGCCTTATCGTCACTGACGACGGCGTGCGGTGTGCCTCCATCGGCACCAGCGCCAGCAACCCCGCTTGCTGCGTGTGCGTGCGCCACTACTGCATCGACAGCTGCTGCCGGCCGGCCGGAACCCAGCACCTGCTGCAGCCCGCTATCGCCGCCATTGCCACTGCCGCTGCCGCTGCGCCCGAAGCTTATCCGCAGGTCTGCGTTCGGCACAGGCAACCACATGCCGTCCATTGACACGGCCGCCGCCACCCCGGGCAGGGGCGCATCCGCATCAGCGTCCTGCTCGGCGACCCCCGCATCGTGACGCTGCTGGGTCGTGCGTCCGACGCCGCCACCGCCGCTGCGGGTGCTGTTGCTCCTGTCAGCGGCGCTTGCAGTTGCCACCGCTGGGATGCTCAGACAGTGGGTGCCAACTGACGTGGTCCGGAGCCAGCCGGGGAATTCGAAATCGTGCCTGCATGTGCGCAGATGCGGGCAAGTCAGTCAGCGTTTGAGGCGGGTGAGGGGTTCAAGCCGCCGCTGGTGTCACAATTCAGGCGGCAACCCATGCGCCGCCCCAGGAGCGGGCCACCCTCCCACCTGCCAAAGATGGGGGCGAATGCTGAGCCGCCAGCCGGGGGGCTCGCGCTGCTGGGCGTTGCGGATGCTGCGGAGACCGCCGCGGTGAGGTTGAACCGCACCGTCACCGCCACGCAGTCAATGTCAAACGCGAAGGTGCATGCTGCGAGCACCTGAGAGGAAGGCGGCACACAAAGTGATTGGGGATTCAGTCACAGGTTGCCCGCCTGGGCTAGCTGCTAGCTGGTTGGGCTGAGTCAACAGGGCCCTGCTCAGCGCTCACACCCCAACCTGTGCCTGCCGGCAAAGTGGCACCACTCAAAAGGCGCATGCATCGGCACGCACCTCGCCAACAGCTGTGACCGCCAAGCCTTTCCTTCCCTCGCTGGCAGCACCCGCACTGGAGCCGCCAACCACCCCCGCTCCAGTACTGCCAGCAGTTCTGCGAGCCACCGAAGGCGCCGGGGCGGAGGGCGGCACCGCCCGCACCGCAAAGCTGAACTTGGAGTTGCCCATACGTGCGCTGGGGCTGACCGCGGTGGCGTGCGCGGTGAGGGTGCTGTGCCAGCCGCGGCACACGTCCGTTCGCGAAATGTGCACCCACATCTCAAGCGGTTCCTGCTCGATCATGTTTCGCCGCCGCACGCTACTGCTGTCGCGCTGGCCGTTGGTCGTCACGCCTTGCGCCGGTGGCTCCGACTGCGTGGGAGGCTGGTGCTGGGTGCGCGGGTGATGCAGGTGGCTCGACTCGTTGCGCCGGCGACCCAAGAGCACGTACCTGAAGCACACCAGTCACAAAGGCATTTCCGGCGTCGGGTGGACAGGAGGAGGAAAGCGCGGCGCTGCCCAAGAAGCGGCGCAGACGCGCAGGTTGAGACGGGCCGGTGTCTGGTTGGCCATTTTTGCTCGGCAGTACAGTGCTGGCTCTGTTGGTGACATGCTATGGCCTGTGAACATTGCGCAAACTGCACTACCCTGCATTCAGACTCACCAACGCGTGTACAGGCAGGGACAGGACCCGCCAGCACAGTCATCTTCTGCATTGGATTCAGCCTCAATTCGCAACCAGTCGCCTTGCAGGTTGATTAGCTCGGACTGCGGGCGCCGGAGAGGGGTTACCGCGGGTGCAGGAGGGTGCAGGAATCGGGTCCCAGCAGTGCCGTCGCGACGAACAAGTGGAAGAGCTAGGCGGACTGACACATACAGTGCTTGACAGTTGCAGAATTTGGTCGGCTTACCGTTTGGGCTGCCGCTATCGTCACGAGCGCGAGGGTGACCAGGCATGGCGTCACACCGAAACCCATCCTCTCGATTCAGCGCGCCTGTCGACCACCAAGTCGGCTGCGTGTGTTGACAGGGGATTTCAGAAACATACACATCACAACCTCTCAACATGCTTACCTGCTTTCGAGGCCCTTGGCCGCTTGTCCAGAGTGTGATTGACTCGACTCCAAATGGCCGAGTGGCACGTCCAAATTTGTCCGCGGAAACGAGCGCTGAACCGAGGCTATTGCATTGAATCTAATGCGTTTGTATAGCTCCAGAATATTGACTTGCAGCCTATCCTATCCTAGAAGCAGGCCGCCTGTGGAGAACTTGGACATGTGCCAGCCTAAGCCCCTTAATTGAAGAGTAGAGCGAGCGAATACAATTCATATATGATCATAACCGGGTAGTTATAAACTCAGGACAAGAAAGCAAGACACAGGACTGAAATCGACGATTGCGACGGTTTCGGTTTGACACGACCCGACGGTTGGCCACGGACAGCGTTTAAAGCATGAAGTTGCTACACTATACAGTTATTTCATGCTCACTAATACCTATCTGTGAGCTGCTAGATACTTGCTGCTAAGCTGTGCCAGGGTGGCGACATTCAAAGTTGTGGCTGCCTCGCTCGGGCGCATCGCTGGTCGCCAGGCCTTTGAAAAATTTAAACAATGCTGATGCGAGAGAGAGCACGAGGTTCACAGAGGCTGGCGGTCGCTGTGGCCCCGCTGCTGGCTGCGATGCTCATGCTTCTTGCAGCATCCCCAGCGGCCGCGCGCGCTACCTTTTCGCAGCTACACCACGAGGCTGACCAGGCGAGTGCACTTTCTAATTTGAGGAGGTTGCAAGGATGCACGCGCGCCAGCCGTGGGGAAGCCTTTCGCAGCTTGCGGCAACTGCCGGGCGGGGGCCTGCGTCGTGTCTACTGCTCGTGCCCACCGCGCGTGCGTAGATCCGTGGCCTTGGACCGGATAGTGTTTCTTGCCGACCCGACACCACCATTCTTGACAACCCCCTGTACACTGTGTTCATCCGTACGAGCACGCTGAGGGCTTGTGATGTCGGTTCCATGCAGGCCTCCCTTGGCAATGCGGGGCGCGCCCTGCTCCAATTCGATGAGCCGCTGCCGCCCTCCCCCGATCCACCCACACCCCCATCGCCAGCGACGCCGCCCAACCCGCCCAGCCCACCGTACCCGCCTTCGCCCCGGCCGTCTCCTCCATCTCCCAAGCCCCCTTCACCTCCTCCCATGCCCCCTCCGTCTCCCAAGCCGCCTTCGCCCATCCCGCCCTCCCCCAAGCCCCCGGGACCGCCCCCGCCGTCACCCAAGCCTCCCAAGCCCTCGCCACCGCCCTCCCCCAACCCGCCGCAGCCGCCTTGCCCACCCCTGCCTCCTGGTACTCCTGAGCCTGTGGTGTGGAGGACCCTGTCGACCAACATGACCGTCCCCTTGCGCGAGATTGCCTCGGCCGTACTGGTGGTGAGGCAATGCACACACCTGCTGCACCTGCGGCTTGCTACACCACACCAAATCGCATGCCTGCTTTGCGCCACTTTGCGCTGCTCGTATGTATCGTGGGGTGTGTTTGTGAAGAGTAGCGAGGGCCTTCCGCTCCTCCACCTTCCGTCAGCAAATTGTCATATTCTCGAGTCATGCACCACGCGCACGCGCAGGACGCGAGCGGGCGGAGGCAGCTGCTGGTGGTGGGCGCCGGCGACAAGCCGGACAAGACCAGCCGGACCCTCCTGCTGAACCTCGACACCCGTGTATGGACCACGTGAGTCGGAGCATCAGGCAGCCTACCTAATTTGGTAAATTTGGTGCCGTGCCTTTGCGTTCGCATTGGGGAGCCTCCGAGCTGCCGAACCCTGATGTGTGCACGGCGGTGCTTGTCGTGTTCCTGTCTTATACCCTGGCGTAAAAACGTGCAGGGGTGCCCCGCGGCTGTGCCCTGGCGACCACATGGCGGCGGTCACCGTCGACAACATGCTGTACCTAGTAGGCGGCTTTGTCAGCGGCAAACTATGTGGGTGCTCGACGCGGCCGGGTTTGTGCCTGCTCTGCCCGCCCGTCGCGCGCGTGCCGTGCCGTGCGTGCATGTATCATCTGTGCGTGGCGTGCTCCGCGAGGGAGCCGCATCTGGGGATGCGGCCATGCGGGACCATCCCCGTGACCATCCCCCAGCAGCCACCGTGACCAAGCACAGCATCGATCAGCAGAGCAGGCGTGAGTGCGCGCGCGTTTTCGGAAATGCGCGCCAGGCGTCTGTCACACCCCGCCGCCGCTCGATCGCACGCAGGCAACATGACGCAAATCTACAACCCCGTGCTGAATGTCTGGACTGCCGGCCCCCCGCCGCCGGTTGTCACCGCCGCGGCCAGCGCGGTCGCCATTGAACGCTCCATCTACTACTGTGGCGGTCTGCGCAACGAGACGTTGCTGGCGGACAGCGTCAACGCTCCTGTGACCAACTGTTGGTGAGTGAGTGCAGTGCGGCCTGCGACCCTTGGCTACCGCCCCCTGTGCTACTGCTCAAATTGTGTCACCGCAGTATCCACATGCACACACATGCACACATGCACACATATGCGTCTGTTTTCCGTGTGCTCCCTAGTCTCTAACACATGCAACCCATCCGTCGGGCCTTCTTTGCCGGGCCGCCGGAAGCGCCTTCCCAACCTGTCGGTCACGCACGCCATTCTCTGCCTCCACGCACGCACAGGCGCTATGACGTGGACGTGGGTGCGTGGACCGCTATCGCCAGCATGCCCTTCGGCGTGCACCACGCCGCGGGCGCCACAGACGGGTCACGCTTCTGGATCTTTGGCGGCCGCCAGACGGCGGGCAACAGCTTGGGCCGCAACGCGAACTTCACACAGGTTTATGACCCCACCACCAATGTAAGTTGTTGACGACTGCAGCTTCGCTCATTCCCTTTCCTCCTTGGCCCACTTGGCACTTGCCTCCCGCACGTTCATGTAGTTTAGCTATGTGCCCGCATTCGGTCGGGTTGTCACGCACAATGTCTGTAATCACGCAGACCTGGGACAGCAGCGCCTCGGGCCGCTACGCCGCCCTGCCGGTGGCGCGCGGCAGCATGGGCGCGGCGGTGTACATGAGAGGCCGTTTCTTCGTAATGGGCGGAGAGGAGTTGTAAGTTGCGGGTGGCGGGTCGGCGGGTTGGTTTAGCGGGTTCTGCCATGCCGGGACACGGGAGAAGTGTAACTTCAGGTCATTCTTCAGCCATCTAGCTATCCCTGGCTACGCTCCACTGACCTACCGTTCGGACCTGCCCTGCACATGCCAACCATGCGCAGCTGTGGCTCGCCCTCCACGTGCGCCAAGAACACCACCCTGCTCACCAGCCTGGCCGTCTACAACCGCACGGACAGGTGTGCGGGTGCTGAGGCGGCGGGTGCCACGGGCGGGTGCGATGCTCTGCATGGAATGAATGGCCGCTCATGCCATACCGGTGACCTTTATCGCAAGCAGAAAGCTAGGGCGAGGAGATCAGATCGGGATCAGAAACCGTACGATCCTCACCCTGCACGTATATGGCCAGCAGCGACAGCTTGTACAGCTTGCCGCCGCCCACCTGCACTATGGTACACGAAGCCGCGCCCACGCCCCACGACTCACGTCCCACACCCCACATCCCCATCTCACCCCCACGCCCACACCTGCCACGCCCCCAGGTACGACCCGGTCACCAACAGCTGGGACCTGCCGGCCCCTGGCATGGCGCTGCCGCGACACGGCATGTACCCCGTGGTCGCGGCGGGGCCCGCGGGCGTGACCAACGTGGATGGCGCCCCGGTGGCCTACTTGTGCGGCGGCGGGCCCCAGGCCAAGACCTACTACAGCGCGTACTGTGATTACATGACGCTGGCATCTGACGTGATCTAGCCGCCGTGTCTAACCTCTCAGTGTGTTTTGTTCCGTGGACAAAATAGAGTTTGTTCCTGCCGGGCTAGCCGGGCGAGGAAAGGGGCCGAAACGCCTGTAACCATTCATGTAACTAGCAGTTTCCCCGCTGCAATGGCTGCCGTGAATCCGCGTGAATCAGGAGCCCAGACCCTGCAAGTGAAGGAGACTGCCAGCCTACCGACGGGGGACATCCCGAGGAATCCCGTGCACTAAGCAGCACGCCGTGTTTGCCAATTGCCACCTTAATCACCACCCTGGTTCGCTTGCACCAGTCATTTCAAGCAATATATCTATCACAGCTAAAGCAATTGACGCCTTTATACTCCCATCCACGCGTGGAGACGGTACCAGTTTTGCCTTCACGTTGGTTGCCAGCCTTGATAGTTCTCTGCCTTAATCATCTCACTAAACATAAGGTCGACGATGCGTATTTCGTCACTGCTCACCATCTGTCGGCAAACTTCGATTTACTTTTGTTTGGACGGACCAGCTGGCTCAGCTGGCGCTTCAGTGCATTTCAGTGCTTCGCAAATATCGCAATGAAACCGGGGCGCAAGGATGCGTCGTTGTGCCGAATCGGCGGCTGTTGGAGAGCACTGGAAGAGACGAGGAGCGCACGCTGCTGTGGGTGCCGGCGTTACGCACTGTGGCGATCTCAGGTTGGTTGCTGGCTGCGGCGCTGTGCACACGGAAATGGGGCTCATGGGCTGGAATGGGGCGCTACACGGAAGTTAGGGAGCATCCCGGCCGGGACAAGGTCTGCTCCACACGCACGCACGGGCCACTCCCACAGGCCTTCGGTGCGGGGCACTGCAGGAACGACTTGGCGCCGAGCCCAGGTGTACCCAAAGGCTCACTCTTGCCCACGGACCTAGGTTGCGATGCATACGTATAACGCGTGCGCACATGAGTGCGAGGAAACACACAGACCCATACGCACAGCGCAATTTTCTAGCTGGAAAGCGGGGAATGGTGAGAGGCTATCCCACGCACCCTAAACCTCCGCGCACCTACTTGCCCAACACCTTTCTAGTCTACCACGTGCTCCTGCTGGGCCCGAGCCGCCATATCAGACTGCGCTACCAGGTACTGGCATGCACTCGAGAAGCCGCCCCCGGCTTTTGGGCTGCCTCCACATACGTAGATGGCACCCACGCCCAGGCCACGAGGCCCGGGTGCAATGACTGGGTACATGCCCTGTCGCGGCAGGGGCATGCCGGGGGGCGCCAGGTCCCAGCTGTTGGTGGCCGGGCCGTACCTGGGGGCGTGGCGGGTGTGAGTATGGGTGTTGGATGTGGGTTGGGGATTGCAAAGTTGGGCCATGCGCCGTGTTCAGTAGGTCACAGGACCTGTGACGCGTGGACTGCACGGTGCACACGCGTGGAGCGTCCAGCTCCGCAGCAACCGGCAGCATTGCGAGCCCCTGCCTACCGCACTGTCAACGCGCTCAAACCCAAACGCTTCACACATTGTCAGAACCTTTGCGCACCTGTCAATGCGGCTGAACACGCCATCCTTCGTGAGGCCGATGGAGGCGTTGGCGCAGGTGGAATTGGCGCGACAGCTGCAGGTGGGACCAGGGGGCGGAGGAGCGAGGGGGCAGGCGGGCAGCACGGCGAATAAAGGGACAGGCGGTGGGTCATAGGCCGTGGGTATTAAAAGAGGCAAGGAAGAAAGAGAGCGCGTAAAGCGAAGAGGCCGCACCCGCGTTCGCCGCCCATGACGTAGAACCGATTTTCCATGTAGACCGCAGCGCCCATGCCGCCGCGAGCCACCGGCAGAGGCGCGTACGCCCCTGTGACGCTGCTTTCCCAAGTCTGCACAAAGCGAAGGGTGGTTGAGCATGTGTTATTGCGGAAGTAACGGAGGCCGCGGGAACCCGCGGGGACGGCGCTCGCATGCAAGCAGCCTGTGCTCAAGCCAGGACTGTAGCTGGAAACAAAGAACTCCAGCCGCTCACGTTGGTTTCAGGGTCGTAGACTTGGGTGAAGTCCACATCCTGGCCCAGCGCGCTGCCGGGCGACTGGCGCCCGCCAAAGATCCACATCCGCTTGCCGTCCCAGCCGCCCGCAGCATGGTGCACGCCAAAGGGCATGGGCGCGATGGCGGTCCAATTGCCGGCATCCACATCATAGCGCCTGTGGAAGGCAGGGGTGGGCGAGTAGGAGAGAGGCTCAAAGCACCTGGGGCTGGACTTGCGGGGCGCCGGGCGGGCCGACCGAACTAGACAGGGCTGGGTCACGCGTGTGTGTCAGTTCACGCCAGAACCCAAAGCAACGGACCGAGTGAACCCAAAGAAACCCCCAAAAAGGAGTGGCTGCATGAATGGCATGTTCAATCTTCAGCACCCGCAAATCAGCATGGACGCGCCCCGGGGCACTCACGCGCAGTCAGTGACCGGGGCGTTGCTGCTGGGTGACACGGCCTCGCTCCGCAGCCCCCCACAGTAGTAGATGGATCGGCCGATGGCCACAGCGGTGCCCGCGCCCGTGGCGAAAGGCGGGGCGGGCCCCGCCGCCCACGAGTCCGACCAGGGGCTGTAGATCTGTAGCATATGGCCTGCAGACGCATGCGCAAGAGAGACCCCGGAAACATGTCATAATCTACGGTATACACGAGCTGGGGTGCCACTGTAGTGTTGCTACCTTCAGTGCTTCTGACCGCACCCCATCCCGCAGCATACCCCGCGCTCACATAGCGTCCGATTGCGTGAGAAGCCGTTCAAGAGATAGAGCTGGTTGCCGACGACGGCCGCGCCCATGTGATTGCCGGGGCAGGGCCGGGGGGCGCCTCTGAGGGAGGGCGTTGGCATGGGCGGCCGGCTCTCCATTAGCGGATAGGAGTTATACCGTACTGCGTACGTATGAGGAAAGTGGGCGCTAGCCTGTGCGCGAGGCGCGTGACGTGGCGCGAGCCGCCCCGCCACCCCGCCCCGCCCCTCCCTTGCTTTCTGCACTGCCAGCAGCTCACGTGGTCCAATTGAGGGAGTCGAGGCCCAGCAGCAGGGTGGTGCGTGTGGCTGCCGACGCCTGGCCCACGCCCACCATCACAAGCACCTCCTGGTTTGCGGCGTCCTGTGAAGCAATGAAGCGAGGTGCACCACGATCCAGGGTGGGGCATGGCGTCAGCGCAACAGGTGAGCAGGAAGCAGCATAAGTCGCATCCAGCTTAGGTTGGGCCTGCTGGCTATTCCTTATACGGTGTCATCGTAATGCCGGTTACGGCGGCAAGACGTAGGCCGTAGTAGCGGGCAGCAGCACGCGGCTTTCAGTAAGGTGTGGGCGTGCACGCACGCACTCACCACCACCATGCCTGAAGACACTGAACGGAGCGGCACGGGCATCTTGGGGAGATCACTCCACACCACTGCCACCGCGCCAGCGACGGGCTCAGAGTTATTGATGGAGATGGGGCTGGGACCGTAGCTGCCGTAGCTGCTGTAGCTGCCGTAACTGCCGTAGCCGTAGCTTCCATGGCCATACTGTCCATAGCCTCCATGGCCTCCGTGACCCTGGCCGTAGCCGTAGCTCCCGTGTGCGTAAGATGGCGATGGTAGCGGTTGCGGGGGGTTGGGTGGCGGGGATGGGGCGGGGGACGGCGGGCGTGGCGGCGGGGGGCTGACCGGCGTGGGCGGCTGAGGAGGGTGAGGAGACGGAGGCGGCGATAAAGGTGGCAGCGGTTGCGGGGACGGTGAGGGTGACGGTGGGCTTGGTGGCGGGTTCGGCGACTCAGCTGGGGCACCTGTGCATTGTTGGCGCTCGCACGTATGTACGGGGAGGAGTTGGTAAGAGTGGTCAGGCTGCAGACTCCCGATTCCCACCGCGGTTTTGCGCCCGGCAAGGCGGCAACCACTATCATATGTGAACAGAAAATACGCGCATGCACGCGTACACGGGACTCGCGACGGGAATCCCGTGTACGCGCGCATGCTTGCGGTGTCACGCACCTGCGCTGCTGCCGCCGCCACCGCTGCCGGATGAGCAGGTGGTGGGACAGCCCGCGGTGGCCAGCGGGAAGGTCGCAGAGTTCTGTGCATGGGGACAATGAGAATGTGCTGTCTTGTGTGGGACGTGGGTGCGATGATGAACTATGGTGGTACGCAGAGTTTGACATGAAGTAAAGCACGCACTGTGCTATGGACGGCAACCCCCCAAAACCACGCATCGTGCGGACACACCTGCAGCCAGCGCCTTGGGCCCGCAGCGGCCGAGGTGACCTTGAAACCCACCTCGCCTGTGTGCATACGTCATGGGTTGCGTCTTTCAGCTCAGCGTGCTGCATGAAGACAGTGCAGCCTGCGCATGTGCTATCACCGATAGTAGTGGGAGAACACATGCCACGTGGGCGTAGAGGATGACGCGCCTGGACGCGCACTGCGAGGCGCTCACCCGAGGCAGCTGCGGCGGCTGCGGCGCAGCTGATCTGGAATACAACGCTGAAGGAAGTGGCCGAAACGCGTGACGCGCCCAGGTCCACACGGTTGGGGCTGTGGACGTATTGGGGCGTATTGGGCGCGCGCGGAGCGTGTGCCGATGCATTCAGTGGCAAATGGACTGCCTGACGTGCTGCCTGCCCCGCCGTGGCCGCCCGCACGCCTGCTCGCCCCACCCGCCTTCCCCCAACAAGCCTGCGTTGCCGACCCGGCCCACCCCGCCCTGCCTTCATGCCCTCCCGCTTCACCCACCAGTTGGGGTCAGGCGCATCGACGTTCGGCCCCAGGGGCGTCAGTGTGCCGGTACTGGCGGAGAGGATGGCCATGCGGCTGTCGGGGAACGACACCTGCGCGTACGGCCAACGGCCATGCACACGGCGGCACACCGCGTGCAGGTGACTGAGGTGAGCGGGTGTGGGGCGGCGGCGGGCCTTGGTGGCTGCCTTGGTTGGAGGCGCGGATGCAATGAAGATGTGAACTTGGCATACGGGAGATGAGGTGCGGGTGGAGGCGTGCAAAGCATCTACATGCCGCTGGCGTGCGCCTGGTGTTGTCGTTTCCCACATTGTTTCACACGCACCCCTGCGATTGCGCGCGCAGGCCCGCCGCCAGCCACGGCTGCGGCGCGTGCGGCTGCGCTGCTCGCCACATGCACCTCATCACACACCGCACGCGGACATCCGACCTCATCAGTCATCATCCAACCCCACCTTCAAGATGAACGGCACCTCGGGGCAAATGGAGGGGACCGCGGCGCTGCCGCCCGCGCCGGTGAGCAGGAAGGCGATCTCACTGCGCGGCACACGCCGCACACACACACGCCGCACACACACACGCCGTAAGCACATACCGTGCACACGGCGCACGGGGTCATGGCGGGCCGTTGCATTCCGTTAGCGCAGTGCGGGTGCTAGCAGGCAGCAGCGCACGTGCGTGCGTGCACTGCGCCTTCATGCCTGCACCGTGTCCAGTGGCTGGGGCCATGGCACCATTCATGCAAACGCACAACGCGCTACACGTGTGTTTGTCAATTTCTGCGCAGGTGCCGGGCCGCTTCGGCCCGCCCCTGCCTCACTGCCGCCCGCACGGCGCCCGACTAAACGCTACCGCGCTATCGCCCACCTGTCGCCAACGGGCTTGCCGTGAGGTGCGCCGGGGACGACGCCAGAGGGGTGCTCGGTGCACGCGGGCAGCGGGTCCACCATCCTCCACACCGGGTCAATGTAGTACTGCGGCACGGCCTCTGACACCCGGAGCACAGCGCCGAAGGCTGTGCGGCAGAACGAAAGGGGCAGGAGGCGGCATACATGGATGCAACACCACAAAGACAAGAACGACGGGAGCGGGGTGAAGGGGTTGGAAAGAAGCTGTCCCCGTTCGTTCATTACGCGATACGCGCCGCGCGCGCGGTGACCCAAAATCGTGTACGCGCATGTTGTTCTTTTTACAGCATGCTACCATGAGCGCGCACCTACCCCCTATCAGCAGTAATGCGCGGAGTCGGAGACGCCACGCCATTCGCAAGTTTTGCATTCACCGCCGTGTGGGAGCACGCGCCGGGAGGTATGCAGTGAGCGTGCAGCAGCTGTGTTCGAGGCTCGCGCGCTTATCTTGCTTATTGCCAGCACGCCTCAAGGTCAACAGCGGCGTCGATGAATCATTCGATGCACGACTTGGGGACGAGTGGGTCCGACCAGGTCCAACTCTAGGGCACAATCGTATACGCGGCAGGCCCGCTAGCGCGCTCGAGCACCAGACGAGGCGGCCTAATAGGAGCGCGTGCAAACGCAGGGCCGTCAGTCCAGGGCAGTAACCTTGCCCGCCGCGGAGCTTGACGGCGCTGGGGTGCCAGCTTATCGATGCCCATCCAAACTGATGGAAATGCATCACGATCATGGCACTATCACTTGCAGCGCCGCACCGAATCAGGGCCGAGGCGTGCCCTCCGCCGGGCATCCTGAGCCGTCGTGTCAGAACGCGAGCGAGCTCGGCCCTGACAGCTTCTCAAGCTTTTATCTAACATGCCAATGTTACATTTGAACATGCTTCGCGGGCATTTAGCGATGCCGGCGCGCGGATGGGCAACGGTCACAGCAACGGTCACAGCGCGGCTTTCAAGCCTCACGCGCAGCCTAGGTCGAATCTATTCGAATATGTAAACCGATGGATATGTTTATCAATGGCGAAACTGGTTAACTGTTTGGGGCTGACGTGACTTGTCAAAGGTCAACTCGCGATGCCGGCCGCGAGGGAGCTGATTAATATGCATTTGCATCTTGCGTCACACACAACTGCATTCATACGCGTACCTGACGAACTTTGTTTCAATCCACGCGTTGCAAGCAAAGTTCAGAACCGCAAGCTTCTCGCGCGCCGAGCTGTATTGGCATAATAATTGCGCTCCTGTGCTTGTCAGAGTATACTCTCTGGCTTGTAGCTCGTTTGCGTCTCGGCCAGGTGCGAAAACATAGCTCTTCAGTGGGATGTCGATGTCCGAGTTGATGGCGCCGGGATGCTCGGCACGCACGGGCCCTTTGCGCCGCGCTGTCCCTGCTGCGAGCCCCGCCTGTCAGCTCAGATTTCCACTTGATGTGATGTGATACTTTGCGCTGCCCGCAGGTCTCGCCTTTGGCTTGACACGACGGTGGTGGGACGGGCACGTCGCCCTCGCCGCAACTGCTGAACGGGTCTCAAACAGCAACGATACGGTAGTGCAGTCATGGCACGCTCTCGGTGTCGGGTAAGACCTTATGTGTAAACTTCGTACGGGTGCACCACCAATTGCCCCTGAGTGCCTGCATGCACTCGCAGTGCCTCTGAACCCCGCAGCCGCCCATCACACTGCCCCACACAGACGCTACCGCCACGACCACTGGTGTGGATGCTTGTGGGTGCGGCCTGCATGGCATCATTAATGCACGCTGCAAAGGCGGTTAATTGTACCCAGGGCTGCACGCTTCACGGCGTGTGCAACGAGGAGCTTGGGAGGTGAGCGCGCCCTCGCCGCCCGGGGCGCCCCTGTTCGTGTTTGGTGCCCGCAACAAGCGGGCCGTCCTACTCTATTTCTCCATGATGTTGCATTTGCCGCCGAGTACCACCCATCCAAATGCCTTGCCCTGACCTCGCCTGCTCCGCTCCCTCCCCCCAAACGCGCACACCTGCCCCCTGTGGCCGTCCTGCAGATGCGACTGCCACCGCACGCGCACCGGCGCCGCCTGCGAGCTGCAGCTGACAGGCGAGCCGCTCAAGCAGCGCTGCAAGTCCAGCGGCTTCAGCGGCGTCAGCAGCTGCACCTCCGAGAAGAACACCTGCCCCAACAACTGCCTGCGCCGGGGCACCTGTGTGGCGGGCTTCTGCCTCTGCCAGCCAGGTGCGGGGGGGCAAGCGGGACATGAGGCCCAGGGGTTGCGGCGTCGCTACCTTCTTGCACGGCAAGAATGATTGTGCGGTAATGCTTGGTTGATGGGTGCCAGCTGCACTGTAAACTGGCAGGATCTCGGCATGCATCCCGGCAGGATCCCGGCATGCGACTGAAGTGTGCACTGCGGTGTTCACAGGCTTCTTCGGCAATGACTGCGCGCTGTCCATGGCGCCCGCCGGCCCCAACGGCACCCCGACGCCGGCGGTGCTGTCTGACCGCGGCTACACACCCCGGGCTGCCGGGCCCCGGGTGTACATCTACGACCTGCCGCCGGAGCTCACGACCTGGTGAGCGGCACAGCGGAGGGGCGGGGAATGATTGGGGGACGTTGACAGGCTACAAACAGGCCACGTGGGCCCGTTCCGTCGTTTGCACGGCCTGATTTGTTGCCGCCGAAGTGCCACACTTGACGCGAACATATTCACGGCCCCAAGTAACACCGTAGTTGCGACACGGCCACCTTGCAGGCGCAATGACGACAGGCTCGACAGGTGGACCACCCGCCACTTTCTAGAGATGCTCACGGCTTCAGGTGGGGTGGGGGCGGGCCACGCCACGGGCAACGGGGTGTCGGGAGCTGGACAGTTGCGGGTGTGGTCATGCGCAGGGCGGGGTGCCTTGACTGTGTCTTACAGCGGCGCTCCCCTTCAGCGCGTGACAACTGGCTGCGTGTGACGAGGCCTTGCTTGCCGCCTGCAGGCGCGCGGGTGGGTGACCCCAAGGCCGCCGACTGGTTCTACCTGCCGGTGCGGCTGCGTAGCAGCAGCGACGGGCACGTGCTGCGGCGGGCGCTGGAGTACGTGCAGGCGGCGCAGCCCTGGTTCAATGCCACGGGCGGCAGGAACCACTTCGTGATGGCCGTAGGTGGGTGCGTGCGTGCAGCACCAGCACCGGCAGGGCGGTGTGGGCACTCGGCATGTGTGCGGCGGCGGGGTTGCCTTCATTGCGTTGCCTTTGTGGCGGGGCAATCACCGCAGTGCGTCATTAATGTCTCGCTGACCCGTGCCGCAGGCGACATGGGCCGCCTGGAGAGCGAGCGCGGCCCGCTGTCCGCCAACGTGACCTTCGTGAGCCACTGGGGGCTGTCCACCTCCAAGGCGGAGCAGCTGAAGAGCCCGCACTGGCGCGCCTCGCACCGCAACGCCACCGACATCGTGCTGCCCGTGTACCTCGCGCTGCGGAAGCTGCAGGTGCGTTGCGGGTGGTGGTGGTTGGGACTTGGGCGGGGCGGTGTGCGGGGAAAGCGAGTCGGCTGGTGTTACTGGACCAAGGGGCAACTGAGGCCGCCTGCATGCCTGCACGAATGGGAGCGGAGCCCACGGCGTTGGGGTTGCATTTGTCAATCCTGGTGCCGTATGAACCTGGTATGTATGTACACGGCAACAAAGGACGCGCAGCGGCGGCAAGTTTCATGATTCCCGCAACTGTTTGATCAGGCTCTGACCCCACCGCCGTCCCCCCTGCAGAAGTTCGGCATCCTCAACTCTCGGCACCACCCCAAGTTTACCACCTTGGCGCCGCCCGACGTGCGGGAGCGCAACGGACCTCTGCTCTGGTTCGCTGGGTGCGTAAGCTGCCACGAAATACGTATCATCGGTGGACTGCGGTGGTCTGTGGAGCATCATGAGATGCCATGAGCACACGCTGCCAAGCAGCGGTTTGCTACCCGGGTCACCGCGGCCGTGCACCGTGTCTTGTTGCTTTCTGTTGCCCATAGCGCCAGGGGGCCTCTGCCACCCGCACTTCTGAACACGCACCTTTCCCTTCCCTTGCCGTGTGCGCAGGCGCGTCTGCCAGGACTCCTCGCCGCCCCGCACCGATGTGTGGCCCAACTGCCCGAAGGCAATGGGCTACTCGGCCATGACGCGGCAGGCGGTGAGCGATGCGGCAGGAGGCGGGCGGCTTTGGAAACGACGTGGTAGCCATTGAGCGTTGGGTTCGGGGGTTGGGTGGCCGAATCTGGAGGGGCCGCGTGCGTGGCCGGCCACGCCGCGTCCCTGCACGGCCTTTGTGCTCCTCCTTCCTTGAGCTCCTAACACGCGCACCGACGCACGTGCAAACTTACAGCGTGCCGTTCCTTCCAATGCGCGCATCGCACGCAGGTGTACTTCCACCACTGGAACCGCACCGGCTTCCAGCTGCTGCGCGGCGACAAGCAGTACGCCAAGCACCTGCTCACCTCCAAGTTCTGTTTCGGGCCCATGGGCGGCGGGCACGGCCAGCGGCAGGTGCGCGCACGCGCCATGGAGCGCCAGGCTAACAACGACTAGCTATGTCTCCAAGTCTCTGTGCCGTGTATCCTAGCTTGCCCATCCTGATGGGCCCCCCCCGCCCCCGGCACGTTGCGCGGCACACTTATCAGTTATCACACATGATTCGCATACACGGCTAACCCCGCCCCGAAATGTGGTATGCGTTGCGTGCACCACCTGCAGTTCCAGGCCGCGCTGGCTGGCTGCGTGCCCGTGGTGATCGGCGATGGCGTGCTGGAGGCGTGGGAGCCGTACCTGGACTGGAACCAGTTCGGGGTGCGGGTGGCGGAGGCGGACATTCCCCGGCTGCACACGATCCTGGCGGGCATAGGGCCCGAGGTGAGTGCTGGGTTGAGGCGACAGGGTTGGGGCCAGGCAGTGGGTGAACAGAGCTGAGGGGCCGCGACATGGCGGGGCAGAGCTTGCGGGGCGTGCGCTGCAACACAGCCAGCACTTAGGCAAGTCAAGCATTTGGTATCTGCTCAGTGCTCACTGTGCACGCCCCCTTACTCGCCCCTGACCCCCCACCCGCTCCTCTTATCCCGTATGTAGGAGTACGCTCGCAAGGTGCGGTCCCTGCGCTGCGCCGCCCAGCACATGGCGTTCAGCAGTGTGACGGGCGCCTACATGGGCGAAAGCGGTCGCTTCGACGCCTTCGAGACGCTGCTGGCGGTGCTGGCGGCGCGGGCGAGGCACCCGGACACACCGCAGGAGCGGCTGCGGCAGGTCGACCCGGCACTGGACGCATTCATGGACTGCAGGGAGGGGCCTGGCGCGGCCGTGGGCGGCGGCGGCGAGGAGGGTGGCAAGGGGAGCGCGGGCGGAAACGGAGCTGGAGTGGACGCAGCCGGCGAGGATGCCCAGAGATTGAACAGCGCGCCAGCAGCGGGGAAGGCGCAGCCACTGTGCAGCGTGTCGCCCTACGACAAAGCGGACCCGGGCGTGACGCTGTGCTCGTCGCTGTACCGGAACCCCTTCCAGCCGCCGGCAGGCGGGCTGCGCTGCGCGGGCGCGGGTGACGTGGCGGCGTGTGCCCGCGCCTGGGCGTGAGTGAGTGTATGGCAGGCGGCAATTCATCTACGGGGCATCTTGCCACGCGCCAACCGCAATCGGCTGCTACCAGGGGCAGCTGCGACGCGACGCTTGCAGTCCTGCGGTCCCTCGTGCGCACGTTTCCTGAGTGGGGAGCTTGGGTTCAACGGCTGTGTGTGTGTGTGTGTGAATGTGGACTGTTGTGGATTGTACCGCGACATCACCGCTTTACCGCGCTGTATCACCATTGAGCTGGGTGTGGGGTTGGTGAAAGCGGGGTCCGCCGTCCTGGTGGCAGTGACGGCTACCGGTAGACAATCATGTCAAATCTCAGCAGGGGTGCCTGGCTGATTCTGGGGCTGTTCGACTGATTGTGAGTCCCAGGGGATTCTGAGTATCGGCGGTCTGAGTCCCGGCTGCAAACTGAGCCCGGCGGTTTTATTACCTGGTCGCTTGTGTTGGGGGGGGGTTGGCCTGAGCTGCATGCCTTCACAATCAACTGCTTGAGTGGTGGGTGATTGGTGGGTCACCGGGACTAGACTGAGTGTGGCTGATTCTGGGAGGGAACTTCAACTGTGTGTGTGAGGGGGGGGGGGCCCCCCCGGGGGGGGGCTGTGCGCGTTCAGGGCAGATGCTGAGCCCCAGTGGATTCGCAGTCTCGACTGTAAACCGTCTCATTCGGTCCTGCACTCCTGCGGCACCCCCCATCAACCGGTCCGGACCCCTGGCCCCACCGCTGTCAGCCCCCGTTCAAACCCCGGTTGTATCAATACCCGTCCTGACGCTGAGTCTGGTTGCGCATGCCGTACGCGTCCATTGCCGCCGAGATGGGCCCGCCTGGTTGAACACCACGGACCAATATCGCGAGCCCCAATCTCCAACCCTTCCGCCCAGTGCGCCCACAGCACAGGCACCGGGCGACAGCATGGCCTTTGCGTTACATGGAGGGGTCTCAGCGCGCAAGGCGCGCCTGCAACACGGCAAAGCAGCAAAAACCGTGAACTGCAGGCTCTAAACTCACTCTTGCGGCGCCGCGTGACGCCTGGGTTTATGTATAGTAGGCGGCAGCACCGGGCAGCCACCCCGCCTGAGGCCCTATTGCACAGGCGTGCCAAGCTCCAATGCGTTGCACTGGGGGCAATCACCTCCGGAAGTACTCTTCCACACCCAGTCCCAGCATTCACTCTTTGATCTTCTCCACCACAACGGGATGCGCCTAGCTAGCACACGGTTGAACACAAGTATACATTACACTCCTTCTCAGCTCTCCTCATGGTCAGATGGTCAGGACAGTATGGAGGCAGTAAGTTTAGTTGCTCTTGGCGGCGATCTGGGTGGCGATCATGTCCGCAGCGTCCTGGACGGTGGCGATCTTCTCGGCACCTGTAGAAAGAGGGAATCACAAGGCGAGAGCAAGAAGCCGATTATGAAAGTGGCGGGAGGCGAGATGTACGAGGCGGGCAGCAAAGCAGGGTATGGAAGGTCGAGGCCGCATGCAAGGCATGAAGCGCAGCGCCTGGGGTGGGCGCGGGCTAGACCGGCTGCCAGTGCTGGGCCGCGGGCGCGATGGCTGAGGATGAGCCGTCAGATGGAGCGTACACAGCCGCTGGCCCCGCCTGCCACTACGCTTGTCCGCTGGCTGGCTGGAGTTGCGGCGGTGGCAGGATCACCTCCGAACAGGATACGCCGTGTATCCCCGCCATTGGACAAAACGCAATCCTAACCCCATGTGTTGCATGCTTTCTTCCCAGCTCTAGCTACGCTAACGTACGACTCGTGCACGGCTACGGGATTGAGGGTCGCAAGCCAACGCCCCGAACCCCTGACCGCATACACCGGTCGCACTTGAACCCAACTCACCCTCCTCCTCCAGGGCAATCTCGAACTTCTCCTCCAGAGCCATCATGATCTCGACCTGAACAGAGTTGGCAAGTGGCGGATAAGTCAAAGTCCGAAGTAACGCCAACTGACACCGGGGCGCGGCAGGATGTGTCTTGGGCGCGCTGCTCACCGTGTCCAGGGAGTCGGCGCCCAGGTCAACGAACTTGGCCTCGGGGGAGACCTGCATGTAGGAAACACATAATTAGCTCGGGGTTCACGCTTAGATGACTCGCCGGGCGCAAGCAATAACGCATGCAATTTCCCACCTTCTCCAGCTCAGTGCCCAGCTGGGTGGAGATGATGGAGCGCACGTCCTCCAGGACCTTGGCCTTGTCCTGTAGGACCAACAAATCAAGTCAGCTTCTGCTTCCGAGCCGAATGCTCAACGCCAAGGACTCACCACGGCGGCGAAGGTGATGACCCGACGGCCGCGAACGACCACGGGGGCAGCGGCGGCCTGTGAGCAGGAGATCACAAGATTGGGTGAGCGCGGCGCAGAATTCGCGAGGCGGCAGCCCCGAAGGTCCAGTCGAGGAGCAAACGGCCACAATTCGCGTTGCTTACCCGGCGAACGGGGGCAGCGGCCGACTTGCGGATCATCGACAGGGCCATTTTAGTGGATTGGGCTGGAAAGGAACGAAGAAAGACTGGGTGCTGTGGGAAGTGTAGCGCAAGTGTGCGGGCGCGGGCGCTTATCTCCTCACCGCTGCCCATGCGCACCCGCCGACCCATGCGCGGTACAAACGCCTGCAGAGCGATCGAGGCGTCTTGATGCATTGCCAATTACGCTTACGATGCAACGCCCTGCATCCAATTATAAGCTGACCCAAAATGCCTCGCGCAGAGACCCAACGCCTGCACTCGGTCAGTGCCCGAGTTCGCGCTCAAGCTCGCGCAGCGCATGCACCACATGGATTATGAGCGTGCAAAATGAGTGCAAAGCAGGAAGCAGCAAAGCGAGCGCCGAAGCTTTGGAAGCGATCGTCAGCGCCAGGTCATCTCTTCCAAAGCGCGCAAGACTGCCGGCCCGCTAGCTCGCGCAAGCAAAAGATCACATCTGCGCACATAAATCACGGTGATCTAGAGCAACAAAGCCTCGTCTAGAAGAATTGCTTTTTGCCCTCGAACGTTTTCCTTCCCGGATTCCAGCTATCTGAATGGCCAATTCCAGTGCTCTGTGTTCGCTTATGGGGGGTTTGGGCTAAGGCGCCAGTGTGTGGGACCGAGTGCTTGCACACATGTCCTCAGCGAGTGACACCTAGATGGCGTCTGTGACATTGGAACGCATCATTGCGGCCACGGGCTTGCGGTCGGTGATTTGGCGCTAGGGCACAGCAGGGAGCCTAGGGTGCGCGGGGGGACGCCCGGGAGCCAGGGGTGCGCCTCGCCGTGTCCTCACGCCGTGTCCTCCACTCCCGGCAGCCAACAAGCCAAGCGCCTGTCGTGCACCCTGCACATGCCAGTTGCTGCGAATTCTCCGGCAGATTGCTCATTTGCCGCGCCTAGCCCTTAAACGTACTGTGACGCTTTGGCAACCGTCATGCCACAGCACGCACGCCACAGCGCCACACTGCGTCGTGTTCTTGTCCCTCTGTCGCCCGGCCACTGCATTGCTGCACACTGTTCACATTCGTCTGGTGTCTGTCGTCGGCACTCATCGGTGCACGCTGGTTGCCTGCTCGCATGTGCGCTGCGTCTATGCGTCTCGCGCGGTGGTGCATCGCGTGTCGGGTGCTAAAGGCTGGCCGGGCCCGGAGCATCAGGACTGCGTGTTACACACCCCTGGCGTGTTAGCAAGCTGAGGCAGCCAGCCAGCGCGCATCATCGATATTCGATACAGTAACCGCGTCGCACAGCCGTAACTCTGGCCTCTGTTGTCATGCACGGGGCTTGCTGGATGGGGGATTTCATCTGTCACCGCTGGGGCATGCCAACTCTCGTCCCTTGCCAATGGTCCTACTACCACAGTAGACGCGTGTGCGCCTGGCCACCCTAGGCAAGGGAGCGTGAGGCAGGCGGCAGCGCGCAGGTCAATGGGGCCGCGGGGGGGGGGGAGGAGTGGTGAATGTTGGCAATGTCGCAACGGCACTGTACCATGCAGAAGGTATGCAGGAGGTATGCAGGGGTATGCTTTGTACCTGCTGCCAACCTCGTGCTCGTAAACGGGACACTGTGCAGTGGGTTTTCAAAACAGTCTAGTGCATGCTCACAGCTGTGGGTGGCCTGGGCGGGAAGCGCACACGTTCGAGCGGAACCTACAGGTATTGGCACGGCGGTTTGTGTCCGACGCGACATGTCGTGTCAATTGGCCGAGCCGGCGGGCTTTCGTAAAAGGTTAGGCGAGAGGCAGTCGCTCTCAAGCCCAAGGAAGACACACTCGGCGATTCAAATTGGAGATGCCGAGATGATGGCGCTACGCCGCGTGCCGCTGTCGGTGACGCAGGAGGAAAGTCCGACTGGCCGGTGGCCGTACAGCGCTTTTACGCGTTGGCTGCTTTGCCTGGCCTATATAACTCATCTGCGGTCCCATACGAACCATAAGCAGCGACGGGCTCTGAAGCTCAGCAGGCTCCTTGTCCCGGCGTCGTCGTGCCTCTCACATCTCCCCACATCCATACACCATTCAAGCACGCCTATTTCTCCCTGCCTATCGCCTGCGGGTCCTGGTCGCTTGAGCTTGTTAAGAAATGGCTCAAACACGCGTCGGCCGCGCACCTGCGCTGGCACTGGCACTGGCGGTTGCGACGATGCTCCTCGCAGCCACTGGGGCGCACGCGCGCGCTTCGATGGCCGTAGGTTCTGCGCACGACGAGGTGAGTGCAAGGTGTGCTAACGCGGCATGTTCAGCAGGATTACGCCATCCGTTAAGCATGACGTGACCCGAGCTCGTCCATCCATCTTGACCGACCGACGCATCGACTCGCTCCGCGCCGACGTGACCTCGCTTGCCGCGCCCCCCCCCAGGCCACCAACGACGGCCGCGCTTTGCTCGACACGTCCACCACGCCTAACTCCGCGGGATCCTTCGAGATGCTGCCCTTCACTGCGAAGGCGGTGTCGCTATCAATGGTCAGCATCCCCCGCACGCGCAAGTACGTCCAGGGCTGGCGCCGCGTCAACTCCATGTGGACGCTTATGGCGGGCAACATTGACCTCGATACCGGCGTGGTGAGTACCCAGTGCGTGTGGTTGAGAATTTGAGATGCAGCTGCTTGACATGACCTGTTCGGTTGGCCACACCGGAGGCCTGCCTGTCTTTCGCCTGACCCCTGCCCCATGCCCCTGCCCTGTCCCTGCCTTCCTATCTACAGACCACGGGCTACGCACCGGGCATCGCAATTGGCTGCAGTGGTGAGGGATGCTTAGGGCATGGGTAGCATCTTCAATCGGTGCTGCATTCTACTCAGCAGTCCTTCGTGTGCTGCTTGATCCGCACGCAGCCATCCTGGTGGAATAACCCACGACGCGTGTTGTTCATACATGCTGCGCGTGCACAGGTCCCATCATGATGGAGGACGGCGCACCTCTATACGTGGGAGGCGAGTTCGGCAACTCTGGCAAGAAGCCCGCCAACGTTGATGCCCGCTCCCTTATCACCGTAAGTCGCGAACCACACCACAGCACCTGCATTAGTTCGGCGGCACCTGTCACGCATGCATGTTCTAGTGCGCGAATAGCGCCACCGAACACACTGCTGCATCAGCAGCTGCTGCTGCCTCCCCTAACACATCGCCGTCCAACGCCCCCCACCCCCGCCTGTCCCTTGTTGGTTGGTTTAGCTTGGTCTGGCACTCACCACTCGCATCCCCCCCCCCCGCAGCGCTACGACGCCGCCACGGGCAAGTACACGGCCATGGGCAAGCTGAGCGTACCCCGCTGGTACCCCACCGCCCTCCGCCTGAACGACGGCAAGGTGCGTGTGCCGCATGCATTGTACGGCAGTGCGTGGCGGCTGGTGGTGCGGTGGCCTGTGAATGCCGTATTGGACGGTGGGCGCTGGTGGGCGCTTTCTCCGTTAGTTGGTCATCTCGTGCGTGCTGCTGACCCGCCACTGGTTTGTGCGGTTCCACGCAGGTCCTGGTGGTGGGGGGCACCGCGAACGCGGACAAGGGTCCCGTTTACAACGTCTCTGAATTGTGGGACTCCTCCAACCCCACCGCGGCCACCTTGCCCGTGCCGCACCCGACCGGCTTCGCCGCGACCATGGGACTGAACTAGTGAGTGCATGCCGGGCTGTGCACGCCGCAATGCGCGCTTCCGCAACTCCACGGATTCCATTTTCTTCGCGCGACTTGCTATCGCGCGTGCTACCCTAACATTGCTTTCCGCCATTTCTGTGTTCTGTAGCTACCCATTCATGGCCCTGCTACCCAACCGCGAGATCCTGTGGTGGGGCAACCGCGGCGGCTCCATCACCACCGGCGACTTCCCCTTCACCAAGATCATGGACCTGCCGCCGCTGCCCGACAGCTACGGCCCGTGAGTCACAGTTGTGGCCCGCCCGGCCTTGCTTCTGAGCATGAGTGGCTCATCATGCTTTACGCTGTGCTTGCTACGTGCCCATCATGCGAGGCGCGTCACTATCCACCATGGCAACCGTCATGCATGCCCATCACCACGCCGCATGGCCCCAATGTGCCCGCGCGCAGGTGGCACACCATGTATCCCTACACCGCCACCGTCGTGCTGCATGCCCTGCGGCCCGATGCCGATGGCGCGTACAACACCTTCTCCTTCACCATCTTTGGCGGCCAGAACCCCAAGAAGGTCAATCCCAACACGCCCGCGTGCGACAAGTCCGCCCGCATGGACTTCACCTACTGCGGCCCCACCAAGTCCGACATCTGCATTGTGAACAGCGCGGGCGGCGGGTACGTGCGTGCCACGTGAACGTGTGCGGCATCTGGTTTTCTGGTGTTGCTGCAGGGGGCTGTGGCTACCAGCCCAATCCAACGTGGGGGGACCGGCGG
This sequence comes from Chlamydomonas incerta, assembly GCA_016834605.1. Taxonomy (NCBI): domain Eukaryota; kingdom Viridiplantae; phylum Chlorophyta; class Chlorophyceae; order Chlamydomonadales; family Chlamydomonadaceae; genus Chlamydomonas; species Chlamydomonas incerta. Next base: position 2,395,837 of record JAEHOC010000003.1, on the reverse strand, counting down.
GTGTAAACCTTGATGGTCCTTTACGTTGTCCACAACTCCTCTCGCCACGCACTGGATCAGTGACGCACCCCGTGCACACTCTGCGTACCCCATCGCCCTCGAGCAGCAGCTGGCAGATTGAGACCATGCCCGACCGCCGCCTGCTGGCAGACGCCATTGGTAAGTGCGTGTCAAGACACAGCGTTTCGTGCGTGCATGCATTGTGTGCACATGTGTGCATGCATTCCGGGCGCGTTGCGCGTCCTTAATGTCAGTAGGGCCGCATCCGGTGCATGCCAGCCTGCCTGCCTGGCAGCCCACGTAACTTCCCTGCCCCTGAACGGCTGAACCCCTAACATCCCGCATTAGCCCCTGACCCCTCGACCGACGACAAACCCGCCCTTGCACGCAGTGCTGCCCAACGAGCGCATCTTTGTGCACGGCGGTGCCAGGGTACGTGCGTGCACTCCGGAGTATGTAGTTGAACAGACCGGTGTTGCTTCTGCTGGCGCGCATGATGGCGAGGGGCCGTTTCGGCGGTTGGAACCTCCTCACCAACCACCCCTGTCACCAACCTACCTGTGCACCCGCAGACCGGCTTTGCGGGAGTGACTGCGCGCGGTCTGAAGGCCGGCAACGGCGCCCCCGTGTCGTTTGCCTACGACCCCAGCAAGGCCCAGGGCAACCGCTACCAGACCACCGAACCCGTCAGTGAGTTGATCAACGCCCCGATCCACTCTGCTCGGTGTCAAGTTTTACAATCCATAAATATGCATGCTTCACACTTTGCCCCAGCTTCAGCCATGTTTGTGGTTCGTTTGTAAGGGCCTTTGCCCAATCAAGAGGCAACGTATGCACATATGCCTTGTGACGCCCGCTATGCCCGCGTGTTTCACTCGCTGCCTCCCACCCAGTCGTGATGCGCTCCTACCACTCCACGGCCTGCCTGGACATCACCGGAAAGATTTTCTCCTCCGGCTGCGACGAGTGCAACCTGCCCATGGTGCGTGCTTCACGATGCCATTCACGCACATGCATTTGAGAAGCCTGCATGCTCCCTAATGGCACGCGACTCCCACACTTTCCCAAACCCTGTTCCCAATGCCTGTTCCCAATCCATGCTGCCATCTTCACATGTATCTGCAGCCCGCGGGCTACGAGGGCAAGATTCAGCTCAACCCCACCGGGGATGCCGGCGAGTTCCGCCTCACTATGGGCACGCCCGCTGAGATCAAGAGCGCAGACCGGCCCGTCATCACCTCCGCCCCAGATGTGATCCGCCGCGGAGAGTGAGTCTGGAATGGGGCCCCGCGCGCCCGCCCTGCGCTCGCTCGCTGTGAGCGCTGACTCAGAACAGCATGCAACGCGCCCCCTTCTCTAATATTCCCCTGTTGCGTGCCTCGCTCGTGCAGCCGGTTCCAGGTGCGCTACACGTACTCCGGCGCCGCCATCACGGGCGTTGCCCTCACCACGCCCTGCGCCTCCACCCACTCCATCAACATGAACCAGCGTGTTGTTATCCTGGTGAGCGCTTTGGGAGCGCGGGAACCTCTGCCCTGTCTTCGTGCCGCAGAAGCCACCGGCACGCCCTTCTATCTAACTGCCTGCTCCGCCGTGTGTGCCCCCGCACGCACGCATGCACATGTCCTGCTGCAGCCCTTCACCGTGGACACCGCCACGAACACCATCACCGTGACCGCCCCGCCCGCCGCCCAGCACGGCGTGGCCCCCCGCGGCGAGTACACGCTGTGGCTGCTGGGGGATGAGGTCGGAGAGTTTGGCCGCACCTACAGCCAGGGCCGCTGGATCACGCTGCAGGAGGCTGCGATGTGAGCTGATAGAACTGCTCATTAGTAGGCTCAGAGGGCGCGGAAACCATCAAGGCCATCAGCGGCCGATACTGTGCATCTAGGTTATCGCATATGCGCAGTTGTATGAATTCACGCATCCCCACCTCATTTTGGACTGTTTAGTTCAGGGTGTGCGTATGGTTTGCGGCGGGTGCGTGCCCGTGGTCACTCGACACCCGCCTTGACGCCAAAGTTTCGTGCGCATGTTCTTCTGTAAAGTACGAGTTATTTCGCTGGAACTGTGAAGTTGTTCAACACCAATGTCCTCATCTCCCGTCCACGATTGCGGGCCGGGCTAACCAGCGGTGGCCCGGTGCAGCTGTGCACTCCTGTAATCGACCAGCGCACGGTGTAATCGACCAGCGCACGGCAGTGTGGGCCCTCAAAGCAGCCTTCCAACCCTGGACGCGCTTACGCACCCCGAACAGCAGCAGCCTTTGCACGCTGCCGTGTCGCATAGGGCTGCGTGCGTTGCGGAGGGGTATCGGTGCGCAGTGGACACGGAAAGAGAATGCGGAAGTCAGGGGCTGGCTCCCAGCCATTGGCGCAACCCTGATTGATGTTGCAAGGGCGCGCCCGTCTGCCCACCCTTCTGCACTCCCTAACCTCCGCCACCTCGTCGGGTCGCTCGGCCCTGGCTGCGGCGGCCCCACCTGGCGGCGGCACAAGCCGTACGCCCCGGCGGCGCCGACCCCCGCCATGTACGGCCCGGCCCCCGCCTTGACTTGAAGGGAGTGGAGCCATTCAAACGCTGCGCATACCCCGCGGGATGAGCGGCGGCCGCTCAGCCTGCTGCAGCGACATTGACGCCATCGCCACCTTCCAGCGAGCGTCATTCGGTACAGTAAAACACGCACAGTCGCACAGCCGCAACTCCTGATTTGCTGCCACGCCAGGGCTCGCCAAGGGGCTCGCTGGGTCAGGGAATTTATCTGTCACCACTGGGGCATGCCACTATCATCCCATGCCCTGGTCCTACCACCACACACCACCGCCTACTGCGGCGCGGGCAGCGGGCGCCACAACCCTGCAAGCGCGCGGTGCCACGGCGCCGCCGGCCGCGGCGCCGCTGACTGCTGCGCATGGACCGCCGCCGTTCGTGAGTGCTGGACCAGTAGGCGTGTCGCTGTGGAGATTTGGGGACTGCTGGCGTGCTTTCGTGGCGTCTTGGGGGCCGGCCTCGATGTGATCAGTTTGCTGGCGGGTCTGTGTTGTCCTGACGCGGGGATGTCACCCCTGGCGTGCTGTGGCGTGGCGGGGTGTGTGTTTCGCGTCGGCGGCCTAGGTCGGCCTTCGGCTTCCGCCGCGCGCTGGGGTCTTTATCGTTGTGTATTTCGGGCCGCTGTCGGTTTTGGGGACTTCCCGATCGTTGTGTTTCATGCGCGGCGCCGCGCCGTGCCTTGTGCGTGCCCCTGCGCACCTGGCTTGTTGCTCTCGGTCGGCGCTTAAGGCCTGTCTCGACCAATTCACCGCTGTCTACCCTGCTGTCCGCCAAGGGGTGAGCCCGCAGCCGGCCAGTGTCCTCGCGTTGGCACCAAAAGAGCGTCAGCTTTACATCCGCGAATTTGCACGATAGCATTGATAGCATAAACAGCACGAGACCAATAGCACGACAACTGGCAGTCTTACCCTGCTGGTGACCAAGTACGCACCCTGATGGGCCCCTTCCTACCTGCTGGTCCCACCCCACCCCCCGCAGCTGGCAGATCGAGACCATGGTGAGCCGTAGAGGCGTGGTGTGGACACACACCGTGTACACGCATTTCGCCCACGGCCCCACGCACACAATCATTGGGGTGCTTATGCATGCCCCTGTCACAGCCTTTCGCCTTATGCGTCCCTTTCGGAGTTTGTTGCCTGCTTTTTGAGCGCTGCTGGCTCCAGAGGAGTGTCTAGGCAACGCTCGCGGAATGTCTAGCTAGGAAATGCTGGCTCCAGCGGAGTGTCTGACTCACCCGCTCGTGCGTTTGGATCCACGTTTCGAGCGGCCTATCTTCGCTTGCGGCATAAATGGCCGCCAGCACGCATGATTGTGCTTATTATACGCCCGTGCGTCCCTCCCGGGAACACCCTCCCGGGAACACCCTCCCGGGAACACCCTCCCGGGAACACCCTCCCGGGAACACCCTCCCGGGAACACCCTCCCGGGAACACCCTCCCGGGAACACCCTCCCGGGAACACCCTCCCGGGAACACCCTCCCGGGAACACCCTCCCGGGAACACCCTCCCGGGAACACCCTCCCGGGAACACCCTCCCGGGAACACCCTCCCGGGAACACCCTCCCGGGAACACCCTCCCGGGAACACCCTCCCGGGAACACCCTCCCGGGAACACCCTCATATGCCCTAGCTGGGCCGCGCACTGTTTCCCGCCGGAGCTGCACCACCGCCTCTTCCTCCCTCCCTTCTGTCGTCCCAACCAGTCAACCACCTTCCCCCGCGGCCGTGCTGCGCATGTATGGGTGGCCATGTGTACACAACAGGGAAGTTATAGATAGGCCGTCGATATTGTGCCCACACGTGCCCACGCGCACAATCATTGGACGGTTTCATCACTTTCCCTTGCGCTTGCACACAGTCCTCCCGAACGAGCATACCGCATCTTCGCCGTGCGCAGTGCGTGGACGCAAGTTACACTTGGCAATGCGCTGGACGGCGGAGTTGTGCCTATTGATGTACGCACAGCCGCCGAGGATGTGCCCTCCGGAGATGGATGCGCGGCAGGAGGGGCAGCGTAGGTACCGGCGTAGGTACTGGCGAGGTATCGGCGTTTAAGCTGGGCGTTGATTGAACATGTATCCGTAACGGGCGTAGTGGATATGTTTGACCAGCCAGGGGTGGCGAGGCGTGGCTGCAGCTGCCCATCTCTCAACGACATCGTGTGCTATCGGTGAAAAAGTCATCTGAATTCCGTTTAGGCCATCATATGTCGGTCCAGGGTGTGAGGTGGTGTGCTTGCGCCTTCGCGGGATCACCCCCCCCGCCCCCCGCTAATAATCATCGTGCTCCATACCCTCCGGAGGGGGAAGAGCAACCCTCCCCCTTGAACCCCCCTCCGCTGCATCCGACATCCAAGTACCTCCGTAGCTGGGCTCAGGGGCTAAGTCTACACAGTCCTTGCACAGTCGGGCGGGGGTTGGGGTTGCTCCGCGAGCCCCTTCACCTCCCAGTGATGAGCCCCTCATCGACCTGCCCGCACATGCATACATGCAAAACGTGCCGCTAGGTTTTCCAGGCCCTCCATCCGTGCCGCTGGCCCTTACTTCACCCACCACGTTTCCCAAGTAAGCCCTGGCCACGAGTATGCGCTGATTAGGCGAACCACCGCCAACACTTTGCGCCGCACTAGCTATCGACCGCTTAGTATATACTCCCGCATTTGCGGCCGTCGCAAGCAAGCAACGTCGTCGTCGTGCATTTCTTGACTTGGCTCCCCTTTTCCTGAATTGGCTCCCCTTTTCGAGACTGACTTTAATTGCGCTTATTCCATTAGCATGCGATTAAACTGCCGCGGCCAATTTAATTTCTCAACGATACCGCACGCTCATGATTGAGGTCTGAACAAGCGGGCGGGCGCAGCAGGGTGGGCGCGAGGGCGGGCTTCCTTCTTGAGACTGTTGATTGCCACTGCCAACACTTCGCGCACTACCGCTGATGAATGTATACTCGCCCAGCGCATTCGCGGCCTTACTTCGCGATTAACGGCGGTGGGCGTCCTAAATTGGCTTTATTTTTGAGTGGTCGCGTTGAGTGGTCGCGTCCCATTATTGCCAATTCATCTAATTCATCATCGCAACGGTATTACCCTCGGACGGTAGGTCATGCAAGGCGGATGGTCAAGGTCCGAACAAGCGGGCGGGCGCCAAGTAAGGCGGGCGAGCCTACCTCCGGGCGGGCGGGTACGACGCCCGCCTGCTAAATTGAACGCACCTACACGCACATGAAACCACGCACCACTGAGATATAGCGTAGGATATCGTGTCGCTCATATGCGTTATATGCTGTCATGCTGAGATAAGAGGCAGGATACAATGCGCGCGTATCGTAGACTGTCAATAATGTTTGTAGTCGTGGGGGCGGCGCTCCAGGCTCTTTCAGGCGCTAATGGTAAGCATTGGTGTATGCAATGTACTGCAATCCAACGCGTGTAGGGCACGGCCACCCGTCAACCTTTCGCGCCTTTTCGCACTTCCACACTGCGCAGGCCTGGAGTGCGCGACGCCGGCGCTCGTGGGCACCTACAATGCGGATATGCTAATTGCGGCGGAAGCTGCGAACGTCACTGAGCAGCGCCAGCAAGGGCCGAACGGAAGCGTGGTCGTCACCAAAACGACCGAGCAGCCGCGGGGCTCTGAGGGCGTTTTCATGAACCTGCAGCCGAGTTTCAGCTTCTTAGGTTGTAACACATCTAGTGGCGTATCGCAATACGGACTACGCATTCGCGTTCAGGGCTGCAAAGGCTTCAGTGCTCCGATAACACCCGCGTCGGCCGACGCTTGCGTTGCCAGCGCTGGTTGCAGCAGGTGGGTCGCTATCATTGGCTGCGGCCAGTGCATCAGCACTTTGATCAAGGTGTCAACATTGTGCGATTGCTGACATTGACGGAGCAGCGCAGCATATCCTCTTTAAGTGCCTGTTCTCGATTTAGCGCCACCCTCTTCCCCCGCCCTAATAATATTCTGCCATCTGTTAGAGTCTGCATGCCAAACCCGTTGTGAGCTAATCCCACCATCCATGCATGCAGGAACGCGTCTGCCTGCCCCCGCAATTGCCTGACAGACATTGTGGAGGCGGTTAAGGCGACGTACAGCCTGGACGCCGAAGGAGGGTTCCTGCCTGACAGCATCCAGCTGTCGTTTTCGAGCGGACTTGTCAACCGCAGCTTGACGGCCACGGTGGCGGCATGCATCAATACAACGGCTCATCAGAATTATTCGGTGACGAACACAACCAACGTGACAGCCATGGTTGAGGAGCAGGTCAGCTCTCTGCAGCGCGTCTTCGACATGCTGGCACGGCAGTCACACGCCAGGTACGTGCTTGCCCGCCCCCGCCCCCGCACGCCCGAATGCGTGTTGCTTGAGGGCCGGCCTATCTCGCTGCTACTACATACCACGTGTGCGTGTGTGCATGTGATGCTGCCAGTCAGTAAGCTCGCGTGCGAGTGAGCTTTCCGTACGCGCCCATATGACATCTTTTGCCTCTCGTCCTGACAATGCATTGATAGCGCTAACTGCCCCGCCGCCGCCTGCCCGCCAGGTTTGCGAATGTGTCCGAGCAGCTGCCTGTGCCAGTGAACGCATTGGTGACGCCCAAAAACGGTGCGGGACGTGATGACACTACTGCTTCCGACTCTCAGGACAGCAGCACGTCCTCCGACACCAATACACCACCTCCACGCTCATCACCACCGCCGCCGCCAAGGCAGTTTCCGCCCCCGCCACCGCCCTCCCCGCCGCCACCGGAGCCCCACCCCAACTCGCAGTCCCTGCAGTCGGACTCGCTCTACGTGTTTAACTCTGAGTCGACTCTGTCGGAGCCCCGGGCTGACGGCACGCAGCTCTTGATTGAGAAGCGCTTCCTGGTGCCCACTGACGAGATTTACGAAGCCATGGACGGAGGCGCTTTCGACATCCCGGCAGGTAGGAATTAATGTTGTACGGCTGTGTGTTTTCTGTTTTGGGGGGAGGCTCCCGCCCGTCGAGGAATTAAATGCGGTGTTGTGGCCCACATGTCCTGCAGGTGGCGCCTCCCGCACTCTCATATCTTCCAGCGGCACCGTCACGGCCCGTGCGGATATGACGGTGACGGAGTTTGTGGTGCCGGCTTCGGATGGCAGCGGTGGCGGCACCGCGGGCAACCAAACGCAGATGTCAATCCATGCAGAGAACACCAACATGCCAGCGGCAGGCAACACTAGCAGCAATGCCACTTTTAGCAACTCCTCCTCAGCAGTAGTAACCAGAACCCGCGTGCTGGTCACTCTCTATAAGTTGCCAGCAGATGCAAGTGTGTCAGGCGGTGCAGATGACGAGAGCGGTGGGGTCGCGGACCCGGGAGCCTTGCTGTCCGCTGCCACTGACATGGCCGCGTCTCTGTCCAAGCTCTCCATTGACGCCATCTACCCGGGCAAATCCTATAGCTCGTTCATTTCCGGCTGGAAGGGCCAGCTTGAGGACAACCGCCGCCGCAGGCGCCGGGTGGCGCTGCAGGCGCTTGAAGACTCGCTGCTGGCCTCGTCTACAGAGCCCGCCACCAATGCTACGAGTAATATTGCCACTAATAGCTCCCTGGCGCACCGCCGCCGCATGCTGTACTGGAACAAGGTCAACATGTATGACCAGTACCGGAACACGTGGATCTCTGGCAGGGAGTTCGGCGTGGGGGTGTACCTCAACCGCTGGCATGGTATATCCCGTTGGAACTCCCGAGAGTTTGAGGTAAGTGGCTTGCACATCAGTCTGCATCAGCATATCGTAGCATCTGCAGCGCGCTAATCGTGCACGGCAAACATAAGCTAGCATGGCCCCGCCCCAACACAGCACAAAAGTACAGTGGCTGGTGACCCTTCTTGCTTGACCACACTGCCCTGCGAATGCACAGGCGGGCCTCAGTGTAGACGGCGGTATCAACGTTGTACTTTTTGGCTACCGATACGACAACGCCGTGTACTTCAATATCGAAGGAACCGCATCCCACCGCCGGCAGGACTCGGGGGGTTACTACCGCAGTGAAGCCAAGCTCCTGCGTCAACTCAGTCTCTTGGGTTACAGCAAGGTCTACAGTTACGACTATGGATTTAACTACCGCAGCAATTGTGATGATTATCTGGTGAGTTCAAACTGCCTGTACAACACATTCATGCTACGCCACACGGATACCCAACTGATACGGCCCAATCAACTGATGTCTGATGATACCCAACTGATAACCCAACCCACAGGTCTACTACCGCGGCGGCTACTACAACGTGTGGGAATACAACATCGAAATTGCGAAAGTTCGTGTGAACTGGGGCGTACTATCAGCCTCGGTCGCCCTCAACGCAAAGCCTTCTCTCTATGCTGGGTTCGGTGGCTGCGACCTGTACGGCAGGTCCACCCTTGCGGGAGGCGCGGGAATCGCAGGCAAGTGCGCGAGTTGTGTACATATGCATGGTAAATGTTTTCACCAGCCGCCTGCACGCGTCCGCAGGCCAGCTGTATGCCACCGCGAGCGGCGGAGTGGATGCCGGCCTCGCCTCTGTCTCGATCTCCGCGGACATCACAATCATCCGGCCCGAGGTTACGGGAGCCTTACTCTACACGCATAACCAGTTGCTGTACGGCAGCTCGTACATACCGTCAGCAGCTGGCGCTTCCTTGAACCTCAACGCTCTCAGCGCCAAAGTCTACTGGACAAAGCGGTGGTGGTGGGGGTGGTGGCGCGAGTCCACCAGCACGCTGGTTGAGACAAACGGCATTAACTTTGGCCTGGGGGTATGGAACACTAACTGGGACGAGATCAACTATGCGGAACGGCTTGCAATTGCTGCCTTTACACCCCCGCCCCCGCCCCCGCCCCCGCCCCCGCCATCGCCACCTCCCCCTCCTTCACCACCACCGCCACCGCCCGCACCGAGGGCAGACAACAACGATGAGCTCACTCTGTCAGTGTCATGGTCGTGCACATACTGCTCGTCGTGGGGTGTAGTCACATCGACGGGCAAGGACTTTGACTTGGTGGTTTCGTGGACCGTTGGCTCGACAACCTACACCGTGCCTGGAGATTCCAACGGCGGTGCGGTCTATGGCGGGGACAATATAAACTTCGGATCCTCCTACGAGTATGTCACGTGGCGTGCCGGAGGCGCCAAGCCCCCTTACGCGACATACCACCTGTGCCTCAGGCAATACACTAGCAGTAGCGGTCTGAGCTACTTCCAGGTAAATGCCTGGGCATCCATGCAAGGATACTCGTATGCGATACAATACGGTAGTCGCGTATTCTATTCGTCCACGTACTGGACGTACTGGGCTTATTTCGACGACTTTAATCCCAGGCCGTCCGGCAACGGGTGCAGCCCAGACATGAAAGGATACGTGGGGAGTTTCACGCTCAACGCGCCGCCACCACCACCGGCACCGCCGTCACCACGGCCGCCACAGCCTCCGCCAAACCCTCCATCGCCATCGCCACCTCCTCCTCGGCCGCCCGCGCCCCTCGCCAGCAGCACCGCCGCTCTGACCATCCTGGTGTCTTGGGATTGCCCGGTGTGCGTGTCGAAGGGAGCGGCCACGTCCACTGGTGCTGACTTTGACATCTTGGTGTCAAAAGCCGGTGGCAGCAGCGACGCTGATGCGAGCAACCAAATCTACGGCGGAGACAATATGAGGTTTGGCCCCTCCTCCTACGAGTACGTGACTTGGCCTAGCGATGGGCCTTCTCCTGGAGTGTTCTTCATCTGTCTCCGCTCTTACGCTCAAGGTTTGACGACCTTCCAAGTTCGCGCTGAAGCCCGAGTGCGCGGCGTGTCCCGCCCGATCATCTATGCGCCCGCAATTGTGCAGTGGAACATGGAATGGGGATCCTACGTCACGCAATTCTCCAACTTCGACCCCCGCCCAGATGATGGCACTGCGTGCGCGCCTGGGATCAAGGGATACATTGGCAACTACACGGTGTACCCCCCGCCTCCGTCACCTCCGAATCCGCCCTCCCCGCCGCCTTTGCCGTCTCCACCGCCACCGTACCCGCCCGCGCCCCTCGCGGACAGCACCTATGAGATGGTGCTCCAAATGTCGTGGGGCTGCGGAGACTACTGCAGCAACTCTTTCTACACAGCGCCTTCAAGCAGTGCAGACTTCGATATGGTGGTGTCGTGGACGTGGGCTGGGCGAACCTACAATGCGGGCAAAGGCCTTCCCGGGGACGGCAACACCGTGTTTGGGGGTGACAGCAAGGCGTACGCACGGACCTACGAGTACATCACCTGGCCCAGCATTGCGCCCCCGCCTGCCACGTTCTACCTGTGCCTGCGTGCCAACTCTGACATCAGCGGTATTAACTACATCCCTATCCAAGTATTTGGGACTTACAAAGGTGCGCCGTAGTACGTAAAAATTCATCGTATCACTTGCTTCATCCCTATCTATGTGCGTGCAGGCACGGCTTTCACAACGGATGTGCGGGGAGATGGGCAGTATATCCAGGACACCTACATGCAGCCTTCGCAGGCCATCACCTTCTGCCCAGGCCCGACCTTCTGCATAGCTAATTCATCTCTCACTCCAGTTCCCACGGAGCTGACCTGCCGGCCTGGTATCAAGGGATACCTCGGCAACTACACGATGCCAGCCTTCCCGCCCCCGCCCTCACCCCCACGCCCTCCATCACCTCGCCCTCCATCGCCGAAGCCCCCTGCGCCACCGTCTCCTCGGCCCCCCTCACCCAGCCCACCCTCGCCGCGCCCCCCGTCGCCGCGCCCACCTTTCCCTTCACCGCGTCCACCGTCTCCACGCCCTCCAACTCCACCCTCGCCCCGGCCACCGTCGCCTGTCCCGCCATCACCCAAGCCCCCCTCCCCGCTCCTGCCTTGGCCGTCTCCCCGACCCCCATCCCCTCGGCCGCCTTCACCCAAGCCACCAAGTCCATTGCCTCCTTCACCCAAGCCGCCGTCGCCCCGCCCACCGTCACCCAAGCCACCTTCACCCAGACCGCCGGCGCCACCGTCTCCCAAGCCACCTGCACCCAGACCTCCAGCGCCATCACCGCCCAAGCCACCTTCACCCAGACCTCCTGCGCCACCGTCGCCCAAGCCACCTGCACCCAGACCTCCTGCGCCACCATCACCCAAGCCACCTTCACCGAAGCCCCCGATACCATCCCCACTCCCGCCATCGCCGCGGCCGCCATCCCCCAGCCCGCCGAGGCCTCCCCTGCCACGGCCGCCGTCACCCCGCCCGCCGTCACCCAAGCCGCCCTCTCCAAAGCCGCCGTCGCCCGCACCACCTCCTGCACCACCTCCTCCCATTCCCAAGCTTAGCATCCGCACTGAGTGGTCTTTTTACGGCGGTAAGTGCATGACTGACATATGTGATATTTGTGTAGCGGCATGGACGGCGGTGAGTGCGTGGCTGCTGCAGTGATGTGTAAGTAACGGCATGGACTTTGCTGTGTAAGCCTTCGAATAATGATCACCCCTTGTGACCTGCCCCTTCCATGCACACGCGCAGAGCCTCAGCCGGACGCAAATTTCAACCTCAAGGTTGCGTGGGTAACGCCCTGGGACGCGACCTACACCATCAACAGCAACAACGGCTCACCCGTGCGCGGCGCCAGGCACAGCGGCGACAACACGCGCTTCAACCGCAACTATGAAGAGGTGTTGTGGCCTTCAAACGTTGCTGTTGATAACGGCACATACTATGCCTGCATCACGTGGACGCCGCCAGAAGAACCCTCGTACATCTACTACTACTCCCTCTCTACGTCCGTTCGCATCGACGGCGTGTTGGTGTCAGCAACTACCAAGGGTTGGGCCGATTACTACTACTCAGATGACCTGGCGACCGCATGCTCAGAGTATGATCAGGGATACATGACGTCCTTCACCTGGCCGCCCGCCCCGCGACTGCGCTTCATGGTCGACTGGTATAGTGGAAGTGGAGGTGAGATGCGCGGTTGGGGCGGCTGGGCGGGAGGTGGCTGCTGCGAGCGGCCGTACGGCTGAGGATGGCTAGTCTATCAGAAGCATGCATTCGGGTGCACGTCATTACTGCACTCATCCTACACTCCTCTGCTGCTGTTCACCGCTTCCTCCACCCTGGCTCACCCTTCGCATGTGCCTGCACGCCACCCCATGCACGCACCTCGCACGATGGCCGGTGCAGACGTGCCGCCGGGCACCGACGTGGACATTGTCGTGCGCTGGTACGACAGCACGGCCGGCAAGTACCGAGACATCGGCCGCAACAACCAGCGCGCCGGCGGCGGCCAGTACGGCGGAGACAACGTCGCGCTCGGCATTAACTACGAGGAAGTGATCTGGCCCGCAACCGCCGCTGCGGCCATCCCGGACGGCACCGACTTCGACGTTTGTGTAATTTGGCACGCGACTACTGAATTGCTGTACGTTAACTATCACATAGAATTGGACGGCGTGCTGCAGACCGGTGCCACCTACGTGTGGTTGGATACGTACTCCGACCCGCCCACGGAGGCCTGCGCGCCCGGCGTCGCCGGCTACCTAGGCTCCTACCGCTACTTCGCACCGGCTTGGCTTGAAAGCTCGGGCTCCGCATCCGTTGCGTCCGTGAGCTCTGCTGATGCAGAGGACGCAACGCCTCCCCCGCCTGCAAAGCGGAGGTACGCCCCAATCACCCGCGCGCCAGTCCCACCTTTCCAGGCGTCGCCGTCTCCACTACTTCCGCCAGCACAGCATCGTCCCTTCCCCCTGCCGCGGCCTCCGCCCCAAGCTGCGTCGAGCCCCTCCCGCTCAGCCACCGCCAGGCAGGACGAAGGCGCGCCCGCGCCTACCACTGCTGCGCCCGCCATCGCCTCGCAGCTGGCCCCCAGCACTGCCGCTGGTGTGGCCAGTGCCCAGCGGGACACGGCGACGGACCAGCCACAGCTCTCTGAACAGCCCTTGGCTGTGTCATCAGACACGGCGGCGGTGGGGCCACAGCAGCCGACCGGGGATGCAGCCACAACTGACGAAAGCACTGCTGTTGCAGCTGGGGCTGCAGGGCCGGCCCCAGCGCCGCAGGCGGCCAGCAGCGGCACATCTCGTGTGGTGCTGCCGCTTGTTATTGTGGGTTGTGTGGTGGGCGTGGTGGTCATCGGCGCCGCGGTTGTGGTGTGGCGGCGGAAGTCCCTAGCGCACTCAGATGGCCGGGTGATGCCCATTTGAGTGTGTGTGTGACCGACTAGTGAAACCTCATGCATTGCGTGTGGCTGGCCAAGTACCTCATTGCCCGATTCATCAGAAAGGATTCATGAGAACGTGGTGCCAAGGTGATTCATGTTTGATAAATTCATCACAGTGATTGCAGTAGGGATCAGCTCCGACACGAAGACTGGAGCACATGCGTGTCAGGCAGCAGCATGAAGCATGAGAGCGAGTGCCGCGTCTCTTAGGGTTCTGGATTTCCAACACGGAAATGTTGCCAAAGTCATCCCAGCATTGTTATTCATGCGTTTTGCTATTGTGCGTATGCAGCAACTAAACGATAAATTAAAGGGAGACAGTCCGTTTTGTGCTTGGGCAAGAGGATAGGACACGCGGTGATCCGGAGTTGAGGTCCGCCCTAGGTGATTTGGGGAGTGCGGTAGTTGTGGGCACAGCTGTTCGTCATGGCATGTTGCGTGGGGAACAGGCTTGTTTTGTGTGCATGTGCTGCTGCAGTGTGCAGCCATGTAGCGTGTGTGTTGCTCCTTTTCCGAGTTCTCTAGGATTATGCACCAAAGTTTGGGTCTGGAGGTGCTTCGAATTAGGGCGGCGCTGCCGTACAGCGCTCAGCGTGTTTAGTTTGGTGCGCTTGTTGTTTACGGCGACGCAGCGCCAAATGTGGCCATCAACAGCAGCTTTGATTATTGTTCGCTGAAGCTAGGGCCCGACACGCAGTTACGTCATTCACGCCCATGTGCGCCGCTTCTAGCCTCGTGGAAGGGAGCCAGCCTGCCACGGTCGGTCGGACGCACCTGGGGATTGCTGCTGCTTGCTCCACCCAGTGCTCCACCGCCAGTGCGCTCCCGTCGCCCGCAGCACCAGCAGCAGCCAATGGTCGCTCCAGTTCCAAAAAAGCCGCTCCAGTTCCAGCAAAGGTTCAACTAGCCTCCGCGTGGAGATATCTTAGGAAAGACAGATGCTCGAGGAATTCTGCTACCACTCCGGAAGTTAAGCTACATGTGTGCATATTATGTCACTACATTGAAGGTCGAGAAATGTAGAAGCGTCGAAGCACAAAACAGAAGACGCTTAACTTTGACTTTTGGCGACAGATGGTGCGTCGCGTGTAATTGTTCTCGCTTTATATGCATTACTATGTAAACTGCTGTATAATATAGTAGCCGCGCAAGCACCCTGCCCATGAAGCCCGGATTTCATTTCATCGTGTTTACGCAGTGTGTTGGCAGCCGCAAACACGATATTCCACATAAAAGTGGTGTTCACTATGCCTGCGGCCGAGTTGCGCAGACCTCGCGCCACGCCACGACCTCATACCCGCCACTGTGCTCTCGCCAGCTCTCGCCGTACTTGCGCTGCTCACCAAACTGCCTCTGCTAACACCGTCCATGCTCTCGTGTGTAGTTTCGCACCTGGTTAATGGATCACAAGCTTGTATCAGGCCCACAGGCGGGGGCACTTTGATACGTCGCCCTCCGCAGCGCACAGCAAGCCGCCTGGCGGTGGCGAATAAATTGACCCGAAGCCCTTGACCAACGATCGACACGGCAAGGCAGCCGGGTCCTCCACATCAAATGGCGACACGCTGCAAACCTTCAGCGCCACGGCAGTAGCATTGTGCACTCCGGCGGCGGCCTTGGGCACAGGCGCTGCTGCTGTGGGGTGCTGGTGCTCCTGCGTGTCATCGTGGCGCCCTCTCTTGCCTTGCAATAGCGACCTGCGTCCACGACTGCGTCCATGCCGCAACCCATCCCTCTCCACAGCGTCTAGCAGAGCTTTGGTACTGCTTCGCGTCTCCACCGTGGCTGCACTTGCCGCGGCCTGAGTGGTCCGACCGGCCAGGGCCTTACGCTGCCGTAAACGCTGCGGCAGAGCGGCAGCACCGGCAGCTGGCTGAGACGCCTTGCCCACTGATCGCTTCGTCTCCCTTCCCGGTGCCCCTCCCACCACTTCCACACCCTGTGCGCCACCCTCCTCGCCGCCCACGCCCGCGCCAGGTGCCTCCCTGCAGTCCAGGAATGCGCCCAGTGCCGGGTCGACCTGCCTCAGCCGTTCCTGCGGTGTGTCCGGGTGCCTCGCCCGTGCCGCCAGCACCGCCAGCAGCGTCTCGAAGGCGTCGAAGCGGCCGCTCTCGCCCATGTAGGCGCCCGTCACGCTGCTGAACGCCATGTGCTGGGCGGCGCAGCGCAGGGACCGCACCTTGCGGGCGTACTCCTACATACGGGATAAGAGGAGTGGGTGGGTGAGTGAGTGGGTGGGTGTGTGGGTGTGTGGGTGTGTGGGTGTGTGGGTGGGTGTGTGGGTGGGTGGGTGGGTGGGTGGGTGGGTGGGTGTGTGTGGGTGTGTGGGTGTGTGGGTGGGTGGGTGGGTGGGTGGGTGGGTGGGTGGGTGGGTGGGTGGGTGGGTGGGTGGGTGGGTGGGTGGGTGGGTGGGTGGGTGGGTGGGTGGGTGGGTGGGTGGGTGGGTGGGTGGGTGGGTGGGTGGGTGGGTGGGTGGGTGGGTGGGTGGGTGGGTGGGTGGGTGGGTGGGTGGGTGGGTGGGTGAGTGGATGGGTGGGTGGGTGAGTGGATGGGTGGGTGGGTGGGTGGGTGGGTGGGTGGGTGGGTGGGTGGGTGGGAGGGTGGGTGGGTGGGTGGGTGGGAGGGTGGTAGTTCATTCCAGAAACCGAAGCGAGTCGACCAAGAGAACCCAAACCAGCCAGCCCAGCCCAGAGCGCGGAGGAGGGGGTCAGGGGCGGGTAAGGGGGCGTGCACAGTGAGCACTGACTGAGCAGGTACCCAATGCTTCCCATGCCGAAGTTATGCTCGTATCTTCAATCTACGCTGTAGAAATTTGCCCCAAATCCGCCGAAGGCGGAGAAATGTTTTGGGGTTTGGGGCCGCGCATCTACGGAGCGTAGACGTTTTGGGCGGATTTGGCTGTAATTTAGACAGGGAGCGTAGATGGAATGGGGGTTTTAGGGGCGTGCCCCTAGGAAACTTTTTCCGGGTGTAGATGCCGCGGGAGGGGTCATCTACGCTGTGTAGACGCCGGGGGCCTAAAGCCATCTACATGATACGGGCACAGTGCCAAAGTGCAGGCAGTGTTGCAGCGCACACCCCGCAAGCTCTGCCCCGCCATGTCGCGGCCCCTCAGCTCTGTTCACCCACTTCGCGCCCCCAACCCTGTCGCCTCAACCCAGCACTCACCTCGGGCCCTATGCCCGCCAGGATCGTGTGCAGCCGGGGAATGTCCGCCTCCGCCACCCGCACCCCGAACTGGTTCCAGTCCAGGTACGGCTCCCACGCCTCCAGCACGCCGTCGCCGATCACCACGGGCACGCAGCCAGCCAGCGCGGCCTGGAACTGCGGGGAGGCAGTAGTGCAGGACAGGGTCATTGGAGAGCGAGAGAGGCTACTCAAGTCTTACTACAGACGGGGGTGGGAGCACGGCGACTCCCAGCCTCAGAGCGCATACTTGGAGTTGGAATTCGGAGAGGTGTACGGTACGCACGCACGCACCTGCCGCTGGCCGTGCCCGCCGCCCATGGCTCCAAAGCAGTACTTGGAGGTGAGCAGGTGCCGCGAGTAGTCCTTGTCACCGGCAGCCACAAAGTAGCTGGGGCGGTCCCAGTGGTAGAAGTGGACCTGCGTGCGGTCCGGAGCGAGGCGCCCGAGCGAATAAACGGCTGCGTGTCGGGTCTGTTGAGGCTAAGCTAACGCCCATTGCGGGACACGCCGCCCGCCCCCCCCCCCGGCCCCACCCACCCTGCTGCCTTCTAAACTGCCTTGCCCGATCACCCCGCCATCGCAACACTGTGAAGAGTGCCCTGCTCGAACCCCGCTCTGATGTATCAGGTGAACACCGGTGCCCGCCTCCTGCCGCATCGCTCACCGCCTGCCGCGTCATCGCAGAATACCCCATGGCGCCGGGGCAGTTGGGCCACACGCCATCTGTCCTGGGCTGGGACCTATCCTGGCAAATGCGCCTGCGGGCGTGGCGATTGCCGTAAGGCATCAGAGGGCGCCCAACGCGTTGGTGTGTACGGTGATTCCTCATACGCGTGCAAGTGTGGGGCCTGCGATCAAACAAGGTTACTGTCTGGTATGCGATGCATGCTTACCCGGCGAACCAGAAGAGCGGCCCGTTGCGCTCCCGAACCTCGGGCGGCGCCGTTGCCGCAAACTTGGGGTGGTGCCGCGACTTCGTAATGCCGTACTTCTCCAGCTTGCGTAATGAGATGTACACGGGCAGCACGATATCGGTGGCGTTGCGGTGCGAGGCTCGCCAGGGCGAGGAGTTGAGGCGCTCGGCTTTGGAGGCGGACAGGCCCCAGTGGCTCACGAAGGTCACATTGGCCGACAGCGGGCCGCGCTCGCTCTCCAGGCGGCCCATGTCGCCTGTGCGTGCAGGAAAGGAAGGTAAGAAGGCTTCGTTGGCCGTAGCGGGTATGAAATGGGAAGTTGGGGGTATGCAGGCGGCGGTGGCTACTGGGCAGGTCGCATCGGCACACACCGCTCACGGCTCTATCTCGCTCAGACAAGCCTCCCCGCCCTGCCTTACCTGCCGTGCCCTGCCCTGCCCTGCCCTGCCCTGCCCACTAAACGAAGTGCTCGCTTAAACGCAAACTGCCCACCTACGGCCATCACGAAGTGGCGCCCGCCGCCCGTGGCATTGAACCAGGGATGCGACTGGCGCAGGTAGTTAATGGCTCGCTGCAGCACGTAGGCGTCGCTGCTGCCTCGCAGCCGCACGGGTATGAAGTACCAGTCGGCTGTGGCGCCGTCCGCAACCCGGGCGCCTGCGAAAGAACGGGTAACAAAATGCGTGCGAGTGGGATGCAGGGCCGACACGCACTGACGCACAAAGCTCAGATCAGCACGTAATGTGGGAAACGAGTGGAAATGGCACACCTGTGAGCGAGGTGCTCCTGCCCCCCTGCCTGCTTGGGCGCCTGCGCACCCACCTAACGCCGTAAGCATTTCCAGGAAGTGCCGAATGGTCCACCTGTCCAGGTTGATGTCGGAGCGCCAGGTCGTGAGCTCCGGCGGCAGGTCGTAGATGTACACCCGGGGCCCGGCAGCCCGGGGGGTGTAGCCACGGTCGGTCAGCACCGCCGGCGTCAGGGTGCCTCTGGGGCCGGCGGGCGCCATGGACAGCGCGCAGTCATTGCCGAAGAAGCCTGCGAGAGCCCAGTGCGGTCAGTGCCAGCAGGAATGTTAGGATTGCGGTGGTCCCAATTTAATGTAAATGCGGTAAACACAGAAGCGCAGGCGGGGCGGGCGCACCGGGCTTGCAGTGGCAGAAGCCCGCCACGCACGTGCCCCGCGAGGGGCCGTGGCAGTTGTTGATGCAGCCGTTCGCCTCGGAGTCGCACTTGTTGTCCAGGTTGTGCGTGCCCAGCAGCCTGCAGCGCTCAGCCAAAGCCTTGCGGCTCAGCGCCTGCTGGCACGCTGGCCCCGTGCGGTTGCGGGGGCAGTCGCACCTGTTGGTGCCGCGTATGGTATGTACAGTGCGGCGCAAGTGCATGCAGCATGCACGTACGTCACGGACGGCCGGGACGGGTGACAGAGACAGCAATAGCGCTCCCGAGGAGAGGGAAGGGGCTCATCAGTTACGCCCCAGTCGTCGATGGCCCGCCCGCCGCGTTTGTTCTACCCGTCGAATCCTTGCTTCATCATTCCGCAGCATGTGCGCAGCCCAGCATGTGTGTTGCATGGTTGACCCCAGCACACCTTCCCAGCTCCTCGTTACAGGTCCCATACGCTGTGCAGCCAGATGCACACGGCGCTGCTTGTGTATGGCGTGCCAGGAACGCGAGAGCGAACGGGATGACGAAGAGGGCCTGAATGGGGACCGGCGGGGAGCCGCGCGTGACATGACGCTGTCAGGGGCTGTGACACAGACATGCACCACGGTCATGGCACGCCACAACCGCGCGGCTTATTCTGTATTCCCTGCGTCATCGATTCAGCGGCGCCGTTATGGGTGGGCTCACCAGCGAACTGCGGCGAGGCATCCCAAGGGCAGACCCAGTGGGACGCGATGGCCGCACAATTCAGGGTGCTCGGGCTCGGAGGCGCTGGCGCAGCTCGGATGCAGTCTGCGCCAATGTGTCTATGCAAAATTGATTATGGATTTGTATCTAGATGAATGCTGACTTTCACTGCTGTAGCGAGCAAGCCAATTCGAGAAGAATAGCCTCGATAAATACCCAAATCAATACCAATATGTATGATACAACGTTGTAATGGTATGTACGTGCAAGGATTTTACATTTGAGGGCCCTGAAGGGCGAACGTTGACGCGACGTCGGTTAGGTCGTTGCAGGAAAGCGCCAATTCGCGAATGAGCCTTAAAGCCCCTCCGTCGCTCTGCGCTGGCCACGACTTACGGCTCGCGTTCGGGCCCTCGCCAAGCGCTCTGCAGACTTCGCACTTCTGACATCGCCTTCGCACCATCCCGCCGTGGCACCACTCCCCGACAAACGTTATCCACTTCGATTGTCATCGGCAATCGGAGTCGTGCGGGGACTGGCCCCCATCAGTGCTCGCTGATTGAAGGACGCCCTGGGCTTTGAGCATCGTGACACGCCCACGCCCCCCCTCCCCTGACACGCCCCCTTCCGCCCGCCCCCTTCCACCCGCCCTGCTGCTCCACAGTTAGCTGCAGCAGGCCAACGCTAGTATCACAGGACATCTGGGGGGGGGGGTTCGTTGCCAGAACCTGGGGCCGGCCTGGCCTCTGCAGGCGCAATGCCGAATCACGGACCCCGTTGCTTCTGGTTCGCAAGCAGTACGCAGGCCTCGCAATTCAACAACAGATGTGCTCATGTCTTCAAATTACTGGAGTTGCGGGCTGCGTCCTCATTGCGACGCAATGGCATGACGCGGCAGCTGGATTCGTTCGAGTCCTAGAACGTGCTTTGCAGTTGCCTTGATTAGATTGTCTTGCATGCATGTACAATACTTGCCAGACGAACAACGCTGCTGTTGTCATAAAGCAAAACGCTCTCAGCAAACCGCTACGCTCGCCTTCAAAGCATTAATTGCTTGTATCAATTTCAACCTGAGCAAAACATCTAGCTCTTCAGGACCGGAGCACCGACTCTCGGGGCGACGACAGGTGCGCGACGTTTGGCGCTGCGCGCGGCTGCAGGTGCGCGTCAGCTGCATAGCGCGCAGCGTTATCTTGACAACGGAGGTTGTATTGAAGGCGTAAAGAAGGGGCAACGCCTTTGAGCTCGCGCGCACTGGCTCCGCTATGCGCATGGTACCTCCGGCTCCAGCCAGCCGCTGTTCGCGCTCGCATGCTCACCACCAGCACCCATGCTGGCCACTCGTTATGCGGAAGCGGCGGAAGGCCAGGGTTGATGTGGTTGCACACGTCAGCCACGCCGGCACAGCAGGTGCCCAGAGAGAACCTCCCCGTCGTCTGACCTCCCTTCCTCCCGGTTCCCTGGTCGCGCCTGCCTCACCTAACATCAGGGTATCGAGGTTGAAGGCCTGAGACGGCCTCCGTAACCGCCGCTGCCGTCAGGAGCAGGCGCGCCGATATCGCCAGCGAGCGGTGTTCGGAGCTGGGGACGGAGCAGCCCACCGCGGACGGAGCCGGGCCGGAGCAGCGCCGGAGCTCTTTGCGCGACCGTCACAGCGACCGCCCCAGCGCAGTGACATAGCGTAGAGGCAACTAAGGCGCAGGCGGCGCGGCGGTCTGAGGCCGTGGTTGAGGCAGCAGCGCTCGTGGCCTGTGGCTTGTGGGTGCAGTCACGCCACGCCGCACGCAGGCAGCCAGCGCCTGCTGATTCATCTTGGGTTGCAGACCGGGAGCGGCAGCTTTGGCGAAAGTCTGATAGGCTCCCTTGACAGCGCAGTAGCTCAATCACCCTATAGGTAGGGGCGATGCCGCTACTGTCGATGTTCAAAGCGCTGCCAGCCGTGGCGGCGGCGGGCGCGCTGGCGGCAGTCAGTGGCGCGGGCTACCTGCTCACGCAGCAGCAGGTGCGGAGGGGGGCCGAGCTGGAGGCAGCTGGGGGGGAGGGGCAGGAGGTGAAGTGGAAGGCGGGTTCGTGTGGCGGGGGGCCGTGGCGGGTCAGGCTGCGTGACGTGTCGTGGGTAGACAGCACGGGGCGCCACTCAGCCGAAGGCACCGTGCCTGTCTCTCGTCTAGTTTAGCTTGGTTCTTGCCGCCGCGGGCAGTCCGAGCCCAACCCGTGATGCTACCCTTTACTCTCACCCGAATGCCCTTGTGTCCCGCTTTGTCCCCCACCCGCCCCCGCCGCGCAGCAGCACCTGTGGGGCGGCAGCGGGCGGCCCGAGGGCGATGACGACCTGGAGCTGCTGGAGCGGCCCCCGCCCAGGTGCGGCCCCCGCGCGCGGCCCACCCTTGCTTCCTGCGCGCCCCGCGCTTTCCACACATACACAGACCCTTGCTTCCCGCGCGCCCCCTTGCTTTCCGCGCGTGCGACCTGCCGGTAGCGTACCTGTAGGCGCGGAGGCGAGGGCGCGTGCCGATAGGCGCGGGAGGGGAGGGCGCGTGCCGGTGATAGGGGCCATCGTGCCGGGTCCGCAGGACAGGCGCCACCGTTGGGGGCGTCACCGTGTGAAGCCCGCAACCCGGCTGTGCTGTGCTGCGCTTCGTCCCTGGCGCTGGGCGCTTCACCTTCTCCTTTCCTCCCACCCGTCTGCCACACCGAACCCGGTACAC
The DNA here is from genome assembly GCA_016834605.1 of Chlamydomonas incerta. Taxonomy (NCBI): domain Eukaryota; kingdom Viridiplantae; phylum Chlorophyta; class Chlorophyceae; order Chlamydomonadales; family Chlamydomonadaceae; genus Chlamydomonas; species Chlamydomonas incerta. The sequence continues at coordinate 2,373,435 of JAEHOC010000003.1, read as the reverse complement.
CCCGCTCCCCGAAACACATACACATGTACACACATACACATGCGCATACACATGCGCACCCACGTGCGCACGCTCCGCATACATACACATGCACATGCCCAGGTTCCGCATATCCTTTTCCCTCGTGCTTCCTTTGCCACAGGCCCACGCAGCTGGAGCGGCTGCGCGGCAGCAGCCGCGACCGGCCCTTTGACGTGCTCATCATCGGCGGCGGGGCCACGGGCGCGGGCTGCGCGCTGGACGCCGTGACGCGGTGAGGCGGGGCTGCTGGCGGGACGGCGGTGGTGACGGCAGGAGGGAGGCGGGGGCAGTAGGCGGGGGCAGTAGGGAGGCTGGGGGAGGCGGGCTGCTCGGCTGCTCGGTGGCGGTGGCAGCGGCGGGGGGGGGGGGAGAGGAGGGGGATTGGGGAGTAGGGTGGCAGGGGGAGGCGCGGGAGAGTGTAGAGTGTCTGTGTTGAGGATAGGGGGGATCTATCGGCGCTCATGCGGCTGCGGCGCAGCCGCAAGGGCTGGTGGTCTGTGGACGTACGGCCTTGAGAGGACGCAAAGAGGGCAGTTGCGGGCAATGGCTGGGCAGCAGTGCCCGCTGGGCCGGCTGCCCACCGGGTCTCCGGGCCCCACACCGCCCCTCCCCGACCCTCCCCCACCCTGCACATCGCTGCACCTCTCCCACGCACGCGACCCCCCACGCAACCCAAACTCCCACTCACCCCGCCCGCACCCCCACCCCGCAGCGGCCTGCGCACGGCGCTGGTGGAGCGCGAGGACTTCGCCAGCGGCACCAGCTCCAAGTCCACCAAGCTGGTGCACGGCGGCGTGAGGTACCTGGAGAAGGCGGTGTTCCAGGTGGGGCGTGGTGGGGGGGCGGCGGGGCGTGGATTGGGGGTTGGGGGCGCGGGGGGTCGTGGGCTGGGTGGGTGCCGGGTTGGGTTTGGGTTCCATGCATGATTTTATGGGGTGGGTGGGGGGAAGGGGGAGGGGTGGGGAGGCGTGTCGCCTGTCAAAACGTCGCTTGCACGCCCTTAAACCCTCCTATCTCTCCCCCCCCCCCCGCCGTGTGTGTGCCCACCGCCGCCCCCTCCCGGCCGCCCGCAGCTGGACCACCGGCAGCTGCGGCTGGTGTGGGAGGCGCTGCACGAGCGCGCCGTCATGCTGGCGCTGGCGCCGCACCTGGCGCACCCGCTGCCCATACTCACGGTGCGGCGGTTGCGGTTGCGGTTGCGGCGGTTGTGGTTTGCGGGCGGCGGTTGCGAGGGCACAGGGGGTGGAGAGGGAGGGTGGAAGGAGCAGGCAGAGAGGGGGAGGGAGAGAATGGCGGCGGGGTGGACATTCGAGGCGCGCCCCGGACCACCTACGCCCCCTGCCCGCAGTGAAGTCTGTCCCTGCCTGACCCCACTGCCGCCGCCGCCGCCCCGCAGCCCTGCTACAAGTGGTGGGAGGTGCCGTACTACTGGGCGGGCCTCAAGGTGAGGCTGGGGAGGAGCCAGGGGGAGGTTAGGGAGGCTAGGGGACCTTCGGAGCTGCGACCGTGTGTGCACGTCCCTGCACACAAACCCACGCACGCAAACCCTGCACGCACGGCGCAGGCGTACGACCTGGTGGCTGGGCGGCGCAGCCTGGTGCTCAGCCGCTACGTGGCGCCCACCGAGGCGCTGGGGCTGTTCCCCACACTGGCGCAGCGGCAGCCCGACAGCGGGCGGCAGCTCAAGGGCGCGGTGAGCGGCAGGGATGCCAGGGTTGATTGAATAGAGGTGACAGGTGCAGAGGGGGGGGGGGGGTGTTTTCCAATTCCCAAATCAACCATCGCCAATCCGTGTGGGTGCGAGAATGGCCAGGGAGGTGTGGCAGCGGGGTGGGGCAAGGTGGTGATTGGCACCTCGAGTCGCAATCAGGGAGGTCAGCCCACCGCCCACGCCGAAGCTCCTGGGTTCCACCGTGTGCCCCCGGTCGTGTGCCCCCGGTCGTGTGCCCCCTGCCCCTTCCGCGCCTCTGGCACCTGTCAGATCCTGTCTACGACGGCACACCCGCACACACACCCGCTACACACACCCGCACCCGCACTCACGCCCGACCGCACACACCGCACCCGCCCGCGCCTGTCAGATCCTGTACTACGACGGCCAGTTTGACGACGCGCGCTACAACGTGGCGCTGGCCTGCACCGCGGCGGCGGCGGGCGGCGCGGTGGCCAACTACGTCGAGGTGCAGAAGCTGATCAAGGTGCGGGGGGCGGGGGGGGGGGGGAGAAATGGGGGCGGTGAGGGTGTGTGTGCAAAGATATATGTGTGTGTGGGGGGGGTGCATTTACCAGTCCAAGCTAGAGCGGCGGGGATGGGTGCACAGATGGTGCATAGAAGGAGGGGGGGGCCAGGGGTAGGCAAGGGCGGGCGGGCGGGCAAGGGCGGCTCGGCGAAGGTGGGCGGGCAGGTCGCGGGTGAGGCGGGCGAGGGCGCGACAAAACCCTGGCACTCTCCAATCACCACACCGTTCCCCTCTCGAATTACAACTATTAACCCTGCAAACCCCTTCCTGCTGCCGCGTGCGTGCACCCCCCCCCCCCCCCAGAACCCGGACGGCAAGGTGGTGGGCGCGGTGGTGGCGGACGTGCTGGGCCAGGAGCCGGCCTTCGAGGTGTACGCGCGCTGCGTCATGAATACCACCGGCTGCTTCGCGGACCAGGTGCGGAGCGGGGCCTGGGGCGGGGGTTTGCGTGCGCGAGCCCCATCCAAAGCTAGACCCGATGCATCAAGACTCAAGAGCGAGGACGGGGTGGGGGTGGAGGTGGATGCAAGGATAACAAAGTGTAGCGGTGGGGTGGGAGATCGGCGAAGTAGGCGCCTGGACGCGTGGCGTCAGCCCATGGCCGGGGCCAGTGCTGTGTGCTCATCACACGCGGCGCACCGTTGCGCCGCCACCCCACGCCCCAGCCCACACGCCCGCACACCCGCCCTGACCCAGTCTGTCGCGCCGCCCGCCTCGGCCCCCTCCCGCCTCCTCTATGAACCACCCCCCGCCCGCCATCACCCGCCACCCGCCCGCCTCCTCCCAGGTGCGGCACATGTCGCAGCCGGATGCGCCCGACATCATCCAGCCCTCCTCGGGCGCGCACATCACGCTGCCGGCCTGGTACGCGGGCACGCACCACAACGGGCTCATCATCCCCAAGACCAAGGTGCGTGTGCGGGGGCGGGGGCGGGCGAGTGGGGGGGGGGGCAGGGGCAAGGACGGAGGGCCGGATGGGGGGGGGAGGGAGGCTGGAATGGCAGGCACGGCTTGTGTGTGGGCCGGGGGCAGAGGGCAGGGGCAAGGCGAGGAGAGCGGCGCCAGCGCACGCGGCGTGTGTTGTCGCTGGGCTCACAACAGCACTGCACCGCACATTTTGTGCGACCCGATGACAGTCCCACGTGCCCGTTAGCTCCATTGCACACCTGACAAGCTGTTTTTGGCAAAGCCAAGGGCCAGCTGTGGTTTCATGAGACGTGTGCATGCAAACTCGCCGGCCCGCGCCTCAAACGCCCGCCGTGCGCGCCCGTGCGCCCGCACCTTCACCACCCCGCACCTTCACCCCACACGCACTCTCACACCCACCACCCTCGCACCCGCGCCCTCACACCCCTGCACGCCCACACCCACCACCCTCCCTCCCCACCCAACTTTTCAACCCACCCACTCCACAACCCCACCGCGCACCCTCACAGGACGGGCGGGTGGTGTTCATGATCCCTTTCCTGGGCCACGTCATCGCGGGCACCACCGACGCCAAGTGCGCCGTGAGCGACCGCCCCACCGCCAGCGGCCGCGAGGTGGGCTTCATCCTGGAGGCACTGCAGGACTACCTGGACATACAGGTGAGCGCGTGGCGCGATGCATGGATGCATGGGTGCAGGATGATGCCTTGGGGTCAATCAATGGGGTCAGGCGGTCAGGCGGTTGTAGGTGGGCGGCTGGGAGGTCTGGTCTGGAACCGGCCGCACCCGCACACCGCGGCCGGGCCGGAGACCACGCTGGGCAAGGACGTGGTCAAGGCCTGGCGCAACCAGCTCAGGTCATGAGCCGCCTGGACCAGGCCTTAATCATGTCCTTGCCCAACGTGGTCTCGGGGCCGGCAATGGTGCAGAGGCGGCCGGAACCGGCGCCAGCCAGCCAGGTGTAATAGTGGTTCCCAACGCGGCTGTAGTGCAACTGGCCGAACCTGTCTGTCCACGGATTCCAGATCAGGCGGTCGGTCAGTGGGTTGGGCGGTTGTTGATTGGTCGGTCGGTCGGTGCGCGCCTGCCGCACACTGGATGGCTGTGTGGGGCCTCGGCCATCCATAGACGATCTTCACTCCCTGCTAGCGTGGTCAAACATCAGCCGTGCGCCATGTCCGCCGCCCATGCAGCCCCGTGCCGACCTGCCTGCGCCCTCTTCCCTCCACCCTAACCGGCAGGTCCGCCCCGCCGACGTGCTGTCCACGTGGTCTGGCATCCGGCCCCTTGCCGCCGACCCGCGGGCCAAGGACACGCAGAACACCGTGCGAGACCACGGTGCGTCGGGGCGTGTGGTTCGGGACGTGTGTGTGTCGGGGCGTGTGCGTCGGGGCGTGTGTGTCAGGGTGTGTGTGCGTCGGGGCGTGTGCGTTGGGCGTGTGAACGAGCGGCTGGGCGACTCGGAGCAGGGGCAGAGCCCGAAAGGGGATGCCGCAGCGTGGTGTGTGCCGCTGTCCATCCGTGCTTGTACCACGCGACTGTTGCCGCTGCAAACCTCGCCCCGCTGCCGCCGCCCCTCGCCACCCTCTGGGCAAAAACGCGTACGCGCAGTGATCATGCATCCACTGTCTCTGCGGTTTGTCCCTTGCGCTACTTATTCAACACGCGCAGTGATCATGCATGCGTTATCTCTGTGGGGGTTTTCTTGTGCCCTCAAACACCATTTTTCTTGTGCTCTCTAACACACGCAGTGATCATGGAGGAGCCGGACGGCATGATCACCGTCAGCGGCGGCAAGTGGACCACGTACCGGTGAGCCACGCCGCGGCCGCCACACCGCCGGGCCTCACGCACCACCACATCACCTGGGTCGCACAGCAGGCTGTCAGCTGCCACCCACAACTAGCATCGCGCCATCCCGGGCTCCTCGCCGCTCCGCTCCCCTTCCCTGCACTACCCCTATTGCGCGTGCCTGGACTCTGCTAAAGCGGCCTTAAGCCTTCATCCCACCCCCGCCTTCACGTCTTACATAACCATGAGTGTAACCCCCGCCCATCCGCCCGCGCAGCTCCATGGCGGAGGAGGCGGTGGACCTGGCCATGGCCACGGGCCGCATGCCGCCCAACGCCCGGCCGCACAGCCGCACCGCCCGCCTGCCGCTGCTGGGCGGCGCGGGGTACACCCACACGCTGCCGCAGCAGGTGGGGCCCGGGCGTCGAGTGCGGCTGCGGATGCCGGGTTTGGGTGGGGGTGGGGGTGGGTTGAGGTGCGGGTGCGGGTGCGGGTGCGGGTGCGGGTGCGGGTGCGGGTGCGGGTGCGGGTGCGGGTGCGGGTGCGGGTGCGGGTGCGGGTGCGATTGGGGGCACGGGCGCGGGGGACGGGGTGCCGGGTGCGAGGACGGCTGGCAGGCGGGAAGGGAGGGCTGGCTGCTCATGTTTTGCAGGTATGGAGAGCGTGCCTGGAGTGGGAGTGCCGCACGCAAGCGGTGGCCGGCAGGAGGGGTGACAGCGGGTTCGGGTGGGGGATTGTTTGGGCACGTGCCCTGAGCATCGGACCCCTGGCACCTGCTGTGCCCTGCCCCACAGCTGGCGCAAGAGCACGGACTGGCCTCGGCGGAGGCGGAGGCGGGCGTCGCGAGCCCTGCGGCTCTGGCCAAGACGGGCGCGGGCCGCGGCGCGGGGTCGGGCCGCGTGGTGATTGGCGAGGACACGGCGGCGCACCTGGCGCAGGTGGGCGGCGGGGGCTTTGGGGGGTTGAGACAGCGGCGAGGTGTCTGGGGCATTGAGACGGGGGCATTGGGGCGGCGGCGGCGGTGGCGCTCCCCCACGTACAATGCAGACGCCTCTAATAACGCACTCCCATTCCCCGAACCCTCCGGACCTGGCCCCGCAGGCGTACGGCAGCCGGGCGGGCCGCGTGCTGCAGGTGTGCGGGGGAGGGGGCTTGCCCTTGGGGTTAGGGGCGTGTGTGACGTGGTCGGTTCGCCTGGGCGCAGTACTGTGTAGCTGCTCACAGCTGCATGCTCGTGGACGCTCCCTCCTGGCGCTGAGGGGGTAGAAACCATAGGCTAGCCGCCGGACTGCCGGTTGGTGGGTTGCGCCACGCGCCACGTTGCCGGCGCACTGTGGACGCGTTGTCGGCGGCCAGCCTGGCGCTGAGGGTCTAAAGACCGTAGACCGAACCGATGGCAGTGCTGTTTGATGGGTTGCAGACGCACTGTCGACGCGTTGTCGGCGGCCAGCCAGGGCCAAGGGGCTGCGTGCTTACCTCGCTCGCCGCTGCTGCCGCGCCTTGCCCCGCAGACCGCTGAGGACCGCGGCCTGGGCGCACGGCTGGTGGCGGGGCACCCGTTCCTGGAGGCGGAGGTGCGCGGGGCAGAGCGGGGTGTGAGGGGCGGAGCGCGCGTGCATTACCGCCACACGGCCCCGCGCACTTGCGGGTCGTTTAGCTCCTTGCTTTCAGCCCCCCATATCCGGTCCTGCGCCCTCCGTTCCCCCATCACTTCTGCCATATCTGCTGGCTCAGTACGACCCATTGTGCGCCCGCACGAACCCATACATACAGTTCTGCCATGTTCAGTTCACCACTTTTGCCTTTTTCCCCCGCACGATTCCCTCACACATTCTCCGCCATACACCCCACCCCCGCCAGGTGGTGTACGCGGTGCGGCACGAGTACTGCCAGACGCCGGACGACTTCCTGGCGCGCCGCACCCGCCTGGCCTTCCTGGATGCGCGCGCCGCGCTGAGCGCGCTGCCACGGGTGGGTCCAGGGTCGTGCGGGCCTGCGGGGCGCGCGAGCGCGCGGGCGCGAGGCTGGTGCGGGTGCGGGTGCGGGTGCTTTCCGGAGAGGGAGGGCGGCGCTGCCGCGACAGGCAGCTCAGCGCCACCCATCCACACGGCGCGTGTGCCGTATCTCGTTCCACATACCTCACATGCCAGCGGCACGTGTGTGCCTCGTCAGACGCCCTTTGCCAACAGCACACTCCACACCCCTGCCATGTCTCATTACTCATCATGCACGGCGCCCCAACGCCCTGTCCAAATCGCGTCGTCATAGTTTTATAATCATGCACGGCACTCCAACGCCGCAGGTGGTGGACCTGATGGCGGCCGAGTGCGGCTGGGACGGCGCCCGCCGCTCCGCCATGTCGGCCTCGGCCCGGGACTACCTTGCCACCTTCCTCCCGGCGCCGGCGGCCGCAGCGAATGCCGCGGCGGCGGCCTCCGCCGTCGCGGCGGCCACGCCAGCCGCGGCGGCTTGAGAGGGCGGCAGGCGTTGTCGCTGGCGAGCTGGGCGGGGGGAGGCTGGGCACACGCGGACGGCCGTGCCGCGAAGCGCTGCGGGTTCCACAGTGGGGTCGGATGGAGAAGGGCATTTTCGCGGCTGGGCGCAGTCGGGGTGCAGTTGAGTTGGAAGGTTGGGTCGCTTGGAGAATGAGTTGTGGAGCCTTGCCAACCTTCAGGCCGCGAGCCGTGGCTTGTCGCTAGATCCAGCATCCCGCAGGGGGCACGGCAGTAGGTTGTCAGCAGGGGTTGTCTGTAGCGAGCAGCGTGGCAGTTGCTGACCAATATGAGTCACGCAGTGCATTCGGATCCGTGTTGCTGTCTGAGCTGTGTGCATCATTATATCCTGGATTGTTTTGGGCGGGCGGTGGCGGTTGGAGAGGGCGGTTGTTGCCGCGTGTCCTGGATTCGCGAAGGGTTGCGGTGTGCATGGCGCAGTGAGGCAGGGAGGCACGCAAGCAGGGCAGTGCTGCCGTGGGCAGAGGTGGGGCGGCGAGCTACTGAGCGGCAGTTGTGTGCAGCAGGCCCCAGGCCGCCAATGGCAGCTGTGAGATTGGAGCCACGTACTGTGAGCCGGTGCTCCCGACCAGATTTCGGCATGAAGAAAACCAAAGCAGGACCATCAGCAACGTTGTGGGGGCAATAATCTAGACACACACCGCTCTCGGTCCTTCCTTTTTGTTGCCGGGCGACGGGCGTCAACACCTGCCGCCTACTCTGTGTGTCCACCTGGGCGGTCCACCAGCCAGTGGCGGTCGTCCGCCAATGCGATCTAGGCTGCAGGGCGCCGGGCCGCCGGCAGTTCCCCATCGCATGCCAAGTAGCCCCAATCACCACGCCTTGCGTCCTGCTCAACTGCGTCCCCATAAACACAACAGGCACACACGGCTGAAGCACCGGGTGTGCAAGCTGCCAAAGGTGACCCCGGCTCTGGTGCTGGATGCGGTCTTCAAAGGCATCTTGCGTTAAGTAAACATCATACCGTAGAATCCGTTGCATTACACGCCAGTCCATGATGCCTGGGCCATCATGCCTGGAAGGCTGGCCGTGCGCCCATAGTGGGCTTCGGTTGCTGGTGCGGTTGCCTCTGGTTTCTGCTTGCTCGCTTGCAGGTTGTGTGGTGCGGTGCTGTGCCTCATTCCCCTTCCATTCTCTCCATTCTCCCCCTCCATTCTTTCTCCCTCCATTCTCTCAGAAAACGAGTATGAGGACCGCGAATCCTGGCACCTGCAGCAACCTGGCAGCAAGTGTGTGCAGTTGTCTGGTGGATGGCGCATATGTACCAGACCAAAACGGTCCCGCCACGCCTAGCCCACTACGCCTACTGCTCGCCACTGCACCGCGCCCCCGAGCCGTTCACGGACTACCAGGGGCACCCCTGCGGACTACCCATCGATATATGTTTGCAAGCCCATATGAGCGGGCATGGCCCTATCAAAGCCCCAGTCGTGAGACTTCTCCTCCACCAGCCCGCTATCCTCCGCCTGCTAATACTTCCAAGTCCCCAGCCCAACCGCATGCAGTCATGGAGCCTGGCTTTGTCAAGCCCATCCTATCTCATCCCCAATACCCACCTGCAGCCCACACTATAACACACTGCTTTGCTGTGTTGAACACACTACAGTCACACGCACGCACGCACGCACGCAGGCCGCGCATGCATGGCTGCTTGGTGTTCACCACCGCACGCCGATGAAGCGCGCCACGGCCTTGCGGCGCTCCACCACGCCGTTGCCCGCAAACTCCTCGCCGTAGTGCTGGGCGAGCTGGTTTATCGCTGAGGTTGTCAGCGTAAACAGGCTGTCATTGTTGACAGGGAAGCCGGCCGGCTCGGCACCCAGGGCCGCGGCGCCGGCCGTGGCCTTCTCGCGGACCAGCACTGTGTACGGCGTGTCGGCGAAGGCCTGGCTGTTCTGCATCCGCGCGACTAGGTTGCGGTTGCTGGCCGCCGCCTGCTCAGCCATGGCGGCCAGGAGCTCCACCTTCAAGTCGGCCAGGAACCCCACCTTCAAGTCGGCCAGAAGCTCCGCCTTGAAGTTGGACAGGTCCCCGCGCGTCACGGCTGCCGCGTCACCTGCAGGAGCCGTGGGCGCAAGTTCATTTGAGCGGTCAAGCAAGTGCATGTGCGGCAGTGAAAAAGGGCGCTGCAACGCGGTTTCCAGGATGATTCCCGACCGCACGCGCGCCGACCCGCACGCACGCATGCGGATTTGAGCGGCGAAGCAACTGCCTGTGCGGCAGTGAGTTTCAAGTGCATCTCCAAGGATGAACCCCTTGTGTGTATGTTTCGGCGCATGCACACATGCTGCAAATGCAGCTTTTCTCGGCGCCATGCTGGCCTGTAAGCCAGATACAAACGCACCTCGAGACGCCACCAGCTGCGCATTCCGCGCGAGCTGGTCCACCGCCACGCTCGGGATCACGTCCTTGTCCAGGGCTGCGAGGATGCAGCGAGCGGGGGCAAGCCTTGAGCATGTGCAATTTCAGACGGTCGCTCTAGGCATGCATCCAGACCCACGCACCCTTCAGCGCCTGGGCCTTGTGGCTCGCCACCACCACGTCCGCAGCAAGGTCGGCCGTCACGTCGTCAGCCGTGTCGGCACCGCCGTGCTTGATGACTGCGCTGAGCTGAAATTCATCGAGGTATTTGGCCGGCGCGGCCATACTCTTGCCGAGCGTGGGCGAATGCGGTATGCGCCGGAACTCTTTTCAAAATGACAGATTTGTCGACAGCCCTCGATTTGAGCAAGTTTGGGAAAATATACCGAGTCTGTTTATATGAAACATATACCCGCACGGAATGCAGTTTGGGGCAGTTTGGGGCAGTTTGGGGCACTCGTGGGGCGAGTGAAACACTTCATTTTCCTCACCATTTTCGACCCCGTTGCGAAAACCAGCTTTGAGGTCTTTGAAATGCAAACAAGAGCCAGGCACTTGTAGAGCACCGCGAAGGGCACGCCATGGTCGCGAATCCTGTCCTGGTCCCCCCCCTGCCCCCCACCACCACCCGCCGCCACCCTGCACCCTGCGTGTGCAGGTGCGGCACATGTCGCAGCCGGACGCGGCCGACATCATCCAGCCCTCCTCGGGCGCGCACATCACGCTGCCGGCCTGGTACGCGGGCGCGCACCACAACGGGCTTATCATCCCCAAGACCAAGGTGCGCGTGCGGGGGCGGGGGCGGGCGAGTGGGGGGGGGGGGGGCAGGGGCAAGGAGGGAGGGCCGGACGGGGGGAAGGGAGGCTGGAGTGGCAGGCACGGCGGGTGTGTGCCCCGGGGGCAGAGGGCAGGGGCAAGGCGGGGAGGGCGCCGCCAGCGCACGCGGCGTGTGTTGTCGCTGGGCTCACAACAGCACTGCACCGCACATTTTGTGCGACCCGATGACAGTCCCACGTGCCCGTTAGCCCCATTGCACAGCTGACAAGCTGTTTTTGGCAAAGCCAAGGGCCAGCTGTGGTTTCGTGAAACGCACGAAGCCGGCCCGCATCTGAACCGCCCGCCCTGCGCGCCCGCACCCCTGCACCATACCCGCACCCTCACACCCCCGTACAACCCTCCACCTGTTTAGCTTTGGCTGTTATTCACCACCACCCTACCGCGCACCCCTCACAGTACGGGCGGATGGTGTTCATGATCCCTTTCCTGGGCCACGTCATCGCGGGCACCACCGACGCCAAGTGCGCCGTGAGCGACCGCCCCACCGCCAGGGGCCGCGAGGTGGGCTTCATCCTGGAGGCACTGCAGGACTACCTGGACATACAGGTGAGCGCGTGGCGCGATGCATGGATGCATGGGTGCAGGATGATGCCTTGGGGTCAATCAATGGGGTCAGGCGGTCAGGCGGTTGTAGGTGGGCGGCTGGGAGGTCTGGTCTGGAACCGGCCGCGCCCGCACCGCGGCCAGGCCGGGGTCCACGCCGGGCAAGGACGTGGCCAAGTCCTGGCGCAGCCGGCTCAGGTCATGAGCCGCCTGGACCAGGCCTTGATCATTTCCTTGCCAAGCGTGGTCTCCGGGCCGGCAATGGTGCGGGCGCGGCCGGAAACGGCGCCAGCCAGCCAGGTGTGATAGTGGTTCCCAACGCGGCGGTAGTGCAGCTGGCCGTGCGTGTCTGGCCACGGATTCCCGACTGCCGGCGGTTGGCCAGTTGGTTAGACGGTGCGCGCTTGCCGCACGCGGGTTGGCTGTGTGGGGCCTCAGCCCTCCATAGACGATATTCACTCGCTGCTAGCGTGGTCTACGTGGTCAAGACTCAGCCGTGCGCCATGCCCGCCGCCCATGCAGCCCCGTGCCGACCTGCCTGCTCCCGCTCCCCTCCTCCCTAACCCCCTCCGCTCCCCCCTGCCCCCTCTGCCTCCTGCCCTCGGTCAGGTCCGCCCCTCCGACGTGCTGTCCACGTGGTCGGGCATCCGGCCCCTGGCGGCCGACCCGCGGGCCAAGGCAGAACACCGTGCGAGACCACGGTGTGTCGGGGCGTGTGCGTCGGGGCGTGTGCGTCGGGCTTGTGAAGGGAGCGGCTGGGCGACTCGGAGCAGGGGCAGAGCCCGAAAGGAGGGGGGCAGGGGATGCGGCGTGCGGCGCGTGTTGTGTGTTCCACTTCCACTGTCCATGCCGTTTTGTCCAGAGGCCTTTCTGGGCTGCCGCTGCAAACCGCCACTCCTTCGCCCCTCGCCACCCTTTAAACACGCACGCACGCACATGATCTGTTCCTTGTGCTCTTTGACACACGCAGTGATCATGCATGCACTTCCTCTGTGGGGTTTTCCTTGTGCTCTCTAACATCTTTTGTCTTGTGCAAAAACGCGTACGCGCAGTGATCATGCATCCACTGTCTCTGCGGTTTGTCCCTTGCGCTACTTATTCAACACGCGCAGTGATCATGCATGCGTTGTCTCTGTGGGGGTTTTCTTGTGCCCTCAAACACCATTTTTCTTGTGCTCTCTAACACACGCAGTGATCATGGAGGAGCCGGACGGCATGATCACCGTCAGCGGCGGCAAGTGGACCACGTACCGGTGAGCCACGCCGCGGCCGCCACACCGCCGGGCCTCACGCACCACCACATCATCGGTGTCGCACGGCAGGCCGGCAGCTGCCACCCACAACTGCACCGCGCCATCCCGGGCTCCTCGCCGCTCCGCTCCCCTTCCCTGCATTACCCCTATTGCGCGTGCCTGGACCCTGCTAAAGCGGCCTTAAGCCTTCACACCCCAACCCCCGCCTTCACGTCTTACATAACCATGAGTGTAACCCCCGCCCATCCGCCCGCGCAGCTCCATGGCCGAGGAGGCAGTGGACCTGGCCATGGCCACGGGCCGCATGCCGCCCAACGCCCGCCCGCACAGCCGCACCGCCCGCCTGCCGCTGCTGGGCGGCGCGGGGTACACCCACACGCTCCCGCAGCAGGTGGGGCCCGGGCGTCGGGTGCGGGTGCGGATGCCGGGTTTGGGTGGGGGTGCGAGTGGGGGTGGGGGTGGGGGCGCGTGCGCGGGGCGCGGGGTGCGCGTGCGCGTGCCGGGTGCGAGGAGGGCTGGCAGGCGGGAACGGGGGGCTGGCTGCTCATGTTTTGCAGGTATGGAGAGCGTGCCTGGAGTGGGAGTGCCGCACGCAGGCGGTGGCCGGCAGCAGGGGTGACAGCGGATTTGGGTGGGGTATTGTTTGGGCACGTGCCCTGAGCATCGGACCCCTGGCACCTGCTGTGCCCTGCCCCACAGCTGGCGCAAGTGCACGGACCGGCCTCGGCGGAGGCGGCGGCGGGCGTCGCGAGCCCTGCGGCTCTGGCCAAGACGGGCGCGGGCCGCGGCGCGGGGTCGGGCCGCGTGGTGATTGGCGAGGACACGGCGGCGCACCTGGCGCAGGTGGGCGAGGGCTTTGGGGGGCTGAGACAGCGGCGAGGTCTTTGGAGGATTGAGACGGGGGCATTGCGACAGAGGAGGCGGCGGCGGCGGTTGCGCTCCCCCACGTACCATGCAGACGCCACTACAACGCACTCCAGCCGCATGGCAGTGCCGGACTGCCGGTTGGTGGGTTGCGCCGCGCGCCACGCTGCCGGCGCATTGCGGACGTCGGCCAGCCTGGCGCTAAGGGTCTAAAGACCGTAGACCTAACCGATGGCAGTGCTGTTTGATGGGTTGCCGGCGCACTGTCGACGCGTTGTCGGCGGCCAGCCAGGGCCAAGGGGCTGCGTGCTTACCGCGCCGCTGCCGCCGCGCCTTGCCCCGCAGACCGCTGAGGACCGCGGCCTGGGCGCACGGCTGGTGGCGGGGCACCCGTTCCTGGAGGCGGAGGTGCGTGGGGGGCAGAGCGGGGTGTGAGGGGCGGAGCGCGCGTGCATTGGCGCCACACGGCCCCGCGCACTTGCGGGTCGTTTGGCTCATTGCTTTCAGCCCCCCATATCCGGCCCTGCGCCCTCCGTTCCCCCATCACTTCTGCCATATCTGCTGGCTCAGTACGGCACCTCGACCCATTGTGCGCCCGCACGAACCCATACACACAGTTCTGCCTAGTTCAGTTCGACAATTGTTCGCCCCTTTACCCCCGCACGAACCGACACACACTCTCAACACTACTTGCACCCCCGCCAGGTGGTGTACGCGGTGTGGCACGAGTACTGCCAGACGCCGGACGACTTCCTGGCGCGCCGCACGCGCCTGGCCTTCCTGGACGCACGCGCCGCGCTGAGCGCGCTGCCGCGGGTGGGTCCAAGGTCGGGCGTGCGGGGGCCTGTGGGGCGGGCGCGCGGGCGGGCGCGCGGGCGGGCGCGCGGGCGGGCGCGCGGGCGGGCGCGCGGGCGGGCGGGCGCGAGGCGGGTGTGGGTGCGGGTGCGGTTGGGGGTGCTTTCCGGAGAGGGAGAGCAGCGTGAACAGGCAGCTCAGCGCCACCCATCCACACGGCGCGTGTGCCGTATCTCGTTCCACACACCTAACATGCCAGCGGCACGTGTGTGCCTCGTCAGACGCCCTTCGCCAACAGCACACTCTTTACTACCTGCCATGTCTCATTACTCATCATGCACGGCGCCCCAACTCCGTGTCCAAATCGCGTCGTCGTAGTCTTAAACGCATGCACGGCACCCCAACGCCGCAGGTGGTGGACCTGATGGCGGCCGAGTGCGGCTGGGACGGCGCCCGCCGCTCCACCATGTCGGCCTCGGCCCGGGACTACCTTGCCACCTTCCTCCCGGCGCCGGCGGCCGCAGCGAACGCCGCGGCGGCGGCCTCCGCCGTCGCGGCGGCCACGCCCGCCGCGGCGGCTTGAGAGGGCGGCAGGCGTTGTCGCTGGAGAGCTGGGCGGGGGGAGACTGGGCCCACGCGCAAGGCCTCGCCGCGAGGCGCTGCGGATTCCGCAGTTGGGGTCGGATGGAGAAGGGCATTTTCGCGGCTGGGCGCAGTCGGGGTGCAGTCGGAAGCTTGGGTCGCTTGGAGAATGAGTTGTGGAGCCTTGCCAACCTTCAAGCCGCGAGCCGTGGCTTGGCGCTAGAGACGCATCCCGCAGGGGGCACGGTAGTAGGTCACGGTAGTAGGTTGTCAGCAGGGGGTTGTCAGTAGGGCAGCGTGGCATTTGCCGACCAATATGAGTCACGCAGTGCATTCGGATCCGTGGTGCTGGCTGAGCTGTGTGCATCATTCTTTCCTGCATTATTGCTTTTGGCGGGCGGTGGCCTTTGGAGAGGCGAACAGACGCCGCGTATTCTGGATATTCTGGATTCGCGAAGGGTTGCGGTGTGCAGCAGGGAGGCACGCAATCAGAGCAGTGCTGCCGTACGCACAGGTGGGGCGGCGAGCCACTGAGTGGCAGTTGTATGCGGCAGGCCCCAGGCGGCCAACGGCAGCTGTAAGTATTGGAGCCACGTGCTGCAGGCCGGTACCCCCAACCAGTTTTGGACAGGAAGAGATCCACAGCGGGACCACCACGCAACAACGTTGTGGGGCCATCTGGTCAACACACACACAGACACACCGCAGCTTCGCCTTCCTAATCGTTACACCCGCAATCCCTCTGCCTCTGTGTCACCGTACCAGCCAGGTGCGGTCATCTACAGGCGCCTGCATTTTCCCATTGTCAAGAGTCGCATAGCCAAACTTGGCATGCAATGGGACAAGAAGAGGTGTCTTTCCAGCGCGGCTGGAAAATAAAGTGGGCTGAGTCCACGTCACGTCTTCCGTCTGAGGCCGAAGGTATGTCGAAACTACCTCATCTCCCGGAGACCCGGACATAACCTAGGTCGGTTGGTACAGGCACCGCCAGCCATGTGCCCAGCCGCGTCAGCTATCAAGAGCACCTATCAAACAAACGGTAGCCAATAGACACCGGCCGGCTCTCCCCGCCACGGCCCCACATCAAGCCGTACATACCCACGCAACCTTAACAATACCGAACCAACCACGTGGCAATCCTGAGTTCTTTTGCATCCGCTGTTTCCATCCATCCCACTACCCAAGCATTTACTACCTCTCGCTCTCCCAGACACGGCCCGCGCCAAGCAGCAGCACCTGTCCACACGCGCATGGAGCAGACGGCGGCCAGCAACCGCAACCGCAACCTAGTCGCGCGGCTGCAGAACAGCCAGGCCTTCGCCGACACGCCGTACACAGTGCTGGTCCGCGAAAAGGCAGGTGGCCGGCGCCGCGGCCCTACCTGGCTGGGTGCTGAGCCGCCGGCCGGCTTCCCCGTCAACCATGACAGCCTGTTCGCGCTGACAGCCTCAGCGATTAACCAGCTCGCCCAGCACTACGGCGAGGAGTTTGCGGGCAACGGCGTGGTGGAGCGCCGCAAGGCGGCGCGTATGCATGGCTCTGGGTGTTCACCACGGCACGCCGATGAAGCGCGCCAGCGCCTTGCGGCGCGCCACCACGCCGTCGCCCGCCGCAAACTCCTCACCGTAGTGCTGGGCGAGCAGCGTAATGGTTGCGGCTGTCAGCGTGGACAGGCTGTCCTTGGTGACGGGGAAGCCGGCCGGCGGCTCGGCACCCAGGGCCGCGGCGCCGGCCGTGGCCTTTTCTCGGACCAGCATCATGTACGGCGTGCGCGTGCCGTCGCTGGCCAGGCTGTTCTGCAGCCGCGCGAATTGGTTGCGGTTACTGGCCGCCGCCTGCTCAGCCAGACCGTTGACGGCGGACAGGAGCTCCGCCTTGACGGCGGCGATCTGGGCGGTGACCTCCGCCTTCAAGTCGGCCAGGTCCTGGCGCGTCACCTGCTGCTGCTGCAGGACGAAGCCGTGGGCGCAAGGCATTTGGTGAAGCAACTGCATATGCGGCATGGTATGGAGTTGTCCAACAAAATGGCGCTGCATCGCTGTCTCCAAGTATGAACCTACCCCAGTGTCCCGGCAGCACCGCATGCACGCACGCACGCACGCACGCACGCACGCACGCACGCACGCACGCACGCACGCACGCACGCACGCACGCACGCACGCACGCACGCAGCTAATGCAGCTGTTCTCAGCGCTGCTAGCGCTGCTAGCCCACCAGATACAAACGCACCTCCATGCTCCACCCGCTCCTGTCCTCGACAGCTGGGCCGCTGCCGCGTTGGGAGAGATGTCGTCCGTGCTCATGGCTGCGATGCAGAAGCAAGCGGGGGCCTCAAGCGGGGGCCTCAATTCAAGCGCGGGCCAGGCCGGGGCCACCCAGCCCAAGGCGTATAGCCGCGGCGGCCAAACACCTTTATTCCTTTCAGGGGAGCTAGCGCAGTCATAACGCGCGGCGGCGCGGAACCCTAAGATGTCGGGACCGATGACCTGGCGCGGAACGCCGCGATGGCCAGCCACAAGGCCCAGGCGCTGAACAGGCCTGTTCAGCAGCAAGCCGTGGCCAGCCCTGTCCAGCCCTGTTCAGAGCTTGCGCCTTGTGGTTGGCCACCGCGACGCGGTCGTTTGGTCACGTCAGCAGCGGTCTTCGTGCCGCCGCGCGTTATGACTGCGCTAGCTCCCCCCACGTTTGCCGAAATGAATCAAGATGTTTGGCTGCAGCGACCATATCCTTACGCGCGTGGGCGAAAACGTGCGGAATTGTTACCTCAAAATCACAGCTTGGGTCCGCAGACTTGTCGCAGCCCTCGATTTTAGCGAGTGTAAGTCTACAAAGCAATTTGCTACTAGTAGCCACTGCACGAGTGATGCCACCATAAGCTCATCCATGCAATGGGTCGGTCCGGCGCGGTCTGGCACGGTTTTGCTTGCACAAGTTCCGTCTTCTCAGCACACGCACGGCTTTGCGTGCTGCCTGATGATGCAATCATGGAAGCCCCGCCCGGCGCGTGAGGGCTGCGCATCAGCAACCTTACAGCAGCAGTGCGCATATGCCATGCAAAGTGAATGGCACACACGGACACGCCGCCCCATCCAAGCTATCCAAGCCTGCCCTGCAAGCCCTGCTGCTAGCTGCTGCATCGCCGCCCCCACCTGTACACCGATTCCCAACCGCCCATGTAAGCGACCACGACCCTATCAAGGCCTCAGTCGTGAGAACTTCTCCTCCGCCTGCTACCAGTGCAAGCCCCGTCCCGCCGCAATGCTTCGGCCAAGCCCATCCCAAAACGTGTCCTACAGGATCACCTGCAATTCACAGCCTCTTTCCCCCCGCAACCCTACCAAACCAACCACGTGGCATTCCACCTCAAACACATACACACGAGGCACCCCTAGACAGCCCCAACACGACGGCGTACACACAAACACACCACACCACGCCGCGCCGCGGCCCGCACCGCTGCCCAGCACCGCTCCCTTCCTGACTAAAGTTTTACTTGGTCTTGAAGTAGATGATGAGGATGATTGCCGCCAGCAGCGTGCCGATGATGCCAAACATGATCAGCTTGTTCTGCAGCATGCGCTTGCTCATGCTGGACAGGATCTTGCGCGCCTTGGTGATGTTGTCATCCGCGCCGTGCAGCGTGTCGCGCGATCGCACAATGGTCTCGCGCTGCGAGTGCAGGTTCTGCAGGATGCCCGCGCCAAGGTCCTGTGCGTGTGCGTGTGGGAGGCGAGGAGTGGGGGTGCAAAGACGGTAAGAGAAGCGTAGCAGACGAGACAGCAGGCGGTGGCGGGGGATGAGAAGGGGCGTGCAAGCGGCCGCGGCGTGTGTGAACCGGGCGGGTTGGGGTCGGGGTAGGAGGACCACGCCCTTTGTTCGCACGTGGTGCGGCGCGTGTGCGCATGCGGCTGGGGGGCGCAGTCTCGTGCGGCGGGCTGAACCCGCGCCGTCACGTGCATAGTGAACCCCGACGCGCGGCCAGCCCGTGCAAACGCACATGCTCACGTCCGCAGCCTCAGCCGCCGCCGGGGCAGCAGCCCGTGCCCCCCGGCCGGAGGCGCCGCTGCCGGCCTCAATAAAACGGGTTGCTCGCCCGCTTGTTCATTGTTTTGAGCGTGGCCTCGGCCTTGCGCAGGTCGCCGTTATTCACGCCTGCCAGCGTGTCCCGCGAGCGCTGAATGGTCTCCCGCTGCGCCTGCAGCTGCCCCAGCACCGACGCGCCCAGAGCCTACGGCCACCACACCGTACACACCAGCATATGCACGTGTGCGGGGGCGTCGGCGCGGGCGCGAGGATCGCGAGCGGCAGGCCCCCAGGCCCGGGGCTGGCTCTTGCTAGCTCGTCCCCCTCCCCGCCGGCTGCCGGCCGGCTTTGGGGTTCGCAGCCCCCGCCCCGGCGCCCTGGCCATGGGGTCTGTTGCACGCGTCCCAATGCCCGCACACCCGCCCGCCGGCCGGCAGCTTCCGGTCAGTGAGCTCTGTGGCCAGAGCTGCTGACTGCTGGTGCCGCGGGCCTGACACCGCCGCCGCCGCAGCAGCACCCACGGCCAGCCCTTCAGCTGCCAGCAGCCATCGCGGGCGCACGCACGCTCTAGCACCGCCAGCCTGGACCGCGCGACGCGGCGCCCCGTCGACTGCCGAGGCAGCCGTGGAGGCCGAGACGGCATCCACGCCCCCCCCCCGTCGCACTCAGAACGTATCACACACAGTCCGCATGGACGGCTACCCCGCCGCCGCCCCTCAGTTTAGCTTGGGCTGGTGCAAAGACACACTCCCGACCCAGGTCGAGCGGGCCATTACCGCATACGCCTGCACCACCTCCCATGTCCCAGTTTCACTCATGCCCCATCCCGTGAACCCCCGTCTCTGGCTTCCCATCCCACTAGCCCGCTATCCCGCTATTCCGCCAGCCCACCAGCCCGCCAGCCCACCAGCCCGCAAGCCCGCCCGGTCCGGTCCGCCGGCCCACCTCGGTCTCCGCCAGCAGCTGCTTGCCCTGTTTGAGGCGCTCGTCGCTCTGCTCCAGCTTGGCGGTGGCGGACAGCATGCGGTCGCGCTGCGCGGAGGAGGAGGAGGCGTAGTCCATGCCCAGACCCTGCGCGGCGGAGATGGGAGGAGCAGAGGATGGGAGAATGGGAGGATGGGTGATTGGGGGGTGGGGAGGGGAGGGGAGGATATGCGGCGCGTGTTGGGGCGCGAGCAGGCCGGCCAGGGGAGGTCGAGATGTAAGGCCGGGGCGAGCCTGCTGTGTTGCGCGGTCCATCACGCCCCCTGCGACCTTCAGACATACATCCCACTTGCGCGGTTCCAATTCACTCCCCCACGCCGCCCTGCGCAACGCCCCCGTTCCTGTGCAACGCCCCCTTTTTCCCTCGCCCTCCCCCACGCCACCCGTCCGACCCGCCCCAGCCCCCAGCGCCCCCAGTCCCACGCCGCCTTTCGCCCCCCCCCCAGCAAGCAACTCACCAGCTCCGCGCGCCCCGACTCGAAGTCCGAGGTGGAGGACCGCGCCTTCTGCAGCTGCTCCTTGAGCGAGGCCAGGTCGGCCCGGTACTCCTTGACCTTGTTCTGCAGCTGCTTTTGCCGGTCCGGCGCCACCGAGCGCGCCTCGTTGTCCATCTTCTTGATCTGCGGGTGTTGTGTTGAGGGAAGGGGGGTGCACGTGGGGTTGCTAAGGGAGGTCCTTGGGTGAGCGGCAGGCGGGAGCCAGGGGAGAAGTGGGGAGGGAAGGCGGGTGAAGGTGGGCATGGGGAGCCGTGGACCTGTGCTGGCACCTTCCCGTCCTTCCTGCGACCCTGCATCTTCTCCCCAGCAACTCCCCCCGCCCTCCCGGGGAGTCAAAGCGACGCTACTCACGATTGTGTCGGCCTCCTTGATGTCCACATCCACCTCCACTAGCTTCTTGCGCTTTGCTTCTGCAGGATGAGAGGATTCGAGTGCCCCGCGCGGACCGTCAGGGCATCTTGCCATTTCAGCCTCCATTTTCAGCCGCATACTGCCGCGTCGGCGTGCCGGAACAGGGCTTACCCGCGCCAAGCGTGCTAGCCGTGGTGATTTTTCGGGAGATGTCTGTGCTCTTGTTGCAGTATTCATTCTCATATTGGTTAAACAGCGCTGAAACGTCGTCCATGGTGGTGGGAAGGCGTCAAGCTTCAAAAGCAGCAGCAGAAAGCAGCAGGCACTCGAGTGCGCTCAAGTTCACTTGTTGCGCGTTGACCAAGGGCGGTGGATTTGGGAATGCAAACTACTTCTGCAATGTAAGCACAGCGGGGCTAAAGCTGTGCGTGGGCGGCATCGCGGGCGAAGGCCGGGCTGTGCGCATGAGGCCGATGCCTCACGGTTGAAGTTCCCCTGCACCCTGCTGTCCAGGCGTGAAGCCCTCCATACAAATTAATACCTTAAGCTCTTAAACCGTCGCAGCCATTGCCTGCCAGGCCAACTCCCCAAACCGCGACGTTGTCGGGTGACACGCGGACGACCAATCGCTCGTGTGCGCGGGAAGCGAGCTCCGTTCATGCCCCGGGCCGCTCCCCGCGTGGTGAACAACCACGATGATGACGATGATGACGAGGTAGAATCCAGCGCCTCCGAGAGCGAGGCCGAGGAGGAGGACCTCGCGGCCGAGGATGAGGTCGACGATGCCGGCCACGGCGCGGCCACGACCGCAGCGGACGAGAGCGGCGAGGAGGACCAGGACCGCGAGCAGCCGCGGGGAGGGCGAGCCGGCGGCGCCGATGGGCCAGCATCGACCAGCGGCAAGCAGGGCGGCGCGGGCCGGCTGAAGCTGTCTCTGGCGGCGGGCAATGACGTGTGCAAGGTGCGCGGCCCGCGCTCGCGGCGTAGCGGCCTGGTGCGGGGGCTCTGCGACGCTTGAAACACGCCGGCGGCTGCAGCGCCGTGGCATAGGACGGGGCATTCGTTCGTGCCTGGCGTCACTCAAAGCCCGCCCGGCCTGCCGCCGCCCGCTCTGCACACCTCGCCTGGCCCGGCCTGTCGCCACACGCGCCGAACCAACACGCATTCCCTGCGCGCAGGTGTGCGGCAAGCGCGGCCACAGGGCAGGCTTCGTGGGTGCCACCTACCTGGACTGCCCCAACAAGCCCTGCTACCTGTGCAAACGGCCCGGACACACCACCGCCACCTGCCCCTACCGCATCGCGCCCGGGCACGGCGCCGCCGCCGCCGGCGCGGCGGCGGGCGGGACGGGCCGCGGCAGGGGCGGCCTGGCGCGGGCGATCATGCGGCGAGAGTGCGAGGGCGGGTGCGTGTGCTCTCGGGGGCTAGAGAAGGGGTTTGGGACGGGATATGGGGTGGAGCAGAACTGCCCGATGGGCTGGGCGTGGGTCGGCTGGGTGATTCTCCAGACGGGCATGCCTCATACACACATCTACATTAATTAGGATGGCTGTCCAGCTCTTTCGAACTGCCATGCTAGCAGCGCTCGAAAACGCTCGAAAACCCGCTTCCCATCGTCGCCAGCTGCAACGCGCGGGTGGCTCAGGGAAGCCACGTGCTTTGCCGCAATCATCACCTGGCCGCCTTGCGGCAGTGGGCCCGCCGAGTAGGTGGGAGGAAGCGGGTTTGCCGCTTCGGAATGCGCGTCGTCGCAGCAGCCGCGTGGACCATCTGCGCCTGGTCCACGGTCCACGCTGCTACTGCCATGACGCGTATGCCGAAGCCGCACCCCTGCTTCCCCCCACCCACACGGCGCGCTCGCTGCCGCCAGGCGACGTGACGGTAATGCAGCACCGCACGTTGCTTCCCTTGGCGGGCATGGAGTCAAGACGCGCAAGCCCTGCATCGCGCAGACCGCGCGCGAACATATATTCCAGCAGGCGAGGCGGGCACGGTCGCGGAGGAGGCGGAGGAGGTTGCCGTATTGGTGCGCCACTATGCCGCCCGCTCGATCTGACGGCGGTGCCGGCAGGAAGGTTCCACACGCACAGGTGGCGGGGCCCCTTACCTCTGCCCCCGCCCGCACCCGTCGCACCCGCTCTGGCCCCCCACCCCCGCCCCGCCCCCGCAGGCGCCACGCGCTGGCCCCGCGGCGCCCGCACGTGCCGCCCTACCAAGTGGAGGCAGCCATACTCAAGATACACACACGCAGGTGCGGCGGGGTGGGGGTGGGGGGAGTTTTTTCCAGGTGGTTGGGGGTAATCAATTGCCATTGGTTACCATTGGTTGCCAGCGCAAACCCATGTGCTGATGTGCATAGAGGAGAGGGGGGTGCGGGCGTGTGGACAAGTGTGAGTCTGGGCGATCGGCATTCGACACAAGAAACTTAGCCTACGACTGGGACTGTGGGGGCAATGGACCCGGTGGGTCAGCGCATTTGCTACCGCTCGCCCCATTCACCGCTTAACATTGCCACGGCTATTGCGGGGCTAGACGCGCCAAGGCAGCTACACTCTTAAGGGTTGGAGCCTTGGAGGCTTAGAGGCCCTCGCCCGAGCTGATGCGCGCTGTGGTGCACACACCATGCCGCCCCACCCCTGTGCGGCTATGCTCGCCTCTACGCCTCCTGTCGACACACTCACCTTGGCGCCCCTGCACCGCCCCCCACGCCCACCCCACGTCCCCCACCCCACGTCCCCCACCCCACGTCCCCCACCCCGCAGGTGCTGCACGCTGGAGTTCCACCCCACACACGACTCGGTGGTCGTCAGCGGCGACAAGAAGGGCGGCCTGGCGGTGTGGAACTTCGACCAGGTGCGGGGTGCGGGGTGGGGGGTGGGGTGGGGTGTGACACTACGCACGGCGGGAGGGACGGGGAATGCGCAGGCCCGGCTGCCAGTAGGTACCTAGGTGGGCTGGGCCAACACTGGGTCCAACAGAAGCCAACACTGGGTCCACTTGGTCGCCGCAATCTGAGCCGCCCTCGAGAGGCGCGACGTTGCAGGGTTGGGAGTCCCACCCACACCCTGTCCCTGCCTGCGCCCCTCATGTGTCCCGCCCCCGCCCCGCCCGCCCCATCCCGCCCCCCGCCCCCCGCCCCATCGTCTCCCGCCCCGCTGCAGGTGCACGACCGCACCGTGTACCGCACCGTGCACAGCTGCCTGGCCAACTCCATCCGCTTCCTGCCCTGGCTGGGCGGCGCCGACGGCGGCAGCCACGTGGTCACCGCGTCCAGCGATGGCACCGCCAAGCTGGTGGGCTGTGTGTGTGGGGGGGGGAGGGGAGAGGGGAGGGGGGAGAGGGGGGTTGCTGTGAACCAACGGAAGCGGGGAGGGGGAGGGGGGCAGGGGGCAGGGGGTGCTGGTTGGTGGTGGGATTTGGGGCGGTTGCTGAGGGAGTGGGGCTGCAGGTCGCTTGCACCGAACTGCACGTGCCCACGTCTGGCTCCTTCCGACTCATCCTCCCCCTGCCACTGCCGCAGGTGGACCTGGAGACGGGCAGCTGGCGGCCGCTGCTGGACCTCAACCCGGGCGGCTGGGTGCAGGTGTGTGTGTGTGTGTGTGTGTGTGTGTGTGTGTGTGTGTGTGTGTGTGTGTGTGTGTGTGTGTGTGTGTGTGTGTGTGTGTGTGTGTGTGTGTGTGTGTGTGTGTGTTTGGTACCAGTTACCACCCACCCACCACCCTCACCCCTTCCATCCTTGCAACCCCCTTGTCTTCGCTCGGTCCGTTGCCTTGAGTTCTGGAATGAACTTCCACCCACCCACCCACCCACCCATCCATGCTACCAGGGCGCGCCCTGGCACATGGTGTACGGCTGCGACGCCAGCGACGCGCTGGGGGCGGTGGTGGTGGGCGACAGCAACGGCTGCGTGCACCTGCTGGACCCGCGCAGCAGGGGGTGAGCGGGCTGGGGGGGGTGAATACCAGTCCAAGCTAAAACAACCTGGGGGTGGGGGGGGTCGGGTTGGGCGGTTTGTGTTCATGGCCAGTGGACCGGGGTGCGGGGGTTGCGCCGGGCGGTTTTTTTTTGGGGGGGGTGCAGTTCGGGGGGCTGCCGGGCGGGAGGGCATTGTACTCATGGTTGGTTTGAGGATGCGGAAGGGGGCAGGGGGGCTCCTCGAGATTGTTGGCCGCGTTGCGCAGCCGTGGCGTACTATGCCTTCGCCATCCAGTCAATAGTGTTCTCTCAGCGTGCCGCCTGCATGCTTCCACCACTACCACCACCACCACCACCTATCTCCTCACCCCCCACCCCAACCCCCGCCCTCCCCATCCGCCGCCCCATCCGCCCCGCAGCTCCGTGTCCAGCCTGCAGCTGCACAAACGCGGCAACAAGGTGGTCAGCGTGCACGTGCACCCGCTGCAGCCCACCCTCATCCTCACCGCCGGCAACGACCACTCCGCGCGCATCTTCGACATCCGCGAGCTCTCCTCCTCGCCCGCCGCCGCAGCAGCAGCAGCAGCAGCGCCGGGGGCGGGTGGCGGCGGCGGCGCGGCGGCGGCGGCGGCCGCCGCGGTGGCGGGCGCGCGGCTGGCGACGGCGGGCAGCCCTGCGGCGCAGAGGAAAGGGTCGCTGTCGCCTTCGCCGTCTCCCGCGCAGCCGCCGGCGGAGGGTAAGGGCGGCGGGAAGCGCGGCGGCGCCGGCGGCGCGGCGGCAGCGGCTGCTGCGGCGGCCAATGCGGTGGCGGCGCGTGCCGAGCTGGCGGTCATGGCGCACCCGCGTGTGGTGAACGCAGCGTACTTCAGGTGCGGCTATAGGGGTGGGGCTGCAGCGGGGCCTGAGGCAGGAACAGAGCTAGGGGTGGGGCCAGGGGTGGAGCTAGGGGTGGAGCTGCGGCAGGGGGTGGAAGGGCACAGCAATGCGAGTATGCGACACGCTGTCGTGGTACGCCGGCCTGGCAGCACCCCACACCTATCGCCCACCTTGCCCACAGCCCTCCTGCCCGCGCCCCTCACCATTCCGTGCACCCTCTTGGATTTGGGCTGGTGACTGTAACCCATCCCCCACCCCATCCGGCCATCCCCGCTCCCCCCCCCCGCAGCCCGCACACCGGCCGCCGCATCCTGACCACCTGCCAGGACAACCGCCTGCGGGTGTACGACAACGCGCCGTACGGCTGCGGCGGCGGCGCGGCACCCGGCCTCGAGATCGTGCACAGCCACGACTTCAATCGCTACCTCACGCCCTTCAAAGCGGAGTGGGACGCCAAGGACCCCACCGAGTCCGTGTTCGTGGTGGGCAGGTGCGTGCGTGGGCGCGTGTGGGCGCGGGTGTGCCAGCGGTGTCTTGACGTGTGTGGTTGGAGGGTGGGGCTCGTTCGTTCGTTCCAAATCCCATGTGCAACCATGATGCAGCCACCACTTCACCCAAACTCCCTCAACCTGGCAACACGGCTTCACTTTTACCAACAAAGCCCCTGCGCAAAACCCCGGGGTTAAGTTGGTGTCCTGATGTTCACAGCCCTTCACCCCAACCGCCAAACTGACAAACATGGTGTTCACAACCCTTCACCCCAACCGCCAACCGCCATCCTTGCAAACCGCCAAACCGCCAAACCGCCAAACCGCCAAACCAGGTACATCAGCGAGGACTTTGGCGGCGTGGCGCTGCACCCTGTGGACGTGCTGAGCGCGGCCGACGGCGGCCTGCTGCGGCAGCTGACCGACACCAACCTCACCACCATATCGCCCGTCAACAAGCCGCACCCGCGCAGGTGGGGTGGAGCGGGCTGGGGCCGGGGCTGGGGCTGGAGTCGCGCTGGAGGGGTGGGCTGGAGGGGCGCGCGAAGTGGGGTCGGTGAACAGCCGCCCGTGGGCTCTGGCACCCGTGCAAGCTGGAGGGCAAACGCATGCAGCCGCGTGTCCAGCCAGCCAGCCAGATGCGGACGTGCCATTGCAGGGTTTGTGTCGGAGTTTGTGTGAGGTTGGTGTGGGGCTAGCGCCGTATCGCACATGCCCGCATCAAACCGTACCGCTGCTGCTGCCTCCCCGCACATGACGGCACGCCGCCAGGGATGTGATCATCTCGGGCAGCAGCCGCTCGCTCTACTGCTGGGCGCCCGTGCCGGAGGAGGAGGAAGAGGACGACGGGCGCGAGCGCGAGGGCACAGGCGCGGCGGCGGGCCGCGGCAGCGGCAGCAGGAGCGGCGCGGGCCCATCCACTGGCGCGTATGGTGGTGGCGGTGGGGGAGGTGGAGGTGGTGGTGGGGGCGGTGGGGGTGGCGGTGGGGGTGGGGGGGCTCGGGCGTCGCGCACGTTTGTGAGCTTCGACGCGGACCCGGGCGGCAAGGCGGGGTCGGGGGCGGGCGGCAAAAAGCGCAAGAAGGGCGGCGGCAAGGAGGAGGCGCCCGACTTTGATGACGACGACTAGGCAGCGGTTGGTCGCGGTTGCGGGGGGCGGCATGAACGAGAGAGGTGTGGACGCGCAGGATGGCAAAGACGATCGCGGTGGCGATGAATGACCGAGCGAGCAGGATGTTAGTAGCGCCAACCGGCGGAGACCGAATGCGGGGAGGTCGCAGTGGAGGGTGCGCGGGACTGAGGGTACGGCATAGCAGGATGTGCTGTAGCGAGAAGGGGGTTGGATTTTTTGGGTTTGGGGTTCGGCATCTACGGAGCGTAGACGGTTTGGGCGGGTTTGGCGGTCTTTTAGACAGGGAGCGTAGATGGTTTGGGGGATTTGGGGGCGTGCCCCTAGGAAAAATTGTGTGCGACGGTGTGCGACGGATGAGCGGCGGTGTGGGGATGGGGGCGGGCTGTGTGCGCGGGCTCTGTTCGAAAATGTAGACTGAGGAGCACGGCGTGGACCACCACGACACCTGCGCAAACACAAATTGAGATATTGAGACCACATATATTGAGACGTTGGGAGACGAGTGGACATTGCTGACTCTCGTGTAAATGCAGTAGGCCAATTGCACAAGAGACCGCCTTGGCGACTGCCTCCATGCATGTTCCGGCGCTGGCCCTCCGCCCCTGTGCCATGTGTCACGATGCTGCACCAATGCGGACGCCATTGCTACGCCTCCTCACACATCCGCCCACCTGCACTCCGTCTTCCTGCACTTCACCACGCACTCATGCTCCTCCTGCCCGCTCCGGTCTCCCGCCCTCGGCGTCCGCTCCCGCCACCTGCTCGTCAATGCGCCGCAGCAGCCGCGCCATGCACGCACCCGCGTCGCGAGCATCTGGGCATCAGCCCCTATCACATGTGGCGGCTCGCACGCAGGTCACCGGGCTTTGCCTTCACCAACAACGGCGCCCCGACCAACCACCCGTCACCAAACACACGCACCGCGCCAACCTCTCCACTACACCGCTACAAACACTCCACCACTATGCAGACGCTGGCGGCAGGAACGCGACGTCCACGCCGTACCGCCCCGCCAGCGCCGCCCGCAGCACCCAGTTGGCAGCGCGGTACACGTCCAGCCGCCCGCCGCGGCGGCTGCGCCAGTTGTGCTTGGCTGCAAGCGCCTCCACCAGCGCCGCGGGCGTCCAGTCGGCGTCGCTCCACTGCGGCGGCGCCTCGTGGCGGCGGCGCGCGCGCGCCTGCCGGGGGATGGGCGTTGCGTGGGGTTTGATGTGGCGCTAGTAGCTTTTGTGTGTGCGCGTGTGAGCATGTGTGCGTCGAAGCACAAGGAAACGGACAACGAGGACGGTGCATGCGCTCTCGAACAACCCAGGCCGCTGACTGACTGACTGGCGCCGCACACGCAGCGCACACACGCACCTGGTCCGCGCCGCCGCGCTCCTCCTCCGCGTCCTCGTCCGCCACCGGCCTCAGCGCCAGCGTGTCGTGCAGTCGCGGCCACACGCGCTCTGCTAGGTAGCGTACCACGGCGTAGGGGTCGCGGCAGCGCGCGATGGGGTAGCTGCCAAACAGGATCTGCGGCGGAGCAGCGAGCAATGCCAGTCAGTGATACAGTTACAGGATATGCGGCAGCGAGCAACGGCAGTGAGCACGGCACACACGGGAGGGATGACGCGTAGAGCCCGTGTAGGGGTGATGCGATGAGCACAGTACGCTTCGCGAGTGCGGTTTGCGCATCCGCGTGCCCGCCCTGCCATTGCCCGTCGCCGCCCCAACCCTCTCCCCACACCTAACTACTTATGATCGCAGTCTCCTCCCCCCGCTTTTCCATATCCTTGCAATGCCCCCCTTCCCGCCAGTCACCTGCATGGGCAGAGACACGTCCAGCCGCGGGAACACCAGCCCGGGGCAGTCGCACAGCATCAGGCTGCGAGGAGGGGGCGGAGGGCGGGCGGGAGGGAGGGCGGGAGGGAGAGAGGCAGGGCGGCGCGGGGTGAGGTGGGCGTGAGGGCAGGGGGGGCGCGGGGCAGCAGGGCGGGGGTCGCACAGGCCGCCGTTTAGGCGTGGCGGCAGCGCAGGTGGAAAACGGTGCGTGCATGATGATTTCCCGGTGCGACAGCGAAGGGGTGTGGTGGACTACGCGCGTGAGCGCTTCGGCTCCCACACCACACCGGGTCCTTGCACCTGCCCGCCCTAGCCGCCCAAGTGTACGCGGCGACCCCGCACGCTGCACCTCCCACGCAGGCCCACCGAGCATCGCATGATTTGCGTCCCCGCTATCGCATCTGCCTTTGGGCCCTGTCCAATCGGGATTTGCTATAGCTTGGGCTGGCGTTCACCACACCTCCCCAGTCCCCACACCCCGCCCACCCCGCTGCACCCCACCCCGCTGCACCGCACCCCTCGGCGCACCCCTCGCGCGCTACCCACCCACCTGGGGCACATCACGTGCGTCTGGTAGTGCTTGGTGCGGCCCGGGTGGCTGCTCACCGCCACCCGCTTGGCGCCCAGCAGCGCGTTCATGGTGCTGCTCTTGCCCACGTTGGGCTCGCCCACCACACACACCACCACCGGCCGGCTGCGCCCGCGCCGGTCGCGCCCGCCGCGCGCGCCGTGCCCGCCCCAGCCGCCGCGGCCGCCGCCGCCCCGCGCCGCCTGCTCCTGCTTGCCACCACCTGAGGCGGAGGCTTCGTCCTCGCCCTCCTCCCCCTCCCCCTGCTGGAAGTCGTCCTCGTCCTCGTCCGCC
Source organism: Chlamydomonas incerta (assembly GCA_016834605.1). Classification (NCBI taxonomy): domain Eukaryota; kingdom Viridiplantae; phylum Chlorophyta; class Chlorophyceae; order Chlamydomonadales; family Chlamydomonadaceae; genus Chlamydomonas; species Chlamydomonas incerta. Next base: position 2,343,757 of record JAEHOC010000003.1, on the reverse strand, counting down.
ATCAGCGCGTCGAACGCCGCGTTGTCGTTGTCGCTGTCCTCAGCGCCCTCGCCCTCGCCGTCCTCCGCCTCCTCCTCAGCGCCCTCCTCCTCAGCGCCCTCCTCCTCGCCCTCCTCGCCCTCCTCGCCCTCCGTGTCAGCCCGACTGCGGCCGCTGGCCCCCGCCTCCGCCTCCGCAGCCTCGTCCGAGCCCTCGCCGTCGTCGGCGCCGCCGCGGCGAGTCACGCGGGGGCCTGTTGGGCAGCACACGGCGCGCAGTACGATCAGATGACAAACACCATCACACACCTCTCCGGCCCCGCACCTCCCCGCACTTCCCCGAATCTCCCCGAACCTCTCCGCACGTCCTCATTACACACTGTCACATCCGGCTCCACCAGCGGCGCCAGCGGCTTTGCCCCTCCCGGCACGCCAATCCCGGCCCCCTACCCACCCTTGCCGCTGCCAGCGCCTGCGCCCTTGGCCGCCGCGCCGCCCTGCTGCTTGCCGCCGCCGGACCCCGCACCAGCTCCCGCTGCCGCTGCCGCTGCCGCTGCCGCTGCCGCTGCCGCTGCCGGCGCCGCCGCCGCGGCCGGGGCGTGCATGCGCGCGGTGCGCTTCTTCTTCAGGGCCGCCTTCTTCTTCTGTTTGGTGCCCTGTGAGCGCCGTATGCAACACAGGAGCCGAGCGAATGAGCGAGCGATTGATGGCCACCAACCGCATTCAATCGGCATCGGTATGTTTCAGGCACCGGAGAGAACCTGAACGCACGTAAATAGCCTCAACGCTGCGTATGCCGCGCATCCCAGACCGCCCACGGGCACCGCCTGACCGCGCCTCACCTTCGTGTCCCACTCATCCGCCTCGTCCTCATCCTCCTCGTCGTCGCCATCCGCCTCCCATCCGCCATCGCCCGCCTCGTGCTCCCCCGCCCGCTGCTGCTGCTGCGGCTGCTGCTGCGCCGGCTGGCGGTCCCGCTTGCTGTGCGTGTTGCGCGCCTTGGAGGCGGCCAGCACCTGGTCCCGGCTCATGCCCACCACCTCCGACACCTGTTCCGGCCGCACATCAGCATGTGCACATCAGCATGTGCACAAGGTTGAGCCCGGCCTCTCGCTCGGATGCCCTCACAGCAACACACAGTGACACACAGCGGTGCAGTGCAGCCCGCCTAGCGCCAGCGGGAGCACGCGTGCCCCCGCCCAGTCGCCCCACCAATCATCAGCGCCCCCAGGCACTTCACTGTCTGCACAAAACCCCTTCGCCTAGACGGCCACCCCCACGACCCATGGCTGTGCCCCCCGCGGCCCCACCCGCGCACTACCACCCGTACACACGCGAACACACCGTAACCTGTCACCTCCCGATCCCACCCAAACCCCGCAGCCCCCTGCCCACCTTGACGCGGCGGCCGTCCCGGCTGATGTCGCAGCTCAACACCGCATCCAGGATGGCCGCCGCACTGCCCGCGCCCTGGGCGCCGGCGGCGCTGCTCACCACCACCTGCACACGTGCGGCGCGCGAGGACGTGTGTGTGTGTGTGTGTGTGTGCATGTGCGCGCATGTCTGTGCGCGCTAATCACGCCCCTCGCCCTCGCCCTCGCCCCCCTCCCCCTGACAACTACCCCTCCCCCCGCGCGCGCTCACCCTCAGGCCCGGGTAGCGGCTCTCGAACCAGGCCCGCCACGCCTCCGCCGCCGCCGCCGGCACCAGATCGGCCTTGTTGAGCACCAGCAGCGCGGCCATGCCGTGGTCGGCCATCACGTGGTGGGCCTGGGGCGGGTGGCAAGGATGGTACAAAACAGCGTGGCAGTGGGGGTTACATCCATGGGCGATGCGCACGCCAGAGGTCGAGCAGCCGTGGAGGTGATCGCACATAGAGCGGCCCCGCAGCCCGCCCGCCGCCCCAGCGCCGATGCTCCCCCACGGAACTGGTTCAGAGCTAACCCGCCCACCCACCCGCCCTCCCCCACCCGCCCAACCCACCCGCCCACCCCCCACACCGCCCCACCCACCAGCGCCTCCGAGAAGTGCAGCAGCGGGTTGCGCGCGTCCACGATCATCACCGCCACGTCGGAGCGCTCCAGCACGCGCCACAGCTGCCGCCAGAAGTCCAGCTTGGGCTCGAAAAAGGACACGCGCGAGGGCCTTGAGAGGGTTTGGGGGGGGGCGGAGCGCGGGGAGGGGCGGGGAAAAGGAAGGGTGAGTTGTGAGAGAGCGGCGCGGGCAGGTTGGGCAGTGTACACGGCCGGCAGAGCCAAAGAATCATGCGCGATCGCGTCCGTGCACTGCGCGCGCTCGGCCTTCCCTGTTCGGCTTCGAATGACACCGACGTGCCCATCCGCCGCCGCACCGCACAGGACAGCGCTTCGCCACACGCCATCCTCCTCTCCCCTCCCCTCCCCTCCCCAGCATTTCATCGCCTCCCTTATCCTTGCTCGGGCTCTTGGGTTAGCTGGATTCGGCCGCCCCCCTCCCTCCCTCCCTGCCTCCCTCCTTTCCTCCCTCCCTGCCCCCCTTCTCTGCCCCCCCCCCCCCCTTCTGCCCCCCCCCTCTGGCCCCCCACCTGTCCACGCCCTTGTACAGCTGCGCCACCCAGGCCAGGAAGCTCGACTCCTCCAGCGCGTGCAGCTGCTCGGCGCTGCGGGCCTGGGGGGGGGGCGGGGCGGGGCGGGGCGGGGATCCCATGCATGAAGGCGAGATGGGTGTTCGGGATGCTGGTGGTGCAAAAAGTGGCGGCGTGGTGCGTGTGCTACTGGGCGGTAGCAGGTGGTGGGCGGTGGGCTGTGTCGGGTGCAGGACTGCGGGTGCGGCGCGGTGGGCGGCGGCGGCGGCTGCTACTTCGCGGTGCCGAATCCTGAACTAACGGGGAGCGCGGCAGCGACTCCGGCGGACAGCAAGAATCCAAGAATCGTCACAGCCGCAACGGCCCCAACGTCAGAACTGCGCTCACGCGCTCACACAAGCGCACTCGCTGCCGCTCACCACGCCGCGCCAGGCGGGGCGCTTGGGCATGCCCAGCCGCCGGCCCTCCTCTCCGAAGCCCACCTCCTCCTCGCGCACGCGCGGCAGCCGCATCACCTCCACGTCCGGGCAGGCCTCGCGGATGTCTGCGGGTGTACCGGCGTGTGTGCATGGGGGAGAGGGCGCGGGCGGGCGGGGTTAGCGGTTGATCGGTGTTGTGGTGGGAATGATGCCGCCCGGAACAGGGCGGCGGCGGGGCGGCGGAATCTAGGGTGGCGCAGTTGCGGACGCGGGTGCGGGTGCGGGTGCACGTACGTGCAGACCAGGACAGGTGCCCAGCAGTTAAATACACCCGAGTCGCTCCCCCAACGGTGCCGCCCCGGCTTGGCACTGTATGAGGCATGAACGCCCCTGCATTCCCCCACCCCCGTCGCCGCTGCGCCCCTGCTGCTCACAAAACACAAAACACCCAGCCCGACTCACTGGCGGGCACGTCGCCCGGCGGCAGCTCCACCATTGGCACGTACTGCAGGGGCAGGCTGTCCGGAGCCGCCCGCCCGCCTCCGCCGCCGGCGCCTCCGCCGCCGGCCCCGTGGCCGCCCGCCCCGTGCGCCGCCGCCGCCTGCGCCGCCACCACCGCCTGCGTGGTGGGCGTGTTCCAGGTCCCGCTGCGGGCCGGCGGCCGCCCGCCCACCACACCCGCCGCCGCCGCCGCCGCCGCCGCCGCCGCCGCCGCCGCCGCCGCCGCCATGGGATCCCTGCCGTGCTCCGCATGCGCCGCATGATGATGCGACGCGTGGCCGCCGTGGCCCGTGTGGTGTGCCACGTAGCCGGGCCCGTGCACGTGGCAGGCGGCGGCCGCCGCCGCCAGCGCCTCCGCGCGCTCGCGCGCTTCGAGCGAGGCGTCCTCTTCCTCGTCCTCCCACCCCCCCTCCCCACCGCCGCCGGCCGCCGCAAAGTCGTCGACCAGGGCCTCCTGCTTGTGGCGGCCCGGGTGCGGGCCCGCGTGCGGCCCCGAGTGCGGGTGCGGGCCGGGGTGCGGGTCGTCCTTTCCCCGCGGCGCCTGGCGCTGCCACCCGCCCGCGCCCGCGCCGGCGCCACCGATGACTGCGGCGCTGTGCTTCTGCCGCGCCTCGCCCCTGCCGCCGCCGCCACCGCCGCCGCCGCCTCCCGCCCGGCCGTTCTCGCCGCCTTGCCCCCGCCGCGCTGCCGGCACCGGCGCGTCATCGTCCTCCGCCGCCTCAGCGGCCGCCACCGCCGCGTGCCCCGTCGCCGCCGCAGCAGCAGCGGCGGCCGCCGCGGCGCCGACGGCGTCCTCCTCGCCCACCCCCCAGTCGCCGTCCGAGTCGTCATCCGCCTGTGTGTGGGGGGGGGGGGGGCAGAGCGTGCTGCCTTGCTGCTTGTGTAAAGGTGGCAGTGCCCGGCCGCGTCTGTGGACGGCCCGAAACTGACCGGATGCCACGTGCCGGCATACCCTTACCAGAACCGCGCGGCACCCACAGCCACCCACAGCCACACCAACACCCACACCCGCAGCCGACAGCCGCAGCAGACCTGGCCGCACCGTGCAGGCCTGGCGGCACCGTGCGCACCCGGCGGCACCGACCGCGCCCGGCCGCGCCTTGCTCTCACCCGGTTGCGCTTCTGCCCTCACCTGGTTTCTCTTCTGCTCGCGCTTCCATTTGAGGTACTCCTTCTTCGCCTTGGCGCTCAGGTTCGCGCCAGCTGCCTTCTTCCAGCCGGGGGCGCCCTCGCCATCGGCCGCGCCGCCGCCGCCGGCCTTCCCTCTGCCTCTGCCGCGGGCTGCGCCGACGCCCGCGCCCCCTCCTCTGCCCCGCTCAGACATTGCCGCCGCCGGTGGCTGCTACCTGGCACTGGGCGCGGTCGCGACAGGCGTGTGCGCCGTTTGTCGCCCAGGCCGAGCACAGGCGGGGCACAGGCCGGGCACCGGCAGCTCCCCGGTCGTGGCGAGCTTCCGGATATCACACCTGCTGACTTCTACAATGCTATCAAGGCGGACGCGGAACTGGCGGGCTGTTACACGGCTTATGTTCCGCGGAACTGTCGGGAATTCGGTCGCCGAACCTTCCACAAGGCGCGCTGTCGTTCCTCAGTGCTGTCCAGCAATTTTATTATATCAATGGCAATTCATGCATCAAGGTTTCAAACCAATCGTGAATACGCGGATGTTTTCACGCGCGCAAGATCACCTAAGCGCTGCCAGTCGTAATTGTGGAACCCTACAAGTAAAGATTGATAAGTTATGCTTTACTGGTTCCGTGATCAGACCTGAGTGCCGACTCATGGTGCAATGGGGCTAACCGACTCGGCACGCCGCGATCGGCCGCAGCGGCACTATCACCGCCGGCATCCGCAAGAGGCATTGGGCTTGGGGCCTAGCTGTTCAGGCGGGGGGGGGGGGATGTGTGGGGCCTGCGGGCCGCGCGCTGTGGCATAATGCCGTGCAACCAGGGGACCTCTGGCCGGAACTGACACTGACTCGGGCCATGCCCCAACCAGCCCCGACCGGCCGTGGCTTGCGGCGGTGGCACCGCGCGCGTTACAGGTAAAATCGCTCTCGTATAGCCTCCGACCGTAAACTCGTCACCCACGCCGAGAGTGCAACCGGCAAGGCGAGGACATTTCACTGATTTTAGACGCACACCGCACCACCAGCGCAAAGGGCCAACGCCCCACAGTGGTCACACCCACATCGGTCAGCGTGTCGGCGCAGGGGAGGCTACAATACCCGGCAACGCCTTCGCCCCTATTATTGTGCCAGCCGCCTCCAAATACGGTCGTCCTTTCCAAAATCTGCCGTCTTCACTGCAGCAAGAGGCCTAGCTAACTAACGGCCACTCCCGTTCCTCTTCTTGGTAGGGGGCGGCGGCGGCGCAGCCTTCGATGACGCAGACGGTGATGGCTTCTGCTTCTTGGTGGGAGGCGGCGCGGGCGAGGGCGGCGGCCGAGATGGCAGCCGGGGATTAGACGGCGGCGGGGGCGGCGGCCGGGGCGGGGGGGACGGCGGCGGCGAGTTGTAGGCACGGCCGGGTGGCGGCGGCGGGGAGCTGTCCTCTGCGACGCCGCCGTCCTCGCAGTCGGGGTCGTCGCTGTCCTGGAGGCCGTCGCAGTCGTTGTCCTGGGTGGCGGGCGAGCACGTGTGGCACATACACAACAACAGAAGGCATGTCAGCAAGCAGTTGTGAGATGTGTGTGGGGGGGGGGGGAGGGGCGCACGGGGGCGGGCGGCGCAGCGCAGGGGGCAAGCCCCTGGGCATGCGTGGGGTCATGCCCCGATCCATACTCGCATTCCGTGGTCCGACTTCAGTTGTGTGCGCCTCGCACTTTGACGTAACATATGCGCCCCTAACACGTGCATACGAGACGCCGCAAACGCCTGCGCAAACGCTGACACGCGCTTACGATTCCATCCGAGCAGTCCGTCTCCTCGAACGCCGTTGCGTGGCACAGCTGGATGGAGGCGTTGGTCGCCCGGGTCTTGACGACGCGTATAACCAGCCGCCCCTTGCCTCCCGGCGCAACGTATGTGTAGCTGCGAGAAGGGGTCCGTAATCCGGCGAAGCAGCAATGATGAAGGGCGCGTCCGTCGGTCACGTGACACGTACACAAATGCGTGGCGGCTCTTGAACACATGCACAGAGCGAGGCCGCCGCCAGACCAGACCATGTGGGCGCTTACTTGTCAGGAAGGGCCCCCCAATCGTCCGTGATGACCTTGTTGAGCTTGGTGACGTTGTCCTTCGTATCAAGCACCGCCAGGATCAGGCTTGAGGGCATGTCGCCTGCTGTCTCGGAGGCCTTGTTGTCTGCGGCAGAGGCAAAGGGGGGGGGGCGGGGTTGTGAACACCAGGTCAAGAGGGGGGGAGAATCAGGGAAAAAGCACAGGGGTGTGTCGGCAACAGCGTGTACGACTCGGAGCCGTTTGCACAGAACAAAACACGCCTTTGCTTTGCGTGTTGCGCACCTGCTGTCTCATTGAACTCGTGGATGAAGACCTGAGGGGTGAAGAGGGAGGGCAACAGCACGTGAGCGTACGGTACAACCACATACGGCGCGTTGAACGCGGCCTGCGCCAAGTCGGGCCCATGTGCGGCGTAGGCAGGTGACGGACCCCCGAGGTGCAGCTTATTACATACCCTGCGGTGGTAGTTGTCAGACAGGCCGTTGTCGTAAGAAAGTCCACTGACACGTGCCCTGCATGCACAGACATGAACAACTACCAGTCAGGGTCGAGGCGTTTGCGTGCCCCACCTAAAACCCCAGATGAACCCAGGCACAAGCCGGAACGGCAACCCCCAGGACCCAACCGCACCCACCTGTACGAGACGAACAGCGCTCGCTGCAGCGCCCGTTTCGAGCGGTCCACGCCGGTCTGGTCCACCACGATGCGCAGGTGGTTGTTGTTGGTCAGCGCCATGGCGGGCAGCAGGACCTCTTTGTTTTCCAGGTTCCCAATGACTTGGTCGTACACGATGGTGCCGTTGAAGGGCGCGTCGCCGTTTCGATCGATGGGCGAAGACCACCCGGCCTTGTATGCCTGCATGCGGCGGCGCGGAGCGCGCGGCAGGGAAAGAGCGTGGACAGGACGTCATTTGCTGGTGTGGGCGTGTGTTTGTTTAGTTGTTGGCGGTCACGAAATATGCGAATGCGCTACCCACCTGCGGCGCATTCGTGCATATGTACTGCTTGTCCCTGTCCTTGGGAGCGCCAATTCCCATGAGGCATGTCCTGCAGCGTGCAACAACAACAACGCGCGCGTATGTTTCCGAGGCGGGAATGAAACAATTGCGGTCATGCACGCGCCAGGCTGCCCGGCTACTTGCACTGGCGCCAGTGCGTGCGTAGGCCGGGGAGGTTGCTAGCGGCCCAATGCTCCATCCGCCCCATCCAGCCGCACGCGTTCGAGTTGCTGTTGTTGGCACACCCCAACGCTTGCACCCACCGGCGCCTACCTACGCTCATCACTTACCGGTCTTCGTACTCCTGGACGCCACACTGGCCGTTCTTGTCACACATGTTGCGGCCCGAGTGCTGCAGCCCGATGTTGTGGCCTGCACAGAAAACGGCAAACATGCAATGCAGCGTCTGCAGGTCTGCCTGACTCTATCCAACAGAGTCAAGCCGCGCCCCGTCCGCCGCCCAACCACCCGCCCAACCCCAATAATCCAACTGCCTGCCTGCCTGCCGCGTGCGTGGCTCACCCAGCTCATGGAAGATGGTGTCCATGGTCACGTCCAGCGAGGCGAGGCCGGGGTTCAGCCACGTCAGGCAATCGTGCCCTTCCGAGCAACCCACGCTGCCCTGTGTTGATCCAGGCAATATCAAAGCGGCGACTTGTGAAAAGGCGCGGGCTGCTTGGACGTGGGACGCGGGGTGAGGCGTTGCTCGGCGCGGGCAGCTACTCAGCGAGGCGAGGCCACAAAGCGATCAAGACGGCAGCTGCTGCGTTGAGAGCACGCAGCCACTAACACAAGTAATCCCCTGCTCAGCTGATCCCCTGCTGGCCCCCCGACGCGCTGCAACTCACCCGGCCGCCAAAACTGCAATGGTCTTGGCGGTCCCGGAACGCGAACGGAAAGACGATGATCTGTTCGCGGGCACGCACACACCGTACAGCAGGCCAGTAAGTCATCACTGAGCGGGCAGATGCGCCCGCACATAACCCGAAAGCCAAACCGTGCATACGTTTGTGCTCAGATTACATATTGCTCTTACCTTCCGGCGGATGTTCTTCAGGTTCTGAAACATGGCCTGGTCCTTCTGTGGTGCGTGGAGGGCCACCGATTGGTGAGGGCATGTACAACTTGCTGTGCGAAACCGTGTGTCTCAACCCGGCTCCTTAGCCAGCTGTTGCGTGTTGCTGCATTCCAGTGGAGCTGGTAGGAGAGGAGAGTCCCAGCCGTCTGCGGCGTCTTGCATTTGCATTCACACTTAGCACGCATTTCCCTGAACGCTCACCTTCTCGAGCCACGACTTTGCGTAGTCCCACAGCCCAAACAACTCGGGGTCGCCGCAGCTGGTGTTCAGGTTATAGGGCCGCAGGTCCTTGCCGTCCACGCCGGTCTTCCAAAAGCCGGTGCAGGGGATGTCGATGGGGCCGTACACCGCATTGCTTGAGTTTGGGAACCTGAGCTTGCCGTACGAGCAAACCTGTGGCGTGCATGCAGCGGGGGCACCGAGCCTTGGGTTGCGGTGAGGATGGCTGGCAGCCGGAGCAGCCACGCACGGGTCAGAGTACGGCACGGTACGCCCAGTGCGGCGTTCGGGTGACTGGGATTGCGGCGTTGACAGCAGCAAGGCTCCGTGCAAGGCTCCGTGCAAGGCTCCGTGCAACGCTCCGTGCAAGGCTCGTGCGCATGACATGATTCCAACCGCCGAGGCACGCACCGCTCAATCACACACGCTATCTAGCTAGTAGGTACACATACACGCACCTCGTGCAAACGCTCCAGGTTGTTGCCCGCGGCGGGGGCCGTGGCGTTGCTCCAGCGCGCAGCCACCCAGCTGGCGTTGAAGCTCTTGGCCACGCGCGGCTTGGGGCAGTCCGAGGCGGTCATCACCAGGGTGATGGACGACACCGTCACAGGCTGGCCGCCCACAATCATGAGGTCCTGCGGGCCCGGGCGCGGTTCATCATGCCCGGTTGGAGCCCGGTTGGAGTGTTGCTAGGGGTGCGGTGAGGGACGGGAAGCTGACAGCACAGGGAAATGATTGCTAGCGTGCCATCAAATGCACGACGCCGCGCATACGTGCGAAAGGCACGGTAACGTGAATGTCGCACACTGCCACACACTGTGCGCCCCTATGGCCCGTCCCCAGATAGAAGCATCTGTCCTCAGCATGCCCGAGTTGCCCGTACGCACTCGGCACGCATCCAGCACACGCATACCTTGGCACCGTTGGGTTTGCCCGCAATCTTGGCCTTGCTCGCCGACGGGACGAGATGCGACAGATCATCTTGCCCGCCCGCGGCGCCCACGGCGCGAAGCAGCGCGCTCAGCTTCCCCTGGAACGTCACGAACTCGGACAGGCGGCGGCGACTGCCGTGCATCTCCAGCGCCTGGCGCCGCAGGGAACGCGCGGCGTGGCTCAGGCGCCGGCGGGCGCCGCCGGTTGCATATGCACTGGCGTTGCCGCCGTCTGCGCGGAGACATGACCGACCGCATGCGATGGCAACGTCGCGAGCAAAGTTGGCAACCCGTGCACATGGCTACCTCAGGAATGCTTGCTGCACTGGGTGGCCCGGCTGTGAGCCCTGCTCTGTAACCTGCCGCCGCGCAACACAATGCCCGCCCGCGTAGCCCACGCACCCAGCTGCAGCGCTTCCAGCGTCGCCTGCGACAGCGTCACGGTGAGCGGCACCTCCAACACGTCGCCCGTCACCAGGCCCCGCGCAGCCTCGGGCTCGAAGTTGACCGCGGTGAGAACGGTTCTGTTTTCGTCCACACGGTCCAACAGGCGCCGCACCGTGTCGCCGCGTGGCGTCACGTCGTAAGGGTCGAGGTCCCGAAACGCGGAGGGCTCGGGATCAACACTTTCGACGGACAGCTCGCCTGTTTCAATTTGCAGCATATTCGGCCATCATCAGCTTGTACAGTACTGTGACGCGCTGCCGGCTGGCAAAACCCCTAAAACCCTATCATGGCTGCTGTCGTCCTACATCTCACCTGTGACTGTTACATTGATCTGAACGAGGGGCTCGGACGGGGCTGCCGGGGGCTGCAATGTTGCACGGTGCTTGGACGGAGGCGGCCGCCGATGAGATGACGCCGGAGGCGGGCGGCGCCAGGGCGCTGTTTCTGCGCGTGCGGTCAGGGAGTCACGCGGTCAGGGCGTCACGGAAAAGCGCTCGTCGTGACAGAGCGGCGAGCGCTCAGCGCTCGCTTATAGGTTGCTGTCAGGGTAATCAACGTGCCCGCTTGCAGGGCTTTCAGGTCAGAAACTGCCTGAAACGTGCGACTGCCACTACGTCGGGATCATTTCCTATGACGCCGGTATTGTTGAGTCCCGAGCTATGCAGGGCTCAGCCACCTTGACATCCACATTGGCGCGGTTTGTGCTTTTACATTGGCTGCCACACCGCTGGCCAGGAAGTGTGGGGCACCTAGCCAGCCAACATCGCCGGCAATTGTCAGTCACGCCACCACGTCTACTTACCCGCATGCGCCGCAGGCGTCAGGTAAAACAATGTTAGCAGTGCGGCCCATATCAACACCCAAATGGGCGGCGTTTTCCGCAGCATTGTTTACTGGAGGACCGGATGCTCCCTTTTGCACCTTGATTTTGAAGTATGTCAGTATTTGGAAGTAAAGCGAGGTAAGGCAGAATGCTTCCCAGCACTGGGAGTCCCTAGGCTGCGAAGAATGACCGTGCAAAATCCGCAGCCCTGGATCCCAAGGCATGAAACTCGTGACCACAGCACGCTCGCCTAGTGCCGGCGTATGTCGCCGAGGCGCGTATTTTGAACGCTGATGCATGCGTCGTGATGCTCTTCAAGTTCAAGCCGCTCGTCAGAAGTTCCGGCGCGTGAGGTTTGGCGAGCTCCTTTGGTGTTGCTTGATATTGAGTTATTGGATACTGTAACATGCTACACCGTAGTTCAACAGGAGGGAAAAACGAAGGGGGAAAACTGACGCGGACGTGCGTGCGGAGCTTGTCCGCTGTATTTGAGAGCCATGATACGTTCATTATGGTATAGTAAAGGAAATTACCACAGCTTGTAGCAGCTTGCGCAACACCTCCATCATTGCATGCAAGCACGCCAAACAAGTTAGCCACAGTTCCCCTTCTTGACATTTGATTTACGTAAATCTATCAAAATGATGCTCAGCCAGAGGACTTGCCGGGCCCCTGCGCGGCCCTTCTCGAGCAAGCAAAGCAGCAGGTCTGAGCAGCGCATGTTCGGCGCAAAAATTATTCTGACGTATGCCAACCAGCTGGACTCATAATAAACAATATGTACATGGCCCAATCTTGCCTTTGTTCAGGTCCCGATGCACGATTCTCGCCCGCGCGGGTGCTGGCCCCAGCGAGCAACAGCTGCGGCGCACTGAGAGTGTTGCCGGCTCTTTGGACCGGCGTCAGCTGCTCGCGGCGCTGGCGGGGGCTGGCATTGTCAGCTCGGTGCTGCCCCCGTCAGAGGCCTCCGCCGCAGACGGAGCGTCCGTGGTCGGGCCCCCGGTGAGCACCCTCTGCATTCCCTGCACCCGCTAAATCCAGTCGTCAAAGCTGCGTGAGAACGCCTCCGTACGCCCCTGCACGCCGGCCAGGCTGGCGGGTGGAGTCGCCCCTCACCGCGCGCCCCCACCCATTCCCACCCGTCCACAGGAGGGCAACGCGTACCTGCTCAGCTCCACCGACGTGGCAGCACTGAACTCCCAGGAGAAGCTGGTGCGTAACCGCGTTGCCCGGGGGGTGACCATCTGCTCTCAGCGGCCCCGTCCGTGCCGGCCAGTTCCCGCCAGCCCGTGCCACACGCGGCAGGCGCCCTGAGACCCTGGGGCCTGTGCTTGCCCCTGCCGACAGGTGCTGAACCTGAACCGCCGCATCCAGACCCAGAACCGCGTGCCCGTGGACTTCCCGGGCTTCATCCGGGAGGGCTTCGACGTCAAGGTGGTGGGCGAGGGATACCAGGTGGCGCCGTCCGGGTGAGCGGCGCACGGGTGCTGGGGGCAGCGCGCCGGCGGGTGCAGCTGTGCACGCGGGGGGAGGGGGGTAGCTCATTCCAGAACCCAAAGCAGGGGGGGCAGCCGGGCAGGTTGGGGGCGGCGGGCGCCCGCACACCGCCGCGCGCGGCGGTAGCACTGCTGCGACGGGCGGCGGGGTCAAGGATGCGAGGCAGGGCGTAGCTACGTGGCTTGGCGGTGCGCGCATGGGGTCAGGTGCTGCTGCTGTCGGCGCGCAGGCGGAGCGCTCGATAGGGTCCTGCCTGAGTGGAGGGAGGGTATAGTGGAGCGTGGAGGCGATACCCGGATGCGAGGCCGCCCAGCTCTGCACCAACCTTGCTTGCTTGGTTCGGTGTAACCTTGCTTGGTGTTCTCTCTCGCGTGCAGGCTGATCTACAAGGACTTCGAGGAGGGCACTGGATCGCTGCCTCTCGATGGGCAAGAGGTGGTGTTCAACTATACGGTGAGGGTTCGCTGGCGTCGGACGGGCCGTGGGATCGGACGTGCTGCTTGGTAACAGCGGAAAGCAGGGGAGGGCGGCAAGGGCACGGCAAGTGCGGCGGGTGTTGGCTATTCCTCGAACGGGCTTGCAGTTTGAAGTTCTGCTGCTCTGTGCTGTTCATATAATTGCTGAGCGGGTGCTGTGGCGGGAACAATGCTGTGCTGCGCTGGGGTACTGCGCTGGGGTGAGCTGCTGGCCGCGATGTGGCGTAATCCGTGCCTTCCTGCTCTCTGTGTCTACGCCAGGGCTACAACGAGTCGGGCAGCGTCATCGACACGTCCTTCCGGCAAGGTACGCAGCTCTCACACACCACAGACAAATCGTTGGCCGACCCTTGCAAAAGCCCTAAACAGACGCAATGTGCGCTTGATTGTTGCCACCTGCGCAGGTCGCCCCGCCCAGACACGCCTGGGCGTCAACGGCATGATTCCCGGTACGCTCGCCGCCCCCAATACTGTTCATGTGGACACATCTGATTGCCTTCGCAGACAGCATAAACCACGCGTGTAAACAACAGCATTTGACTCAACACGACATGCATTTCCATAACAATGCACGTTGCCGCGCCGCTGTTACCGCAGGGTTCGAGTTGGGCGTGAAGACGATGAAGCCAGGCGGCAAGCGGCGCATCATCGTGCCTCCGGCCCTGGGGCCGCCCGTGGGCCCCTCTACCTTCTTCAGCGCTAAGCAGTGCGAGGTGAGAGAATTCAACAAACAGCACAACAACGCGATACCACAATCCAGCAACACTTCGCATTCGCCACTACCCAAGCACCGTCTCCCCCACGCCATTTAGCAGCACATCAAGTACACAAACGGGACAGATGCCCAACACACTATAACATGCGCAACAATCGCTCACGTAACCGCACGCAGCCCGCATCCCGCCTCCGTGTTGGCTGCTGTTCTCACGCCCCAGCACCGTCGCGCTGCTGCCTCGCCGTACAGGTTTTCGATGTGGAGCTGCTGGCGGTGCGCACATGCACGCGCCGCCAGGTGATGATGTTCTCGGATCTGGTCTGCGAGTAAAGCGAAGTAGCTGGAGGAAGAACGTAGTAGGCGCGCACGCGTGACGGCTGCGTTTGAGGGGCAGGGACGGTCGCTGTACACGGACGTATGGAGGGCGGCGTCATAAGATGCGCCATGTCCAAAGCTGTTACATTGATGATACATACAGCTGCGCTCGCGGCAGGCTGTCGGTTGTCCCGAGGTCCGGGCCCAAGTTCTGAGTGTCACAACGGTGCGGCGTGTCGGCCAACATCTGTTCAACTGCCACACGGCGTTGCTGTAACTGCCGCTGCACTGTCTGCTACTCCAGCCGGCGGCTCTATTATCGCGTCTGATCGCCCGTCTAGTCCATGTCAGGTCCGGTCACAGTGTCACTGAGAAGTCAAACGTCCGAGCTCCGGCCACACGGTCGCGCGCCATCTACTCCGCCGCGGGCGCCTCCTCCGCAGCAGCCTCAGCCTCCGCGTCCTCCGCCGCGGGCTTTGAGCCCTTCCCCTTCATGTAGTTCTCCAGATCCGTGTCCAGGTAGGTCTTGCCCTGCTCCGGGTCCTTCAGCATGTAGCCCTCCAGCTCGGCATCGAGCTCCGCCTGGCTCTGCATGCACAATGTACACGATTCAGAGAATAATCCACATTTTCAGCTGCTGGGTGCATCGTATTTAGCCTGTCCCTCGCACCTTGGGCTTGCCATCGCCCCGCCCGCGACCGCCGCGTCCACCGCGCCCGCGAGAAGGGCCGCCACCGCGGCGACCGCCGCCCTGGGAGCCACGACCACCACCACCGCCACGAGGGGCGGGGCCGCGCCCTCTCCCGCTCTGCTGCTTCTGCACTCCACCGCGGACTTGCGTCCCATTGCCACCGCGTCCGCCGGAACCGCCACCGCGAGCTACTTGCCGGTTGCCACCCTGGTTACCACCACGGCCACCACCACCACCGCGAGGCCCGCCGCGACCGCGAGGCTTGCCACCGTCGCGCGCCATACTGGTCAAGTGTCGATCTGGTGAGGCTTTGACTCGTAACGGACGTGTAGCAGTTCCGACGTAATATGTTGATATGGTGGCACGTGGAAAATATTTGCATAAGGTGCTAGTCTCTCGCTGCAAAGGCTGGACCGGGATGGGTGACCAAGCGCGATGGGCTTCCGTTCTCTCAGAGAGGCACGCTTTTTGCCTCCGAGTAAATCAATATAGTCTTGCACGTTATTGCCACCACATTTTAACCAGCGCACCTTTTCGCTCGCTGCACAAACCCAGAAAACCCCACATTTCCACTTCCAGCAGCTGCTCCCAGTTGCCGTGCCTCGTAGCGCGTCTCCACTGCCCTTGCTAATATCAGTCTTACGGAGCGAGCCTAACTTGCCATCCGCGATTGCCCAACGAGCGCGACACAGTTCGGGGCCAACCACCGGGGGCCCCCTGCAACACGCCACACCCCGACACTCAGCTTGAAGGCCCGCGGTCGTCGCCATGCGGCGAATTTTCGGCGCCAAGAAGGAGGAAGCTCCCAAACCCACACTAGACGAGACAACTGACCGTCTGAACTCGCGCGGCGATACGTGAGTGCCGTGCGGCTCGGGCAGGGCGCAGGTCCAGAGCACGCTGTGCCCGTGCCTTCCGCTACCTTCCTACCAGTCGCGACAGTGGCACGGCTGTGCATCCAGCTGCACATACCACATGGTTACCTGTGCTTGGGTTTGCGTGGAGCCATCGGACGCGGAGGGGGCTGCTGCCTGGGGAACACTGCCAACGGCCCCAAACCTTTCGTACATGTACGGAGCCGGAGTACCGGAACCCCCCCACCGGCACTGCACCGGCCGCCAATGCTCCGCTCATCGCATTCTCCGAGTTACACACATGCATGCGCATGTGTTCATTCCTTGTTGTTCCACGACAGGGCCGATGCAAAGATCCGCGCCCTGGACGAGCAGCTGGCGAAGTATAAGGAGCAGATCAAGAAGACGCGGCCGGGGCCGGCGCAGGATGCCATTAAGCGGCGAGCGCTGCAGGTGCGCACGTGACACAGATGCGAACGAGTCCCGTGCAGATGTGGGCGGCTGGGCGTGCGGGCTTGTGCGACAACGCGTCGCTTGTCCCTCAACGTCGCTCTGGCCTTCGAAGCAGAAACACGCGCTCTCCACCAACTGCGGACAGCGTCCGCTCTGCTGCGCGCGCCCGACAGCCCCGCAGTCTCGCTGACGACCCCCCACGTTTGCGTGTACCCTACCGCCCTGGGCCGCGCGCCCGCAGGTGCTGAAGCAGCGCAAGCTGTATGAGAGCCAGCGCGAGCAGCTGTACCAGCAGCAGTTCAACCTGGAGCAGACGCGCTTCACGGTGGACAGCATCAAGGACACGGTCACCAGCGTGCAGGTGGGCGGGGATGCAAGGATGTTTGGAAAAGCAATACAAGATGCACTGAAGACTGCGTCTGGTGGGCGGGGATGGGGTGGGGTGGGGTAGATACCAGCCTAAGCTAAGCCATCTACGGGGAGTAAAACTCAGGCGGGGTGTGGGTAGCCGTCCATAAGTGGGGGTGGGGGTTATGAACGCCCGCCCAAGCTAATCCAAACCCGTCCAAACCAAGGGGTGGGTGCGGATGGGTGCGCATGCGGCTGGGTTGCACTGGGATGCTAGCGCACTAGGGTAGTGGGCTGGGCGGCGCCGCCGCGATTGTGAGGAGGGCTTAGGCGGACCCCGCTGGAGACTGGGGGCGTGGGTGATGGCTAGTGGCGGGAGCGCGAGCGGCCACGCAGCACACGGAACTGCTGAGGCACGGAGCAGGGCTGCGATCCGTTGCTGCTGCTGCCAGACGGGCGGCACCGCCAACGCATCGTTTGTCATTCGCGATTGCGCACTCCACACCCGCTTGTCCCACAACGCGCTCCTGCTCACTCCTCGCTCCCCTCCCCTGCTCCACACCGCGCCACACCGCAGGCGCTCAAGCAGGCCAGCAAGGAGATGAAGACGGCGTTCAAGAAGAACAAGGAGCTGGACATTGGCTACATCGAGAACATGCAGGACGAGATGATCGACATGATGGTGAGAGGGGAGGCCGGGGGGGGGGGCGTGTGTACGCTCGATTGTGTGGCCTGCTGCTGCGGGGCCAGGGCTTGGCGTGAAGCTCTTCACCTGGACGATTCATTGTTGCACCTCTCACCGTCAGGCATCAGGCCATGCCCGAAGTGCTTCACCCGCGCCATGACCACCATTTGCAACCCACCCACGCAACCTCCCCATGGTTCGGTGCTTGAGTCTGGGATAGCATAACCGTATCCCCGTACAATCCCACCGCACCCCCGCACCCCGCACCCCACCAACCCGCCTCCACCCTCCACCCGGCCACACACAGGACATGGCGGGCGAGATCAACGAGGCCATGGGCCGCTCCTACATGGTGCCGGAGGACGTGGACGAGTCCGACCTCATGGCGGAGCTGGACGCGCTGGAGGCGGACCTGGCGGTGGAGGACGCCGGCAAGGAGGGGCCCAGCTACCTGCAGGTGCGGCGGCGGTGGCGGTGCGCTGGCGGGCGGGCGGCTGGCGGGCGGGCGGCGGGCGGGCGGGTGGCGGGGTGTGGGCGGTGTTAGATGACACGAGCGGGGGAACACGCAGACTGTGTATGCATGTGGGCGGGGTGTGGGCGGGGTGTGGGCGGGCGGGCGGGCGGGCGGGCGGGTGGGTGGGCGGGAGCGGAAGTGCCTGGGGGCCGGCCTGACGGCGGAGGGCCAGGGTTGGGGTGCGAGGCGCGGGGGTGCGGGGTTGGGGGTGGGGTAGAGGGAGGGGCAGCGTGCAGCTGGGGAGTTCCTGGTGCGGCGCAGCCAGGGTGCGGGTTTTAGGATGGCGGGCTGGGAGGGTGGGGACTGGTCGATAAGGAGGTCCGTGGCGCATGCGCAGGGACCGTGGTGTGTTTCTCGGAGCGAGGGAGCGCTGGGCGTGCGACGGGCGGCTGGCGGCTGGCGCAAGTGTGCTGTCCCCAGCCGTGCATGCAGCCCCAACCTGGGCTATGCGGACACGTGCTTGTCCATTACGCGCAAGCGTGCTGTCTGTCTCTCTAAGCCCTCAATCACCTTGTTTGTCATTTGTCATTTGTATCCACCTGCGCAGGAGCCGGACCTCGACCTACCGGCGGCGCCGACCAAGGAGGCGGAGCAGCCGGCCGCGGAGGCTCTTAAGACCTGAGCCCTGACTGCTGAAAGTGTGCAGGGGACTTGAGTTGGTTGTGTTTCGTGGTCCGTCTTCGCTGCCGATAGCAGCCGCATGCGCATGATCATATCGCACTGTAGGCAGTCTGTAGGGAATAGGCTCCGCCGCCCGCTTGCAAGAGCCCAGGCTAGCGTGGGGCGCTCGGAGGCGGGTGGAGGTCGGAGGATTGTGTAGAGCGTGGGACTTGAATGGCTTGAAGGCTTGCAGGGCTGGGGACAGCATCTGGAGGAGGTCTCAGGATTGCGAACGACTGCGTGTTACGCAGGGTGCGCAGGGGGCATTGTAAGTGCACCTCTGAAGGTCTTGAGGCGGGAGGCGCGGAGGCATGGAGCGTGGCGGCAATCGGAGGGTGTTGCACGGTGATGCCCCAGCGAAGGGAACTGGGCTCGCGCTGTAAATATACTGCCACGGATTTTTCATATTCTGCGTCCGTTGTTTATCTTGGTGGACGACGACGACGTCGCCAGCGTCCCAACCGTGCCGAAAGAGCCAAAAGCTGTGCTTGCACTTGCTCAACTATCGTTTAGCTACATATAACATTTGGGCTTGATAGCATCAACAATTGAACGCCGAACCTGTGTGCCCAGGGAGAAGTCCTTGAGTGGCTTGTGCGAACAGTCGGTTTTCACTTAGCACGATGCAAACGCTGCGCTGCTCACGTAATGTGCGACCCGGCCAGTCAGCGCGGGCGCGGGAACTGCCGTCTCGGCTGGTCAAGTGCAGCAGCACGAGCAGCGTCGCGGAGACATCCAGCAAGGCGGCTTCGCAGTCTGGCGCCCGCGTGACGAAGGCGCTGAAGGAATGGGCTCCAACGATTGAGGCGCTTGGGCATGGCGAGCAGACGGTGAGCGGGCGCGGCCGCGGTGGCCTCGCACGCAGGCCGGGCGGCCGGGGGCTGGGCCAGGGGGCGCACGGCGTGTGCGATGAGACAGGCCAGGGGCGACCTCATGAGCCTCGCAACAAACGGCGCACCGATCAACACTTTGTCAGTTGTGCTGATGAGCGCACGTGTACGTGTATAGAGAGCCAGGCCTCGCGAAGCAGCCCCCAGGCACAGCGTCGGGCAGGGACGGACACGCACCTGATTCCCTAGCGACACAGCACGGCACGCAGTGTGGCACACGCGCTCTGCCGCACGCCCAATCCCCGCCTCACCCCCGACATCGCATATTCTGAAGCCTGCCGTGCTGCGCCTCTGACGCCGCCCTACGACTCCACTTGAAGGTACAGCCTCACGGCCTCACATCCTCATGCACGCCACCCATTATTCCAGGTTCTGTTCCGCAAGGGCGGCATCAAGGAGCCCACCTTCAAGCCCGAGGCCGGCACCTTCCTGCTCTTCCCCACCGCCTTCCACACAGACCAGCAGCTTTTGAAGCCCGGCGTCGCGGAGCGCTACGCAAAGGTGGGTGGCCGGTGGGCGCGCGCGCGGGCAGGCAGCGATGCACGGGGCCTGCGCGGGGCCGCGGTGGCGCGGTCGGGAAGAACTCAATCGAGGGACGCGTGTGCGGCTGCATACGGCAAGTCTATGTGACGGAAAGATGCTCAGGAGGCGGTCAGAGGCAGGAAGTATGGGATACCGATATGGACTGCGGAATGCGGGGAGTGTGCGTGGCAACGCGTCGCCCCCCACCACGCGTGGTCCACCACCCCCGCCGCCGTCTTCGTGCTGGACCCGCAAACTGCTGTGTGTCACACAAATACCCACACACGTAAGCCGCACGCACAGTCATCGTTGTTGTTTTCCCCCTTGTTCTCTAACAAGCGCACGCACACGCAGGCCATGAGCCTGGACCCCAAGAAGGAGGCGGTGCTGGTGCTGCCCTACGTGGCGGAGGTCACCGGCGCCTGGACCACCAAGGACCCGGCGGTGCTCACAGCCACCGACGACCTGCACGTGTGGACGGAGCAGGTGGGAGAGGGTGGCGGGCAGCTGTGACAGTGTGTGTGTTGGAAAAAACCACCAGGAGCGACGGCCGCCCCGTGGGTGGGTGTGCCCCTGGCAGGCCAGGGCGGCAGGGGGCAATGGGTGGGGAGCGTGGGGGCGGCACCGGAGGCGGAGCTTGGCGCTTGTAGAGCAGGCCGCACAGACGACTCGGCGGCGCGCGGCAGGGACTGGGGCTTTGCCATGGCGGGATCCAATGCACGTGGGCAGCACTGCATCGGCGGCCCGAAACCTGGCCCACCACGTGCTGCACCACCACCCGACTGACACAACACACGCATACGTGTACACGCGCGGCCATAACACATCTCGCCCAGTTTATCGAGACGCGGCTCAAGTGGCGCTCCAGCCAGCCGCTGACGGTGCTGGAGCTGCGCGTGTGGCGGCTGGCGGCGCCGCTGCAGCTGCCGGTTGAGGAGACCTTGTTCGGCTGCTTCAGCTGGGGTGGGTGCCTGGGTGCGGGTGTGGGGGCGGTTGGGTTGGAGGGAGTGGGGAGGGGAGGCAGGGGCACCTTGGGCACTGGGGCGGGATCTGGGGGCGTGGGCTGGGGGTGGGTGACTGCCAGCGTCTCAACGACGTAACCACAAGGTGCAATCCCGACCGCGTATACCTGCCCCCCTCTTCAGCATCGGTCATCGCCTCATCGGTACGCACAAGATTGCCCCCTTCTGACTTCTTAATCTTGCAACCCGCCCTGTGCGCTCCCTCCCTCCTCGCAGTGGATGTGACCCAGACGCAGTCACCTGTGGCGGCAGTGGACCTGACGGGGGCGGTGCCCGCGGTCAGTGACGCTGAGTTCGCCCAGCGGCAGGCGCGGCTGCGGCAGGCGCTTACGAGCATCAAGGCAGAAAAGCTGGACCTGTGAGGAAGGCTGCGTGATGGGGCTTTTGAGAGGACTACGCGGTTGGGTTGCTGTGATGATGCAACGCGTGGGGAAGGGCTGTGTCAACATAGTTGCCGGTGGAATGAGCCCGCCCGCTTGAGTCGTGTGCTTCAAAGCAGTGCGTGCTTGTACATGCAAGCAGGTGTGGTAATCGGGCGGGTGTTATTGCTGCGGTGCATGGCACAGCGAAGAGTCGGTGTACAAGTAACGGAGGCTGCCCGCGGGCGCCAGCGTGGGAGTTACGGAGGGGTTTGGGGGTTGTCGCCTACGGTAGGGCATCCGTCTGACGCGCCGCATCGATTCACCACGGAGCGAGTCCTCCATTTGTACCATACAACTTTATATATACAATGTTGTAAATGCCTGGACTCAAAATGCAAGCGCACTCCAGCTCAAGTCACAACCGCAAGCTCGTTAGCTCGCGGACGGTCAGCGCCTCTCGCCCCCTTCGTGCGCTCTTTGCACGCTCACTGCATAAAAGAACACAGGCAAAGGCTGCCGCGAATCCCTGTATCGTAGTCGCCGCGGACGCGACATCGTCCACAGATGGCGTGTGCGGCCCGCAGCTGCAGGAACTAGGCCTTAAGGTGAGGCATCCGCAATAAGTATGAAATAACTGTGCGTTGGTTCGGGCAATATGCGAACAAAACCCCGGCCCACTTCTCGCACACGCACATCACCTTACAAGGTACAGTTTTCAGTGACCTTGCCCCGCCGCTCTTCCTTGCACATTCAGATCAAGGAACTGATACCCCAAGTGGAGGTGCTCGTGATCGGCCCCGAGGCCAGCAGCCCGACCCCTCACGCGTCCAGCAACCCCAGCAGCTCCGGTAGCCCTGGTGCCACCAGCGCCGCCGGCGGTGCTGGCAGCCCCCTCCACTTTGACGCCGAGCTCCCGCTGCGCCACCACGCCAGCGCCCAGCTTCCACTCACCTTCTCTCTGGGCGGCGGAGCCAGCGCGGCGGACTGCGTGCTGGCGGCGGCCGACCACAGCGCCGGCCTGGCGGCGGGGCTGGGGCTGAGCCCGGTGCTACTGGTCAGCGGCGTGCACCGCGGCCCGGCGCTAGGAGCGGGTGGGTGAGAGGGTACCGGGCGGGCCGGCACGTGTGGTGAACTCTGGGGACGGAGGAAGGTCGTGTGTGTGGGCCTTGTGCGGCCGGCTGGCCAGCATGGGGATTGAATCGGGCTCAGGCGCCGTGTCCGGTCTTGCGCGTGCCGTCCAGTTCCTGTTATGGGGTTATTACCGTGGCGCATACACGCTTCCTCGCTCGCTTTGGCTTTGTACAACAGAATAGGCTCAATCCTCATGTCCCTGAGTTGCCCTGATGCCGCACAGACCTGGCCGGCGGCGCCCACCCGGCCCTCGCGCTCGCTCGCCATGCCTCCCTGCTCGGTCTGCCCTCCGTCGCCGCCTGCCTCGCCACGCCCACGCCTGGCGCACCGCTGCGGCCCGCCGTCGATGCCGCCGCCACGCTGGTCGCCGCCGCGGTCG
Organism: Chlamydomonas incerta; assembly: GCA_016834605.1. Taxonomy (NCBI): domain Eukaryota; kingdom Viridiplantae; phylum Chlorophyta; class Chlorophyceae; order Chlamydomonadales; family Chlamydomonadaceae; genus Chlamydomonas; species Chlamydomonas incerta. The sequence goes on along the minus strand of JAEHOC010000003.1, from coordinate 2,321,106 downwards.
CGTGCCTGCGCCGCGGCGGCGGCTGGCCGCGCGCGCGCAACATGCCGCGCTCGCACTTCCCCTTCCCCACGCGCGGGCGCTGGAGCCTCGGCCGCGAGGTGCCGCTGCCACGGGAGGTGCGGCAGGCGGCGGCTGCCGATGCGGCTGCTGGCGGCGGCGCGGGCGCGTTTGCGGCGGCTGACTGCTGGGCCCTTGGCGAGGACAGCGGTTTCTGGGCTGGCGGCAACGGAAGCAGCAGCGGTCCAGGCTCGGCCCGTGGCTCCGGCGGAGGCGAGTCGGCAAGGGAGGCAGCGGCGGAGGCGGAGGCGGCAGTGGGCAGCGAGGCGCGGCGGCTGCTGCGTGACGCGTTTGCGGAGGGGGACGTGCTGCTGGTGCTCAACACCCCGCCCACCTGGCCGGGTGTGGCAGCAGCAACAGCCCGCAGCGGCAGTAGCAGGGCGTTCGCGGCGGCGCGGCCGGGCGTGCTGTGGCCGTGCTATCAGGTGGAGCCACGAGGTCTGAACGCCTCCGCACTTGCGCGCGGTGGCGCTGGCGCTGGCGGCAGCGGCAGCAGGACCGGCAGCAGCAGGGAGAGTAGCAGGAGCGGCGGGAGCAGCATTCGCGCCAGCGATGGCGCTGCCTCACCGGTGTCCTGGCAGGTGCAGGGGAATGACTTATATGGGCGCAGCCTGCCGCGTGCCGACTTTGGCGCCGTGCACGACCGGGCGGGGGCATTCGTGGGACAGGACAACACCGCGGCGTTGGTGGCGTCGTCTGCGTCGCCGACCGTTTCAAGCTGGACGCAACGGGAGGCTGGGGGCGAAAGCAGGGTGGCGGCAGAAGCAGGTCGCAGTGGCGGTGGCGGCGGCTACAGCCGGAGCAACTGGCGGCAGGCGCTCGAGGACAGCAGCGGTAGCGCCGGCGGTGGCACAGCGCACGGCCACAGCACTGCGGCTGACGGGGTGCGGACACATATGGAGTCGCCGCAGCCGCACGCTTTGACATCGCACGTTCAAAGCAGCAGCAATAGCAGTAGCAGCAGCGGCAGCCGCAGCGCGGCTGCCCGCAGCGACGGGTCGAACACGCCGCCATCAGCTGCGTCGGCGGGCCCGTTCGCCGCACTGTCATCGCTGCCGGCGTCATTCGTGCTGCGCCGCGGCACCACCCTCACCGACAGCGCGCTCGCAGGTAACCTGCGGGAGGGGTGACGTGAGGCCCCTTCCGTCGTCTTAGCTCAGGCTCCTAGCTTGGCCGAACCGGCACAACGGACCTGTGTGGCATGCAGACTTCGTACAATCGCACGGGAACGTGCTTCGCGACAGAACAATTACCTGCACAAACTTTAGCAGCGATGTGAGGCGCGTGTTGTTCGCCGCTTTCGCCCACAGGCGATGTTGAGGCCATCATGGCGAGGCGCGCGGCGGTTGTGGCGCTGCCGGCCTGGCCGTACGGGCACCCCTTCAGCCCGGCAGACCGGCTGGGGGCGGCGGCGCTGGCAGAGGGTCGGGACGGGCTGCCGCTGTGGCTGGTGGAGGGCGAGGACGAGGGCCGCGTGCAGGGCCGGTGAACGCTGCTGCCGGGGGGCTGCACATGAGGCGCGTGCGGAGGTTGGGCCAGGGCGTGCGTGCGGCGCTGTTGCGGGACTGCAGGTGGCCGGTCTTGGAGCGTGGCACAAGCGTGGCACCAGCGTGCCTCAACTACTGCCCCATCCCAGTTGAAAGGCGGATGCTGGTAAATTGGTGCCTGTAGCCATGAGTCTACTTGCACGGAATGCCTAAATTATAAAAATCAATTTTATGAGCGTCGGCAGCTGTTTCTAATTTTTCGAGTTTGAGCTGTCTGCATACAGTCAACACTGTACCGCATTAAGAGCTTGCACCATTTGCATTATGATTGTTCGCAAGCAATATTAGCGAGCATATCGAGTAAAATCGGTTTCGCGCCATTTGAACGCATGTCGCGGCAGAGCCACTTCTGCGCGAAAGCAGGGCATGTAACGCTATCCTATGCCAGCCCCATAGATGGACACAGCGACAGCTCGGCGGAGCCAGCCACCAAGCGCCGGCGGCGGCTGGACTCGATGGGTTGGGCGCCGGTCGAAGGGCACAGCCCCGGGGGCTGCGAGTGCGCAGCCTGCTCTCGGCCCAAGTCCCAGCTCGAGAGCCTCCCCGCCGAGCTGCTCGACCGCATTGCACACGACCTCGGTGCCAACGACGTGGCCTGCACGCTGCGCCTGCTCAGCCGCACCCTGGCAGCCCACTTCCGCAGCCACACGGCCGTGGGGCTGTCGCTGCCGGTGCCGCACCACGCCTTCGTGCGGCGCTTCGGGCGCTGGTCCGACGTGCGCTCGCTGTCGCTGTCTCAGCGTCGCAAGCTGCTTGCGCTGACGGCGGCCAGCGGCAGCGTGGCCAACCTGCGCGTGGTGGCGGGCGGTCCGGGCGTGACGCAGGCGCTGGGCACTGCCGGCTGCGCGCTGACGGCGGAGGTGTTCACTGCCGCGGCGGCGGCGGGGCAGCAACGCATGTGCAGGGAGCTGTACGACCTGGGCTGCCCGTGGGACTCGAGCACCGTGGAGGCGGCGGCCCGGCACGGCGGCGCGCGGCTCGTGCGCGCCCTCGTGCTGAGCGGCTGCCGCTGGGACTACGCGCGCGGGCTGTGCGCGGCCGCCGCGGGCGGGGACTGGGAGGTGGTGATGGCGTTAATCCGGCTGCATGAGCTGGGCCATTCGTGGTCGGTCAGCGAGTGGGACGATGAGGGCTCCAAGTCGGCCTGGGCCAGCACGGAGGGCGAGGACGACGAATCGGATGATGAAGAGAGCGACGACGGCTCAGGCAACTACTCGGACGCTGAGGACACCGGTGCCGCGTTGCCGCGGTCGTGGCAGGACAGTACAACGGCGAACGCGGATGCAGTTGTCGGAGCAGGCACGGTCGGAGCCAAGGCCACAGGCGCAGATGCAGCGGCCGAACTGGTGACTACTGCTGACGCCGCCGCGAGGGCAGCCGCGGCGGCGGTGGACATGGCAGCGCTCCGGAGGCGGCTCGCCGTGACGGGCTTGGACGCCGTCAACGGCTGGGACCTGCTGTCGGCTGCGGCGTACGGCCTTGCTCTCCAGCCCCTGGCGGAGCTTGCCGTCCGGCTGGGCGCGGTGAGGCAGCCCCCTCCGCTGGTCTGCCTGTCGAACGCCGTGGCGGCGGCGCTGCTCAGCCCCACGCCCGACTGGCGAGCCAAGGCCGAGTGGCTGGAGATGCACTGCGCGGATGCGAGCGAGGCGGCGGCGTCAGCGGCGCGGTCGGAAGTGACGGGCCGGCCGGCGAAGGGCGCGCTGGACTGGCACTCGGCCTCCGCTGCAGCCCGGATGGGCCGGCTGGACGCGGAGGAGAAGCTGTGGCTGCTCGTCCCCTTGAGCCTGGAGGAGCTGATGGAGCGGATGAGCTGGGCACGGCGCAGGTGAGGGTGGGGGTGGGGGGTCCCGTACCCATGGGGGAGGCGGATGGGGGCTGCTGTGGCAGCCATGTCGCAAGGGTGTGGGGACGGGAGGCGGCACGCGGATGCGGATCCTTGTGCGCGCGCAGGTGCGCAGCGGGTGCAGCCTCTGCGCGTGCCGAGGTTGCCCGCATCGCTTTGGCAAAAAGATTCTCGCACAGCCACACACTATCGCCATGCAAGGATCAACGCGCTCACCGCATTGCCTGCGCCAACCGCTGCCCACCGCACGCAGGGGCTACCGAGTCGGCCTCCCGCCGGCGGACCTGCTGCCGCTTGCTGACGCCGCGGCGATGCGCGCGGCGCTGTCGTGGCTGCTGCAGGACCAGGAGACGTTCTCCGCCCGCGAGCTGCGCTGCAAGTACTTTGCGAGCGACCTCGTGAACGCCGCCGCGGCGGGCGGGCACGTCGGCGTGCTCGAGGCGCTGGCACTTGAGCAGCAGCGCGCACTGGAGGCCGCCGGCGCCGCCGCGGAGGGCGGCCCAAGCAGCAGCGGGCAGCCGGGCCAGCGAGTGAGGGAGGCCGCCGAAGGCGGCGCGGTGCAGCCCGCCGCGCCTCCCGCCTGGGCGCCGCAGGCCGCACTGGCGGCGGCGCGGCAGGGGCAGCTGCCCCTGATCCGCTGGTTGGTGGCCACTTGGGGCCCCGGCGAGACGCTGGATCGGGGCATGTGGTGTGCGGCGGCGTCCGGGCCCGCTGCGCGGTCTGTCGTGCAGTTCCTCCGGGAGAGCAGCTGCCCGGGGCGGCTTGAGCCACACGACGTGGCCACAGCCTTGAAGGGCGGCGGTGGGGACGGCGAGGCGGTGCTCGAATGGCTGCAGCAGCAGGGCTGGGCGCTGGGTGCAGGGGCGATGGAGGCCGCGGCTGAGGCTGGCGATCTGCGGGCGCTGTGCAAGCTCCGGAAAATTGGGTGCGAGCTGCGAACGTCGCTCTGGGAGCCGGCGGTTGAGCAGGGCTGGGTGGAGGTGGTGGAGTGGCTTTGGCAGCAGGGGTGCGCGCTGCCGGAGGAGGAGCAGTACAGCAAGCGAAGCGCGGCGCCTGCCCGCCGCACGCCCAAGGCCCTGCTCGAAACGGCCATCGAGAAGGGCGACGTCGGCATGCTCAAGGTGTTGGCTACGCTGCTGGAGACGAGCTGTGCTGCGGTGCGGGCGGCCACCGTCGGCATGGCCCAGCTTGCCTACACCCTGCGCTCCGCCGTGTTTGAGTCGCCGTGCCGCAGCCTGCCGCTGATCCGGCTCGTGCTGCAGCAGACGCGCACGCCTGGCGAGGGTGGGGCGTATCCGATACTGGACGGTTGGCGCGGCGTTGATACGTATGAGAATGAGGGGTTCGCCGCCGGGTCCAGATCATCGAGCACGGCCGTGACCGCTGCCGCGTTCGATGGCTGGGTCCGGAAGGTGAAGGGCGGATTCAGGCAAACGGAGGAGCTGTCAAAGGCGGTGGAGGGCATCCTGAAGTGCGCGCGGTCGCTCGCGGTGGGTGGGCTCGGCCGCGGCGGGGACCGGAACCCCCGTGTGGATGAAAGCCTGCAGACGTCGTTTGAGCTGCTGTCGGGTGCGCTGGATTCATGCCTGGAGCGCCTGAGCGACCAGGTCGGGCAGGTGATGGAGTGGGCGCCGGAGGAGGGCGCGGAGGAGGAAGATGAGGGCGAGGCGGAGGTGGAGGACGGGGAGGGAGCGTGAAGCAGGTGACAGGTACGGTATGTGGATCAAAGATGCCCTTGCCGTACGGTGCTGGCTGCACCTCTTGGACAGACGAAGACAGCCAATGCTGAATGCCATACGTGCTTGGACCCCGGAAAGCATAACCACATGGGCAGCCCCGTTTAGACCGCCGGAGTCAGGCCGGTGCAGGCAAGGTGTGTGCGACACGGTGTGGATGCGCTGCCGGGGCTGCGGGGCCGGTTTTGCAGGGAGGGCGGCGCATGGCGGCTGATGCATCGTACAGCATTGTCGGGGATGAGAGGTGCCGTATTGAGGTTGCTGTTAAAATTCTATGTACAATTGTACTTTGCTGCACACGCAGTGTGCACGTAGGTTGGTAGGTTGGCAGGCTGGCTGGCAACGGCGAGATGTCCATCTTCTGCCACGCAAGATGTATTCTGCCACGCACACACCTCCCGGCGGTTGAGTCTCCCCACCGCCAGTCCAACCCTTCACCGTGCGGGGTCCATCGACATAGCGCACATCAAAGGCCGGGGCTGCGCCTGGACTCCCGAACCGGGAGTGGCACCCGGGTGAGCCCAGGCTCCATGCGGCATGAGCCCCGTTCGTCGCCCCGTTCCGCTGCGTAGGCAGAGCTCACGTACATATACTCTTAACCCAGTATCAGCATCAACTATTTGACAAACAGCGACGGCCACAGCGAACAGGGGTTACACTTGCTTTCCGAGTTTGAGCTGTCCCCGTTAATCATCACATGCTCAATCAACGCATTGTAGCGTTCAATTTGATTATGACAAGCAATACTAGCGAGCATATCGAGTAAAATCGGTTTCGCGCCATTGCACAGCCATGTCGCGCCAAACCTACTTTCGCGCGAAAGCAGGGCATGTAACGCTATCCTATGCCAGCCCCATAGATGGACACAGCGACAGCTCGGCGGAGCCAGCCACCAAACGCCGGCGGCGACTGGACTCGATGGGCTGGGCGCCGGTCGAAGGGCACAGCCCCGGGGGCTGCGAGTGCGCGGCCTGCTCTCGGCCCAAGTCCCAGCTCGAGAGCCTCCCCGCCGAGCTGCTCGACCGCATTGCACACGACCTCGGTGCCAACGACGTGGCCTGCACGCTGCGCCTGCTCAGCCGCACCCTGGCAGCCCACTTCCGCAACCACACGGCCGTGGGGCTGTCGCTGCCGGTGCCGCACCACGCCTTCGTGCGGCGCTTCGGGCGCTGGTCCGACGTGCGCTCGCTGTCGCTGTCTCAGCGTCGCAAGCTGCTTGCGTGACGGCGGCCAGCGGCAGCGTGGCCAACCTGCGCGTGGTGGCGGGCGGTCCGGGCGTGACGCGGGCGCTGGGCACTGCCGGCTGCGCGCTGACGGCGGAGGTGTTCACTGCCGCGGCGGCGGCGGGGCAGCAACGCATGTGCAAGGGGCTGTACGACCTGGGCTGCCCGTGGGACTCGAGCACCGTGGAGGCGGCGGCCCGGCACGGCGGCGTGCGGCTCGTGCGCGCCCTCGTGCTGAGCGGCTGCCGCTGGGACTACGCGCGCGGGCTGTGCGCGGCCGCCGCGGGCGGGGACTGGGAGGTGCTTGAAGAGATCGTGCACATGCATGAGGAGGGCCACACGTGGACCGTGGGCGAGTGGCGCGATTGGAACGAGGACGCTGAAAGCTACGACACTGAGTCGGACGAGGAGGAGGGCGGCGGCGACGGGCAGCCCACGAGCCAGCCGCCGGCGGCGGCATCAGGAGCTGCGGCCGTGTATGCGCCAGTGACGGCTGCAGATGCGGCTGCAGCTGACGCCGCCGCCAGAGCTCAGGTGGCAGCGGTGGACTTGGGGGCGCTCAGGGCTCTGCCTGCCATCGGGATCCCGGGGCACCGGTATCGTGATGGGCCGGATATCCTCTTTTGGGCGGCCTATGGGCTAAAGCTCGAGCAGATGGCGGAGCTAGCTGTACGGAGCGGCGCCATCAAAGCTGACGTCCAGGCGCGCGTGCTGCTGAGTGCGCTGGAGGCAGCACTGCTCAGCCCCACGCCGGACTGGCGCAGCAAGGCCGAGTGGCTGCATGCGCGCCACGCCGAGGCGGCAGCAGCAGCAGGCGCGGCGGCAGCAGCAGCAGCAGGGGCTGCAGCAGCAGCAGGGGCTGCAGCAGGGCCTGCTGCCGCTGCAGCAGCAAGCGGGCAGCCCAGGCTGGAATGGGGCAAGGGTGGAGAGCTAGACCCCAGCTGCCACCCCGGTCTTACCCGCCCGTCCTTCACGCTGGATGCGCTGCTGGAGCGTCTGTCGTGGGCCAGGAGCAGGTGTGTCATTAGGCAATGCGCGATGCGCGATGCGCGCGCCCATTCACGTAACGCACGCGATGCACTAGTGCGCTAATGTGTTGATGCGCTTGGGGCTGCATGCGTTCTAAACCACGGCGCCCTTTAGCCCAGATGCGTGTGCGCTTATGCACCGCGATGGACAGGCCCCACTCGCCGCCATGTGGCGCATGCGCCCGCGTCCCAGTGATGCGCTGTTTGCCGCCTTACTTGTGCTGCACTGCATTTCACACCTGCCGCGCGCGCAGGGGCTACGCCGTCGACGCGCCGCCGGAGCAGCTCCTGCCCTGGGCTGATGCAGAGCGCATGCGCGTGCTGGTCTCGTGGCTGCTCTCCGACCTCGACGCGTTCCCGGCCTCGGTGTTAGTGTCCGACGGCAGCTTCCGTGCGATGGTGGTCGGCGCGGTCCGCGGTGGCCACATAGCGACGCTGCAGGCGTTTGCAGCCGAGCACCGGCGCGCGCTCGAGGCCGTTGCGGAGGAGGCAGCCGCGGCCGCGGCGGCCGCGGCGGAGGCGGAGCGGCTGGCGTGGGAGGCACGTCGTGCCGAGCTTGCAGAGCTTGGCATCGACCCCAGCAGCGAGGACGAAGAGGCGGGCGCGGAGGCGGCCGCAGGCGGCGATGCGGCGGCGTGGTCCTTATCCTGCGGCTGTAAGTGGCTGCCGCTTGCCGCGACGCTTGCGGCCGAATGCGGCCAGCTGGAGACGCTGCAGTGGCTGACGGACACCTACGGAGCCGCCGCAGTTCTAAAGAAGAGTATTTGGAGCTCGCTGGCAATACATAGCCGCGGCCGCCGCGCGCCTGTCCCGCAGGGCAGTATCTTGCCCGTCCTGCAGTTCCTGAGTTCGCAACACGGGCGCCCGCCGGAGTTTACGCCGGGCGAACTGAGGGTGTGGGTGATCAGAACGCAGCCCGAGGACGTTGCATTGCGCATGCTGGAATGGTTGCAGGCGCACGGCGAAGAGGACGACCTGCACGAAATGGCAGTAGCGGCGGCGGAGGCGGGCAGTGTCCGGGTGATGGCAAGGCTCGTTGCGAGCGGTTACACAATGGAGCAGGATGATTACCGTCCGCCAGTGTTGCTGGAAGCGGCCGTTTCGAAGGGCCAATTAGCCATGGCCGAGTGGCTCCTGCGGAACCGCGCCCCACTGCCGTGTGCGTTTCGGGCTGTGTGGTCGAGCGAGCCCAAGAAGCGCACGGCGCAAGGCCTGTTCACCGTAGCGGTCGGCAACGGGGACATTGGCATGTTGAAGACGCTGTGGTCGCGGACGGAGGAGGCCCCCGAGCCGTCGCTCAAGGAGCCGCACTACAAGCGCGAAGGGCTGCGGCGCGTGCCGCTTGACGCGGCGTGTGAGGCGCAGTGCCCCAGCCTGCCGCTCATCTCCTTTGTACTGCGCGCCACGCGGCTGTACGGCCGGAAGTGCGACTGCACGCCGTACGGGGGCTGGGAGCGCGTGGCTTCCGCGGGCGCGACGACCCCACGCGGGGGAGGTGGTGGCGCAGTGCCAGTCACCGCATCCATGTTCATGTACTGGTGCGAAGAGCTGCAGGATTTGCTGGGTGACGTGCGCGAGCTGGACGCGATGGCGTCTCAGGTTGATTGGAAGGTGCGCGTGCGCAAATATAGGTTCAGCGCTTCGCAGGGAGCACTGCAGAGCCTCGAGGCGTCAAGCGCGGCGTTGAAGGCGGCCTTGGACGCAGCCAAGCTCCGCATTGCGGGCATGACGGGGAGCGTGCAGGAGTGGGACCTGGAGGCGGAGGAGTCAGAAGCGTGCAAGGACTCGGCGCGGATGGGGGAGGAGGATGGCGTTGACGTGTGAGCGTGTGAGCAGCTGACGGTGCGTGTCGGGCGCGGCGGCAGTAGGCGATAGCGCGGCTCCTGGCCGGTGAATGCGTTTGGTTAACGAACCAATTGCATTCACCCTGTATTAACTGTCTAATGACCGCACCTTGGTCAGCTTTGTTTGCAGACGTTCGAGACCGCGTGTCGGGCGGCAGGCTTGGACCTGGGCGCAGGGAGGGCGCGGCGGCACAGCGTGGGCTTGCAGGAGGAGGGTGTAAGAGGGATCAAGAAGTGCGTGCGTGGGGCTCTGCGCCTGGCTCCCTCCTAGATAGAGCAGGCAGGGCACCCAGCCAGCCGCCGGCTTCATGCACGGCTGCGGCCGTCGGCAACCTACTGCGGCTGCTGTGAAGTCAAGCTTGTGGGTCAGGGGCGAGCGTGACGGTGATGGAGTGGCTGTGGCCTGTGGCTAGCTTATCACTTGGATCACGGCCCCATACATTCCGCATTTCCGCTCGACATGGGCGGGGCAGGCAGGCCTGGGGGCGGCACGGGTGCGTGGTTATTGGCGTGGGCAGGTGGGCCAGCTTCTAGTCCCCGCGATTGAAATGTGGTCCGGGCATGCTCCCGGAGGCGTACCGTATGTGGGCGGCGGCGTTGTGGGCCCGGCATGGCAAGGGCCAGCCAGTGGTCCCCTGGGCGCCGCCAGCGGTCAGCGGAGCTAGGCTATGCCGCTTTGGGGCGGCTGGGCGGGCCCGCGGGCTGCAATCAGATGCGGTGCGGTTGATTCATGGCGCTGCAGTCTACCCCTGCCTTCACTTTTTGCGACACGCATCGCGCGCCTGCGTCCGCGGTGTCCGATCGAGGTAGAGTGGTAGACGGCTCGGCCGGTTGGCACTTGAAACTAGCTGGGCCGCATGTCTGAAACGCATGCGCCTTCAACTCCTGAAGGGCCAGCCCGCTCCGGATCGCATGTCGCATGTCGCATAATTTGAAACAGTCCTCAGGAGGTGGGTCTAGCTGACACTGTTGCGCGCAGCCGCTGGCAATACGCGCCACACACCGGGGGCCTGGGCCTGCCTGGACGATCATGAGGCTGGGAAGCACGGGGGTTGGAGGAATGGGGCCGGGTCGCGCCAATACCGTATCCGCCGAAGCCGGTCCTGGCAGGTTCGTTCACGCGTTATATTATGCCTCAAGTCATATAGCACCGAGCATCTTGCCTGCTCCGCAGCACAGCACGTTACAAGCGGCCGCCCTAAACAGTTGTCGGCCCGCGTCTTTAGCCAAGCTTCTTACTTCAGATATTACGCAAAGAAAAGCTTGACGCAAAGAAAGTAGCATTTGTGCTGAATCCTGGACCTCACTGTGCGCACATAAACTTGCACAGCTCGCTCACGATGTTGGGCAGCAGTGAAGAATCTCCCGACAAACAGCCGCAGTTGTGCACCGAGTCGGGCTTGGTGGCAGGAGGTGCGGCCGCCGGCGATGGCACGCTTGCAGTTGCAGCGGACCAGCACAGCGCGGTCCGCCCCGACACCGCCGACAGCGGCAGCAAGTCCCATCTCGAGAGCCTCCCCGCCGAGCTGCTCGACCGCATCGCATATGGACTCGGTCCCAATGACGTCGCCTGCACGCTGCGCCTGCTCAGCCGCACCCTGGCAGCCCACTTCCGCAGCCACACGACCGTGGGGCTGTCGCTGCCGGTGCCGCACCACGCCTTCGTGCGGCGCTTCGGGCGCTGGTCCGACGTGCGCTCGCTGTCGCTGTCTCAGCGTCGCAAGCTGCTTGCTCTGACGGCGGCCAGCGGCAGCATGGCCAACCTGCGCGTGGTGGCGGGCGGTCCGGACGTGACGCGGGCGCTGGGCACTGCCGGCTGCGCGCTGACGGCGGAGGTGTTCACTGCCGCGGCGGCGGCGGGGCAGCAACGCATGTGCAAGGAGCTGTACGACCTGGGCTGCCCGTGGGACTCGAGCACCGTGGAGGCGGCAGCTCACGCCGGACACTTACGCGTGGTGCGTGCGCTCATCCTCGGCGGCTGCCCATGGCAGTTCCCGGAAGCGGCCGTTTACAGCAGCAGCGCGGCGGTGGTGTTATAGCTGTTCCGGCTGAACGCCGCCAGGCCCTCATCACAGGAGTTCGATCGTGAAGATGATGACGATCGCGGCTTTGTGGCCGATGCGGACAGCATTAGTGGCCGGTCACGGGCTGCCGGCCGCCGCGGGCAAGAGGAGGTGGATGGCAACGTGAAGTGGGCGGCGGAAGTGCTGTTAGCGCACATGGCCATGCAGAGAGGGCCAACTCCAAGCGAGCGGGAGCAGCACGGCAGGGTGCTGGACCGGTTTCTTTTAAACTGTCGCGTGGCTGCGATGCACATGGCCGTACGAGGTATGCAGCGGTTCCTAAATTGCGTGTGCTGTGTGGCGGTCGACTTCCCGCACCAGTGGGACAGCGTCTTGCATGCGATGCTGGAGGTCGCACTTCACATCCCTGATGACTCTTGGCGCGATAAGGCCCAGTGGCTTCACCAGGAGCGGCAGCAGCAGCAGCAGCAGCAGCAGCAGCAGCAGCAGCAGCAGCAGCAGCAGCAGCAGCAGCAGCAGCAGCAGCAGCAGCAGCAGCAGCAGCAGCAGCAGCAGCAGCAGCAGCAGGGGCAGCAGCCGAACCCGGAAGCAGCGGCAGCGCCGGCGGCCGGCCCAGCAGGGGACGCTGGGATTACTCTCCGCCTCATGGACCAAGCGTCGTGGGTGCTGAGGATGCGTGCGTGCAGCGGCAACGCGCCAACCACCGAGACCTGGACTGGCGATGGTCTGCGAGAGCGGCTGGCGTGGGTGCGGCAACGGTGCGTGCGGGAAGGGGTTACGCGACCGCTGGTAACGTTGCAGGGCGCGCCAGGGCAAGGCGCCGGTGGGCCATCCAGCGAGTGTGCCGTATTGGTGCACGCTAGCGGTACCACGGACTCCATTTCCCGCCCTGCTTTATTGTAATGCCGCATCGATCAATACTAGCGTATTTGACTATCAAAAGCTGCCATCTTTCGTGCCTTTCCTCTGAGTACCGTGGCATGCGCTTGCTTGTATTGCTTGCCCACCGCACCTGCAGGGGCTACCGCCTCGCGCTGCCGCCGCCGCAGCTGCTGCCGCTGTGGGACGCGGCCGCCATAGGCGAGCTGGCCAAGGAAGCAGCCGACGACGTGTGCGGGCTGTGGGAGCGCGCGGCCGCGGGCGGGCATCTCGACACGCTGTCGGTCCTCAGGGAGCTGCAGCCGCAGGTGCTGTGGGACCAGGGGCACGGTGGCGATGGCGCAGCAGGAGACCAGCGCACAGGTGGGGACAGCGTGGTGGCGGCGGCAGCGCAGGGCGCGGCGCGCGCCGGCCGGGCCGACGTGCTGACATGGCTGCTGGAGCGGTACCCCGCCGCAACCGTGCTGCAGGAGGGGCTGTGGGGCCACGCGGCCCAGGGCGGCGGCAGCCTGGCTGTGCTGCAGCTGCTGGCGCAGCGCGGCTGTCCTGGCCGCCTGTCCAGCACCCACCTGGAGGCCGCCGTCGGAGCTGGGTGCAGCGGCGAGGCGGCGCAGTGGATGGTGCGGGAGCACGGCTGTGTGGCGTCTGAGAGCGCCATGGCCGCCGCGGTGAGGTGCGGCGGGGAGCAAGGGCTGCTCGAGACGCTGAGGGCGGCAGGGGGGCCGCTGACAAGCTTGGTTGCGGTGGCTGTCGTCAAGCGGGGCGATGTCAGTTTGCTGCACTGGGCGAGCCAGCACGGGTGCATTTTCAGCGCGGCGCACGCGAAGCTGGCTGCTGGAGAAGGCTGCGTCCCGGTGGTCGAGTGGCTGCTCGACCACGTGCACACGCGGGATGGCGTGGAGGTGAAGTTCAAAGGCCTGTGGGAGCCGCCGTTAAAGAACGGCGACGTCGGGACGCTGGCCGCGCTGCTGCGCAACCGCGGAGGCAACCCTGCATTCGCCTGGAACTTCTCCGGTTCCGATGACGGCGCCATGCGCGTCTATAACCTCCCGTTCATAGCGTTCACCATGGAGCACTGCAGCTTCCCACCGAGGGACAATTACGAGCGGCAATCGCGGTTTTCCAATTCCATGCCAGGCGGGTCGCGCAGGTCTCGGGGCGCGGCCCGTGCACCGCCCGCATTCCACCGCTGGGTGCGTCGCGCCGATGCGCTGTTTGCGCATCGGAACAAGCTGGTTGGTACGTGGGACAGGGTGCATGGGCTGGAGGCGGAGCACGCCGAGGAGGCGGGCGGGTGCGCGCAGGCGCAATTCGAGGCCTTCAGGGATGCGGCGGATGCGGCGCTCGAGGCGGTGAATGCGCGGGCGGATGAGCTGGTTGACGAAGTGCCGTTGTGGGACCCGGACGCCGCCGTGTGCTGCGAAGGCGCGGGCGCGTGCACATGTGCGGGCGAAGGAGATGGGTAGAAGGATACGGTTAGTTGGGAGGGGGTGCGTGGGGGCGGGCGCAGATAGAGGCGGCCGGCAGCATGACGAGGGTGGCTGCCTGGATTCACCTGTTGCAGCATGGGTTGTGGTTTCGTAATAATGACTGAATATGACTGCTGGACTTGTGTTCACACGGCGTGTTTGGGCTGGTAGCAGCACGTGCGAAGGGTGGGTGCTGGGACAGCTGGGTAGGGTGGTGTGTGTAGCTGTCCTCGCGAACGGGTTAGGGACGGGGAAAGACGTAACACAAGCGTGATCTGCCAGGCCGGAGGGTGTGGACGGTGGCGAAGACGACCGGACGGAGACGCGGCGACGCGGCGACGCGCGCTGGCTTGATTGGCGCCGCAGGTACACCGCACCTGTATCTAAGGGTAGTGGCGCTTTGTAAGTTGTGGACGCATGTTTGGGTTGCCACTACCGTACTGCAGGTGGAGAACCAGGATAAGGGATACGAATTGTCATGCCCCAGATGATAGCCCGTACTGCGGCTGAGGCCGGCGTGAGCAGCATGCATGCATGTCAGTGCGCCGCATCGCCAGCTTTGCTCTCTCTGTTCTGAAAGACGCACGCACATGCTTTCCTAGGATACCCGAACTGCAGCTGCACTTGCACACATGCGCTTCGCCTTGTGCTTCAACACGTGTGCCGTGGCAGGGCACAGCTCAATGCCGTTGAGAGTGTGTGCGCCCACCTACTGCCGCCTTCCTCAGGGTCCTCACTGCCGCCACCCCAGGGTCCTCACGTTGCCTCGTGCAGAGCGGCCTCTCTATGTGTCTACTCTATCACCGCACCTCGCACGCTCGCCGGCCGACTCGACTCCAGACTGCCTGCATTTGCCTGTAGCGGAACGCGATTCCCTTCACCGCCGCCGCCCTTCGCCCGTTGCTATCATCACTTGCCACTTGCCACCACGCCCACTCTCGCGCGCTGCCGCAACGCGCGCCCCTGCAGGTCCTACAACTTGACGCGCAAAGCTTCCTCCTACGCGCCCAGCCGCCAACGCGCCCAGCCTCCAACGCGCCCAGCCTTCCCAGCTATAGCGCAACAGCCCCCTCAACTAACTCCGCGAGCAGTACATTTTGAGCGCCCGGACCATCAGGTCGATGCCCTCCACGGGCTGCTGCTGCGGCTGCGACGCCGCGCCAAACGCATCCAACGAAGAGCCCCAGCCGGCGCTCGGCCCGCCGCGGCCCGCGCCGCCCGCGCCCGCCGCCAGACCGCCCAGCGGCAGGCCAGCCGTCGAGCCGCCCGCGGCGCCCGCCTCCGCCGCCGCGTCCGTGAGCCGCGTGAGCAACTCCTCCGCGTGCCGGCACGTGTCCTGCGCCGCGTGTGTGTGTGTGTGTGTGTGTGTGTGTGTGTGTGTGTGTGTGCACAGCCGAGACGTCGGTCAGCGCCCGCCAGCCCCGTGTGCAGCTGCGGCGGCAGCTGGGCCAGCCAACCTGGGTTCACCCCACACCGGAACCCTCAGCCGCGCATGCCTGCCACTGCGCCATCCCCCCTGCCACCATCACCTCGTCATGTTTACCCATGAATGCCCCCTTCCCCCCCTCCCCCCCGCTGCTACACTTCCATGCGCCATCATTGCAACGCCCCCCCCCCCGCCCCCGCCCCTCCGCTCCCGCACACCTGCAGCTGCACCATGAAGTTGGACAGCTCCTCCGGCGAGCCCAGCGCCCGCGCCTCCGCCTCGCCGGGCGCCGGCAGCCCGCCCAGCGCCGCCAGGTCCAGGTCCAGGCTGGCGCCGGCGGCCGCCAGCAGGTCGTCCGTGTCCATCTGGGAGGAGGAGGAGGGCCCTGCGGCGTGGCGTGGTGGGAGGAGGAGGAGGAGTTCCAGGCATGATTAGTTAGGAGGAGGAGGGCGGGTGGGCAGCGGACCAGCCGGGGACACGGATAGTCGGCTGCAACACCAACCAAACCAACCGCTTCCTTGTGCTGCTGTGCCCCACCTGCGCCGCCCGCCGCCGAGTCCTTGCCCAGCGCCGCGCCGCCGCCGCCGCCGCCGGGCCGCGGCAGGCAGCGCAGGAAGTGGATGGCCACGGTGCTGAGGCCCGCCTCCAACACGAACAGCGACCGCGACAGCTGCCGGTCCAGCGCCGTCGCCGCCAGCGCCCAGTAGTGCCGCGCCAGCCGCCGCCGCGCCGCCAGGCCGGCGGCGGAGGCGCCCGCCGCCACCGCCGCCGCCACGGTGGCGGAGCCGGGCGGCGCGTAGGCGCGCAGGCGGGAGGAGACGGTGGCCTCGTCCAGGCGGGAGTCGGGCATGCGCAGCAGCGCCAGCAGCTCGCACAGCTCGTCCAGCGCGGCGGAGGCGTCGTGGCAGGCCTGCGGCACGCGCCCGGGCGGGCAAATGTTCGAGGTCAGCATGCAAAGAGAGCGTAATGGAGTACGTGCGTGTGCCCCCGTTTCGGTTGTGTTGTGTTGTGTGCGCTGTGTTTGTGCTGGGACAACGCCAGTCGCGCCAGCAAGCGACGTGCGCGCTGTGCGGCCCCGCCCAGCCCCATCCTGCGTGCGACCCCCGCCCCAGCCCCGCCCCCTTCCCCCCGCGCCCCGCGCCCTGCGCGGCCCGCTCACCTGCTGCGCCATGTCGCGCACCAGCTGCAGCGTGGGCCGCCCCGTGAGCGGGTCCATCTCGCGCCGCTCCGGCGGCCCCACCGCCCGCAGCAGGCCGGGCGGCGCCGCCGCGCCGCCGCCGGCGCCGCCGTTGGCTGCAGCGCCCGCCGCCGGCGCGTGGGCGCTGGGCGCTGCTACTGCCGCCGCCGCCATGTCCCGCAGGAAGCGCGCAAGGCTGCAGCGCACCGACATGATGCGCGCGCCGCGGCTTGCCGCCTCACCGCGCACGCCCGCCGCACCCCCGCCGCCGCCCAGCCCCGTGCCCGCCACCGCCGCCGCCGCGCCCGCCTCGCTCGCGATCACCATGGCGCTCGCGCCGCCGCCGTTCGCGCCGCCGCCGCCGTTGGCGTAGTGGTGCTGCTGCGAAGCGCCGCCGCTGCTCGCCTCGCGGCGCGCCGCGCGCAGCGACTGCACGATGGGCGAGGCGGAGCGCTCCTCCAGGCAGCAGAACTGGAACGCCAGCTTGTAGGCCATGGCCTTGAGCGACTCGGTCACCAGCGGCGGCAGGCCGGGCAGCGCCGGCACCAGCCGCACCAGCAGCCCCAGCGCCAGGTCCGCCAGCTCCAGCTCGCCGTCGCCGGGCGCCCAGCCGCCGCGGGAGCCTGTGTGGGGGTCGGTGCGAGGCGATGCGGGCGGGCGGGGGGGTGGGGTGGGCGGGATGGGTGTAGTTGTGGGGTTGCGGGGAGTGGCTGTGGCACCGGACGAAGCTGCGAATTCCACCACTGCCTTCCCCTCCCTGAAGTGGTATCCGGAATCGTAAAGGAAACCTCGCGCATCGCACACCACCGTTCCTCACCTGCCGCCGCCGCGTCGCCCATGGCCCGGCACAGCAGGTTGTGGTGCGCGGCCGCAAACGCCGCCGCGTCCGCGCGCACGGACGGCGAGTCCGGCAGCGCCGCCAGCACCGTCAGCAGCAGCCGCAGCAGCGGCGCCGCCAGGGCGTTGAGCCGGTAGCGCACGCCGTCAGCGCCCGAGGTGGGCAGGCCGGGGCGCAGCTGCGCGGTGGCGGGGTCGTCGGGCACCACGTCCAGCGCCGCGCAGCTGCGTAGTGGGGTGGTGGGAGTGGGGGTTGCAAGGATGTTTGGAAAAGCGGTACAGGTGCAGGGGGTGGGTGAGGAAGGGGTTGAAGAGGGGTTAAGAGGGGTTAAGAAGGTGGGGGCGGGGTGACGGGCAGGGCAGCGCGTGGGATTGCACGGATGGATGGCGAAGCGGTAGACCGGACAGTAAGGGGCAGCATGCGGAGGGGCGGTTGGCGGGCCCAGGTGAGCGGCGTCACGGCGCGTGCGAGCAGAGGCGGCCCAACAGCACACCCACCGGTTGAGCGCCGTCAGCGCGTTCAACGAGTACAGCTGCTGCGCCGCCGCCGCGCGCGCCGCCGGCGGCCCCGCCGCCGCCAGCGCCGCCAGCAGCGCCAGCGCCGCCTCCAGCACGTGCACGCTGCGCCGCGCGCGCTTGCCCGCCGCCGTCAGCGCCGACGGCGGCAGCGCCGCCAGCTGCCCGAGCAGCTGCTGCGGCACGCCCTGCGAGTAGGCGGCCGCCGCCACCACGGCGCCGGCGGAGCCGGACGCCGCCGCCGCCGCGGCGGCTGACGCCGCCACCGCCGCCGCCGCGGCGGCGCCGGAGCCGGACGCCGACGAGGCGGAGGAGGCGCCGTAGTGGGCCGAGTCGACGGCCAGCAGCGCGCGCAGCAGGTGCAGCGACACCGCCTGGCCCAGCGGCGGCGCGGAGCCGTTGAGCGCGTCCGCCGCCAGCGCCTCCACCAGCGAGGGGCCGGCCTCCGCCACCACCGCGGCGTTGGCGCGCTCGATCAGCTCCTCCGACTGCGGGCGGGGCATTGTTGGGATGGTGTCGAGATTCGTCGGGTGATGACTAATGAGGCTTTGGCGCGGGACGAACCCAATGGCAGCGCGAAGCTGTGCAGCGGACCGAAACCAATGCGGCTTTCTCGCGCAGCTCCCCTCCTTGTGCCCTCGCCAGAAACATGAATCGCGCCAGCCCACCCAGGCCCACTCGCGGCCCCACCTGGTCCCACCCACTGTCCCCCGCCTGCCCACCTGGTCCAGCACCGCCACCGCCTCCGCGGGCGTGCCCCAGCCCTGCAGCAGCGCCGCCAGCACCGCGGGCGCGCAGCTGGTGGCGAGCTTGGAGCCGCGCGACAGCTGCAGGTACTGCAGCGTGGCGGCGTACAGCTGCGAGGTGAGGGGAAGGAGGGGAGGAGGGGGAGGGGAGAGCACGGAGGGAGGGGCGTGGGAGGGAGGGAAGTTGGTGTTAGGTGACAGATTAGGGCGACTGCAAGATGTTGAGTGAAGGGCAGCAGGGTAAAAAGCAGCTGCGAATGCACTGCCACGACGTCGGTAGCGCGCACCTGCAGCCGGACGGCGGGCGTGCGGCGCACGTGCGCGGCCCTGATCAGGCCCACCAGCAGCCGCAGCAGCGCCTGGCAGCGGCTGGGCACGCGCACCGCCGCCAGCGGGTCGGAGGCCTGGCCCAGGCTCACGTGCAGGATGGACTGCTCCTGCGGGGTTGCAAGGTTCGTGCAGCGAATTGTAGCAGCGTAGACAGCAGGCGTGGGGTGTGCAGTGAGCGCAGAGTGGAAGGATGGATGGGTTGAGATGCGAGTGGCATGGGCAATTGGGCATGGATTGGCAGTCGGAAACATCTCGCGATGAGGGGGCGGGCTGCCCACTGGGGCTAATAGGAGCCCAGCGCCCGCGACTGCTACCCCGCGCCCGGACGCGGCCACCGCGCCCCTTGGATAACCCACGTGCGAGCCCGAACCCGCCGCCACTGCCACCGCCACTGCCAGCGCCACCGTGCCACCGCCTCACAACCGACCTGCAGCTTGCTGAGCAGCACGCGCGCCGCGGAGCACAGCGGCCCCGCCGCCCGCTCCGCCGCGCCGTCGTGTCGGCCCATCAGCCGCCGCACCGCCTCCAGCGCCGCCGTCAGCACCTCGTACAGCGCCTCGGCCGCACCGCCGCGCAGCAGCCCGTCCAGCAGCTCGTAGGAGCGCGTGAACACCACCTGCACGCATGCAGCGAGCCGAGCGAGCGAAAACAGAACAGCACAGTTTGACATGTGTCATATTGTGGGGGAACGCGAGTGTGTCAGCATGAACCATCTGCACCATCCCGTTCGCTACTTGAACCCCTGCCACCCCATTCCGAGCCCCAGTCTGCCCCCGGTCCCACCTCCAGCCCCCAGCCCGCCCACCTGCACCAGCTGCTGCCACGCCTCCACCGCCGCCGCCTGCGCGCCCGCCAGCAGCACGTACGCGTTGTGCCGCGCCGCGTGCCGCAGCGCGCCGCGCGCCGCGTCCGCGCCCGCCTCCGCCGCGCCGCCCAGCCCCGCCACGCCGCCGGCGCGCGCGGCGTAGGCGTCCAGGCGGCGGCGCAGCAGCCCGAACAGGGCGTCCATGCTGAACAGCAGGTCGCCGGTGTCGCTTGCCATGGCCACGCCGGCGGCGGCCATGAGCGCCGGGTTGGCGAGCAGCTGCTCCAGCGGCGGCGACTCGCCGGCGCTAAGGTCCTGTGTCGCGTGTGGCGTGCGTGGCGTGCGTGCGAGTGTGCGTGTGGCGTGCGCGTATTAAGCGTGTGCGTATGTGATGGGGAGATGGGGTCAATCATGGGGTGTCGAGCCACCGGTACTCCAGCTATGGTCGCGGCATGCGTTCCGCTAACCGACCCGCCACGCGCGCTGCCCTGCACCGTCCTGCACAAGCGGGGTTGTACCCTTCCCATGGCCCCTTCCCTCGCTCTCCTCTCCCCCCTGCACCCGCCCACCCCCACCTGCAGCATGCGGCGCTGCTCCTGGCTCAGGTCCGACAGCTGCGGCTCCGGGAACGCCAAGCCCGAGGCCGCGCGCATGGTGTCCAACAGCGTGCTGGTGCCCGCCACAGAGCTGCTGACCGCCGAGTAGCTGTAGCCGCCGCCATTGCTGTAGCCGTTGCCGTTGGCGGCGGCGGCGTGCGGGTCGGTGGGCAGCGCGGGCGCGCCCGGCGGCGCGAACAGCTCGGCCAGCAGCTGGCGGGCCGACTCCTCGTGCTGCAGCCGCAGCAGCAGCAGGCCCTGCAGGGTGTGTGGGTGTAGGTGTGGGCGTGTGACCGTGTGAGCGCTGGCGGAAGACGTTCCGAAAGGCCGGTTTTGGTCGACGGTTGGGCTAGGCTGGGAAGTGGAAGGTGTGCAGGAAGGCGGAGCAGGCACGGACGGGCACGGACTGCCCCCCGGCGCCCCCGGCCCCCTAACATACACCTACACTTTCATGCACGCGCCCACCCGCCCCACACCCGCCGCCACCTACACACACGCACCGTGAGGCGCATGTACCAGGAGCGGCTGTGCAGCGCCGCCGACAGCTCGTGCGGCCGCGCCTCCGCCGCCTCGCCCACCACCATGCCCGCCAGCCCGCCATGCGCGCCGTGCGTGCCGGGCAGCTCCAGCGTCAGCAGCCCACGCAGGCCGGGGATGAGCGGCTGCGGGGAGGGTTGCAAAGATATGGGAAGGCGGTATAGGATGCACTGCAGACTGCGTCTCGAAGTCGGGGAGGGTGGGGGGTTTGCGAGCATGGTATAATCAAGCGGGAGGCGGCGGGACCACTGGTCGTTTACACTTTTAATTCTAACAACCACTTCCAAACTTGTGGCCATACAAATGCATATCTCGAGCACCGCAGCCGTGGAGGCCCCTGCTACTGCCCATCACTGAACAGCGCCCACTCTCGTACAGTCGTACTCGATGTCCAGAGAACAGGATTGCGCGAGGAATCATCATTGACTCGTTGACTCACGTTGTTCTTGGGGCTGAGGTACTCGAGCATGGGCAGCCCGCCCGCCGGCGAGGCCGCCAGGCGGTGCAGCAGGCACAGGCACTGGCTGTACAGCTTGGGCTTGGTCAGCGCCAGCCTGCGCGGCGGAGGGGCGGCGGCGGGGATTTGCAAGGATGTATGGGATGTAAAAACACGATACAGGATGGGGGTTGGGTCAGGCGGGCACAGGCGGGCAGGTGGGCACAGGTGCGGAGGTTGCACAGCTTTTCCAACCATCCGTGCAACCCCACCCCACCCCACCTCACCTGACCCGCCACGCCCCCAAACCCCACCCCACCCCACCGCCACCCTTCCAGCCCTCCCCCTCCCCAGCCCCCACCCCGCGCCACCCCACCCCACCCGCACCTCATGTCGTGCTGCGTGAGCATGCGCTCCAGGATGGTGAGGCAGGAGTACTCCTGGTGCGGGATGAGCAGCGACTCGTCCAGCCGCCCGCCCAGCGCGCACTCCATGTCGTACCTGCGGCGGCGGCATGTGGCGAGCGGCGGCGGCGGCGGCGGCGGCACGGCGGCACGTTGTGAGCGGGCCAATTAGCAAGTATGATCCAGGTCGCTGCCGCCACGGGCCGTCGGACCCCCATGCCATCCCATGCACGCAGCTACGCAGCCACCGCCATCGTCGTGCCCAATGCACACACACACACACACACTCGAAACCCTACACGCTGTGTAGGGTTTCGAGGCTAGTGGAGGCTAGGGTTGGCGTGACGGCGACGCTAGGACATTGACGGCATGGCAATCAGACCTCTTCTCATTTTGTGGCTGCCCATAGGCATATTCTGCCCTTTGAGGGAAGGACTTCGGTAGTTTGTGCCCCAGTGTGCTTGCTGTGCAGTTGCCTTGACTACGTGTGCCTGACTTGGTTTGGTGCATGACCTATTGCTAGTCGAACAAACAATGCATAGCGACAGTGCCGGCTCACAGAAGTCGATGAGGGTATGCCAACAGGGCAGAAACGGCGGGTTACTCTGCAACTTCGCGCATATGCTTGGGAGACACGCACTACCAGACTATGCGAACACTACTGTGCTGGAGCCTGGCTCTAGCGCTGGTTAGTTGTTCAGGACACTCGATCACGAGGTTCTATCAAGCAACTGTAAACCGTAGTTACACACACACACACACACACACACACACACACACACACACAGGGGGCGCACGGGCGGGCCGCTCGCGCGCTCACCCCAGCAGCAGGTGCGCGAAGGAGGGGGTGGGCTGCTGCGGCGAGCTGTTGGACAGCATCAGCCGCAGCACCAGCGCGGCGCGGGGGTCGGCCGGGGAGTCGTTGCCGGGCGAGCCGCCGTAGGGGCCTGCGTGCGTGTGTGCAGGGGAGGCGGGGGCACAGGGGATTGCAAGGATGGTTGGTACAGCGGCACAGCAGGCACACAAGGCTGGGGATGGTGCCTGGGGGCTGCGACACGATGGCCACTAGAATACAGCGCTGCAGTGCACGCTAACGTCTGTCTGCCGGCGCCGTCACGCCGCCTTCAGTGTGATTATTGCAGTACCCTCCCCCCAACGCCCCGCGGCGCCAGAGCACTGCAAACTCCACCCCATTCTACCCCCGCTTGGCATCGCCTATTTCCCCGCACACGCAGCGGCAAAGCCGCAACCCCCTCCCTTCCCTCCCCTCTCCTCCCCCGCGCCGCGCCCCTGCGCCCACCCACCTAGCCGCTCCGCGGGCGGCGCCTCCAGGTTATCCAGCGCGTTGGGGCACGCCACGCCCGCCGCCATGGCCTGCGCAAAGCCGCGCCGCAGCGACCCCAGCACATCCGACAGGTCCTCCGCCGCCGCGGCGGCGGCCACGGCAGCCGCGCTGGCGGCCGCGCCCACAGAGCCGGCGGCGGCGGCGGCGGAGATGAAGGGCACGCCAGCGGCGGCGCCGGCGCCGCCCGCGCCGCCGCCGGCTCCGGCCGTGGAGAGCATCTCCACCAGGTGCGGCAGGCGGGCGGACAGCTCCAGCGCCAGGCGGATGGCCTCAACCTGAGGCACGGTGCGGCGATGTGGCGGAGTGCGGCGTCAGCGGTGGGGATGACGGTCGGCGAGTGTGAGGGCAGGCAGAGGAACAAACATACTCAGACAACCGCAATCTCACACACGCACACGCACCCCTTCACCACCCCCGCCCCCGCTCCCCGGCCTCGCCTGTATGTCGGCGCTGTCGGGGTAGCACACGTACTGCAGCAGTGTGGCCAGCTGCCGCACGCCGCCCGCCAGCAGCTTCTGGTGCAGCGGCTGGTACCTGCGGCGGCGGCACGGCGGGATGGGTGACGCGGCGCGTGGGGTGTGGCGTGAGGCGTGTGGCGCAGCGTGTGGCATGTGGCGTGCGGCGGAGGCCAGGCGGGATGCGCAAACACGGAGCGTGCTGCGTGTGGGCGCCGCCAGCAGGGAACACGCCGCGCGCCCTGCCGCTGATCGGCCCCTGACTCCCGCTTCCTGGCGCCCCGTCCATGCCCCCCCATGTACCGCTTTTCCAAACATCCTTGCAACCCCCCTCCCACCCCATCCGTCCCCCCTTATGCTTGTGCTGCGCCGCACCTGTTGCTGAGGTTGGTGGCAGCCAGGGCGTCCACGAAGGGTCCGTCCAGCCGCAGCGCCGCGTTCAGCAGCCGCAGCCCCGCCAGCACCGCCGCCTCGCGGGCGCCCACCTGCGGAGGCGCGCACACACACGACCACACCAGTTCTCCCGTTTAGAAACATCCCGGTTGCGCGCTGCTGTTTATTTTGCCTGTCCCTTGCCTGCCCCCCACCCACCCACCCACCCACCCACCCACCCACCCACCCACCCACCCACCTCGTCGCTGTCTCCCGCCAGCGCCGTGAGCGCCGACGCGTAGCCGGGGCTCAGCACGTGCAGCAGCGCCGCGTAGGCGGGGCCGCCGCCTGCGGGGCGCGGACACGGGAAGGAGGGGGCTGGATTAGCGATAGCAGATTATGCCGCTTCATGGCTTAGCCCCGGCGGCCGCCAGCCCCGCCGTCTGGTTTGGAAACGAGCCGAGCCCCCTTCCCAGATGCACCCACACCTCCACACCCACACCCACACCCACATGCACACAAACACACGCGCACACGCACACTAACCCACGCCCCCCCCCCCGCCGCCCCCGCGCTCACCCAGCAGGTCGTGCATGATGAGGTAGCCGGGCGGCTGCTTGGCGCCGGTGGCGGCGGCCTCGGAGGCGGGCAGCGGCGGCGGCAGGCCGGGCCGCGAGGCCAGCTCGATGACCTGCTCCAGGTGCGCGAAGGCCGCCGCCGCCACCTCCCACTTCTGGGCGGCGATGCGGTAGCCGCGCGTCCACAGGTGGCCCAGCACGTGCTGCGGGGGGAAGGGGGGTGGACGGGGGTTGCGGGGAGGAGAGAGGGGAGAGAGTGGCGTGGCGTCAGCAGCCGTGGTGGAAAGCGCATCCGCGGGGAGGCGCGGTCGACTTATAAATTTCGTTCAAGTGTCTCAAGGGCAGGTGCAGCACGTTCAGCCCTGCCCCACCCCGCCCCTGGCCCCTGGCCCCTGGCCCCTGGCCCCACCTGCTGAATGAACAGCGTGAAGCTGGTGACGTCCGCGCCGCCGTCCGGCAGCCCGCCGCCGCCGCCCGCGCCGCCGCCGCCGCCCGCCGCGGCGCCCGCGCGCGCCGGCGGCGCCGCCAACGGCCCCAGCAGCGCGTTGAGCAGGCGCATGAGCGCCAGCGTCTCGGGGTACTCCTCGCGCCGGGCCTCCACCTCGTTCAGCTGCTGCACGATGTCCAGACGCGGCACGGCTGGTGCGCGGGAGGGGAGGGGGCGCAGGGCGCGGGGCGGGAGGGCCAGTGGAGGGTCGGGCAGAGGGTCGGCGGAGGGTCAGCCGAGGAACGAAAGTCCAGGCCACGAGCAGAGCCAGACCAGGGAACCCCTCGCGAACGTCCAGCTTGGCTTGGGGCGCGAGGCCGGCGCGAGCGTGTCGATGCGCAGCACCCCATCCCAACGCTCCCCACGGCACTGCACGCCTCCTCCCCCGCCCTCCTCCTCTTCCTCCTCCCCATCCCCCTCCTCCCCCTCCTCATCCGCCCGCCCCCCGCCCCCCCCCCCCCCGCGGACTCACTGGGCAGCACCGCCGCGGGCGCCTTGACCACGGTGCACTGCAGCAGCCGCTCCAGCAGCCGCGGCGCCAGGTCGGGCAGCGCGGCCGCTAGTGCGCCCAGCACCTCGTCCAGCGCGGCCTGTGGGGGCGTAGGGTGTGTGTGGTGTGGTGCGTTGGCGCGGCGTGGTGAGGGGTGGACGGCGCCGGCCGGGCGACGCCCACGTGCGCCGTCGGGGCTAACCAACCTGCCCTCTGCCGCCGATGCGTACAGAATGCGCCTGGCCCCCCTCCCCCGTTTGATTGCACTTCGTATTAGATTGGGCTGGTCTCCCTCCCTCCCTGCACCCCCACCCCCACCCCCGCCGCCGCCCCGCCGCGCACCTTGACGTTGTTCTGCACCGGGTAGCACATGAGCTGGAACAGCGGCTCCTGCAGCGGGAAGCCGTTCAGGCTGGGCGCCAGGTCGGCGGAGGAGGCGGCCCAGAAGGCGGCCACCTCGGCGGGCCGCCCGTTCTCCAGTACGCGCCTGCGCAAGGGGGGGGGGGGCCGGGCGCGGGATGTGAGCGGGTGAGCGAGGGGTGGGCGGGCCGGCCGTCAGCGCGTCGCCGCCAGGGCTGCCTGTACGCCGCACCAAACCAGTCCAAACTGCAGCAGCCCCCGACCCCTCTCCCTTCCCCCCCCCCCCGCTTTCCCATCCCCATTTCCAACCATCCTTGCATCTGCATCTGGGCAAACCCCCCGCCCCCCCGCCCCCCCTTGTTGGCAATGGTTGATTTGGGGGTTGGAAAAAACTACCCCCTCCCCACCTCAGCAGCTGCAGGAAGGCCACCAGGATGTCGGCCTCGTAGGGGTTGATTATGGACTCGTACGCCGACAGCAGCGAGGAGCCGCCCTGCGCGGCCGGGCGCACGTGCGTGTGTGTGTGACATTGCCACATATGTGCATGTCAAGGGGCAGGAGGACGTGGTGGTATGCGGGACACGGGAAGCCTTCCGACAGCGCGCCAGCGCTCGCACTGCAATCCCACCTTACGATTCCTGCCCCGTCACAACCGTCACATGAATGGCTACCCCCCTACACGCCCTCCCCCACCCGCACCCAGCCCCCTTGACCCCCCACCACCCACGCACCACCCCACGCCCCGCCCCAGCCCCGCGCCGCCGCCCCACCTGCAGCCCCGCCGCGCCCATGCCGCCCTGCAGCTGCAGCTGCTGCTGGCGCTGGATCTCGCTGGTGGTGGCGAAGAAGCGCAGGCAGTAGGCCAGCACGGTGTGGAACAGCTTGCGCAGCGTCAGAACCTCCAGCGCTGCGGGGGGGGAGGCAGGGAAGGGAGGGAGGAAGGAGGGAGGAGGGAGGGAGGGGCCAGCCAGCGTGAGAAGAAGAGGAGGCCGGGGGTATAGAAGAGTCATCGCCGCAAAACCATAAGGGCCAGCAGGGCGTGCGGTGTGCCTTTTCGGCTCATCCGCCGGAGCCCCGGAAAACCTGCCACCCCCGCGTTCAGTCCTCGCCTCCACCATGCCTCCTTCCCGCCCGGCTCCCGCACCTCCGTGTCGGCGCCCACCCCGGTATGCCCCCGCCCCCCAACCCCCCAATCCCCACCCCTCCCGCCCTCGCCCCGCCCGTCGCTCACCCGGCACCGCCGCCATGGCGTCCATCTGCCGCAGCACCAGGTGCACGCCGCGTTCGCTGCCCGCCAGCGCCGCCAGCAGCTGCAGCAGCGGCACGCGCACCTGCGCCCGCGGCAGCAGCAGCAGCGGGTGGGCGGGCAGCGGCGTCAGCGCGGGCGTGAACGGGCGCTCCGCGACGTGTAGTCTGGCCCCGGGTTGGAGAAGTCTTCCCCTATCTTCTACCAACGTTCCCGATGCTCAAACCTCTTGTCCCACCTCCCGACTCGTCAACCTCTTTTCCCTGATGCTCCTCTGCCCCCTCCCTTAAACTTCAAACATCCGTGCAACCTGTGCTGCTCCTGCTTCCCTGCCCCGCCCTCCTAACACCCCAACCCACTCCCCACCCTCCCCCTACCCCAGGCCCCCCCCTGCCGCCCCCACCTCGGGGCTGCTCCTCATGACGGGCGAGTTGATGGCGCGCTCAAGCAGCTCGCGCACCGGCCGCGCGCCCGCCTCCTGGTCCGCCAGGTTGGACAGGTACAGCTCGGGGTAGGCCTGGCGGGCGGCGGGGCAGGGGGGTTCCATGCATGATTGATTAAGACGAGAAGATGATGACAGGTGCTTAGGGGGTTGGGGAGGGAGCGGCGGGGCGCGGGAGGCCGGGGGGGCAGGGGTGTTGTTGAAGGCTGGGACGGGTGGGGCTGACAGGCTCGGGGCGCACGCTGACGGGCATTGGCCATGCAACGCCTCTGACTCCGGCCCGCTACAGCTACTCCGGTACTACCCCGCTACCACCACCTCGAGGCCACAACAACGGGGGGCCACGACAGCAGCGGGGGGCCACGACAGCGCGGGCGGGCGGGCGGCCGCTCGCGCACGCGCACCTCGAAGCAGTCCGCCAGCAGCCCCAGCAGCGAGCCCAGCTGGTCGGCGCGCGCCTCGGGCGACTCGGGCGGGAAGGGCGCGTAGGCCAGCACCGCGCCGTGGCCGTGGCTGGCGGTGGGCCGGATGGCGGACTCGGAGCGCTGCAGCAGCTGCTGGTAGAAGCTGCGGGCGGGAAGGCGGGAGGAAGGCGGGGAGAGGGTACCATGCATGATCAAGTAAGACGAGATGATGAAGGGGAGGGGTATTCCATTCATGATTCATGCGAATTCCGACGTCCAGGATGGGCGTGGAAGCTGCAAGGAGGCTAGTGAGCTGACATGCAATCCCCATCGCGCAACTATGACATCAATGCATGTGTGCGTGAGCTTGCGGCGCGAGCGATGTTGTGTGATACAATTGAAGTGCCGATTTCCCGTGTGTGCGCGAGCTTGCGGCGCGAGCGCAGGGCCTCATAGAAATCCGCTAATGTTTGTCATCAGGAGCCGCCGGCTGCCCGTGGGCAAGCCCGCGTCAGCGTGTGTAACAAAGAGTGCATATCATCGGCCGCCGGCGCGCCTGGTCATGTAACCGCGAATGCGGTATGATGCGTACCCAACGTACGATTGTCACCATGCACCCGCAAACCCTCCCATCGACTTCCCCCTTGCAAGCCACCCACCCCCTCGTCCCACCTCCCCTCTCAAATAGCCCGCCCTCCCGCTCGCGCGACCGCCCACCCGCCCGCCCGCCGGCCCCAAGCACACACGGTAACTCACGCGCCGGCGGCCCGCTCCGCGTCGGTCCGCAGCAGCGTGGCCAGGATGTGGTGCACCGCCGCCGCCACCACGTGCGCGTGCGTGGCGTCGTCCAGCTTGAAGTGCGGGTGCTGGAACAACTGCGGGCGGGGCGGAAAGGGGGTGGGACAAGGGGGTTGGCGCAAGGGGGCAAGGATGGTAAGCAACGTGTAGCTGGGTAGAGGGTTGCAGGCGGAGGGGAGGGGGAGGAGAGGGCGGGACGGACGGGAGGACAGCGTCTGAAATCCACACCTGCAACTTCGCAGCCCCCCCCTGTATTGCAGCAAACTGCATTGCCTGTCCCTTGTCTAGTTCAGCTTGGTTTAGCTTGGGATGGTATTCACACCACCACCACCACCCCCGCTCATCGTCCACACAGGCATGCCACCCTGCACGCAACCACAGCGCCGCCACACACCCACACGCACCCATACACGCCAACCACACCCGCACCCGCCCACCCCACGCACCCACGCACGCACACGCACACGCACCGCGCCCCCACCTGGCGCATGAAGGTCAGCGCGCCCGCCTTGAGCGCCTCCCGCACCCAGTGCGCGCCGTCCTGCGGCGCCGCCTGGCTCACCACCGCCAGCAGGCCCCAGCACAGCCGCAGCGCCGCGCCGTAGCCCGCCTGGCCCACTGCGGACGCGGAGGGGAGGGGAGGGTGGCAGACAGTGTGTTAGGGAGGACACGCTTTGACACTGTGATAATCATGGTCGCAAACGGTGTGTGCGGGCGCTGTGTGGGCCCGTGTGGTCAGCACCAACCTCAAACGACCGCAGCCAGGCAAGTGCATGCAGGTGTCCCGTATGAACGTATGAACGCATGAACGTTCCGGCCAGCCTTGTGTGCCTGCCTGCCTGCCGCCCGGCCGCCCGACCCCGCCGGGCACCGCCCTCCCCCCCTCTTGGCTTACCCGACTCGACCTTGCTGCGAGTGGCCGTCGCCAGCTCCTGCGCGGGGCACCACATCGCGCAGACGCGGCTGAGGCGAACTCCGTGACAGCGCCGCACAAGGGCCCGCACAGATCCCCCAGTGCAACCACATCATACCCGCACCCACAGACCACCCCACCAGGTCCGCCCTGATTTACCCCCGCCCCCACACACATCTTGCTGCCCTGCTGCACCGCTCCTCAACCATCCATGCCACCCACCCACCCGCCCCACACACACGCACACACATATCCAGGCACACGCGAGCACACACGCGCGCACCTGCAGCGCGGTCTGCTGGAAGGCGCGGCCCTCGTGCGGCACCAGCACGCTGCAGCCCGCCAGCAGCACCAGGTGAGCCTCCTCCACCAGGAACAGGTCGCCAGAGCCTGCGGGCGGGGGGCGGCGAGGGGGGAGGCACGGTTGGCAGGCAGTTTTGTCAGGGCCTTAGGGTTCCGGCTGGGGCGGCTTTCGCCGCTGTTGTGCATCAGGGCCTAGCAGGGGGTACGGCGTGCGATGTGAAGGTGCGTCGTGCGAGCATGGGTGCATGCAGTCCGGCTGGCAGTGCAAGGGCCTCATAGAAATCCGCTAATGTGTGTCCTCAGTAGCCGCCGGCTGCCCGTGGGCAAGCCCGCGTCAGCGTGTGTAACAAAGAGTGCATATCATCGGCCGCCGGCTTCTTGCGCTTGCTCCACTTCCAAACCTCCCCGCCACCGCCCACTCTCCGCAGCACCAGCCCCCGGCCCCGCCCCCGCCCCTTGCATCCGCTTCCCCAGTACCTCCCCACCTCTCGAGTTTACAACCCTCCCCTCCCCCGCCCCCTTCCCGCCACCACCTCCTCACCCGTCCCGCTCATGCGGCTGAGCAGCCCCGCCAGCAGCTCCAGCAGCTCGCCCGCCACCGCGGGCGCCAGCGCCGGGTCGCGCGCCGCCGCGTACAGCAGGCAGCGCGCCGCCTCGCGCCGCTCGCGCTGCAGCAGCAGGCCGCGGCTGACGGGGTTGCCGGCCTCGTCGCGCACCAGCGGCAGCGAGGTGCCGGGCCGCGGCTCCAGGGAGGTGTCCTGGGGGTAAGTAAGGAGGAGGAGGAGGAGGAGGAGGAGGAGGAGGAGGGGGGAAGGGGCGTCGGTTGGAGCCAGCCGGCACAGGGGCTGGTTGAACGGAGTGCGCGGCTGCAACCGGCCTCGCGGCCGCAAGAAGCGCAGGGCCGCAGTGGCAGGCAGCTGCGCAAGGCAGGACGCGCGGGCGCCAGCTGCCGCCCCGACGCTTACAAATAATGCCCAGGACTTCCATAACGATATCCTGACGTAGATGTGCAGGACCTCTCCAGGGGACTACTCACCCGCAGGATGGCGATGAGCCGCGACACCAGCACCTGCTTGCCGCCCGCGTCCTTCTCGCCCAGCAGCTCGGTCACGTAGGCGGCGATGGCCTGTTGGTGGTGGGGCGGCGGAGAGCGGCGGGTTGCAAGAACTTAAGAACTTGACGAGAGACAGAACGTTATAGGACAAGCACGGCAGGGCGGGTGAGGACTGAGGTGGCAGCCTACAGCCTACGGCAGTCGCGGCACGCGTGCCTGGGTGTCAGGAGCATGGCAGGAGCAAGCCCGCCTCCCTCCCTCCCGCCTCCCGCGCGCCGCTCCCACCTGCGCGTGCGGCGTGCGCGCGCCCGCCGGGCCGCCGCCCGCCGCGTGGTGCTGCGCGCTCTGCTGCGTGCGCGCGTCCTCCGCCAGCAGCCGCGCCAGGCAGCGCAGCGCCACCTGCGCGTCGGGCCGGTGCGGGTGCGGCGGCGGCGGCAGCCGTCAAGCCACAGGCAGCCCTGACACTGACACAGCGCTCTCAGCACCTCCCAGCAGTGCATATGCCAGCCTGCGCGCCCAACCATCCCTCACTCTCCCCGCCCCGCCCCGCAACACACACGCACACATACACACACGCTCCCCTCCCCCGCCCCCACCTGGCGCTCCTCCAGGTACAGCCCCGCCGCGTACTCGGCTCCGAACACGCCGCGCTGTCGGGATGTGTGACGTGGGTAGGTGCGGGAGGAGCATGATGGTTATTGAGACTTTAAACCTTGGGCCAATGGAAGTCGCCACACGCAGGCATGGGGTCGCAAAGCCCCGCCCTCCTCCCCAAAGCGCCCACACGGCCCACCCGGCCGTTGCGGCCCTTGCACATGCTGGTCCCGCTCTCGGAACCCACCGCCCCCCCCCCCCCACACACACACACCGTTCGCATGAACGGCTACCCTACTCCTGCTGTACCGCTTTTCCAACCATCCTTGAAACCCCATCCCAAACCCCCAAAGCCCCAGGCGCCGCACCTCCTCCAGCGCCGAGGTGAGGTACTCCACACACAGCACCTCGTCCAGCCGCAGCTCGTCACTCAGCAGCAGCGCCTGCAGCCGTAGGGTGTGTGCGCACAGGTGTGCAGCAGAGGCGGGCGAGGGACCGGGTCCGCTCAGCGATCCAGCGTGGGCAGTGGGCTGTTGGCCGGTCGTTGGGCGATGCCTGCCTGCCGGCTCACTCCGTGGGAGTCGCCCACGGCCCCGCCTTCACAACCCCCGCCCCTGCCCTGTCCTGCCAGCCGTTGCCGCGGGCTGCCAGCCTCGCAGCGGGCGCCAAGGCCCTGCAAGCTCCCCCCCCCGCCCCCCGGCCCCGGCGAGCTCCTCACATGCTGCACGTCCGGCACCAGGTCCAGCTCCTGGAGGCCATACTTGGCAGTGGTCACCTTGCGCGACTGCACCTGGCGCCGGGACTCCGCCGAGGGGCCCTGCAGAGCCCGGTAACACATATGTGAGCGATCTGACAGCATTCGCGCAACGGGGAAGCCACAAAAAGCTAGCCTGCGCAGCGCCGGCCGGCTGCGCGCGCAAATTGGCGGAACCGACCTTGAAGTCAAGCAGCTTCAAGAACCCCTCCTTGAATTGCTGCAGATACAGCAAGATCTCATCGCTCTCTACGCTGCCCGCCGAGTGCAAATTTAGGAGCAGCTCGAGCAGCGTTGAGTACTCCATGGCTGCCGCGCCTTGCTTTCCCGCCTAATTTCAGATATGCATTGCTGTAATGGATTAGAAATAAGTCAGAAATGCAGGCGTGCGTGCTGCGAGCGCTTGGGAAAACTCCCGCGCCGCTGAGATCTTAAACGTATCTCCCTGAAGACGCTGGGGTTTGTCACAAGATAAAAGTATACAGGTTTGGCACTGCTCTGCGGGTTGGTCATGCAGCCCAGCCCGGCGCGAGCGAGGTCGGGTTGGTGCATGGACTCGGCGATGGCGCGGGGCCCCGCTCGGTCGGGAGGGGCCGGGTACTTGGCACGCGGTCTGCCCTGTCGAGCACATCCGTTGTTGACGTCAGCGCTGCACTTACACAACCTGTAATTCCACCGGGACCATGTCGCAGCCAGCGCTCGCCTGCCGTATGCTGCTCGCGCTGCGCGCAAATTCGGCATCTCCACTCGCGCTTGCGCAACAGTCGTCCTCGCTTGCCCAGCGCCTGGG
Organism: Chlamydomonas incerta; assembly: GCA_016834605.1. Classification (NCBI taxonomy): domain Eukaryota; kingdom Viridiplantae; phylum Chlorophyta; class Chlorophyceae; order Chlamydomonadales; family Chlamydomonadaceae; genus Chlamydomonas; species Chlamydomonas incerta. The sequence goes on along the minus strand of JAEHOC010000003.1, from coordinate 2,288,261 downwards.
CACCAGCGTCGCCTGCATGTCCTCGAACGCGACGCCGCCTCCTGATGCCAACAGGATGGGCACCGCGGACCTGACCGACAAGTACCTGCCGGACCCGGTCGACAAGGTGTGCCACACGCAGGTGCAGGTGGTCGCGCCCGCCGCGGGCTTCAGGTGCGTGGCAGGGCGCTAACCCTAGCCCAGCAGGGCCTCAAACCCCCCTCAAGCCTTCGCACCCTCGCGCCCTGGCGCCCTTGCTCTACCCGAGCGACTTCAGGAAACTGCAGCATTACCGCTATGTGTGTGCCCATTCACTCGTGCAGGGATTACGGCGGCAAGCTGCGCTTCAGCGGCCAGGTGTCCACCGTGCGCTGCTATGAGAACAACCCCCTCGTGCGCAAGGTGGGCGGGCTGGGGGGCGACCCGGCGGGGGAGGTAGCAGCAGCAGCAACAGCAACAGCAACAGCAGCAGCATCTGTTGCCATCCGCGGCGGCATCTTCGGCTGTACCCATGCGGCTGGGCTTCGTTTCGGGTGCCGTACAGAGGCAACAGCGGCAACAGGACGGGGTATCAAAACCCACGTGGGTATCCAGCAAGGCACGCATCATGCCAAACCACCAAGGGCGCCCTTTTTTTGTTTGGCACCGCATCTGCAGGCGCTGGAGGAGCCGGGCAAGGGCCGCGTGCTGGTGGTGGACGGTGGCGCTTCCATGCGGTGAGTCTGACCTGGAAATGCGATCGGGGATGGGTGGGGGCAGCACGCCAGTCCCCCTCCGTTCTTTGCTTCCGGTGAATGGAACGCCCTTGCCGCCCCCTTGCCTCCGCCCCCATGCGTGCCGCCTGCAGCTGCGCGCTGCTGGGCGACATGCTGGCGGAGAACGGCGTCAAGAACGGCTGGGCGGGCATCATCGTCAACGGCTGCATCCGCGACTCGGCGGACATCGCCAAGTGCGTGCGTGCCGGGGGGCGGCGGGGCGGGGCGGGGCGAGGCGGCACAGCGGGCGGGGTGGGGCGGGGCGGGGCGGGGGGGGGGTGTAAACACCAGCTCAATCTAAACCCAAGCGAAACTAGACAAGGGACAGGCAGGTGCAGTTTGCGACAATACAGGGGGGGCGGGGCGCGGCGCGGCGGGGCGGGGCGGGGCGGGGCGGGGCGGGGCGGGGCGGGGCGGGGCGGGGTGGGGCGGGGCTCCGGCGGCAGCAGGTCCGACACTTTCCTGCATCCTCACGCGCTGCCCCCACCCCCGCCCCTCCATCACGCTCCCCCCCCCTCTCGCACTCCTGCCGCGCAGGATGCCTCTGGGCGTGAAGGCGCTGGGCACGCATCCGCTCAAGTCCAGCAAGCGCGACCCGGGGCTGCGCGACGTGCCCGTGGCCTTTGGCGGCGTGGCGGTGGCGCCGGGTGACTGGGTGTACGCCGACGCGGACGGCATCCTGGTGGCCAAGGAGCAGCTCACGCTGTGAGACCGCGACATACACACATGCACACACATGCGCACACATGCACACACACGCACACACCAAACAAAGGAATGGAAAGGGGTTGGTTGCCTGCTGGGGATCGAGCATGGCGGTGCATCCTCGGAATCGCACGAGCTCGGGCGGGAGGGGGGAGGGGGCAATGCTGGCAAGGACGGGCAAGGTAGCTGACTGGAATCCGACTGCAGCCGTCGCGCTCGAGCGCTTCAAAGACGGGGCGGGAGTGTCCTTGAAGGGGAGGCTGTGAGGGTGGGGGCGCGCGCGAGGGGCAGGCTGCGTTAGGGGCGTTGCACGGGGACGCATAACGCGTGTGTGAGGGACCGGGTGACGGCGTGGGGCCCGCGGAGCGCGTGTGCGCGGCGCATCCGAAGGCCAGATGCTGTTTTGGCGACGCCTGCCCACGTGAGCAGCAGTGTGTTTTGGAGGTTAACTGTGAACCAATCCCGAGTGTTTTGGGCGCGGACAGTTGCGTTGCATGCTGTGGACGAGATAACGATGTCACGTTCCCTGCGTGTGAACACGCAGGGAACGTATTGTCGGCAAGCGTATAAGAGCTAGCCTGACAGCAGCGGCACGGCTATGCACGGGCGCTTCCGCCCCTGGTCAATGGTGCAGTGCGCTTAGAAGACGAAGGGCAGTTAAGATTATTGGATGATGTGACGTGACAGGGGAATCAGGGTGAATTGCAGCAGTATTATATCTGGCATTTGCATTTGCTGCCAAGCATTTCGATCACATTGGGCCGGGGCGCCGGGCGTAGGGCAGGCGGGACTGCGGCTCAGCCACCGTGTGACGGTTGGGAGCAGGGGAGGTTGGGAGCCGGAGGGAGGTGGGCCCAAAGCGCGGGCAGCTGGGCTTGCATGCCTAACGCTAGGAGGGGGAGCAGCAGTCTATGCGAGCAGCGTGTAATAACTAATACGTCTGACCCCCGACACCAGTTCCTGGGCGTTCAACAAGCGTGGCGTCCGTCACGGTGAGCGCGCCGCTCACGAGTCACCCCCGTCAGCCTCGCCCAGCCACCCTGTTGCAGCCGTGGAGCACTCAGGTGTCAGGTCTGCAGCCTCAACACGGCGGCGCTCCAGGTGCTGCAAACCTGACGGTGGTTGTGGTTGTGGGCGGCCGCTGTTAGTCGCGCGGCAGAGGCGTCCGCTGACACGCTGGCGGTGGCGCTCAGGGCGGTGGCGGCAGTGCCCCATGACGGCCAGACGGCCGCGGCCGCCCGGGCACTTTGAACAGGTCCTGCAACCGAGGCCACAGCACCTGCACCTGGCGAGGCGGCCGCAGCCATTCAGGAGGCGGAGTGCGCGGCTGTGGGCAAAGCCGCAGCGGTGGCAGCGGTGGCGTTGAGCCCCGGGCTGCTGCACTGGCGGCGCTTGCGCTGGCTGGAGGGGTGCGTTGCTGGAGGAGTGTTGGTGAAGGCAGTCGCGGAGCTGCGGCCTAAGCGCCAGGCTGATGCGGATATGGCTGCACGCAGGCACGCGACACTCACGTACTTGATTACTTGATTACCGTACTTCATTGGGGTGTCATGACCTTCAGTCCTCCAGCGTGTGGATCGGGCGCACCCAACGCCACCTAACCAATGACACTACCGTAAGCAGCCTCCTCCCTTCGTCCATGCACCCTTCGGCAAAAGCGTGCCGGTATCGGGGCTCCCCCTGCGTGACTCCAGAGCCCCGTAATCACCACCGCCTCAACCACGTGGTTGTCCGCCTCAGCAGCGGCGGCCTCCAATGCCTCTGCCAGGCACTGCCTAAACGGATCCGGCCAGGGACGGGCAAGCTTCTTCCCCTATTCCACTGCCTGAGTCTGTCTGCTATTTGCGGACGCCAACCAGCTCGTCGTACCTTCGCTCGACCCACCAGCTGTCCCGCGCGCCGCAGCAGCTGCTCGCAGGACAACCGCTCCCCGAGGCCTTGCCTCCCATTTCTTCCCACACCGGCACCCCGCAACGCCCCTAGCTCCCTAGCTAATCCCGCGTCAGCAGCACCAGCGTCTCCAGCGCGTCCGTCCCCGGGAAGAACAGGTAGGCGGTGGCGGCGCGCAGCCGCCAGCCGCCCGCCAGCAGCGCCGCCAGGTCGCCCTGCAGCGCTCGGAAGCCGCAGGACAGGTACACCAGCGCCCGGGGGCCCGCATCGGCGGTGGCGGCGTCGGCGGGCGTCGGCGGGCCCTGCGCCTGCACCCGACCCGCAGCACCCGAGCCTGCCGCCGCGCTTGCCGCGCCTGATGCTGTAGCACCTGCTGCCACCTCCACGACGTCCGCGCCGGCGCTGGGCCCGTGCCCTGCTGGCGCCGCTGCTCCTGCCGCTGCTGCCTGCGGCGCCGTGAGCGCCTGCAGCAGGCTGGGCCCCAGCCCCTTGCGCGGGGGGTCCACCACCAACACGTCGCAGCCGGCCAGCCAGCGGCCCGGGTCCGAGCCCGCCTCCGCCGTCACGTACTCGATCTCCGCCGGCAGCCGCAGCAGCGGCTGCGGCTGCGGCTGCGACGCAGCCGGCGAGTGCGCCAAGGCCGCCGCTCCCTCCACCACCACCGCGCCGCCTGCGGGCTCCTCGCCCTGCTGCACCTGCTGCTGCTGCTGCTGCTGCTGCTGCTGCTGCTGCTGCTGCTGCTGCTGCTGCTGCTGCCGCTCCCGCGCGCGCAGGCGGGCCAGCGAGGCCGCGAAGGGCGCCGCCGCCGCCGGGTTTATCTCCACCAGCCGCAGCGCCGCCAGCCGCCGCCCGGGCGCCGCCGCCAGCGACAGGCCGATGACGCCAATGCCGGCGTGCAGCTCCGTGACGCGGCAGCCGTCGGGCACCTGCGCAGGGCAGCAAGGCGTGCTTGCGCTATATAACTGTGTGCGTGGCACACCACTGCACGCGACACCCGCACTAACACCCAGGTCTCCGCCCTGGCCCAATCCTCTCTTACGGGTCCCTTTCCCCCACCAACGGCTCTCCCTTGCCATTTATTGTCACGCGCCATGGCCCCTTCGGCTTGGCTTAGCTTGGGCTGGCGTTCACAGCCCCCATATCCACCCATCCACCCACCCACTCAACCCGCCCGCCCACCCACACCCGCCCTCACCCACCATGTCCGCTATGTGCCGCAGCACCAGCTGCATTGCCCCGTAATTGGCCTGCACGAAGGAGCCGGGGCCCACGCACGCCGCCACGCCGCCAAAGTCCTGCCACGCCGCCGCCGGGCCCGCCACGTGGGTCCAGGCCTCGCCCAGGATGGCGTTGCGGCGCGCGTCCGGCTGGAAGTTTAGCCAGATCGAGTGCACCAGCGGCGCCGCGGCGCTGCTACAGCCGCCACCGCCGCTACGACTGCCGCTGCTACTGCCGCTACTGCTACTGCCGCTGCTGCTGGCTCCCGAGCCCGAGCGGAATGCCGGCGCGTCCACATCCCCCTCATCTGAGTCGCCGGGCGCCAAGGGGCCGCCCGGGCCGGCGATGTTCCACAGCGCCCGGCACAGCTGCAGCACCGGCGCCAGGGCAGGCGCGGCGGCCGCGGCGAGGTCGGCGCCCGGCGGCGGCGGCGGCGCGTTCAGCACCAGCACCACCTGCACACACACGCACACACGCACACGCAAGCGCGCGCGGCGCCAGGGGTCAGGGGATGTGGGGACGGATGGCGATGGCGGCGGAGGGGCCGGGGCGGCAAGCGAAAGCGGCTCGCAATGGCGGAGCGAGCGCAGCAGGACAAGGGCAAGGGCAAGGGCAGGGCCCGCCAGATCAGCTCGCTCGCGGTCATGCCCCTGTACCCTGTACCCATGCGCCGGCGCCGTTCCCGGTGCCCAAGACCCCCTCACCCAAGCCCCGGCACCCACGCCGCGCCCGCGCCCAAGCCCCCACCTGCACCCCCGCACCTGCACGCCCGCGGCCGGGTCCTCCTCCGCCCTGCCGCCCGGGCGCGAGGGCACCGCCGTCAGCTGCAGGTAGCGCAGCAGCCCCGACCCGCAGCCGCCCGCCGGCCCGGCCGCCGCTGCTGCTGCTGACGAGCCGGGTGCTGCTGCTGTCGACCCGGGCGCCGCGGAGCCGCGGCGCGCGCCAGCAGCCCCCCTGTCGCCGCTGCCAGCCGCCGCGGGTGTGTCCAGCGCTGCGCGCCGCGCCGCGCGCCCCTTCATGCGAGTGGAGGCGGCGGCGCCGCCAGGCCGCGGCGGCGGCGCCGCCGCCGAGGTGGAGCCCGGGCCAGGCTCGCTGTAGGGCGGTATCCGCAGCTGCGCCACCAACTGCGACACGTGGAAACACAAGTTCAACCACCAGGAAAGAGATTTGGTTCGTATGTTTGGGTGGCTCGACATGTGCATGCGCAATACAAGGCTGGCGTAGCCACGTGTGGGCCCCCTCTGGGACGCAACCTGTGGCCCCGCCGCTTTGGCCCTCGCGCAGCCCACCGCACCTCCTTTATGAGAGCCGCTGCCTCGTTGATGCGCGGGTGGTGCGCCCGGCAGTTGCCCGCGTACCCTGCCGCCGCCGCCGCCGCCGCCGCCGCTGCAGATCCAGCCCCGCGTGCCCCAGCAGCCGCAACGCCGGCGCCCCGGCTGCTGCTGCTACTGCTGCTACTGCTGCCCCGGCTGCTACTGCTACTGCTGCTGCTGACACTGCTACTGCCGCTCCCCACGATGTCCACCACCTCGTGGCTGCCCTCGCGGAACAGCCCCACCAGCGGGCGGCCGGGGGCGCCGCGCACCGCCAGCTTGGCGCGGCAGCGCCAGCCGCGTGCCGTCTGTGTGTGGTGCACACGTGCGTATGTGTGTGAGTCCGGGATTTGTTGGTCAGGCGGGCGGTGGCGCGGATTGCGGTGTCCTCACTCCTCAGGGTTGGGTGGGGACTTGGTAGCCGCGCGCCCACGCATCCTAGCCTTCCTGCACACATACGCGCACACATACGCGCACGCAGACACGCACGCACGCACGCACGCACGCACGCACGCACGCACGCACGCACGCAGACACGCACGCACGCACGCACGCACGCACGCACGCACGCACGCACGCAGACACGCACGCACGCACGCACGCACGCACGCACGCACGCATACCTGCCCGCACACACGCGTGCAGAAATACCTGCCCGCACACAGCGCCCCCACCTGCATGACTGCCGGCAGGTGCTCCAGCCCCAGCCCGCGGAAGAAGGCCGCCGCCTCGCCGTACAGCGGCGGCGCCGCCAGACCCTGCTGCAGGCTGCAGCCCGAGCAGGCGCCGAAGTGGGCGCAGCCCAGCTCCGAGCCCAGGTCGGCTGCCGACACCGGCACGCTTGCCGCATCGCCCACTGCTGGTGCTTGTGCCGGTGATGCACCGCGTGCTGCTGCTGCGCGGGCGGTGCTGGCCCCCGGGGCCGTCGGCGTGGCGGCGCAGGCGCCGCGTGTGGGGAGGCCGGGCGCTCCGCGCGCGCCCTGCCGCTGCCCTGCACCTAGACCGCTCTCCGAACCGCTGCTGGCTCCGTTGCCATCTGCTGCAGCCCCCCCGTCGGGGCCGGCGCCTGGCGCACCTCGCTCCCCGCCCCGGCGCCCCCGCCCTGGCTGACCTGCAGCACCGCTGTTGCTGCGCGCTGCCAGGGGCCGTCCTGCAGCCGGGCGCCGCGGCGCCGCGGGGGCGCTGGTGGAGGGCTGGTTGGAATCATCGTGGCTGTCGGTTGTCGTCGTGGGCCGGGAGTCGTAAAAGCGGGTGCGGGCGGGTCCGCTGGGAGGGGGTGGGCGACGATGGTCGGCGCTAGGTCGGGGCGGCCGTTCGCTCGGCTCAGCCGCCGCGACAACGCCGCTTCGCCGACTGATACATCGGCCCAGCATTTTGCTGATAGCAACCGTGTACTCCTGCGCAACGCAGCTGAAGCTCCTGCCGGTTCAAGGTCGGCGACCTCAATTCCGAGGCGGCCCCGCAATCATTGGTGCATAAGTGTAGGTAATTGAGTGGCTGCAACTTGTCAGCCGTATGTCACGATGGCATTGTGGAAATCTATGAGTGGAGTACTCTGTGTATCAGAATCGAAACTCTTGCGACGCACATACGCCGCGGCGAGCTGCTGTTTCATCAAGAACGTATACTACAAGATATACTGCTGCTGTGACCGTGTGGCGATGGCTTTGCGCGAGGATGTTGCATTCGCGCCATACCCGCACACGCACACACGCATGCCCTGCCCCCCCCCCCCCCGCCCCCGCGCCGCGCCCGCCCGCGCATACCATCTCTCATGGCAGTCTCACAATCTGTTTGCAAGTCACCATGTCATGGCTACCACTAGCTTTTCCGGGGGCTCGGCCCTCGACCCATGCCCTGCACATGCCCCTCACTGCACCCCGTTCGTGTTTCAGGTGCCACTGCCCCCACGACACGAATCCGCACTGACCCTTCGCGCATCACCTATGACCCAGCATGCCCAGCACAACCATCATTCGACACACACACGCACACGTGTTGCCGCCAGCGCTGAACCGGAACTCACTCAAGCAACCCGTGGACGCTTGCCCGCCCGACCCCCCATCCCCTTGTGCTGCTGCAGCCACTCCGCCAGCTCCGGGTGCCCCGCTGCCTCCAGCGCCGCCAGCAGCGGCACCTCGCTGGCCCCGCCTGCTGCCGAGCCCTCGCCACGCGGGTCCCCCTCCTGCTGGTTCCGCAGCTGCTCCGGCTTCTCCCCCTCCCTCTCCAGCTCGCTGCACACCCAAGGGTACCCATCCACCAGCCCCTGCAGCAGCTGCTGTGCACCGCCGCCACCGCTCCGGCAGCCACCGCCACCACCAACGACACCGACACCGCCACCACCACGCTTTGCCCCGCTTCTGTGCTTCCGGGGCCCCCCGCCTCCGCCTCCGCCACCAGCAGGCGCGGCAGCAGCTGCCGCCGGCGACAGCTCCGCCGCGACCAGCAGGTCCCCCAGGTAGCTCCGCGGCGTGTAGGTGGACAGCAGGTGCGCGCGCAGCACGGCCGCCGCCGGCTCCAGCAGCCAGGCGTCGGCCAGCATCAGGCATCTCCTCGCGGCTTCCCGCGACCCAAGGACCAGCTTCCCGCCGTACAGCCAGCGTGTCACGCGCTGACGAGGGCTGACGGCTCTATGGTGTGCCTACGCACGACGGTGCTGGGATTCACACGACTGCTGTCCTCGTAGCAGGCGTGGAGCGAGAGAAGCGACACAGTTGGTAGACTTGCGTGTTACAGCACACGCACCGGAGACAAGCGCCAGCAGGCGCTCTTGCACTAGTTTGCTTAGGGTTTGCGTTGGTCTTGCAATAGAAATGCAGCACACACAGGCTGTATATGTGAGCACGAAGCAAGACGGGGCTTGCGTTCGTGCCAAGCGCTTAAGACGCCGCTCCAGCTGTACTGCAGGGGCACACGCCCATGGCAAGTTTGCTACCACGCGTGCCAACGCTCCCACCTCAGCTCAGCAGAAAGACGACATCACAATGATTATGCATGCGTGAGGCGCGCTTGTGCGCGTAATCAGGCAAAGTGCACACGCTGACAGACACAGCCAACGCACATCTGCGTAGGCAGGCGCTCACGTCGTGACGCACTCTCAAACCGAAACAGTGTTGCACAACAACTCATAAAATGCACAGGCGCGTGGAGCGCGCCACCTATTCCTCCGTTACCGCCCTGCGGCACGGTTTCCCCCGCCGTAACCCTGAAACTGAACGTACGCCCTTTCGTCCCCACGCTGTCTTCGACACCCGTCCCTTGCCGGGTCCGGTAACGCCGTGGCGCGTGACAGCTGTCACGCGCTGACGAGGGCTGACGGCTCTATGGTGTGCCTACGCACGACTCCCCCCCCCAGCCGCGGCGTGGTAATCAGCCGTGGTCTGGTAGACAGGTGGGCACACTGCGCGGCTTATGCAAACAAAAATGCAGCAAATCAACTTCACGCACGCATAAAGCAACAGACAGCTAGATGTCCACCCGTGTGCGGGCCTGCTCACACATGCTCACACTGCCGCAGAGTCACACCAACACTTGCAGGCCCTCCCGACGCAATCAGAGGACGCGGGAGGAGCTCAGGGGCCTGACGTTCGTGTACGTGGCGGGATGAAATGCTTTGCGAGTTGCTTATATGCCCCTTGGTCGAGCCGCGCGGGATATGACGCAAGTTGATGCTTGCTAGCCTCTGCCGGGCCTGGGCGTGGCGTGCTCATGCGAACAAATGACAAACGACATGCAATCACTCCAGTAGTGTGCTGGGCAGGTCTGCGCGCACAAAACCGTGACGCCTTTTTCCCGCCGCAAAGTAAACGATCCAAACACACGTGGCCCCGGCGATGACCATCAGCTTGCCTTCCTCGCTACGCGCGCGCAGCCAAGCCAGGCGGGCCGGGTCAGCCGTGTTGACATACTCTAGTGGTGCCCAGGCTATCACGGCATCCCGCGCGTGGCGCACGGCATGCTCAATGCTCACGTCTAGAACCGGGGCAATGCACTCAATCCACACAACTCCCATATCCACACCCTTTTCAGACGCTTCCTTGAATGCCGACGCTGACGCTGCTCCAGGCCCGCTGCTCGGCTCTCCACGACGCAGGCGGCAGCCTTGCTGACGGATCCACGCTGCCGTGCCGGGCGACACACCCCACGGTGCGTAGACGCTGACTGCCATGCCGAGGTCGATGAAAGAAGCAAGGTGCTGCAGCTCGGACGTTGTTGACCGGTGCTGACCGGCGCTGCCGAGGCGTGCGCTGTTGGCTAGCTGCTCAGACTTGGCGGTGCCGTGCGCTCCGGGCATGACTTGCTGCAGGGCAGCGCGGGCGCCGTCGATGGTGGTGATGTCGGGAGGCACGGAGGTGTCGGCTGTGGTGGCTGCAGCGCGGGCCACCTTCTCAGGTGGGACAAGGCGGGGCCGAAGCTGAGGTAGGCCGACGATTTCACTGGTGCCATCAGGATACTCAATCAGGAAGTGATGCACACGCCGCCGCTGACCGGCGTAGCTGACCACGCCAGCACCCGCGGCTGTGCGGGTGCGGCGGCCCTTGGACTCACGCATGGCGAACGCTCCTTGCAGATGCTTGAGGTGCGGGGGCGGCCGACCCTGCTCACGACGCTGTACGGCCTTTTGCTGCAGGGCCTGGACGGTGACGCCGGAGTTGACGCATGGCGGACAGATCCAAGTGCCCTCGGGAATGGACTCCAGTGGCGGGCTGAGACAGAACGTGTGCCAGCCGTTGCCGCATGCGTCGCACAGCAGCATCCACTCCTCGTTGTCGGGCATTTTGCACACCTCGCAGGCGAGCGTGGCAGACGGACGTGCCAGGCGTGGGTCGATTTCTTGGTCGGAGATGGGCAGGTGGCAGGGGGCGACATGCGTGACGTGTGCTGTGATCTTGGTGCCGCAGCGG